>JBCNJP010000003.1:23706993-24062351 GCA_039602395.1 Deinandra increscens subsp. villosa
GTAAATCCGGTGATTTTTTTTTAGTTCAATATCGTAGAGAAGCCAGGGACCACAATTTAAACAAAGAAAGTAACAAAGTTAGGAAAATCAAATCTGCTAAAAAAATACTTTGCAACCTTTGATATATTGGGACCAATCAATGAATTTGCTTCGTCCAAAATTATTTTTGCTATGTACACACTTGATTGCAACGGAGATTGGATCGAGTAAAAACCAAAATATTAAATGTGAGGGAAATCATATACAACTAGTTTCCAGAAATCAGAAAAAGCAACTAGTTGATTTTGTGGAATTAGGGTTTTAAAAGAAGATAATCGTAGCTCCACAAAAAAAATAACCCTAATAATCAAACACCAAGAAAAACGCAGCCGACACAAGACACCCAATAACCACTCAAAGAACACAATAAATCTTGAATCGTGATATCGTGAGAGCCTCGAAACAAGGTTTCTTGGCTCTGATACCAATTGTAAGTCCCAAAACGATCCTTACACGATATCAACGATCAATCGAAGGTGCGGAATCCCGACGATTGATTGATTCAAGAACAAAGATGAAAATAGTAAATGATAAAGAACACGATTAAACAATAAAACCTGGAACAAAGTGCACACGATTAATTATCGTCTGGTACACAAGCTTGACACAACCGAAAAGCCTCCTTGTCTCCTTCTCAACTGTCTAGCCCCTAATATGAGTATTAAGATTTGTTTATATAGATAAACAAATCTTAAACCTAATTTTCGGATTAGGCTAAACAAGCCCACTAAACTACCCTTAAACTCTATCTAATTGGGCCCTAACATGTCCAAAATGGCCCAATGACCCAATACAATGAAAACCCGACTATTTTACACCTATTCTATCACATAGGCCTTCAAAATAGTCCGCCAAGTGATGATTTAATACACAAGCCACAAATCTTGGTCCTTACATCCAACATACCAATTGGTACGCTGCCCTTGGTAAGTTGATACTAAGACTCACAAAACACTCTGATCTAGATACAATACACGAGACATATTGCAGCATAGGATTATGCTCTAACAAACTCCCCTTTAACGTGTAGTGTATCTATAGTAACTAAACTTCAGTCTTCATTCTTCAGCATTACTGCATCCGATCTTCAACTTGAAATTTCTTGTCAGCAATAGAGCTTACATGGCTGGATCAGAACTTGAACAAACTTTGAACTTTAAGATCCAGTTGTGAAAGATACTTCAAACTCCCACTTTCACCATGCTTGAGTCTTGTCACACAGAACCTGCAATTTCAGAAGACAGAAACACGGTTTCCTTTTCTTTTGAAAATTAATTTAATCTTGGCGCAAAACTTCTCTTCGAGAATCCAAGATATATCTTTGAAATTGATTTCGTATCACATGTCGATCGGTCGAAAACAAATAAGAAACAAAATCTTTTTGGCTTTTTGAAACTTTACATCAAAACACACCGAAAATCTTTTTGATTTTTCTAAGTTTATGCTAAAACACACCTAAAATATTTTGTAATTTTTTAGATATGAAACAAAAATGCAATACAGAATCAGATACTATTTTTGTCTTTTGCGAGAAAGATCACAACTTGGGATCATATTGAACATAACATGCTGAACTACACTTCAATTTCAATTACTTCAGCACACAAATCATGTCGATTGCTGGTATAATTTGTTCATCTTAAACTCTGGCAAAATAATACTCATAACATTTGGATATGTTAAGGTATTTATTAGATTACTTTGACCAGTGTACCTCACACTATCAGACATACTCAGATATGCTTTTATATCACACTTTGTGATTTCACTTGTGATTTAACACATAGTGATTGTACTCATGATATTGTCAACTGTGTTCCATGCAAAAATAAATAAGAATGTTAAATCGTCTACCTTAAGTTCGATCTTTCGATACGCAGATAAGGCCTCAGATTTAACAAAATAAGAAAATAAAAACAAGTTGAAATTGTATAATTCATCAACAATCAGGTCGGTCTTGTGGACACGCAGAGAAAGTCCGATGAATTATACAAAACACCAAAGAAAATAAAGTAGAACCTTACATGAACAACTATCAGGTCGATACTCCCGTATACGCAAAGATAGTCCGATCATTTAAGAAATAAAGAAAATCAAACAAGTTTAAATCTTTGCAAAATGAACACATGTATACACAGTGACTTCTCATTTTTCTTTTCACATATGTTTTGCAATATCTTGAGAGACGCATCAAGATGTTGTCCACTTGGTCAAGCATTAGTATTTAGTGTATATCACATCTGAATACTTTCTGATTTAATGCCGAGCCTACCAAGCACATCGAATAATGATCTTATGGCTAATTCATCTAATTTATTCATGAGTCAGACACGTAAGCCAATGTACCATCATTTCCCAAATTATATATGTCGGATATAATTTGTCATTATTTAATGTTTTTGTATTTTTCTGTCCCCCCCCCCCCCCCCCTAAAATGAAAACACTATTTTTGGATTTTTCATTTTAACAAAAACACAAAGACACTATTTTTTGGATTTTTCAATTTTCTCCCTCTAAACTACAAACGAAATGCATTTAAGAAAGAAAATTGACCATCCGACATGGATACCTTTCAGTTTTAGCTTTCAGAAAAACTTTAGTTTTTGAAATTTGATATCACTTGTAATTTTAAACTAAATCAGCAGAATACTCCTCCATCAGCAACTTTGCAATCACTGATAGGTCCTCTAGAAGTACCTGCACACTGGTCAAACACATTAGTTTATAAATGACCCGAAGGAAATCGCTTCTGGTCGACCAGTGTCCTGATTTTGTTTAGAAACCACTTTAGGTTTTCATTGTTGTTGTTGTTTAGGTAAATCAGTATTTGATGAACCAGTCACAGTTGATTGTGACGAACAACCGACAGATGAATCATTTTGAAATTTAGGTAAAAACATTCCTTGACGTTTGAAAAATGTCGGTTGAAATTCATCAAATACTCTTTATCTTGACGTAGGTCTGCCTCTGGCCTAGATTAACCTAAGTGAAATGAAGTCTCTATCGCTCTACTTAAAAAAAAATATGAAACTTCATACACCTTAAAGTTCATAGGACGAAAAGAGAATTTTCAAGGCCCTGATACTCAGCCTAGCATTGAATAGACTGGGTATTCACCTTATCAATATATCAAATCAATGAGGGGGTCTGCTTGGCACCTAAATCGGACCGAACCCTTGTCAAGCTATTGTTCTCTTCTTCCCTCAAAGTTATGGAGTAACACATCGATTTCTCAATAAGATCAATTTTTTTTATTGCATGATGCACTCCCCTGAAAAACATCGGCGCGCGTGTAAAAGAGGTGCTCTACCAACTGAGCTACAGCCCTTAGTGCTTGTATTACATATTTTATTATGTAGATAATTTATCGTCAAGATGAATATTCTCAAGATGACTATTCCATGATCCAAGATCAAGATGACTAGCCGCCTTGTCTGTAGCTTGTTACACCCAAACTATGTGATTGAATAGTTTGCCTTTTACCCAGGCACTTGAATATTAATTTGTATTGGCTACAACAATAAATTTGTGTTTGGCAGATTTACCAACAGATGAAACTTTTCCTTTCTTTGAAGTAGAAGCAGCAGTATCAGGACAATCTTGTGCGATATGCCCTTTTTGGCGGCAATTGTAACACAAACGATTGTTTATGTTCTTTTTTTTTCTTTCAGAACCTGCATAGCTTCACAAAAATAAGCATCTCCAAAATGATCATAAAAATGAATCATATACCTGATGTCGATGATCATGAACCCATTTTGATGTCGAGCTCCTTGGAGTAGAATTAAATCCTATAGAAGAAAATCTAGCAGAATGTTTCTTCTTGTTCTTTGGAGCACCATCAGATTTGACAAAAACTTTAGCTATTTTCTGAGAATCCACACAATGAAGTGGAAATTCTTTATCAGAAAATATTTGTTCCGAACCTTTGAGCTTATAAAATCTCTCAGGTTGAACTTTTTCAGCTTTAAATACATCCTTCTGAACTTTCTTCAAATTAACTTGTTTCAACTTTTGTTGCTTCGAAGCTTGCATACTATCATCTTCAACCATATTGGATGGAAACCCCAAACCCGTATGTTTACCCGAAATCTTCTCTTCAGACTCAGATGATTTATGTATGTTCTTTGCAAGACGAGAAATTCGGCTTTAACTACTTTAACATTCTTTTGTTCATAGAAAATTGTCTCATCAATAGCAGTACGAGAACTAATCTTCTCAGTGGAAATAGATGACGTGTTATTCTCAGTTGACGAAGAACCAGACACAAACTTTGGAACTTTTGGAACTTTCAGCAGTCTTGTCTCCTTCTTGGCATTGTTTCTGTGTTTCTTATCCTTCGCATTCTTTTCTTCATCCGATTTGAGATCAACAAACTTAGAATAATCAGATTTTTCTATCTTTTCCTTCACCTCATTAACAACTTCTTTGATACTACCTGGGGGTGTCACTGTCTTGTCAAAACATTCTTTCAAAATTTTCATCTTTTGCTAAAAAGCTTGTGAAAGATTGTGAATTGGTGACATTGTTCAAAAGACGATTTGCATCAATTACTTGAATCTTCAAATCGGAATCTTTTGTTGAGCTTCAGCCAATTCTTTTTCTGTAGCTATCAACCTTGTGTGTTTTATATTTTTGCAATCACAAATTATCAAGCTCAGCAAACAACTCTTTCTTCAACTTATTTACATTTCTTTTCTAGATATCAAGATTCGCATTTTGCAATTTATTCACCCTTGCTAACTCCCTCTGTTCATCTAGCAACTTTTCCATATCAATCTGATATTGAGCAACTTGAGCAGCTCGTTCATCAGAAATCTTATTGAACATATCAAGCTTAACCTTGGACTTTTCAAACAAATTATTGAAATCATTGGCAACATCCTCAGCTTCATCCTTCCATTTTTCAACTTCCTTGACTAATTCAACATTTTCTACAGATAATTCTGTAAATTTCTGTTCAAAGTCCTTTTCAACACATTGAAACTTTAACTCTTTCTCAACACCTTCTGCTTGAAACTCTGAAAACTTTTTCTTTTGAAATGAAAAATCTTGAATTAAATCTTACAATTTTTTCTGTTCATCTGTCAACTCTTCTATCTTCCTTTTATTTTCAGCAACCAACAATTCATTCTCCTTTACCAAACTTTGAATTATTTTATCCTTTTGTGAACAAAATTCACAGACTGATTTATAACCAATACTGAAATCACTCTGATCAATTTGAACCATAAATGCATGTTGCAATTCAGCTAACCGAGCATTAAATGAATCTGCAGGATTATTATGAATTGCAGTCAAAGCAATAGGAGTTTCAAATTCTTTCGACCAGTCATATCCTTGATCAAATTGTGAGACTAATGCTTTTGACTCTAAATTACTTGTTGAAGACTTTGATGAAGAAGCATTTGACTTTAAACATTCACGAGCAAAATGTCCAAAATTAAAACATTTGAAACATTTTACCTTTGATTTGTCTAATCCAACTTTAGCATCTGGATTTAAATTTTTGAATCATGCTCTCTTCCTGAACCTTTTAGCTCTTTGGGCTAGCATGGCAATTTGCCAATTGATATCTATTTGTTCGAGATTATCTGGATATATCTGATCAAAATCTTCTTCAATCAGATTAGCTGTTGGCAAACCACCATTCAACAATATATATAGTATGAATATAACAATGCAGATATCAATGCCAAATGTCCATCAAGTGTTTTTGGAGAAAATGAAGTATGACTGGAATGATTTGGAATAGTGAAACTGCACCCTCTTGATGAACTTTCAGAATTTCTTGTTCCATGGCTAGCAACAAAAGCTGTTGGAGCTGGATTTGATGAATCAAAACTAAATGATTTAGATTTTGCATTGATACTTGCAGAATTTTGACAATGATACAACTCAGGATTTTGCAGTTGAGTAGTTGATTTGTGTGAAGTCAACATTTCCATTTCTCGAGCATGAAGCTTTCCTAGTTAAATCATGAAATGATAATGTTGAATACTCTTTGTCATGAGTAAGCAACAAAACATAATTTTCCCACTTCTCTGGTAACGCTTCTAACAGTTTCTCTTTCTATTCCTCCTCAGCTTCTCAGTGTTAACCACTTTTAATTCACTGATTAGATGTGACGATCTGGATACAAGAGCATTGATGTTTTCCTTATCATAGTGTTGAAAGTTTTCAAATTCTTTATTCAGCACTTTTTGTCTACTCTTTTTGTATTGATCATTGCCTTCACATATCGCCGATAACACATCCCATAATTGTTTACTTTTCTTGCAAGTGCGGAATTGATGTAACAATTCAGTAGGTAAAGCTACCGTAAGATAACCATACGCTTTTTGCTCAAGCTCATAGCTTTTTCTTTCAGCAACATCAAAATTGTGAATTTATTTAAAATCTCCTTGATCATTTGAGTGCATGTAAAGCTTTTGAATTGGAATCCATAAATCAATTTGTTTCCAATTGTGATAATCTTCCAATTTCAACAACAAACTTTTTGACTTGTTCCAGTTTCGTTATCAAAGTTAATCATAGCTTGCATCGCGTTTTGCGTAACCGCAAACGCTTGAAAATCAGACATCTTGCGATAAACTTTTCGGTAATGAAAACTTCGGATGCAAAAAGGAGGTCTAAAAGACGGATAACCGGAGGGTACTGGCCGTTAGGCAGTTAAAGTGTAGATCTCGTCATGATGGTCGTTTTGGCTGGTATTAGTTCTCGTAACTCTTAACGGAACTCAAGTTACGTTAGTTTTAGTGAAAACCACTTTCCTGTCAGCGTACCAATAACACTCTCAGCGGACCAAAACGTTGACCAACGTACCAATAGCTTTGACTGGACCAAGCACTCAGCGTACCATAATTCTCAGCGTACCAAACCAGTGGCATACCAATGAACAGTGACGGACCAAACTTGGTACGGCATAACTGCTCCGGACCAACGTTGAAGATTGCCTTGCGTACCAATGAACGTAACAATCAGCGTACCAACAAGTTCATCCAACGGAACAGCACATTCAACCGGCGTACAGCACATTTTCGACTGATTTTTAAGATTTTGGATGTTTTGAACTGTAATTTGCAGCAGTCTTAAACGAAAACACACTAGGAATGTTTTGCAATCAAGTTTAACATCAGAAACACTCGAAATTGAAGAAAATTGATGAAAACTTAAGAAAACCCAACTGTCTCTCACTAGAAATCTGAAAATGATCAATTCTAATCAGCAGAGCAACCTGGAATTGCTCTGATATCACTTGTAAGGACACAAAATGATCTTACTACTGCATGAATCAATCGATCTAGTGAACACGGGAAAGTAAATAAGAACACCCTCTGGTTTCTCTCTTTAGAACACACACACAGAATGAGTAGAATGACAAAAGTATTTAGCTCATTCTAACACAAAGCATTTATAGTGAGCAACTAACCAGCATACCAACCAGCGTACCAATTGGTATGCTGCAGCGTACCATCCAACATACCAATTGGTACGCTGCCCTTGGTAAGTTGATACTAAGACTAGATACAATACACGAGACACATTGCAGCATATGATTATGCTCTAACAAAAACAAAAGAATTATAAAAACAACACTGATTATAATATATGGCCGCAAAGGAAAGCAAAATTGAAATTAACTTACAAATCGAAATGAAAAACTGAAACTACACAATTCATCAATCGGCAAATAGGAATAAGCGGTCATAATCATATGGGTGAAGTGAAGAAATTACCTAATTTTCTCCGACTAAATTGGGCCAAGGAGGTTTTTTACTCACCATTCCCGCTGCCAAATCGCCAGAGAAAGAGGGGACGGTGACTCCTGGGCTTGCTTCTGGTTCACTATAGTCAAGTAATAGCCGTTACAGCTGTGCGACGGCTAGGGTTCAGCCGTGCGCTTTCGGCGGCGGCGGCGTGTGACCCTTTGAAGATCTCGCCAGAAAGACTTGACGATGGGCTGGTAGGGTTGGGGCGGAAGGGTTTGCTCCATTGAGGGCAGATCGGAGGGGGAAAGGTTCGGAGATGTGGTGGTGCGGTGGCAGTATTGTGGTGGTGATGGTGTTGGTTTTTCATGGTGGGGATGGTGGTGGCCGGACAAGGAGGATCCGTCAATCACTCCGCTGAAAATAAAGAAGGTGAAAGGTTTTATAATTTAAAACTTTTATTTTTTGTAAAGAGGGATATAATTGTCAATAGACATCTAACATATTTTTTTCAATGGACCTCTATACCAGGGACGAAACCTGTTACGAATTGGCAAAACCTTGTGACCGTAGCCGTAATATATGAAAGTTATGGACTATAGATGAAATCCGTGCAAACCACATGGACGATTCCCGTAATTTACTCTTTTTGTTATTTATAATATCTAAATATTCGTTATTTCTTATTTATCAACGGTTGATGATATCTAAAATACAAGTATTTTTTTTTTACTTTTTTTCCTTTTATTTATAAAAAGTGATATACAACTTAAACAAAAATGGTCTTTATTTGATGGCTTCTGCCTCTTATGTGAGTTGAGGATGTGAGCTTTGTCACATAGATTGTGACTGGAGTCACATGGGAACTCAGTTGGGGATGCGAGTTATGTTTTCATTATTTTTATTCAATATTTTTTATTTAAAACTTAAAACGTAACTTTTTTAACAAAAATAAACCATTGCATTAAAAGATGAGAAAAGAACATTGCATAAAACAAAATATAACAAACCGCTTACGAGACTAAAAACGTGTCAAAACCAACTCACATGACCAAAAATGTGACATTCTGGCCCGTCGTGTGGGACCCGTGCATCGCAAAGTGATAAACACTGATAAAACGGGCATACCGAGAATCACGTATATAGGCGTAGTATGTCAATTAAGGTATTAGAAGAGTTCAGTAGCCTTGAAACACGTCACAAACATCACTCACAAGTTTGAGTCTTCAAACATTGGTGATTAACTGAAAACTGTTATCTGTTGTGACTTACGTGCAAAACTGTTGCGTGAATTTAATTGTGCAATCTAATATGTTATATGTTATGTAAATACTTGATTTTAGTGGATCCAATGTGATAAATATGAATGTAAAATAAAAATAGGAGAAAATGTAGAAAACCGGGACCAAAAATGAGAAAAACGGGCAAAACGGGGACCGGTCAACGGAAGTCAACCATGGGGCTGGCCCAGGCGTGTCGTGGACCACGACTCAGCCTTGGTTTACCCCTGTGACGGTCCGCGAACCAGTCTGATCATGAAAACCCTAAAAATTCAACTATAAATACGTTGTTAGCCACCATTTGCACCTCTTAATCAGCCCCAAACGTTGTTCATCATCTTTAGTAGATTTATCATATTTATATCAGATAATGTTAGATCTTATGGATAATATTTATTAAAAAATATAACGGACCTATACGATAGTGCCACGTGGCTGATAAGATAAACAATTAGTTTTTGTAGATTTATTTTGCATTAAAAACGTGTTTTTTAAACATCTTTTTTTTTTTAAAAAAAATTTACACCCGGATGTTAAAAAAAAAACTAGACAAGAATATGTGTTTAGATATTTTTAAAAAGTTAAATAGTACAAGTTATTTAAGAAATAAGTCATCTATCTATAACACTATTAAACATGAGTTTATAAACTTCAAATGACATGTTTTAAAATGTGCCATATAAGATTTTGCTTAGTTGTTATTTTCTTATAATTTCAAATAAAAAAATTAAATTCACTTTAGAAAAGTCACGGATCTTTGAATTTCAAATAAAAAATTAAATTCTTTTTACACAAAAATTATCCATATTTTTTTTTAATACCACAACTTTGATTCATCATCTACTTCATTTCTCAACGAAAATTCGATCTGTAAATTGCTTTCGATTCGTGACAGAAACCTAACAAAACTAAATCTATTTTGCTTAGGTTTTGATCAACGAATGATGGTGAAGGAATAAAAAAACAAAGTCGCGACTTTCTTAACCCACCATTGATGAACTTGAATTCCAATTCGATCAATCGTTGAAAACATACTCAAAATTTATTGTACCAATGGAATCACATTTCTTCATATGAATTTGTAGCAACAAAAATTAATCAAAACCATTAAGATTTGAGAAATCCATCATTAAAGGATATCCATGAAGAATACAAGTTATGAAATTCAAATTCTGCTCAAATCTTCATGAAATTTGATTCTGAAACTTGCTATAGCTTTGTATTGACATGTAAAATATTCTGGAATCAATCAAACACATACACAAACTCGAATTCATAGCCAATTTGTGATCCAATATAGGAAAGTTTGACTTTTCAAAAGTCAAACTTCATGAAATCGAGCAATTCTAATAAGGTATATGATTATTTGACTTTAAATAATCCTGATTTACATTCTTTCTATGAAGAATCATATTTGTTTGAGTGAAGGCGACTTCTATAACTAGGAAAAGATTGGGTGTCATAGTTTAAACCTACGAAGAACTGGAGTTAAAAAAATCACACAAGTCTTGGAGAACACACTCTTGAGGTTCATTGTAGAGAACTTAATTGCTAACAAGGAATGAATTTCTCTAATTTATCACAATATTTAAACGCAACTCTTGAAATATTTGTAACAAACGAATCAAAAACCGGAAACATCAAACAACTCCAATTACACACATTACACTACTTTACACAAAAGATAATAATCAAAGAACAACAAGCTGTTGAACTTGGCAACAAACTCAAATTCAATACAATCATTACCATCAGCCACCAATCAAGCATAGCACCTCCTGTTCCTCAGGTTCATTGAACTTTTCTCCATTTGAGTCGCCAGCGGTCTAGACACTGACAAATTAACCGAAGAAGGATCAGAACAATTGCTACTGTTCGAGTCTACGCTGCATAACACCCCCGAGTTTTTAAGAAACTGAAAGTCATCCATCGACTGCCTATAGATTCTTGGAGACGGGTTTCGTTGCTTAGCCTTGGTTGACTCGGTCAAACTCATATAACTCGGTTTGTTGTTACTGTTATTGTTATTGTTGAGTTTTTGAGAAGTTCTGTCCATTGAAATTGGAGTTGTGGTGGATGTGCACAGAGATGATGAACCCGGGCTGTCATCGTGGATGAACTCAGAACTCGGGCTGGATGATGACCGAGTCCGTTGACCCGCGATTTGGGGAGGTTTTGCTGATATTCTAGTGGTCATGTTGTTTCGTTTGACTTTGACCCACTCGGGTTCTGATGGCTTCTTACTCATTTCCTGCTTTTCGACGTGAATCTTGGATGGTGGTGGAGTTGTTTCCAATGGGTCGTTTTGACCTTGTTCCATCAACCGATTCTCCCATGGCTTTGCGGACATCCACCGCTCTAACCAACTCCATCCCGAATTGTTGTTTGTATCAAACTGTTGGCTCTTGAGAGATGTTAATGAGCTGGTTGTTTTTGAGTCCAACCCTTTGTTTGACTTCCATTGCTACAAGTTGAGAAAAAGTAAAAAACCTTTAGCATTTCAGTTTAAACATAAGTGGCAATTTCAAACCAGTGTGTTTGATTAATGAGTTGATATGAGTTATGCTTTATCTCTAACGGTTCAAACATTAAAAAAAAAATTTAGCTTCACAAAAACAGTTCAAGCTAGTCAAAAGTCACAGAATGAGAACGTTTTAATACATAACCTTCACAAAATCATATTTAACAAATAACTCTTGACAAAAACGACGAATTACTAGAAACTGGTAATTTCTAACACGGCCTTGTAACATAAAGCTAAAATGGTCTACACGTTGATGACATTTTCTAAAACGGGTCTAAACAGTTCAGCCCAGTTATCCCGTTTATAACACACAGATGGTGTTAAATAGATTATTAGGTCGACACAATAAGTTTATGACTTGTTTAGCAAAACAGCGTAATTTATAATTTCTTAAATAGTTAGATATGGTTTTTAGCTTTTGATAACTTGTATTTTATTGTTTTAATTACTTCTTATTATTATATCTTCTTCACCTTGTTTAGTAAGCCGTGTGAATAGTTATATTAAACAGGATGTACTATTTATTGTTAGTTAAACTGCTTCTTTTTAGTTGTGTTAAATGCGTCGTTGTGTCATAAAACTCTATGCTATTAAACCCGTTATATTTTATCATGCTAAACATGTCAAGTAACATAGTAACATGTTTTATTAAACATATATGTGTTAGTGTTTTCTTAAGAAACATGTCACGTCAAACTCAACACGTTGGTTCAACACGACTCGACACATTTTGCAACTTTATCAGTGATCTAACTAGCCCAACCCGCAATAGCACAAAATTTCTACAAACAAAATAAATCGGTTACCTTCTGAGCAAGACCATACGCCAATGCTCGTTCGCGTTTAAAAGCCCCTTCTTGCCTCATTTGAATCTTAGCCTTAACCTCTTGCAACGTCCCTCTATGGTCACACCATCCTTCCTACAGTTTTCAAACGATTTAATCTCAAAATCGCAACATTTTTAAGACACATTTAGACTTATATATAAGTCAAGTGGTTTATTTTCTGATCAGTCTCACCTCAGCCTCTTTCAACAGCTCAGCTTGGGTGCGGCGTTCATTGAGCATGTTCTGGACCGCTTGACCTTCAATGGACATGCGAACCCGTCGAGCCCTCACCCTGGCTTGAACCCGCACCAGCGCCTGCATGCACCGCAGGGTCACAGCCGCTTGTTTCCTAACCTGCCGCCCTCTTACTAACGCTTGCAGCCTCACCACTCCTTTCAAAGCGCGCAATGCCCGTCTCGCCTTAATCAACATTACCATCATATGAGCCATTAAACAACTAGAATAGAACATAATCACCAAAATAGACATTGAACTCCCAAAAATGTATATTTATTTTGTGTTTCTTGATCAAAATTGTCTTTTTTTTTCTTAGTAATTTAAACAAAAAAAAAGGATCAAAATTTACCAAAAACCCACGAAAAGCAGTTTGGATCCGAATGGCAGCCCATTCCTGGCGAACAGCTTTGAAATCTTTAGGTTGAGCCCTAACAACAGTGGCCACAGCAGCTGAAAACACATCTGAACCGATAACCGAAGATGAATCTGAGCCGTCGGATGTTGCTCCCCTGTAGTTGCCTTTAAACCCCTTCCATCCTGAACCTATATCCCCTGAAGAACTCCGCCATAACTTCCATTTCGAGCTGCTCTTCCCTAATTTTTCCTAAATCAAAATCAAAATCCAAATCAAACTCAGTTCGTTGATTCAAATAAATCAAACATCGAAACAGTTCGGAATCAATCCGAGAATACCTGATCAGATTTGTCTGCGGATTTCTTAAGACTCATCAGATTTTTCATCCATTTTCCGGAAGCACCCATCGAGTAAATTACAGGATCAGTTTTTCAATTCGGATGGGATTCTTTCTGGTCGAAATTGTTGGTGGCAGGGAGAATCTGTGAGAGAGAGTTGAGGGTTTGTGATGGTGTTCTTGGGAGTAGAAGTGGGTGGGTGGTTAATTTGTCCTGTTGTATTTGAAATTTGAAAACCAGGTCGCAACGGCAAGAAATTGGTATCGTGATTCCCGCTCGAGGAGGGACAATAAATGTCAGAGATTGCCACTGTGTTTGGGTTTAATTACGAAACTGCCATGAAAAGGTTTATGAAAAGAAGCATTGGCTATTGTCGGTATCATGAAAAGGTCGAAACACAGGTATGTGAAAGTTTTGAAGGGACCACTAAAAGACATATCCCGTAAATAATTTAAACTGGTTTCCGAGTTTGAAACTTTATTTTCACATTTTCAAACCTTTTCTTAACATAATAAACATCTTGTTTTTTTAACTTTATCACGTATAATGCGAGATTTAAATCCATAAATTTCATACTCCTGCTAATAGGAGTTTTATTGAGAACAATCTTATTAACTTTATATGCTGAAATTTATAACAATTACATTACGTTATAAGGAAGTTGTTGAATATTTTTGATGATTCAAGCATATTGGGACGCTTTTCAATAGCAAGATTGATCATTGTTTTAGGTTAGTTTTTTTTTAAACTTAACTTTTTTTTCCATGGAATCTTTTAATTATATCATACTAGAAGGCAACATACACGATTCAAGACTCAACGCAGGGAGGCGGGTAACAAACTGCGTCGCCAGCCCTTTTTGAATAGCAAACTCTAGACGTATAAATACAACATTCTTCAATCTAGAGCCCACAATATTCCCGTACATGACCTTTTGGATCCGGCATAGCATGGCCACCGCCTCTGATTCAAGATGACCAAATGTATCAAACACGAAGGAAACAAACACATGTTGTTTTCGATGCACGCTTTCTCATGCTTGTTCACCTTCCCAGTAGTCGCTCTGGAAGCCGCTTGGCCAGCCTTGAAAATACTGGCCCTTAGCCTCACAAGGGGAGAGACCCCCGTTAGATCGACACAGGAGTGCTTCTCATTCTGCCACCCAAAAATGAGTATGTCAGTTGGCCTGAGGGTTGAGCGACCATCCAAGGGGTCAGACAGAAAGTTAACAGGATTGTCTTTCCTGACCGGGACCCTGGCCGGCCTGAAAATATAAAAAAGAACGTCCCGAACCACATCATACCGATACTTAAATCCCGGGATCTCTTAGGTTAGTTTGTTATGTCTTCCCTATCTACTTGGGGGGGAGAGGAGGGTATTGACCAACTGGTTGATAACATCCTTGAAACCCCCGTTTGTGGGCCAGGGGGGCCCCCTAATACCGCTTCTGACAAGTCGGCTGCCGAGGGGTCCAACATAAAACGCTGCATCCGGAAAATTGCGGACGGTCACTTTACTGCCGCCGTTAAAGTTCTCTCTTCGTCTGGGGTTGCGCCTTTTGGACCTGCCACAACTCGGGTTTTGGAGGAGAAGCATCCTGTGATACCACCTCCCTCCTTGCCGTCTGAGCCCTATACCGAGCCCCCACTTGTGGCTACCACCGAAGTGGTTTTGGCGTGCATTAAATCGTTTCCCAAAGGGACTTCGTGCGGCAGGGACGGGTTGCGCGCCCAACACCTTCTGGACAGCCTCTGTGGGGAAGGGTCTGCCATTGCTAACGACCTCCTCGGGGCTATTACCTCGGTTGTCAATTTGTGGTTAGGGGGGAGGTGCCCCCTCGGGCTAGCCGAGTTTGTGGCGTCGGCCCCTCTCACACCTCTGCTAAAACCTGATAACGGGATCCGGCCCATCGCTGTCGGTACCATCTGGCGGCGGCTGGTTTCTAAAATTGCTATGAAGGGGGTCGGGAAGGATACGGCTAAATATCTCGGGGACTTTCAGTTTGGGGTTGGGGTGCTTGGGGGAGCTGAGGCTATCTTGCATGCGGTTAACCGGTTGGTCGCGGGGAAACATGACGACAGCTCGCTGGCTATGCTTACGGTTGACTTCTCCAACGCGTTTAACGTTGTGGATAGATCGGCCTTACTTCGTGAAGTGCGTTTAAGGTGCCCGTCTATATCTCCATGGGTCGACTTCCTCTATGGTCAGTCTGCGCGGCTTTACTTAGGGGGAGATCATATTTGGGCCACTACTGGGGTGCAACAGGGGGACCCTTTGGGCCCTCTCCTGTTTGCCCTTGTCCTTCACCCCCTTACGCACCAGATTAGTGACAAATGCCGTCTTCTCCTTCAAGCGTGGTACCTTGATGATGGCACTCTTATTGGGGATTCCGAGGAAGTGGCCAAAGCTTTGCAGTTTATTTCGGAGACCGGGCCCTCCCTGGGCTTGCAACTCAATATCAAGAAGACGGAGCTGTTCTGGCCGTCCTGCGATGGGAGGAAGAATCGGCCGGGCCTCTTCCCCTCGGGCATCAGTAGGCCATCCTTAGGGGTTAAGCTCCTTGGAGGGGCAGTCAGTAGGGATGGTGGGTTCATCGAGGGGTTGGCGTCCAAGAGGGCTTCTAACGCCGCCGCTCTAATGCACCTCCTTCCCAAGATTCGGGACCCGCAATGCGAACTCCTCCTGCTTCGCTCTTGCATGGGTGTTGCCAAGCTCCTTTTCGGCCTGCGGACCTGTCCCCCCGCCCACATGCAAGGGGCGGCCTCCTGCTTTGATCAGACCCTGCGCGAGACAGTTGAAAACATTGTGGTCTGTGGAGGGGTTTTTTTCGGGGATCTTCAGTGGCGGCTCGTTTCCCTGCCTATCCGGCACGGAGGGCTCGGGATTTCTTCGGCTTTAGAGGCCTCGTCTTATGCGTTTGTTGCGTCCAGGGCCCAATCTTGGGAGCTGCAGGACCATATCTTGCGGGAGAGCGGGGTTTGTGGCATGGACTCGGATTATACTTTCGCCCTGGCTGCCCTGCGTGACATCGTACCGGGTTTTGATCTTAGCGGTTTCTCTGACAAGGACACCGCCCCCCCAAAACCCCAACATGTTTTGGCGAATGCCCTTTTCAGCAAAATCGTGTTGGATATGGAGACCCGGTTTAATATGAATGCCAGGCAAAAAGCGGTGTGGAGCTGTCTTCGTCAACCACATGCCCAAGATTTCCTCCATGCTCTCCCCATTGACGGGCTCGGGCAACGCATGTCGTCGGTCGAATACCGATCTATCCTCAAGTACCGGCTTATGATACCCCTATTTCCCGCGGACGAGAAGTGCCCTGTTTGCCGCAAGGCGTGTTTGGACTCGTTTGGGGAGCACGCGGTTCACTGTAAAGATCTTCCAGGGTTCAAGTACCGTCATGACTGGGTCCGGGATGTGCTATTTGACATTTTTAGAAAGGCAGGGATTTCAGCCAAGAAGGAAGCCCCCGTCAACTTCTTAACTGACCCAAAAGAGGGGCGCTCGACCCTTAGACCGGCGGACATCCTGGTGTTTGGGTGGTCCAGGGGGAAGCACGCTTGCATCGATCTGACTGGGGTCTCTCCCCTTGCGGGCTTTGGCTCTGGAATTTTCACGGCGGGGCAGGCTGCTGCTAAGGCGGCCGCGGGTAAGGTGGACAAGCACGAGAAGGCATGTCTCGAGAATCAGCATGTGTTTGTCCCCTTTGCTTTTGACACGTTCGGGCACCTCGCGTCAGAGGCTGCGGACACGCTCGGGCGGATCCAGAAGGTTATGCATGGACATATAGTGACTCCTAGAGCTAAGAAACTTGTTTTTATTCGCTTAGGTTTTGCTATTCAAAAAGGGCTTGCGGCGCAGCTTGTTGCCCGTTTGCCCTGTATGTCGGACTGAGTTGTAACCGTTATTAATTTAAAATCAGTTGAACAAAAAAAAAAAAAAAAAAAAAATATGTCAATCATATGAGTAGTCAACCACTTCGTAGTAGTAATTTTCAAAAAAAACAAGCTTTAAATAAGTTTTTGATGCTTAGTAACCTTAAGATGATCCACCCTAATGATAATAGATAATCGTGTTGAAGTGTTTCATAAGAGTAAATCCCTGATAAGGGCCCATAAAATCATAATCATATCCTAGTAAATAAACGTTATAAACACACACTAACCATTAAAAGATTAAGAAACAAGTTTTGATCAAATCAGTCTTAGTAATATTTAGCCTACAAGAAATAATGATTTAGTTTACTTAAACTTATCAAAGCTAGAAAACAAGAAAGTTATGAAAATTATAAGAGATTAACGGAGAAACTTTCTCATATAGGTTCTGATCCTTTTGACTATTGACATTAATTGATTTATCTTTGAATGATTAACTCCCACGGTTTTTTTAGGAATGATTCTAGCTCACTTTGAATGATTAACTCCCGTGTAAACTAACGCTATAAATATACACCAACTATCAAAAGATTGAGGAGCCAATATGAGACTAGCACACTTGATAGAGGATCTTTTCTCATTCTGTGAGAATAATAGTGAAAAGTCAACGGGTCAACGTAAGTTAACGGTTAGAAGTGTCAACATTTAGTTGGTATGCCAGTTAGCAACTTTTGGGTACTTGTCAGTAACTTGCTAAAAGTTGGAGGACTGTTTGTGACATTCTTTATTCTCGAGGGGCCAGTAGTGTATCTAGTTTGTTAATGGTTGTTAGTTGCGTAGAAGAGCTTGATTAAGCTCTAATTTGAGGCACTTCTTGTATTCGTTAAATTTCTTCAATTCCTGTTGTACTTTGTTCTCTCAATCGATCGTTTAATGAAATAAGTAGAAATCATTTCCGATCATTGGTGTTTTCATATTCTATTGTTCTTGATTTCATTGGGTGTTGATTTCTCAACAATTGGTATCAGAGCCTACGTATTATGGCTCGATCAAAGGAAACTCCAATGAAATCACATTCTGATTATAGTCTAACGATGGTGCCTACCAAATTTGAGTTGGAGAAGTTCGATGGAAAAAATGATTTTGGATTATGGAGGCACAAGATGTGTGCCTTACTAGTGCATCAAGGGATTGATGCCGCTCTTGCTGGTGAAACTCAGAAGCCAGATGGTGTATAAGAGAAGGACTAGAAAGACATGTTGGCAAAGGCGCATAGTGCCATCGTCTTGAGCCTAGGAGATCAAGTATTACGAGAAGTGGCAAAAGAAACAACAGCCTCAGGGGTTTGGTTGAAACTTGAAAGCCTGTACATGACCAAATACCTAGCAAATTGACTGTATCTAAAGAAGAAGATGTATACATTTTGATTGCAGAATGGGAGATCAATTGAAGATCATTCTGAAGAGTTCAATAAACTGATTATTAGACTTGAAAATATTGAACTTATTGTTGCAGAAGAAGATCAAGCAATCTAGTTCTTGACATCATTACCCATTTCTTTTTGATTTTGTGGAAACATTGATGTATGGTAGAGATACCTTATCAATGGAGGAAGTCTTATCAGCATTAAACTCAAGAGAATTGAAAAAGAGGCATGATGTGAAAGAAGAATCCAGTGAAGGTCTATTTGTGAAAAGCAAATATAATCAGAAGAATTCCAATAAGTCAAAGTTTAACAACAAAACCAAGCCTAAATTCTTCAGGAAATGCTACATCTGTGGTTTTGAAAGCATTTCAAAAGGGAATGCCCTGAAAGAAAGAAAAAGAGGCAAGAACATATAACTTCAATAAGTCAGTCAACACCTTTATCTCTTGAAAGCCTATTTGAAGGTTGTGAAAGTGTAGACGTGCTTATGGTTTCAAGTGGTGGTTCAAAGAATGAGTGGATATTGGATTCAATTTGTTCTTTTTACATGTGGCCTCACAAACATTACTTCAATGGGTTGAAACTAGAAGATGTTGCCACTGTCAAATTGGGAGATAACAGAATTTGCAGCATTCAAGGCCATGGAACTATTGCATTGTGGACTGAAGGTGGAGCTGATATCGTTAGTAATGTGGTTGGGTTTGCAGTGCGCCTTAGGGGCCGTTTAGTTGTGGAAAATGTTTTCAAGTTTTCTATTTCTAGTTTTCTAGAAAATGAAATGAGTTTTCCATCTCTAGAAAACACGTGAAATTTTTTGAAAACGCGTTCAAATTTGAAATATGGAATTTTCATTTTTAAAATTAGAAAACTAGAAAACATGTTCAAATCAACGGTTTTCTATTTGTTTTTTATCTCTACATTTCATTAGATTTTCGTCGACGATGCGGTGGAGCAGACGGCGACGGAGGTAACGGATGAGAGGTCGGGCTGCTGTGCGTATAAACCCCAGAAAATGAACACCCCTTTCTTTTGTATATATTTGGAAAACGAAAATAGAAAACAGAAAACAGAAAACAGTAAAAAAGGTGTTTTCCATTTTTAGTTAAAATTTAGAAAACACTATTTTCTGTTTTCCTAGAAAACGTTTTCTAAAAAATACAATTTGAACGCGTTTTCTGTTTTCCTTGTTTTCTTGGAAAACAGAAATGGAAAACACCCCCTGTTTTCCACAACTAAACGCGCCCTTAACATTTGTTTATGCTGCTCAAATCTTAACATCAAAAGAAGGATTTGAAAAAAAAAAATTGGATTACAAATTCGATTTAAATGGTTTTGGGGTATTAGCAGGGGACTATAATGAATTTAGTATGCAGGAAGATAGATTGTATTCAGAGTTTAATCCTTTCGGGGCGGCGGTTTTTAATGAATTAATTGATCGGGCTAATATTTTGGAATGTCATATGGGGTGTTTAAGATTTACCTATTCTCACGGGAACGGGAATTCGTTCAACAAAATTAATAGAGTTTTGATGTGTTCTTCATTCATGGCACGTTGCTCGTTTACCTCCTTGGTGGCCTTACCAAGGCTGTGGTCGTACCATGCCCCTATCATTCTAAAAGTTACGTGTAAGGATTTGGACCATGCCCGTTCAGTTTATTTCCATCGTGGCTCAAGGAGGATGGGCTAAAAACATGGTGATTAATGATATTAAGGGGGCTATTGTGGTTGGGAGTCCTGATGTGGAATTCATGAATAAACTAAGGAGCATTAAGGAGGGTTTGAGTAAGTGGTTTAAAACTAAGAAAAATATTTTAGAAGAGGAAAGAGAGACGGTAAGATTTTTCCTGTAAAGTTAGGATTCTATAGGTGAAGAAAGGATGCTCTCTGTGGAAGAACTCGATGAGTGGGTTGATCTCAAAATAAAGCTAAAAATTAGAGGATTCTTATTTTCAAGATTTAAAAACTAAAGATAGCGTGAAGTGGGCTTTTGAAGGGGATGAAAGTTCATCTTTCTTCCATGGTATTACTAACCAACGGATTGGATCGGGAGAATTAATGGTCTTTCCATTAAAGGGGAGTGGGTTATGGACCCGTGCAAGATTATAAAGAGGTGTGAGGGGGGGGGGGGGGGGGGGGTGAAGGCGATGTTTCTGGCCAGGAAGAGGGAGTGGTCGTCAATACGATGTAACGAGGTGAAGAAGCTGTCGTCTTTGGATAGTCTAAGACTTGTTGTGACAACCTTCGGAATTTCAAGTCATTTCCGCTCCCTATATATCCAATGTACATGCACTACATATCCCATACACTTATTTTGTATGACTAACGTCTTACATGTCGTAGCATATCCAGTGCATTCATTTCATGCATTGGTATTTTAGAAAATTACCGGGTCACACACGCGGTCTTAATGGCACACACGAACGTTTGTGACGTCATCCATAATAGGTTAGATAAATATTTTAATAAATATATCAATGCCTATTACTATATTTTAATGATTAAAATATATTTACATTTCATTTTATTTTAACACGAACTTACATGCGTTATTAGTATTTAATCGAGTCTAAACATACCCAACTATCACCAATGAACCATTTAACATCGAACACTATTTTTATTAAATTAGTTCTAATGAAAGAATAATTTTTATTCATTTCATTTTATACCTGAAATATATCCGGTTTTCACCAAAACGATTAGATAAATACCCGTTATCTAAACCTTATATTCTATTACTTTTTTTCTCTCTACACAATTAAATCATTGGAATTTTTCCTCCTTGTCTTCTTCTTGCATAAAGGGGGCATGATCACACTTGCTTTTTCTAAGATCATTTTTGCCTAACCCAGTATTGGATAAATACTACTCTCACCACCATCATCCATACACACACACACACACACACACACACACACACACATATATATATATAAGTATCCCTTCAGCACCTAGTCACCTTACAAAAGTCAACAAATAAAAACAAAAGACCCTCCTTTCGCTATGACTTATACGAAAAGAAAGGAGAAAGAAAGAATGCAAACAAGAAAGGTAATGTCTTGAATTACTTTACCCAAACACCTTTTGGCTTCACCTTATTTCTTTCCCTAACAATCGACTAGAGAGCTAGGAAGTGATTAAAATGAGCTTGCATGTTTAAAGCATAGAAGATACTCTCTCATTTGGTCACCCTCTCCTGACTAATTTTCTCTATGTGTTTTGGACTTAAATAACGGTTTTGGGTTAAAATATATAAAATTGGGCCTTAAATGGAAGTTGGGCTCAAAACAAAGTATTAGGCCTTTAGGAACCTATTTTGGACTTGGAAATACACTATTGGGCCTTATGTCGGTTATTGGGCCTAACGGATCCAGTTTAGCCCCTAACGAGCCCAACCGGTGTTTAATGTCGTTTCATAACTTATTGGGTTAAGTAATGTCAACCGCCACAAATATGATATTTGGTTTCTAAAACCGACACCAAATGTGAAAATGTATTTTATAGAGTTATAATATTCAAATGTGATATTTTTGGTATTTGACTAACTCTTGGAAAATACATAAGTACAAATATATTAAATATATTTATTTCAGTACACGATGTAATACAAGTCGAGTTAGGTCAAAATGTTGTTTGATCTGAACCCCGAAAGTCAACATTATGATTACAAATGTTACAAGGCTATCCATAAGAAATATAGTTTATATTCTTTTGAGTGTCTTAAATATATTTATATTTCGATACATGTATACAAATCACCAACATGTCATCACCAAATGTTTTACAAATCACATGCAACCGAGTAGTGTTGGGTGAAAGGTTACATCACTTACTTACTTATATTCACATATTAAGACCGCAGGTGCCTAAAAACTGTTTTAGGGCACGCTAGGTATGCATACATTTCATTGTACATACAATTCATCACTCACAGTTTCATGTGAGTTTTACGGCCCCTTTTTCATTGTTTACATTGGGGGAGAACTACATGTATTTCAATTACATCTTCATCTGGACACAATTTACTTTAATGATACACACCGATTACTTGAGACATCTTACATATCACATTAAGTCCCTTCATAACTGAACCGTTAATTATGTTACCAAGCGAGGTAATGATTGATAGTACTATCGGACCGGACGAACCCTACCCGCGTTAGTCGCGCTAACTTTGGTTGTAGGCCAAAACAGGTACATCATTGGCCTATTTACATGCTCATGTCGGTGATAACATGTTTCACGGGGGCATACATTCAGTCGAGCGTTGGTTCCAGTGACTCAGAGTGATGGCTAGTTGTGCATGTACAACACAAGTCATGAAAAGTAGTTATTGTGGTCCATTTCAAATCATTTCCACAAACATATACGTTACAAACCTGTGAACTCACCAACATTATTGTTGATCGTCTTAAGCATGTATTTCTCAGGTAATTGATTATTTGGATTAGGGCATTTTGGGTATGCATTCAAGTGTAATCATGCTAGGAGTTCATTTTTGGGACATTCATTGTTATGTTTATGTCATATTTCGAGACATTTTCATTCCACTTAGCTTCCACGATTTCAAACAATTTATATGTAACCTTTATGGTTGTAACATCTCATTACGAAAATGTCCTTTCAAATTCATATAGTGTTGTTCAATGTAACTTGTGTTGATGATCCATGAAGTCACGATCCCGCGGGAGCCGCCGTGGTTGGGGTGTGACACTTGTGGAGTCTTTTTTTTTAAGAGATTAAGGAGGCCGTTTGGATGTGTGGGAACTATAAAATACCGAGCCCGGACGTGTTCAATTTTTGATATTTTTAAGGCGTTTTAGGATTTTTTTTTTTAAATGATTTTATGCCATTTTTTAAATTTGTTCCTGAACGGGTCAATTACTAGGGGGTGTGGTTTGTCCTTTATTCACCTTATTCCTAAGATACATGATCCTTAATCACTAAACGAGTTCAGGCCTATATCTTTGGTGGGTTGTATATCTAAGGTGATTTCGAAGGTTCTTGCTAATAGTATTAAGTTGGTGATGAGTTCTTTAATATCGAAGACTTAAATGGCATGTTTAGCCTATAGAAATATTATTGATGGTCCGATTATTTTGAACGAACTCATTTCTTGGGGGAAGAGGTATAAATGCCAATTAATGTTCTTTAAACTAGACTTGAAGAAAGCATATGACTCGATTGATTGGGAGTTTTTGGATTCAATGTCTCTCAATGAATTTCCCGGATAAGTTGAGAGCATGGGTCCGGGGTTGTCTCCCTCTCTTCCCGGGCGTCGATTCTTGTTAATGGCTCTCCCACTTGGGAGTTCCAATGTTCCCATGGTCTACGTTAAGGGGATACATTATCTCCTTTTCTTTTTATCGTTATGATGGAGGCTTTCTCATGGATGATGGAAAAAGCGGGTAACGTGGGTGTTTTTAATGGTATTCCAAAGCTAAACGGGGGACCAGTAGTCTTCAATCTCCTCGTCGCTAATGATGCTTTAGCCATAGGGATATGGTTATAATTGAACGAGTTTAATATGATTCGTCTTCTTAGAAGTTTTTTCTTGGTGTCGGGTTTGAAGGTGAACCTAAGAAGTGTTGTCTGTATGGCCTTAGTGTTGATTTGGAGGAGATTTTGGCTAAGGTTGTGGCTTTTGGGTGTAAAGGGGTTGTCGTTCCTTTTACGTATTTGGGGTTGGAGGTGGGCGAGAACTTAAATATAGTGGGGACTTGGAAATCGGTCATCAATGTTTTCGAGTCCAAACTGTCATCTTGGAAAGTCTGTAACTTGTGTATTGGTGGCCGCCTTATGCTTGTTAAATCGGTTCTTGATAGTTTACTGTTATATTATTTTTCTCTTTTTAAGGCCCATTCTAAGTTTATTCAAACTCTCGAGATTCATTTTGTTTTTGTTTTTGTGTGAGTGTGTGTGTGTGTGGGGGGGGGGGGGGGGGTTGTGGCGACAAGAGAAGATACATTGGATAAGAAGAGATTGACTTTTCAAACTTAAAATAGACAATGGTTTAGGTCTTGTCACATTGGAGACTATTAGCTTATTAACTAAATGGCTATGGAGATATAAAACAGAGAATGGTAAACTGTGTCCTCGCGTGATTGATGGTCTCGGGGGGGGGGGGGGTTAATCTTTTTTGTTTGTAGCTATGTAAAAAAGGAATCAGTGGGGCTTGTTTCAATATAACTAAGGTGGAAATGTGGCTTAGCGAAAAGGAGATTCATCTTAATACTCTCATTATGAGAAATGACATGTCTTAGATTTTAGAAGGGCGATTCTTCCGGTGCGTTCTTGGTGGGTTCTTAGAGACATTTGGTGGAATGTTTGGACTATTCACCAGTTCTTCATGATTCGAGGTGGTGTAAACTCGTTCCTTCGAAGGTAAATATTCTTTTTTGGCGCGCTCGGTTAGAGAGACTTCTGCCTTTGGAGGGGCTGGCGAAGAGAGGGGTGTCGATGAATTATGTTTTGTGTCCAATGCGTACAGAGGCAAGCGAATCAGCACTTCATTTGTGTGATGGTTGTCCCCTAGTTTGATTATCTGGATGGAGCATTATTTCACAATGGCTTCGCTTGTCCTTGATGATAGTCTTTTCAATAGAAGACTTGGTGGTGAACTACCCTGACGGGCTGCTGACGAAAAAGAAAGAAGCCATGATGGACATGATCTTTAGAGTGGTCGTTTTAGTCATTTAAAAAAGCAGAAACGAGTTGGTATTCAACCCTAGGCGGCCGTTGGTGAATCATATCATTTCAGTGATCAGACCCTTAAGGTTTTTTTTTGGATTAATTGTAGTGCTAAAGGGTGGAGGATAGAGTGGAACATATTGTGTAATTTTAAGTTTTGAGTTTGATGTTGTCCTTGGGTCGGCCGAGTGTCTTGCTGGCCGGCTCCCTTGTTATTTGTTGTTGTCTTGTGCTTAAAAAAATCGTCGTTAAAAAATATTAAGTGCATGCGGTATACTTGAGTTTTCACGACGTGATGCGTGAAGGAATTACGCCGCCATACACCATCCTCTCTATATGTGAAAGTGTTGCTCGAAGGAATAACGTAAACACCACACAAAAAAAAAACAGTTTGTGGTCAAAGTATTTCACCTTTTTGGGCAGCCACCATTTGACAACTCAAAATTCTTTTTATTATATTAAGGTTTATTGGATTCTATTAATCCAAGTTATTATCAATTGGCCAATATTAATCTCAATTTTAAAATTGGCCAAATTAATCCCAATTATTAAGGTGTTGGATTTCATTGGACCCCCTTTACATTTTTCTTAACTCCGTTAAGGATTTTACTCAAAAAATTCTCTTTGGGGTCCAATGATTATTAAGGTGTTGGATTTCATTGGACCCCCTTTACATTTTCCTTAACTCCGTTAGGGATTTTACTCAAAAAATTATCTTCGAGGTCCAATGAAATCCAACACCTTAATAATTGGGATTAATTTGGCCAATTTTGAAATTGGGATTAATATTGGCCAAATGATAATAACTTGGATTAATAAAATCCAATAAACCTTATATTAAATCTAAACATTTATATAGGTTAGATTTTGGTTATTCTCATATAATTTTTGCGTTCAAACTCTAAAAAAAATCGAAGTCTTCTTTATTTTTATTTTCTAAACACATCGTTATAAGCTTGAACAAAAAAAAACTAGTTTTTAAAAAAAATACTTTTTTGTCTCCTTAGCGCTTTTTGACATGATAGTTAATCTCGTAGAATATAATCGAGCTTTTTGACACGTTTTTAAACACCTCTAAACTTAGTGGACATGAGCTTTTGACACGTTTTCCAAGTATTTGTCAAATTATTTTTTTTTAATTTCTAATTTGTATATTTTTTTCAAATTATTTGTAGTTTATTTAATATGCAATTACTTTTATTTTTAGAAAAGTAAAAAAACAATGAAATATTTTATCACACCACACCACATAAGGGTATGTGCAATACCAACACCGCACACCGCGCGGAGGCTTACATGGCCGCGGGGAACCACTAGCCCACTGTTACGCTTGGTGTGGTGGATTTAGTTGCGGGCACCGAGCCCCGTGGGAGAAAAGCAGTAGATTTTGATCGTTGGTGGGCCTCACCCACCCCAACGGCTTTTTTACCGTTAAAAATAAAAAAAAATCCTTTTTACCTATATAAACCCCCACATTCAACCCTATTATACATCATTTTCTATCCAATTCATCTTCTAAATTCTCTACCACTCTCTACAACTTTGAAAAAATGAATCTCCAATTCTACTACAACCCAACAAACCCAAACAAACAACCGTCTTCCACCTCGTCTTCACAACGAAACCCCTTTCAATCTAGTGGATACGTTCTGTTTGTGGCTTCTTCAATATTTGCGCCTCCACTACTAGGCGGTTGGAGCCAAGAAAACCCACAACCATCCTATCTACGCACTGACTACACACTCTCATCTCAACCCGACGAGGCTGAATTTGTGATGGAAATTCAACCCAATCCTAAACCCAAGAAACTATCTAAAAAGTCCACGAAAAACAAGGCCAAACTTCTCAACCGATCCCGCAAGAACGAGATGGTCTCCAAGCGTTTATACCTTGGGATCAAGAGCAAGAGTTGGCATTAACAAGATGTTGGCTTGACGTCTCTGAAGATTCCGAAAGAGGTATTTTATTAATTTTCTAACGTTATATTCTATTAATTTTCTAATGTTATATTTTTTTTAAGTTTCTAACGTTATTATTTTTTAAGTTTCTAACATGATTCTTTTTAGGAAACTCACAAACCCACCTTAATTTTTGGCAAACAATTACCGATAGGTGGCAAAGAGATGAAGCTCAAACCCGACACCCGAACGAAGCACTAACTAAACTCAAAGTGGAGCAAAGATTTGAACTCGAAAATAACAAAGTTCAACAACATTTTTATCAACCTCTCCATGCAACGTAGAAGTGGTCAGAGTGATACCGATATTTTAAAGATGACACAACAACGTTTTAAAGTGGAAATAAGGGTGCCTCATTCGATAAATTTGATTGTTGGCACGTTGCTCAATACATTCGATACATTCGGGTTCGGATAAGATATACAAAGATTTGAAGGCTGTTTATTGGTGGTCGGAGATGAAAGCCGACATCGCCACTTATGTGAGCAAATGTTTGACTTGTTCGAAAGTCAAAATCAATTATTAGAAACCGTCGGGTTTACTTTGTTCAGCAACCAAAAATTCCAGGATGGAAATGGGAAAACATAACAATGTATTTCATAACAAAGTTGCCCAAAACCCCAAGTCAATGCGATACGATCTGGGTAATTGTTGATCTATTTATAAAATTGTCTCATTTCTTGCCAATACGGGAGAGTGACAAGATGGATAAGTTGACCCGCATATACATGAAGGAAGTTGTCTCATGTCACGGAGTTCACTTATCTATTATATCTGATCGAGATGCATGATACACCTCGCGCTTTTGGAAGTCTTTGTAGAAGGCGCTGGGAACCCAGATCGACATGAGTACGGCTTACCATCCTCAGACTGATGGTCAAAACAAAACGACTATTCAGATGCTGGAGGACATGCTCAGAGGTTGTGTGTTAGATTTCGATAACAGCTGGGAATCTCACCTACCTTTGGTGGAGTTTTCCTATAACAATACTTATCACACTAATATTGGTGCAGCGCTGTTCGAGGCACTGTATGGACGTAAGTGCAGGTCACCGATCTGCTGGGCAGAGGTGGGTGATAGTCAGCCTACTGGTCCTGAGCTTATTCATGAGATGACAGAGTGAATCATTCAAATCCGAAATTGTCTAGGAGCAGCTCGTGATAGGCAGAAAAGTTACGCCGATAAGCGTTGAAAGCCTTTGGAATTTCAGAAAGGAGATCGTGTCCTTCTGAAAGTTTTGCCTTGGAAGGGAGTTATTCATTTTGGGAACGAGGAAAGCTAAATCCGAGATACATTGGACTGTTCAAAATTATCAAATGCATTGGTCCAGTCGCATAAAGATTGAATCTTCCCGAGGAGCTAAGTTTGATAACTTCATATCTTGTATTAATACACTTACTTCCCTACCATTCATGCTAACACTTTGTCACATACTTGATAAGGTCTAACATACATACCCATTATCACAATCTACATACATATTTGCATTTACAACATATAAGACGCCATTTTGATGAAG
Source organism: Deinandra increscens subsp. villosa (assembly GCA_039602395.1). NCBI lineage: Eukaryota > Viridiplantae > Streptophyta > Magnoliopsida > Asterales > Asteraceae > Deinandra > Deinandra increscens. The sequence goes on from JBCNJP010000003.1 coordinate 23,735,776, forward strand.
AGAGCATGTAATATCTTTTCTAATTGTTACTCAAGCATTTCATCGAACACTTAGTATGCATTTTTAACAACCCTTTTTGACATGCACATTCCCACCTCCAATTCATTCATTCATTGAGATTTAAGTATACCAACTTCACATTTTACAAACAATATGCAATCTTTCACCAAATTACTGCATCATGTGCTTTAAACACCTAAACCCAAACACCCCCCTTAGGAAATTCGATTTCCATGAGGTAGGTTCAACCCCCCCCCCCCCATCATAACCTTATAAGAAACACATAATCATAAGCATGCATGGACACAATCGTACATCATTAGGCTTAGAAACACATATACAACAATTTCCCTACATCAATTTGCTTTACAATTAGGTTCCATGAAAATCACAACACCTAGCTAAACACTTACTTGACAAGGAACCCAGATTAGACAAGGAAACTACGAACTAGATGATTTCCTATGCCCAATTTTGCTTTCCCCTTCCTTAATCCACCTTCAAATTGGTCCAATTTAGAGATTTTCCCTAGAAATTGGGTTTTCCCCCCTTCTCTCCCTCTCCTGTCTCGCGTACGAGTTCTGGGTACAACCCATATTTTTTCCCTTTTCTTTTAATCCCCTAATTACAGATTCAAACCCTCTACTAGACCTTTTTAACAATTCTTACTTAATTTCTTAATTTACCTCTTTAAACCTCTATCTTTTAAACATTACTTACTAGCTACTAGAATTTAACCTAGTGACTAATTTTTATTGTTGGTTATATTCGAGCGAAAATGTTATAATTATAGCTACGCCCGTCCGGTCCCATATATCACCCATAATCCAATAAAATAATACAATAAAAGTTCGGTATGTTACAATATTCCATGTATCTAATCTGAAGAAATGTCTATCGGACGAGTTGCTCGTAGTTCCACTTGAGGAGTTGGAGATTGACGAGCAATTGCGTTTCGTAGAGGAGCTAGTGGAGATAATGGATCGAGAAACCAAACAGCTCAAGCAAAGCAAGATTCCTATAGTCAAAGTTCGATGGAATTCGAAGCGTGGACCAAAGTTTACTTGGGAACGCGAAGATCAAATGAGGAGCAAATATCCGAACTTGTTTAGACAGCCCGTGATAACAACCGGGATTACTTCTTAATATTTGGGACGAATTTTCCTTAAAGGAGGGGATGATGTGATAATCTGAAAACATATGTGAGAATTCAAAAAACTGATACGAGAAATCTGAAATCTTTTGCGAGAACTAAAATCTCTTTCTCTCTTTTACTGTTGAGTAAACTGTTAAACTTTAATCTACTGTTGAGTAGAGCGTGAAACGTTATTTTACTGTTGAGTAAAATGCTATGACTTAATTTCTCAATATTTGCAATGAAATTACAACTGTTAAACTTGTGAAACTAATAACCTTAGTAACTTGGTTGCGATCTTAATTTTCAGGACGAATGTGACATTCTGGCCCGTCGGGTGAAACCCGAACCTTAAAAACGGATAAAACGGATAAAACGGATAAGACTGAAAAAACTGATAAAACCGGCAAACCGGGAGATGCGTATATAGGCGTAGAATGTCAATTAAGGTATTAGAAGAGTCTAGTAGCCTTAAAACATTTCACAAACATCACACACAAGTTAGAGTCTTGAAACATTGGTGATAAACTGAAAACGTCTATGTATTGTGAATTATGTGCAAACTGGTACGTGAATTTAATTGGGTGATAAAAAATTGTAATATGGCATGTTGATACTTGATTATATTGGATTCAATATGATAAAAATAATGGTAAATAGAGGAAAAGCCATATCATTGAAAACCGTGGTCAAAACATCAAAAAACGTAAAAAGTCAACAAAAGTCAACAAAAGTCAAAAGGGCTGCCAGACTGGAACTATAGCCCCAAGTGATACGCTTAGAACTAAGTTTCCAGCAAAACCCTATTTTTCTCCTATTTAAGCACCATTAGCCACCACCACCTCATTTCATCAGCTCTAAACGACTTAAAACGACATTTTCTGCTATTCTTGTGTTCTTCCATCAAGATCCAACCTTTATTGTGATTTCCTTTGAATATTCAAATCCCGTTTCATCCTTGTTTCATTGTAGATCACCGGTATGTGTTTCTTACTTTCTTGTTAAAAACCTCTAAGCTTTAATCTTCATTTCTAGATCTAGAGTGATAGGATGATGATATGAAGCTCTCATGCATAGATCTAGGGTTATTAATGATAAATTCACATATTTGAAGCAAAAGTATGATCCATGTGATGTTGATAATGATCCATGCATAGATCTAGGGTTTTTATGTTGCATGCCAGTAATATCCAATTTTTATGCATGAATCTTGTTATGGATGCTTTATAATAGTATATCTAGTGTTGTTATTCAATAGAGTCATGAACTTTACTTGAGATCTATGATAAAAAGCCGGTTTCGGTATAATGCATGATAGATCTTAAATAAGGTGCTTGTTTTGTGTTAGATCTTGTATAAAGTTGCATGATTCATGTAAATGGATGCATGAGGGATTATAAAGTTGCAAACTTGATGTTGAAATGCATGTGGAATAATTTATAGAAATTATTTACGTGAAATTTGCATGTAAATGGCTTATAAGGGTAAGATGATAGGCATGGAAGGGGTTAAGAACTTATGGCATGACTTGAAATGTACTAATTGAAGATCCATGTGACTTGCATGAGATGATGATGTGGTTTTATCATGGAATTATCTCACATGTGGTAAATATATATTTACCGGAAAATACATAACTATGTGAATGCATGTGTATGATCATGTGATAACTTGATTAACTGTTTGCATGTTATTACTCAAATTTGTTATGAGTTATACGAGTGTACAAGTACAAAGTCTCCTACCCTGGTGGTAATGACAAGACTTTGTACGCTTGCCCTGTCAATCCTACATCGTATAAACGGGATAATGTCGTAAATAACTGTGATGCATTTATATTTATCATGTAGCATGTTATGTGTGAAATGCGTACTAGGACAAATAATTGAAACTAAATTTGATCACCAATGTGTATTCGAGTCCACTTGTCTGTTGTCCGCGGGTTGTCGGGACGGTTGGTCAACACAATCAACACTCACACTATTGTGTTTCATAGGTGAAGTCTAGGAGAATTCACCATCTTTATCCGGAGTTTACTATTTGGATATCCCTTTCCACCCTAAGGTGAGGTCACGACCCCATTTTTAACTTATTACGCTTTTCGGGGAGAAGACATGTGGTAAACGATTTCTGTTAAGAAATGCTAAACAATTTGTGTTAAGAAATGCTAAACGATTTTTGTTGAGAAATGCTAAACGTTTTCCGTTGAGAAAATACTAAACGATTTCTGTTGAGAAATGATAAACTTTTATTGTATATATTATTTGTAAACCATAGAGGAAAACATGTCAAGGAAGTCCTTCCACTATCCGTGTACCATTCGTATCATGTTGATAATGGGGAAATGTGAAACAGATCTATTGGGCTTGATAAACCCTGCCCTGGCTAGTCACTCTAGCCCCACCGCCTTCGGGGGTGGAGAAGGGGTATTATATTGTCCTAACTCGGGGTCATGCTCGGCATTATAGTATGGCTAGAAGACAAAGTCATAAAACTGTCAGGAATGTGAACACGGGGCCTATGCGAGAAAAGTTATCATGCAAATACAAATCATGTGGAATGACCATACGAATGATCCTAACATGCTCCTTATGTCTCCTTGGTTTAAAACAAATCATGTGATACTTTGTTATCCAAACTTGGTTTAAAACGTTGAGTCGAGCATGTAGTATGTTCGAAGTATCTGACGACTCAGATCCTAGTCTGGATCACACCCATGTTCGCGGTAATTACGCGGGTTGTTTTGGCGGGGGTGTGACACACGACTTGGATGACAAGGGGAAGACCATCGCTCAAAAAAATATGAGCAAGACTTTAAGCAACATATAAGGATTAATCTAGGAGGCGTATTTTAGGATATGTAATTTTTTTATTTATTTTATGAAATGTAGTTTTTATTTTATTTTATTACATGAAATGTATTTTTTTTAATTTAGTTTATTTTTTAATTACTTTTTCTTTATTTTTTTAATTAAATAAAATAATATTAAAAGTAAAAGTGAGAGATTCGAAAAGTGAAAAAAGGGTATTGTGATTACAAGTGAGGAGAGTATATAGTGGTAATATGATGCTAAGTTGACAAAAAAATAATGACATAAGGTAAAATGAGAGGAACTCATTATCAAGATCCTAATATAGATGACAATCACATACATCACGTAACGTTAGATATACCTTATATCCTAAAAATCAAATGAATAGATGTATACGATTCTCCTTAGTTTAAAAAAATTAAACACAAAGTCACAAAATTAGTTTAAAAATACCTTTCCTAATAAAATACAATTACTCTTTTCATAAGAGCAATAAAATACAATTACCTAATTGTACTTGTCCTGGTGGGCCAGTGGTGTGGGAGAGGTGTGGGTCTGGTTTTTGAGCCTAAGGATTTATTATTGGACTGGGTTGATAAAGGGGTCCCGGAAAAACACAGATCTGCTCTTCACTTAGTGGTGCGGGCCGCGTGTTGGATCATTTGGATGGCTAGGAACGAGGCGGTGTTTCAAAAGAGAAAGCCTTCCCTTCAGAAGATGTTGACGGAAACTAAAGCACTTAGCTTCCATTGGTTTAAAAGTAGGGGTAAGGATTGGACCTCTTGTTGGGAGGATTGGAGTCGGTTCAAAGTCTAAGTGTTCGTTGTGTCGTTATGTAATTGGTGTGTCCGGGGCTGGGTGGAGCTCCTTGCTCTCCCGGTTTTTTCCCGTCGTGCGTTAATAATATTTGCCGTTTCAAAAAAAAAAAAAAAAAAAACCTAATTGTACTTTCTGCCTTTGTGGTCATCGGATACTTGATAAAAGGTTAAGGAAACCATGTAAAGAACTAAATCAAGTTATAATTTAATAGATGTCAGATTATTGAGAGTATAATTCTGAATTTCAAAGAAAACATTAAAAAACAAGACTTCAGAATCCCGTTACATTTAAATAGTCTGACAACGGACCTTAATGAATTTGTCGTACTAGAGTAAATCTATGTTTGACCAAAATCTCGTTGGGGAGTATGTTCTAAGCAACCATTAATGCTCATTCAAGCTTCTTAAATAATGTGAACCATTAATGTTCCTATGTAATCTCCCTTTCTTTTATCTGTTGTATTCCCCTTGTGTTTTTTTCAGCTACCGACTAGTCATCTTCAATGCAGTTTCCCTCGTTCAAACAAAAAAATTTGAAGAACATGAATTATTCATTTTCTTCTATGATAGATTTTTTTTGAACATGGAATTTTATTAAACACCGGGAACCGGCCAGCAAGACCATATAATCGAGCCCACCCCAACGCGAAACAAGTTGCATCAAAAAGAAAAGGAGCATCACTCCTTCTAATCAACTTTCCATCCGTTAGCTTTATTACAAATCCAAAAGAAACTCAAAGCTATTATTTGCAAGACAATCCCTTCCAACGTGATCATTTTCTAATTGAACACCAAATTGTTTTAACTCTTCCAAATACATCAAATCGCAGTCCTCAGCATCACATCCAAGAAAAAAGGCTTAGCTTTCACAAATCACAACTGCCCCCTCCGACACATTAATCAACAGGTCCCCCCCCTCCTCTCCCAGTGGCGGACCCAGAAAATATTTCCATGGGAGTCAAAAAAAAATTAAGGTCTATTGTCTATTGCCAAATATTACATTTTTTCGTATTGATTCGAGTCGGGTCAGGTCGGGTCAGGGCATATAAGATAAATACATCTATTCTTTCTCCTTTCCACCACGCTTAGTGTTGATCGAGAAACTCTTATTTAGAGGGTCGTAAAAGAAGAAACAAATTAAGATTAACTAAGCTAAATACATAAACATAATACAATTTTTTTAACAACATTTTTTTTCCATCAAATATTACAATTCTTAAGTTCCACGAATTATTTATAGTTTATTATTATTAAGGATCGAAGTCCCTGGCCTTTGAGAGTTAGCAACTATGGACACTTGGAAGGAACCACAAGGACTTGTCCTAGTGGTTATTGGCGATGAGGGAAGACTTGGGACTGAGAGGTCACAAGTTCGATTCCTGAGCTCTCAGGTTTTACCACCCGGCCGCTCGCGGAGGTGGAGTTTTCCTAGAATGAGCTCAACTCGTGTGTAAATATTCCCTGCTTTTCCGGGGCTTTAGTTGGCCGTTCAAAAAAAAATGAAAACTTGGAATGATCCAAGTTTGGAAAGATGGAAGATTGAAAGTCCCTGTGCGTGAAACTGATGGGTCGTGACCCATTAAGGCATTTAGGGTTTCCAGGAATTTTAAAAACAAAAGAAAAAAAAACAAAGAAGTTTAAAAACAAAGAAGATTAATAATGGACCAAATAGAGGATGCAAAACCGCATCCAGTAAATAGGTGAATCACCGATTTTTCACATTCTTCACAAAATGGACATAAAATCGTCTGCGTTTCCACTCCACGTTTCTCCAGTTCCGTACTTGTCGGTATACGACCCAATTCCATCTGCCAAAAAAAAGATGTTAGCCTTTGCCCGCATCAACTAGCACCATAGGACCGGAGAAGTCCCACACACCCTATAAGAATCATACAGAAGGGCTCTCATCCCTTTAACCGAGAATACCCCCGAATTATAGCCTTTTCACCTCCAAGAGTTGTCCTCCTCCAACATACACTCCTCAAATTTACCCCCTTACTCTCCATCAGTCTCTCAATTCTTTCTATGGCCTTCCAAACTCCTGAACCACCTTTCTTTGCCAGTACCAAAGTCGACGGACAGGACCCACCATGGAACCTGTCAATGACACGTCGCCAAAGCATGTTCCGCTCCACCTTATAGCGCCAATACCATTTAACTAAAAAAGACAAGTTCTTAGCCTCCAAGGATCACAAACCCAACCCCCCATCAGCAACTGACATCGAAAGCACCTCCCTCCTAACCCAGTGAATCTTCCTCTTCTTTAGATCTCCGCCCCACAAAAATCACAACGAATGCTTTCCCGACGGTTTAAAACTTTCCCTGGAGCTTTGAAAAGCAAAAAATAATATGAAGTCAAAGAATCTAGAACCGCTTTTGCCAACACTAATCGACCACCCATAGAAAGTCTAAACGCCTTACATCTCGACAACCTTGCTTCAAACATATCAATAACCGATTTCCAGCTCACCACTCGATTCATATTCATACCCACCACAAGGCCTAGATGAACAAACGGGATCTCACAGCCTGTACATTACAGAATCAAGGCCATGTTTTTGACCTCGTACAAGACACAATTGATCCCAAAAAGAGAACACTTCCTTAGATTCACCTTTAACCCTGAAACTAAGAAGAAAACACGCAACAGTCTTAATAAATTAATCACATTAAGGTGAGTCCACAAACCTAACACCAGGGCATCATCAGGGAATAAAAGGGATGACACAACAGGACCCCTGTTAGGCACCGGGAACCCGAAGAAAATCCCCTCATTGCCAGCTTTTGTCATCAACCAAAAAAACTCCTCCATTACAATCAGAATCAAGAACGCGGAGAGCGGATCACCCTGACGTAGCCCCCTCAAACAATGAAATTCTCATGTCGGAGACCTATTAACGAGCACCGAGGCCCTAGAGGCCCTAAGACAACCACAAACCCAATCGCACCACTTAACTGGAAATCTCATCTGATGCATAATAGAGATAAAAAAAAATTCCCACTCCACAGAGTCATAGACTTTCTCGAAATCAACCCTAAAAAGCATCAATTTAAACTTAAATCTCTTACACCCCAAAATAGTCTCATTCACAATCATTAGGCTTCTGACCATATTTCCTTTTACAACAAAGGCCATTTGATTATCCATAATTAGGCTTCTGACCAACTTTTTCACCCGATTCGTCAAAGACCTTCGAGATAACCTTCGAAACACAACCGACAAGACTAATAGGCCTATAGTCGTTTAAAGACTGAGGATCCCTTGACTTAGGAATCAAGTGAATAAAGAACGAGCCACACACCTAGCTAATACTCCCCTTATCATGAAAACGGGAAAGGATGTTCATAAAATCAGTCTCAAACAGGCTCTAAAACTGGTTGAATAAACCGAAATTAAACCTGTCCAGACCCGGGGTCTTCTGACTACCACACATCCAAATTGCATCTTTAATCTCGATCTTTGAAAAAGGGACAACAAGAATCTCGCACTCTGGGTCAGACAAAAAGCTAATCCCATCACATACCATAACAGGTCTGCTACTACCAGCTCCCTTGAATCTGCTCTTGAAAAAAGCCCAAATTTCTTTCTTCAGCTTGTCAGGATTTTCCTCCCAATTTTTCGTTGATGCACAACCCGTTAATCCTGCTTGAGGACAACTTCTGATTAACCATGCCATGGAAAAACGCAGAATTCTCGTCTCCATCAAGGCACCATCGAGACCCCGCTTTGGTTTTATAATCCCCAATTTTCACCTGCTCTCAGATCTTTAAGCATAGCTTTCTTATCCGCAAATAAACTGACTTCCTCCGGTGACAACGACTGCAACTCACTGATATAATCAAACCAGTTACAATCCACCACCACTTTCTCTTTGACCCCATCTCTCCCATTCTTAACCTTTTTAATTCAGTCCTTGATAGCACACTTAATTACCTTCAATCTCCCCATTAGAAGGACATCAGGTTCCCCACAACTTTCCACCCCCTTATAAGCTTCCAAAGCAACCTCCTCAATTCCTTCCTCTTTCAATCAGGAACTAAAGAATCGGAAGGGACATTCTCCAAAATCAGTCGAGAACACCTTTAAAACTAGAGGCAAATGGTCCAACCATAGGCGAGGATGAGCCGTTAGAGAAGCACAAGGCCATCTGTCTTTAAACCCGAAACACACTAGAATACTATCTATCTTGCTGAACGACTTTCCGTTGCCACGGGAATAGGTTAATCAAAGCCCTCCCATATGGTACTCCAGCAACCCCGCTCTATCAATGAACGAATTAAAACCTATGGAACTGGCCGGATTAAACTCCAAAAAAGTCTCTCGTCTTCACTTCTTACCTCGTTGAAATCCCCATCGAAGATCCACAAACCCTCTACAGATCCTTTGACCTCCAATAGTTTGCTCCACAATCGCCTTTTTTCTTGGATGTCATGAGGAGAGTACACATTCAAAACATTGAGCTTATATTTCTCACCCATCACCGAACCCGACACAACCATAAATCAGTTCTCCTTAGTAATCCCAGACACACTGAAGACAGTCTGAAAGTGCGTGGGGACGAACCGGCTAGCTAGAACTCGATTGGAAACATAAATAATGAAACGATAAGATCTAAATAAAGCTTAATTTCATTGATTTGGACAAACAAAAAATACAATGGAATCTGATCAAAAATGCTCTCAAGTTTTCACTCTAGAAACACACACAAAATGACCAAAAAGCTTAATCTTTCTACACCTATTACATATTTATAAACAAAAGCTGCCCACAAACTGGACCACCCATGAACTGCCAGTTCATGGCTTAGTTCGTTCCTCACTTTGTGTTCCAGTTTGTAGCCAGTGTAGAAAGGTTAATCTTCAATAGTTTCTTCTCACTGATCTAACGCCAACCATTCCATGTTCTAACAAACTCACCCTTGGCTTATGCTAGTCAGGTCCTCATATCTTCAAGTTTTTGTCGTCTCCCCAGTCCATACCCTCCGATGGTTATTTCCAGCATAGATATCAAATGTAAAACAAATTCTGATTACCCGCTGAAACTGCAGAGCTTGTTCCAAAAAGACTTGATGAAACAATATCCTTGAATGATACAGTTCACTAATATCAGCCTTTGATATATTAATCAACCACATCGGATCAAAGATACGAACCACCTTGTTCTATTCCTCAACCACCATCACTGCTTCTCCAGTCTTCTCGTCATAGTACCACCATCTCAATGTCTTGATAAAATCAAGTTCAATCTTTTTCAATGGTATCTTCTTTATAAAACGTGGCTTCTTCTTAAACTTCAAAACAATCCATGATTTTCCCGTGACTGGATGTTTCTTGGTCGGATGTTCACTTCTTTTGGGTTTTTGTGGCTTCAGAAACTTGAAACTATTTTGACATTCCTGATCCATAAGCCTCTTGAAGTAAGAACCTATCCATGAATTACCATAGTTTAAGAATGGTTCTCTTGTTAACTCTCTAACATCCCAGACCGTCAAGCTGTTGAAATCTTTTGCACACTTCAAATATTGTACCAAACGGACGTTTGATTCCATAACATTTTAATCCAACATCGTACATCCGGCTGATTATTTCACCTGACGCCCGAACCTTGAATTTTACTTGTGTTCGTTGCTTTGGAGGTTTTGGAGGTGGAACATAATTGGCATGAAAAGTCTTCATATACTCATCATAATTCCTCCTTTCTTCCTGTTGTTTTGCCTCTTTAGCAACAGGTTCTACAAGCATTTCAGCTTCTTTCTTTTTCAACTCAACATCAGCTTCATCACATTTTTCTTTTAAAAAAACTTCAAATTCTTCATCATCAGCAGTGTTGTTAAAGTTGGAATACAGATCATGATATTCTTCTTCTGTTATATCCTCAACTTCAACTTTATCGAACAAATCGTCTTCTGATGACTCATAGACTTCATGCATAGCTTCATTTGTATTTTTTATTTTTTCATCATCAATTCAAAGATGGCTTGAATTTGCTCTGGCTTGAATTCACAGAGGAACTCCCCATCTTTTAAAATCATGACAAATATCATGAATGTTCTTTGCAGCTTGATTAGTGCTGACAGATGATACCGAAATCACATTATACGGATCAGACCCCCCCTTAGATGCCGGAGTACCAGCTGAGCCAGATGCTCCAGCTGTACCTGAACATCCTCCAGACACACCTTTAGGTCATCAATAACCGAATCATTATTTAAAAATCGTAATTCATCATCTTTGCACCCAACTCCCCCCTGAGCAACGAATTAATTAAGCAGAAATTTGATCTGCTCATCCATTTTGGACATACGCTCATCCTGAGAAGTATTAGCCAACTTCAATTTATAAATTTCTTGAGTTTTAGCTTCATTTCCTCTTTTCATTTGTTCATAATTGCTTTTTAAATCAGCAATTTGTTTCGATTTTGCTTCATTTCTTGCCTTCAAATCTGCAATCTGAGACTGACACTCAGTCAACATGCTGTTGAATAAATCAATATGAGAAAATGACAACAGAATCGGAGAAATATTAATATTAAAATCTGGAGATGCTTGAGTTGCAGTGGTGGTAGAAGAAACTTGAACACATGAACTTCCGATTGGTTGATTCACATATTATGCACTGACACCTATTGAAGGTGTTGTGCTGATGCTACAGACTGCATGTACTGCCTCACAGTTTCACATTGGGCCAATTGTGAAATAACTGTTGAAATTGATGTCTGAGCTAGACAAGAATCCAGAGGAGTTGGAGACGAAATAGGACTTCCTGATGAAGATTCACCACTGGTTTTCTTTCTCAGAATCTCTGTACCTTTCATCATTTTTGGACGCAAAGCCCTACCAGTAGTGACAGCCTTCCGCTTAAGTTGAAGAGTAGAAGAAGAAGTAGACGGCTGTTTGCCCTTGCCCTTTTCTTTGCCTTTGGCAGTAGGTGGAACATAATCTTCATCATTATCAGATGAAGGATTATTCAAGAAACGATCTTCATAATGTTCATTGCTCTTCCCTAGTCTGGTTCTATATTCTAAATGTTGTTTACTGCCTTTAAGAACCCAAACCTCCTGAGCACCAACAGAAATGAGCGTACAAGGCTCATTAACATCAGAATCTAATTCAAAATCCTCATCATCAACATCATTATAGGCTCTCTCATCATCATCTTCATCCATCACATTCATGGAAATTGTTGCAGCAGCACTAACTTCTGCTTGACTCACCAGAGGATTTGAAACAATCGAGGGTTGTTGTTGTTGTTGTTCTTGTGGAACAACCGGTTGATGAACATGTTGTAAAAGCATGACTTGTAAAAGCATGAATGGATTATTTCTAGGTTGATACAAGAATAAGACGGAAGTTTTATCTTTAATTGATGTCGAATGATTACATAACCGAAAGAGTATACATCAATAAAGCCCTAGGGGAGGTTGGACAGAACCTCTCCTCTCAAAACACACAGACTTACACAAATCTGGACAAAAACATAGACCAAAAACTTAACAAAGCACAAATTGAAACACTATTTATACATCTTGAAACTACACAAACTGGAGCTGACATGAACTGTGACTTCGGGTCACTTTGTGTGCACCCGAACTGTGACTTTGGGTTACTTCGTGTGCACCCGAACTGTGACTTTGGGTTACTTCGTGTGCACCCGAACTATGACTTGGGGTCACTTCGGACTCCACTTCGTGTCTCACTTAGCTCAGTATGTTTTGACAATTCGAACAGTAACGGCCACACAAGATTCATGTACTAACAAATTCCCCCTTGGATGTTACTGTCGAATACAGACTTTGATTTTCTAGAAATCTCCAGTCAGCTTGCTGCAGACGCATCTATCTTTAGCAAACTCCCCTTGACTAAAACTTCAGGTATGCAGGAAACAATTCACCATCATGTACAATCACCACAACCAATAAAGTTCCCCCTCACTTCAAGCACCTCCACATCAGGCATATTATAACGGTTTGAAAATGCATGAGTGGTAGATCGTCTACTTAATCGTAATGAAATCAATATAAAATGAGGATGAACACGAGATGTAAATACAATAAACTTGTATTAAACCACAGAGACTACAGAGTACACAGATAAGAGATATTATCAAGAGCTCCAAAACTGAATACAAGACAACCTATTTATACATGCTAAATCTCGATGGTTCGAACCTCCAGTTCAGACAAGTTTGGACCTGTCCGAACCTAGAGTTCGCCAAGAGTTTGGCCAGCAGCAATCATGCATGATCTTGTCTTGTATTCGATACTTCACATGACGATCAGGAACCATGTATCAACAAACTCCCCTTGGCATGTGCAGTATCATCTTTCAATTAAAACTTGTATCTTGTATCTTTAATCAAGCTCTTCCTCTTTTTTGAAAATGAGTTCAATCTTAAATACTTGATATTGCATCGTGTATAATCTCTTTATCAACAATCTTCAGAAGACTTGAAGTTGTGATGTTCTCTTTCCACTTAGAAACTTGCCAACATAAACAATCTTGGCGCAAAACGTCTACTCGAGACTCCAAGATATTTTGATTTTGAAATTTGATTTCGTATTCCGTGTTGATCAATCGAACACAAATAAAAAAACAAAATCTTTTTGGAATTCTTTGATATGAAATGTAAATGCAGTACATAATCAGACACTATTTTTGTCGTTTGAGAGAAAGATCACGACTTGGGATCATATTGGACATAACATGCTGAACTACACTTCAATTTCGATTATTGTAGCACATAACCCATGTCAATTGCAGATATAATTTGTCTAACTTTAAACTTAGGCAAAATCATACTCATAACATCTGGATATGTTAAAGTATTGATTATATTTGCATTGACCAATGTACCCCACACTATCAGACATACTTAGATATGTTTTTGCTTATCACATTTTTGTGATTTCACTTGTGATTTAATCACATAATGATTGTATTCATGATATAGTCGACTGTGTTCCACGCAAAAAGAAATAAGAACGTTAAATCGTCTACCTTAAGGTTGATCTTTCGATACGCAGATAAGGCCTCGGATTTAACAAAATAAAAAAATAAAACAAGTTGAAATTGTATAACTCAATAACAATCAGGTCGGTCTTGTGGACACACAGAGAAAGTCTGATGAGTTATACTAAACACCAAAGAAAATAAAGCAGAACGTCAAACGAACAACAATTAGGTCGGCCTTGTGAGCATGCAAAGAAAGTCCGATCGTTTGACAAAATAAAGAAAATCAAACAAGTTTAAATCTTTGCAAAATGAACACATGTATACACAGTGACTTCTCATTTAATTTTTCACATATCTTTTTTTTTCTTGATATATCTTGAGATATGCATCAAGATGTTGTCCACTAGGTCAAGCATCAAATTTTAGTGTATATCACATTTGAATACTTTCTGATTTGCCGAGCCTACTATACACATCGATCAAGTGATCTTATGGCTTTTTCATATATTTTATCCATGATTCAGACGCTGTAAGCCAATGTACCATCATTTCCCGATCATGTCAGTTACAATTTCTCATTTTTCAATGTGTTTGGATTTTTGCATTTTTCAATGTTTTTGTCTTTTTCAAATTTCTCCCACTAAAAATGACAACTCTATTTATAGATTTTCATTTTTAACATTTGAAAAACAACACACTATTTTTGTATTTTTGAAAAAACAAACTCCCCCTCAAAATGAGGCGGAGTGAAAAACAAAAACATAAAAATGATCAACCAACACGAATACTTTTAGTTAAGCAATTTTGAAAATCAGATTGATTTTGAAAGTCAGATTAAGTTATCATAGATATTTCACAATCAGCAATGTTTAAATCACCGAAAGGTCTTCCTAAAATACCTGCTTGACACCAAATAAACCATTAGTCGCTTTGGGATCGACCTGATTCAACAGCGTTGGGTCGCCCGGTGTCTTCCACATAGTCGGTGTTGGTCTTGGAAACAACCTTTGGTTTCCAAATTTGTAAAATGTTTGATTTTTGATCAGAACCAGAATCAGATTCAACTGGCGTACTTGGTTTAGACCATGACGACTTACGAGTTGATTTGATCTTTGAAGACCATGGTTCATCAAAAATCGACCTTTGTTATCCACATATTTTGCAGTGTTGTGGATATATGCAGTCGTCAGACAATTAGCATCAAGATGTCCTGAATGACGACATGCATAACAAAGTCGTTCTCGAAAATGTTTGTAAACTTATTTGAATTTTGAAAACCAGATGAATGTTCAGAATCAAAAGTATAAAAAAAATCCTCAGAAGAATCATACCTAGGAGATGGACTCCTTGAAGATGATGACCTTCCGGAAATATAAGATTGGTCTTTCAGAGGAGGTGATTTCTTCGGAACTTTAACTTTTGAATTCTGCTTTGCATTAGCTAGCTTCTTTGCTTGAACCGGTGCTTCCTTCACTTCATAACCCAAGCCTTTGTGCTTTAAACGTGAAGAATTTGATGAACTTAAAGAACCAGAAGCTTCTCTCGCCTTAGCTTCACTAGTGAATTTTGCTTTAATATCTTTCAGCTTGTTCTTCTCAACCAAAACTTTTTCTTCTTCGGTTCCAGATGAAGAACTTGAAGCAACCTTCTTAAACACCTTTTCATTCTCCAGAAAAATAGACTTTGAGATAAATTTTGGAGCATCACCCAAAGGCTTTTCTTTCTTCTTAGACTTTAAGTTCTTCTTCTTGGATGGAGTAGCAAATTTCTAATAATCATGCAATTCTCCCTTAGGATCAAGTGGAGCAGATGTTACCTCAATCAAATCCACTAGTTGAGGAACCATGTGAATATCATCTTTCTTAGAATTCTCCTCACTCTTATCCTGCTTGTATAAGAAATTCAGCAATGTAGGTGACAAATTGCAATTCTTTACTTGCCGTTTTAACTCCAAAATTTCCAATTGTAATTCATTAATTTTCTGTTAAGCCTCAAACACTTCCTTTTGTGACTTGATGAATTTTGCATTGAGATCATCATATTCATACGCTTGTAATTTCCTGATCTCACATTCAGCAAATGACTCTTCAAGCACACTTTCTCTCTTCTTTTTGTTCAGATGACATTTTTCTTTGAAGAATGGGTTCACCAGTTTCATCCTTTGGATATTGCTTAGTAAACGTCAACCACATATCAATGTCATTTGTGTCAACGTACGCTTCAAATCTCTTAACCCAACTCTGATAATCTTCCAATTTGAGTAATTTGGGAACTTTCTGACTTGTTCCAATTTCATTATCATAATTCATCATTTTTTGCATCGTTGCTTAAACCGAATTTTGAATAGCCGCAAACGCTTGAAAATCAGACATTTTGAAAAAACAAGTTACTGTTCACACCGAACTTGATCCGAACCTCGTCCAACTACTTCCGAACCTTAGCCGAACCTTAGTTGACTGAACTTGTCCGAACCTTGACCGAATATAGTCCGAACACTGACCGAACTAAACAATAGCCGAACTGTCACCGAACTTAGTCCGAAGGTGATCCGAACGTTGACCGAACTTTGTAAAATAGCTGAACTCCGTCCGAACTTCGAGTTCGGAGCGGTTATTTCAAGTTTGTCCGAACCTCAAACGAGACCTAATTCACTCGACACCATTTCCTCGAATTTCTGTGATTTTGGATGAGATTTTTGATAGGAAATCAAGCAAACTCGATAGAAATAATCTAGGAGAAGATTTTAGATGAAAAACACACTCAAGAAGATCAAACGAACTAAAAAATGATACTCATTTTCGTAACACATGAAATTTTGACTCAAAACTTCGAAAAACAGAGATTTCCGACCAGTAGAACAAACCAAATGCTCTGATACCACTTGAATATGCGTGAGCGGTAGATCGTCTACTTAATCGTAATGAAATCAATGTAAAACGAGGATGAACACGAGATGTAAATACAATTGACTTGTATTAAACCACAGAGGCCATAGAGTACACAAATAAGAGATATTCTCAAGAGCTCTAAAACTGAATGCAAGACAACCTATTTATACATGCTAAATCTTGATGGTCCGAACCTGGAGTTCGCCCAGCAGCAATCATGCATGATCTTGTCTTGTATTCGATACTTCACATGACGATTGGGAACCATGTATCAACACGGTTTACTTCATAAGTTGTATCCGAAAATTGTAAAGAAACTCGAATATCACTGCATATTGACAACAATCTTTAATCTTCACCAAGTTGTAATACATTCTCATATATATGAAAACTGACATGATGAGCATCTTCAATCATAGAAATTTCCCCTCAACTTGAAATCCATCCCAATATATTTACTTGTCACACCCTCAATTTCCAATAACGAAGTGTTACCGTGTGGGATGTGAACCAGACCAGGACCCGAGTCATTAGTTGCATCAAACATAAGTTAAGGGTTCAAAATGTAAATATATTTCCAAACGTGAAATATCAAAACCAGAGTTAAAGTTTAGCGGAAGCTCATAAAAGTTATGTTACGCAAAACATGCGCTTGATAAGTAAATATTAGTTCAAGTTGAATTTAAAAGCAAGTTCCCATAAATAGAGGTTTTAACCAACGTACGTGCCTAAAAATCCGATACTCCTAGCGTCCTGCAAAGCATGCACAAGAAGCATGTGTTAACTAATGTTGGTGAGTTAATTCACATAAGCACATAAGTATATCTAGTATAAGTATGCCGTACGAATACAACAGTCTTTATTCATATGTAAGTATGTATATTACAAGTATAATCCATATTGTAGGTAGCAAGCCTAAGTTCATGTCACTAAAACGTTCGCAACCGAAGCTAACCAATTATTTGTAGGAATAATCCTTACGTGTTTTGCCTTCCCCGTGTCTACTCGATCACGGTAAGTTAGGCTGACATTGTCCTCAGTCCGACCGCCCGTCGGGTGGTGCATCTCGTGCCCGCTGAGTGGGGTTTGTAAGACCCTAGTAGCACTACCAAATATCCCCTCGTTATTTGTAATTAACGGTTCGATAAAGTAAGGACTTGAAAGATAAAGAATTTTACGTGAACATGTGATATATACTGGATTTCTACTTTAATCATACATGATAGTTTTTGTGTTATCACCCTCACCCGGGTGTACGTGTTTACGTGTGTTATCGTCCAAACCCGGATGTAACGTAAAAAGGTTGTGTAATTCACCTTAGGGTGCGCTGCTACAATTTAGTAAGACTCCGAGTCTTGCGTAACTACCAAGCCCCTATTGAATTTACATACGTAAGTGTGTGTCCGCACATTAGTCACATAGCCTAGACGACGATGTGTTATCAATTAATTCCAAATATGACGCATGATAATTTTCAACACGTGATAGAAATCGTTTATTCAAAATGACAGGGACAACATTCAACCAAAAAATCACAAGGTTTTATAAGAGTTGACGCGAGTACATTGTTACCAATAATATATATTCAGATGGTCAAGTAAACACCAGGTGTTCATAAATATAATATATATGTATAGCCAAGAGTGTGAAAAACGTCAAAGTGAATCCATAATATATATATATATATATATATATATATATATATATATATATATATATCTTACATGTATATCCTTCATGCCAAAAATTTTGAGAGTTTTAAAAGAATTTTACTTGTCAACATTTCAAATATATATTTATTCACTTTGTCACCAAAAATTTACGCAATATACACACGTATATAAGTTCATGAAAATAAGTTAGACATATATAATTCTAGGTTTAAAACTAATTTATAATTAACATTAAAGAGACCATAAATTTTTTAAAATATTTAACTTATATTAATTTCATATTATAAAAGTTCAACGAGAATCCTAACGGGGTCTATGAAGACTTCACGGGACGAGGTTTAATAGCCGTTTACTAGTAAGTTTGAGTTTTGGACCAAATAATGCTTAAAATCGTTAAAAAGAAATAAAACAAGAGGAATGGGGGTCACGGTACTCGAACCCGTGACCTAGAGATTATAACACAGCGCCATAGCCACTGGGCTAGGAGCTCGTTTGTTAACAGTTTCGCAGCCCCCCACTTTTATTCATGTAGCGACAGGGAGAACAGGACTAGGGGAAAAAACGATAAAACATTTGGGGGCTGGGAGGATTCGAACCTGAGACCTCTAGGTCTCTACACGGTACGCCAACCAACTGCGGTAAAGGCTCCTTTGCATTTAAATCCAGTCGAGTAAATATATATACACTATTCCAACTCGTCATCCCTTTCTTCCCCAAAACTCCAGTGGCTGGAGTTTTATTCCGGTCACCGGAAAATCAGGAACCAAGAAATAAAAAACACATATAATGGTGCGATTAACTTAGGTAAAGGGTTGCCTCAAATCGAAGATGAGTTGTGACGCGTTTTTTTATGCCGAAACGAAGCCGAAAACCTCGAACCGGACTTCCTAACGATGCTCCGTTCCCAAATTCGTTGCTTCGGGGTTACCTAACAAGGGACTACGATCTCAGTGATGTATGAAGCGGGTAATGGAGCAGCGACAGTTGGCCGGAATTCAAGTTCGCCTGAGAACTCACAAAAACAAGAAAAAAAACGAGCGAGAGTCTGAGAGAGTTCGAGAGGGTGTTTTGGTGACAATCAAATGAGGTCTAAAACTTCTCATGACTACAGATTAAGACCGATCAACTGGAGGAGAGATTGTAACCGACGGTGAATTGATTTCGGCAGTTGAATGCGGATCGATCCCGGTGATTAGTCTGTTCGACGGTTTTCTATTTTGTTCAAAACAAACTTTGCCATTTTGGCAAAATAAGTCCCTCCCTCATTTACAGTTAAGGAAGTTGGTTTTGGTTATTAACACTTAAGTCCCTCCAGGTTTATTAAACAAAATAGAAGTTTAGAAAGTCACAGGTTAGGCCCCTCAGAGTTAAAAAAATTTAACGAACATTAACGAGAAGTAACTTGGCTACGATTATTCGAGTGTACGCCAAAGCATATTTAACAAACGAAGTTTTATAAAAATATAACATGTATATATCTAGCATAAAATCATAGTTATAACCCATAACTATATGTTTTTAAATTCCTATAAAGTTATAGAAACGTTTCGTGCGATTACGCGACACATCGTCACATAAAATCATAAAACGACGTGCGTGTATATATATACACATATATACCACGTGAAATTAATAAATATAATTGCCACATAAAATGACAAAACGTTTTCGTGAAATCGTAAAATATAATTTACATAAAATTATTAAATTATATACATTCAAGTTGGTCAACCGACGTCTAGACTTATGTGCAATGTTGGTGTAACTCTTCTAGTTAACATATGTAACGGACGTTTACTAAAAGATAATATAAGTTATTAACGGGGTTAACCTGGGAAATTTCCGGTTGTCACATCATCCCCTTGTTAAGGAATTTTCGTCCCGAAAAATTGCCTTAAGTTGTTACAGTTTCTATGGAAGGAAAAGAAAATTTTTAGGGTTGCTACATCCTCCCCTTGTTAAATAAATTTTGTCCCAAAATTTAACTCATACCTTAATTAGATGTTGAGACTTGATCAAATAGGTGTGGATATTTCTTTCTCATTTGATCTTCTCGTTCCCACGTGAACTCCGGTCCACGCTTAGATTGCTATCTCACTTTGACGATGGGAATTTCACTTCGTTTCAATGTTTTCTCCTCACGTCCCATTATTTCCACGGGTTGTTCTATAAATCACAGCTGTTCATCGATTTATAGTTCTTCTAACAAAACTATGAGAGTGTCATCAGCTAAACACTTTCTCAAGTTCGAAACGTGAAACACGTTGTGCACTCCATCCAATTCAGGAGGTAGATTTAAACGGTAAGCCACCAAACCAATGCTTTCAGTGATCTCGAATGGTCCTACATAGCGGGGATTCAACTTCCTGCGCTTTCCAAAGCGTACGACGCCTTTCCAAGTCAATACTTTCAACAGTACTTTGTTGCCGACTTCAAATTCGAAAGGCCTTCAGCGTTTAAATGCATAACTCTTTTGTCTATCTCTTGCCGCTTTCATGCGGTTTCTGATCTGCACGATTCTCTCAATGGTCTCGTGCACTAGTTTAGGTCCAGTGAGTTGGCTCACCGACGGCCTAGCAGATCGGCGATCTGCATTTTCGTCCATAAAGAGCCTCAAATGGGGTGGCTCCAATACTGGTATGGTAGCTGTTGTTATAGGAAATTCTACCAGTGGTAGATGAGTCTCCTAATTTTTCCCGAAATCGAGCACACATGCTCGAAGCATATCCTCGAGAGTTTGGATGGTACGTTCAGTCTGTCCATCTGTTTGAGGATGATACGCGGTACTCATATTTAAGCGAGTGCCCATCGCCGCTTGTAAGGATCCCCAGAATTTTGAAGCAAACCTAGGGTCTCGGTCAGAGATTATAAATAAAGACACTCCGTGAAGCTTGACAATCTCCTTGAGGTAAATTTTCGCAAGTTTTCTGTTTTGTCATTTTCCTTGATAGCTAGGAAATGGGCAGATTTTGTTAACCGGTCAACGATAACCCAAATCATATCGCTACCGCCAGAAGAACGGGACAATCCCGTGATGAAACCCATCGAGATTTCTTCCCATTTCCATTCTGGAATTTTAGGTTGTTGCAGTAATCCTGCTTGCTTTTGATGTCCCGTTTTGACCATTCTGCACGTCAAGCACTTGCTAACATATCTAGCGATGTCAGCTTTCATATTGGGCCACCAATATAGCCCCTTTAGGTCTTGATACATTTTTTCTGAACTTGGATGGATCGAATAACAGGACTTGTGGGCCTCGTCCATCACCAGTTCCCTAAGATTCCACGGAAAGGTACCCATATACGGTCATCATAATAACGAAGTCCATCAGACTTAATTATAGAAGTTCCATATATGTCACGTAATGATTCAGACCCAAAATTTTCCTCCGTTAGAGCCTCTTTCTGAGCATCCCGGAGTCTATCCGGTAGCCCTGTATGGATCGTTAATTGGAGAGCTCGATCCCTTCTAGGTTTAACATGCTACTTTCTACTCAAGGCATCAGCCACCACGTTGGCCTTGCCTGGATGGTACTTTATCGCAAGGTCGTAATCGTTTAGCAATTAGACCCACCTACGTTGCCCTATGTTGAGTTCCTTCTATTCGAGATGTGCTGGCGGCTCTTGTGATCAGTGAATATCATACACTTAGTTCCATATAAGTAGTGCCTCCAAAATTTCAAGGCAAATACGACTGCGCCCAACTCTAAATCGTGAGTTGTGTAATTCTTCTCATGAGACTTTAATTGCCTTGACCCGTATGCGATGACTTTACCTCTTTGCATCAAACACATCCGAGTCCCTGGATTGACACGTCACAATAGACCTCGAAGTCATTAATCCCATCAGGTAAGGATAATATAGGTGCAGTACAAAGGTTCTCTTTCAGAGTTTGAAAGGCTGCCTCTTCCTTGTCACGGTCAATGGTTGAGCCAACTGAGAAAATCTCTTTATGAAACGATGGTAGTAACCCGCTAACCCTAGGAATTGGCGGATTTCCATAGGAGCTCTAGGGGTAGACCAACTTTTAATGGCCTCGATCTTGCCTGGGTCAATGTGGATACCTTGCTCGTTGACGATGTGACCCAGAAATTGAACCTCTTGGATCCAGAAATCGCACTTAGAGAATTTTGTGTAGAGTTGTTCTTTCTTTAACAATTCCAAGATTAACCGTAGATGTTCCTCGTGTTCTTCTTTTGTTTTGGAGTAAATGAGGATGTCATCGATGAACACTATGTCAAATTTATCCAAATAGGGCTTGCTCACACGGTTCATGAGATCCATGATCAAAGCTGGTGCATTTGTCTGCCCAAAAGGGATGACCAAGAATTCATAATGACTGTAGCGTGTTCTGAAGGCTGTCTTTTCTATGTCCTCCTCATGGACTCGAAGCTCGTGGTAACCAGAACTTAAATCAATCTTGGAATAGTAACTGGATCCTTAAAGCTGGTCAAAGAGATCGTCTATTCGTGGAAGAGGGTATCGATTCTTGATAGTGACTTTGTTAAGTTCGCGGTAATCAATACACATCCTAAATGTGCCATCCTTATTTTTGACGAATAATACCGGTGCTCCCCATGGTGACAAGCTAGGTCTGATAAAACCCTTATGTAGTAGTTCCTGCAGTTGTCTGGATAACTCATTCAATTCGTTCACCGCTAGACGATATGGTGCACGCGTGTTCGAAGCTGCTCCCGAAGCAAGGTCAATCCCAAATTCTACTTGCCGAAGCGGAGGGAGACTAGGTAGTTCCTCAGGAAATACCTCTGGGTAATCGCGTATGATCGGGAAGTCTTCAATTTTCCTTTCCATCCTGGTTTGGTCCGTAACTGTGGCCAGGATTTCCACGTGTCCTTTCCGAAGGCACTTTTGCGCTTTAAGGTATGATATGATCCCGGAGACAACACCTCCCTTTTCGCCCTGAATCGAGAGTACTTCTCCTCTTTCTACAGGTATTCGTATGACTTTTTCTTGACAGTCAGTTTCCGCCTGATGCTTGGATAGCCAATCCATGCCCACTATCATGTCGAAACTACTGATGGTAAAAGGCATAAGGTCTATACTTAGTTTATGACCAGGTAGTTCTATTGTGCAGTTTTCAACCAAGTGAGTGGTGTCATGACGCTTACCATTTGCTAAATTAACCGTATACCTAGCTTTTAGTGGAGTTTGGGTAGCCTTAATCAACTTACAGAACTTAGTCAAGATAAAACTTTTCTCGACACCCATATCAAATAAGACATTTGCGAAGTAGTTGTTTAGAAAGAACTTACCGGTAATGACGTTGGCATCGTTTATTGCTTCACCTAAACCCATAACGAAAGCTCGCCCTTTGGCGCCATCTTCACCATTCCAACCACCATCACCACCGTTGTTATTGTTGTTACGGTGGTTGTTGTTGTTTCCAGCATTGTTATTGTTCTTTCGGAGCTGCGGGCAGTCCCTCTTTAGGTGCCCCGGTTTTTCACATTCATAACACCCCCTAGGGCCTTCATTATTCTGCCTCTGGTTCTGATTCTGATTCAAATTTTGATTGGGACAGTTTTATAGTTCCCCCAATAGTTCTTAGCCTCATGGCCCCCTTTACCACAAAGCTCACATGTGAGGTTCTTGCATGCCCCATTGTGGTGTTGGTTGCACCGATTGCAAAAAGGTGCTTGTCCCTTGTACCCATTATGATTTTAATTACTACCACCTTGGCGGTTCTGGTTACCACCCCCACTGTTGGTGTTACTATTGTTATAGTCACCTCTGGAGTTGTTGTACCTCTTGTTTTGTTTGTGAGATTTAGAGGATCTCCCATTGTTGTTTCGACTACCATTGTTGTTGTTGTTATTGTTACTGGAGTCTTCCTCTCTCTTTCTCTTCCCGTCTAGGGCAGCCTTGGGGACCTTCTTGGGTGGCAAGGTTCCCTGCTATATGGCCTAGTCAGTCAGCTTAAGGGCAAACCTGATAGCATTCTACACATTTGCAGGGTTTGAGGCAGTAACCATCCCCTTGATTTGTGGAGCTAACCCATCCACATACCGTTCAATCCTTTTAAAATCAGCATCAACCATCGTAGGACAAAGCACCGCATACTCGTGGTAACGAGCGGTGTACTCTTCAACTTCAAAACCTATCATTTTTGAGTTTTGGAACTCGTTTCCAACCTTTTGACCTGGTCGCGAGGACAGTACTCCTCCATGATAGCATCCTTGAATTCTTGCCAAGTCATATCATTTGCTGCGTCGAGCCCTAGCATTTGGATTTGCGCGTTCCACCATGAGGGTAGCGGTTGCGAAATTGACTCGATTCGCAATTGGGCATTTGCACATAGAGAATACCTTTTCCGATTTCTCGAGCCACCACAGCAGACCCACGGCTCTTTCATCGCCCTTGAATGTGAGCGGCTTACAATCCATGTAAGTTTTGAAGGTGCACTGAGTTGGGGCTGGATTTGTTTCATAAAACTATTTTAGAGAATAATTTTTGAGAGTGAGAAAAAAATGTAGTCAACTTTTCGTCTGTTTTACTTACCACCGTTGTTGTTTCCTTGTGCTCGAGCCGCAGCGAGCGCTGCCGTAACGTTTTCATTTATCAAAGCTTGGATCTGAGCTGCTGTGAGGTGTTCAGCCATGATTCTGTTTGCCATACAAACATTTCAATGATTAATATACCCAATATTAATTTCGTTATACACGTTAGAACGCATACAGTAAAATAATTAATATACCCAATATTAATTTCATTAGGCACTAAACAATTATTCATCCATCCATCCATCACACGACATAATTTTTAGAAACACATTAGAAAAATAAAGATGTAATATCCATTACAAAATTTAATGTATCTCAGTTTGAAACATTTAAAATAAAATGGACACCCAGTCAAATTTATTCGAAGTAATCAAACAAAAGATAAAGAAGACAGATTAGATCAAGGATCAATAACATCTGGTTCTTCCTCCATGTCCTCTTGAGGCTCCTCCTCAAAAGGTTCTTCCTCGAAGGGTTCCTCCTCTTCTTCCTGAACAGGAGCACCTTGAACCTGCAGGGCTGCCATTTGAGCTTGGAGGGCGACGACCTGTGTCGCAAGTGCGGCGTTGGAGTGTTGGAGTGCTGCATTAGAATGTTGGAGTGCAGTAATCTGATGTTGTGATTGATGCAGTCCATGCTCCAAACTTGCTGGATCGGGTCGCAACTCCAGCTCAGTGACCCTGTTACGGATACCCATTACCCCCTGGGACAAGTTGTAGTGGTAGGTATCCCCTCTCCCTCTGATCGGCTCGCAATTGCTCGAGTTCTCTATCGCGGGTGCGATTGCTAATGGAATTTTGTCTGGTTTCTCCAAGGGTGTTGTCATAGGCAGCTATCAGTCCCGCAATGTCCCGCTTTAAATCAAAGGGTAGGTCAACCCTGTCCGGCACATGATACATATTAAGCAACCGATATGTTGTCGGACTCAGCCAGCTGTAATCGTCTGGTGCACACATATTAGGACGTATGTGCTGATCCCAAAGGAAGTCCATTATCGTGTAATCAGGCTCGCGGCCTTGCTGGTTGGAGGATGATGACTGTTCGTTGGCAATTTTCTTACCCTTACCCCTCGTGTTATCATGCGTTGCCATACTGCCAGAACCCAGACAGACACAAATAAAGAAAAAAAACCTAACGTGAGTAATCGATTTTTGGCACGCGAAAAGAAAATGTATTTTGGGAATTGTTGAAAATAGTTACAGTTTAGAATTTTTGAAAATTCTAGTTCTCTGCAACCAAGGGCTCTGATACCAATTTGTCACACCCTCAATTTCCACTAACGGAGTTTTACCGTGTGGGGTGTGAACCAGACCAGGACCCGAGTCATTAGTTACATCAAACATAAGTTAAGGGTTAAAATTGTAAATATATTTCCAAACAGGAAATATCAAAACCAGAGTAAAGTTTAACGGAAGCTCATAAAAATTACGTTGCGCAAAACAAACGCCCGATAAGTAAATATTACTTCAAGTTGAATTTAAAAGAAAGTTCCCAAAAATAAAGGTTTTAACCAAAGTACGTCCCTAAAAATTCGATACTCCTGGCGTCCTGTAAAGCATGCACAAGAGGCATGTGTCAACTAATGTTGGTGAGTTCACATAAGCACATAAGTATATCTAGTATAAGTTTGCCATACGAATACAACAGTCTTTATTCGTATGTAAGTATGTATATTACAAGTACAATCCTTACCGTAGGTAACGAGCCTAAGTTCATGTCACTAAAACGTTCACAACCGAAGCTGGCCAATTACTTGTAGGAATAATCCTTAAGTGTTTTGCCTTCCCCGTGTCTACTCGATCACGGTAAGTTAGGCTGACAATGTCCTCAGTCTGACCGCTAGTCAGGTGGGGCATCTCGTGCCCGCTGAGTGGGATTTGTCAGACCCCAGTAGTACTACCCAATATCCCCTCGCTATTTCATATTAACGGTTCGATAAAGTAAGGACTTGAAAGATAAAGCATTTTACGTGAACATCTTATATATACTGGATTTCTACTTTAATCATACATGATAGTTGTCGTGTTATCACCCTAACCCGGGTGTAACGTGTTTGCGTGTGTTATCGTCCAAACCCGGACGTAATGTAAAAAGGTTGTGTAACTCACCTTAGGGTGCGCTGCTACAATTTAGTAAGACTCCGAGTCTTGCGTAACTACCAAGCCCCTATTGAATTTACATACGTAAGTGTGTGTCCGCACATGAGTCACATAGCCTAGACGACGGTGTGTTATTAATTAATTCCAAATATGACGCATGATAATTTTCAACACGTGATAGAAATCGTTTATTCAAAATGACAGGGATAACATTCAACCAAAAATCACAAGGTTTTATAAGAGTTGACGCGAGTACATTGTTACCAATAATATATATTCAGGAGGTCAAGTAAAACGTAGGTGTTCATATATATAAATATATATGTATAGCCAAGAGTGTGAAAAACGTCAAAGTGAATCCATAAAAATATATATATATATATATATATATATATATATATATATATCTTACATGTATATCCTTCATGCAAAAAATTTCGAGAGTTTTATAAGAGTATTACTTGTCCACATTTCAAATATATATTTATTCACTTTGTCACCAAAAATTTACGCAATATACACACGTATATAAGTTCATGAAAATAAGTTAGACATATATAATTCTAGGTTTAAAACTAATTTATAATTAACATTAAAGAGACCAACAAAATTTTAAAATATTAACTTATATTATTTTCATATTATAAAAGTTCAACTAGAACCCTAACCGGGTCTATGAAAACTTCACGGGACGAGGTTTAATAGCCGTTTACAAGTAAGTTTGAGTTTTGGACCAAATAATGCTTAAAATCATTAAAAAGAAATAAAAACAAGAGGAATGGGGGTCACGGGACTCGAACCCGTGCCTGGAGGTTATAACACAGCGCCCTAGCCACTGGGCTAGGAGCTCGTTTGTTAACAGTTTCGCAGCCCCCCACTTTTATTCATGCAGGGACAGGGAGAACATGACTGGGGGAAAAAACGATAAAACATTTGGGGGCTGGGAGGATTCGAACCAGAGACCTCTAGGTCTCCACACGGTGCGCCAACCAACTGCGCTAAAGGATCGTTTTCATTTGAATCCAGTCCAGTAAATATATATATACACTATTCCAACCCATCATCCCTTTCTTCCCCAAAACTCCAGTGGCCGGAGTTTTATTCCGGTCACCGGAAAATCGCGAACCAAGAAAAAAAACACATATAATGGTGCGATTAACTTAGGTAAAGGGTTACCTCGAATCGAAGATGAGTTGTGACGCATTTTTTATGCCGAAACGAAACCGAAAACCTCAAACTGGACTTTCTAACGATGCTCCGTTCCCAAATTCGTTTCCTCCAGGTTACCCAACATGGGACTACGATCTCAGTGATGTATGAAACAGGTGATGGAACAGCGGCGGTTGGCCAGAATTCGAGTTCCCCAGAGCACTCACAAAAACAAGGAAAAAAAACGAGCGAGAGTCTGAGAGAGTTCGCGAGGGTGTTTTGGTGACAATCAAATGAGGTATAAAACTTCTCATGACTACAGATTAAGACCGATCAACTGGAGGAGAGATTGTAACCGACGGTGAATTGATTTCGGGAGTTGAATGCAGATCGATCCCGGTGATTAGTCTGTTCGACGGTTTTCAATTTTGTTCAAAACAAACTTTGCCATTTTGGCAAAATAAGTCCCTCCCTCATTTACGGTTAAGGAAGTTGGTTTTGGTTAATTAACACTTAAGTCCCTCCAGGTTTATTAAACAAAATAGAAGTTTAGAAAGTCACAGGTTAGGCCCCTTTGAGTTAAAAACATTTAAGGAACATTAACGAGAAGTAACTTGGCTACGATTATTCGAGTGTACGCCAAAGCATATTTAACGAACAAAGTTTTATAAAAATATAACATGTATATATCTAGCATAAAATCATAGTTATAACCCATAACTATATTGTTTTAAATTCCTATAAAATTATAGAAACGTTTCGTTCGATTACGCGACACATCGTCACATAAAATCTGTAGGATCGAAATCACCGACCAAGCACGATATCAACACGTGCGGAATCCGTGTAGACGAGTGATTCAAGAACAGAGATGGAGAAAACGAATTACGCACAATATAAAACAAAATACTTAAACCTTGAATCGAGAAAATACGATGCACACAAATCCTTGGATTCGTCTGGTACACGATTTCTAGAGAGATATCGAATTCCCCTTGCTCTCTGCGAGTTCTCTCTACAATGGCCAACCCTAGACAAGGAGCCTTATGTGTGTTTATATAGACACACACATAAGCTTACATGGGCTTATTTTAGCCCAAGCCCAAACCCAACATAAATACTAACTATTACTAGCCCAAACCTCGCAAACCCATTTAATATTGCAAGCCTCATAAATCTAGCCTCTAAAATCTTCCCCTAGGTTTGTGATATTAAATGTCTTCAACTTTACTATCTTCTTTTAGCTTGAACTTCATTGGGCAACAACGAGAGACTTTTGGGAGCTCTCTCTCAATCAGCATCAACTTGGACTTCAAATAACGAACAAGTAATGAGAGGAGGATTCTCAATCACTTTCTTCTTCTCCAGTGATCTTTGAGTCTTGCCTGAAAGAATGGTAACTGTCTTGACTCGCCTTTGTCTTTAGAGGATAAAAATTTTAAAAACCTCTATCTTTGCCATCTTGATTGTAGATAATGAACTGTCTGCATTTAGCTTCCCACAACTTGTGAACAATGTCTTCTGGAAGCTTCGCTTGAACCAACAAACTTCCCCTAAGCATTAGATTCTTCAGTAGGGTAAGTCCTTTTCCGGTTGGTTCTTTAACATGAGCAGCAGTCTTTGATCAACAGAGTCCTTGACTCTTTGACTTTTCTTTTCCATGACATTTCATTTGCATTTAACCTGCCATGCACAACATGAAACAAACAAACACTAACCAGCATATGATGACTGGTTACAAGGTCAGCGGGTGAATCTACCTTATCTAATAAAGCAAAATCTTGTTAAGGAGAATATGCCAAGTGTCATGCTTCATAGGATGTCATGTGTCCTCATTTAATTACCAACTTAACTCATTTGACAATTAAATTAAAAGTGCATTCAATTTTCATGTAAGATTTTTAAATTCAAATATTTTTTTTATTTAATAAAGAAGAACCTGATTAAGCCATTCTCTTCCATGTGTCTTCTTTTTCGAGTCTTAATTCCTCAAATGGCTGCCAACGACTTTCATTCCTATAACTCCTTTTGTTTTCTTCAACATTAAACGTAGGCTCCGAATTTAAAGAGTCCCTTTTTTATAACTCGTCGACCATTTTTGCTCTAGGATTGAAAATCGTTGCTTCAATCTACTATCTCAAATCATTATTTATCCCTCATACGAACATAACAACTCTCGATTTTAGGGTTTTTTACTTTGCAAGCATCCTCCTTCACAACATTCATACAATTTCATCTGAAAAGGGGTTTTCTTCCTCTTGTGTCGCCGTCGCACATGCGCCGTCTCATCATCATTTTATCACTTTTGATATTTGTATTGCATGCCTACTTGATATTTTAAAAGAGCATGCACAATTTCGTCCTTAACCTCCTTATTAATATCTCTTTAAGCAAGAAAAAACATCAGTTGCTGAATTTTGTGAACGTTAGACCAAAAACAGAAGGTATGGGTTGTTTCTTTGTTGAACTTTTAGTAATTAAGCTATTCGACCACAAAAATGTTTATGTACGCATCTCATATATTTTTTTTGCAGCAGTGCTTTCGTCTGTTTAAGTTAGTATATAGGAAACATATTCATGTCGAAGCATTCGATGGGAGGGGATTGACCAAAGTGCTCATGTTAGTTAGCAAACTTACCAAATTTCAACCTTTTTTTTCAATTTCACATGAACACGGTTGGATCTAAATAAAGTTAACTAATTTTACGCTAGGAGGAACCTCAGATACACAAATTAAAAATCTGTTAAAAATATTACTGAAAATGTGAGGGTAGAGGTAATCTTTTGCTATTTGTTAAGTTTGTATTCAATTCGTTACACGTAAGCCCGTGTATTACACGGGTTACAAACCTAGTAACATTATATAACACAAACTCTAACATTGATTACAGGTTTCCTTTAAGTACCTGATACATATCTCCCCCTGAGATAATGCTTATTATCTCAACTTTTTATCTCACCTTCTCCCCCTATAAAACGGGTCACTTTTGGGGTGGGGCATAATTTCTTGCACAAAACCCACAAAAACATATTAAAACCTTGCAAATTAACCTGGCCATGGTTGGAAAACAAACATAAAATACTTAAGAATACTCAAAATAAAAATAAAATTAAAAACAAACATACCCAATTACTAACGAGAAGGTTTTATTTGGGATCAAACCGTCTTTGTCTGAACTGAGGAACCCTTTTCAGCATCTGTTACTCGAACACGTCCAAGTGATTGCGAGTATATTGATCCTCTTTAAACCCATGTTCCTCTTTTCCAGGTTGTTTGTCACTTATTTATCTTTTAGGTACATTAATTACGAACACAAGACAGTCACACACCAATCCTAGGTAATTACTTCGTGCAGTCTATCAAGCTTGATCATTCCCTACCACATATTTTCATATTTCCGTATCCAGAGTTTTGAATCTATTCTCGAGACTTGGTTGAGAAGAGAAAGAAAAAATCATAAGAGAGATGAGGATAATATATTAAGACTTTTATGATTTCAACTCAGAGGCGTTTTTCAGTCAGGCTAACCTTTCATCAAACACATAAGTCTAGTCACGAAGTCAGGGCTAACGGGTTTTGGACACTAGAGGGTCTCTTTTATTGTGCACATTGGCATCTTTTGTGGTGTAATTATATACAGTGATCTGCAAGCACGTTAATGCAGACTAACCAGGTCTTTGCTCACGCAAATAAAAGGAAAGTCTGATTAACACGTCATCCATCTACACCAGGTCATTGCTCACGCAAAGCAGAGGCAAGACTTGACAAACGGATTTGACATCCCGAGGTCTTTGCTCACACAAAACAGAGGGGACAACGACTTTTTGAGATTTTTGATTCAACACTCTGGAGTCTGGCGTGTGTATCGGGAATAATTTCACAGTCAAATAGAACTAGCAACTTTACCTAAGTGTGTGTTTCTTGTCAAATGACATACTTTATATTTAAGTGTTGTGACTCATACCTTTATTTTTGGAACTGAGCCTACCGAGCATATCAAACTGGATCATGTCTTTCACTTTTGCCTTACGCGTGTCAGTCATCTTCAGAACGGATATATTTCAGTTCCCAACTTCTCAAGCACACAAACAAAAGATTAAAAATTAAAAAGCACAATTTTTGAGGGGTCAACCTTTTCCACAATTTCTATTCTTCCCCTTTGCTTTTTGATTTTTAATCACAATTTTTTCATTTTTTTTAATTAATTTTTTTTAATAAAAATGAAACGTCACACTGACACACAATGACACAAATGAAATGTAAACAAAATTGGCCAAGTTAACCTTCAAAGTTATCATTTGAAATCATAGCAAGTTGGGTTTTCTTTCATGCTTTACCGTACTTCACATCAAACAATCAAGAAACAAACAATTCAGACAGTGTTACCTTTTCTGCTGATCTTTTCAGTTTTACCTCTCACAAGGAAACATACCCTCCATTGAAGTCTTCATGTCATGTAGTGGAGAGATGCCTCATATCCTGTGCCTGGAACAATCACTATCACAAACAAAACGTTAATGAGTGTCCTCCTTGACTGTTCCTGCAGAATGTGAGAGATCAATTAGCCATTGGTACCTAGGCCATTGTGGTTCTGGGTAGACCTGAAGAGTCAATAAACGAAACTTCTTTTAAGATCATTCCTTTTGAGAAATCAGGAATTTGAGCTGTAGCTGCCTTTGATTTTGGCTTCTAATTTCCAGGTGATTTGAAAGTTGGTTTAGTCACCTTTGAAGTAGTGACTTTAGGTATTTCAACCTGTTTCTTTTTAAAATCATGTTTTAAAACAGTTTTAGTTGCTTTTGGAGTGACAGCTTTAGGCTTTTCAACATTTTGATGTTTTGATTTGTTCACCTTTTTATGAAAATTGTCATAATTTGGCAAAACCTGTTTTTGATTTAAGAGCTTTTTCTGCTCTTTGGCAGCTCCCCAATTTCCATCAAAAGGTTTAACCTTATGATTAACAGTCTTCATTGCCTTTGTTGGTTGCACCTTCATCGGCTTAGACTTTATTGAAACCTGAGATGAAATCTTATGACTTAGCGGGTAATAAGGTTCAAAGGGACGATGCAAGCAGTTTCTAGCAATATGACCAGGAACTCCACATTTAAAGCAAGTCTGCTTCTTCAGATAGAAGTCAGAAGCGTAACCATTTGATCTATATGGCACTGGTGGAGAAACATGATGGTTTGTTTGCATCTTTGGGTGAATCCGGATCTCCAATTGGTAGAAGATTGAGCAGAACTGGACATTTTAGCTGTTGGGCCCACTAGGTTCTTTGAGAAAGTTGTGTTGCCACTGCACGAGCCCACTGATGAGTTTGGAGACTTGATTGTAGTTTTGGGCCTTTCAATTTTTATTGGGACAGTGGTTGCAGGCTTGATAGTGATATTGGGCCTTACACTCTTAATGTCGAATGATAAACCACCATCATGACCTAAGCCTTTAAACTTAGTGGTGAATGAGGGTCGCTCTTCTCATTAATCAGAATGAACATAGACCGTGTTGTCATGAATATATTACCATTGGGCCTTGTAGTCATCACCACTTGTTCCCGCTTTATCTCATCCACAACTTTCGAATAAGGAGTCTCAATCTTTGGATAAGGAACCAACTTTTCTTCATCAACTTTCTTTACTTCACTTGAGCTTGAACCTACACACTCAGCAGTGACATTAGTGTTATTCATAAAATTTGACTGAGTTACTTCTGTGGCTATCTTTTCATCTTTGTGCATAGGTTGAGGCCCGTACACCATGGTTGCTTCATTAAGCGACTCTTTCAACAAGTCATCTGCAGTTTGGGGAAGTTTGATGTATTCATGTTGTAATGGGGGAGGAAAATTTCCATTCCCGAGGCCAGATGTTTCTTTGACCTACTCGAGTTGATCTTCTGATTTAAATAAAGCATGATGAGAGTCCATCATTTTCTTTTGTATAACTTGATGTTTTTCAAGGGTAGATTGGGAAGCGTCAAGTTTGGTTCTTAGTTCAAAAACTTCCTTATTCAGTTCTTCTACCCTACCTTTAGCTACTCTAAGTAGGCACTTATAATCACTTAGTTGTTGTTCGTACCACTTGAGATCCTGTTTAATTGCCTCCCATTTTTCTTTAAAAATCCTTGCACGGTTTCTAAATTCGTTGACCTCTCTCATAGTGCTCGCATGATTTTTACATTCGTAAGTAAATTTGCTTTCCGATTCTTTAATTAAAGCACAACAAGTAGGGTTTGAACAGTTCTTTGAGTTGCAAATCCAAGCTCCATCTGCAAGATTGGTCTTCTTCGTTTCATCCTCTATCTGAGTTTCAGATTTTCTCAAAAGATACTTGTAATCATTTAGTTGGTCTTTAACATAATTAAGTTCCTGTTTGGCAGCTTCATATTTTTCTCTGAAAATTCTAGTGCGATCCTTACATTCTTTAACTTCATGTTCATATTTCTCATGATTCAAACATTCATAAATAAATTTAGATTTCCAGTCATTTAATAAAGCATAGCAAGTGGGGTTTGAACATTCCGTAGTTTGAGAGTCCACATTAGAAATACTTTCCATAATCCTTTCACGAGTGGAAATATCCTGATCAAAACGAAAAGATGATAAAATAATGTGGGGCTCGTCGATACGGTCGTTTCGACTGGTAATAGGCCTTCTAACTCCCAACGGTTTGAAAGTTACGCCCGTTTTAGTAAATAGTCAACCGAACCGAACCCTCGGACCGAACCGAAAACTCGGACCGAACCGAAAACCGGACCGAACCGAAAACTAGATAGAACCGAAAACTGGACCGAACCGAAAACTCGGACCGAACCGAGATCTCGAAGGTCCGAACCGAAAACTCGAAGGTTCAAACCGAAAACTCCAAAAAATGAACCGTAGACTCCAAACTTGAACCGAAAGCTCACGAATTCGAACCGAAACCTCGAAATTTTGCTCGAAAACTTGCTCAAAGCGAACCGAGAACTTGAAATCTGAACCGAAAACTCTCAGTATTACTCGAAAACTCTTAGGACAGTGCGAAAACCTGCAATTTCAAAGAAAACACGACTGCTAACCTGCAAAAACTTGTGTAAAATCATTAAAGACTTGAATCAGATATCGTGTGAGCCTTGAAACACCTGTTTCTTGGCTCTGTAACAATTGTAGGATCGAAATCAGATCGTACACGATATCAGTTACACGAGAGGTTGCGGAATAACGTCTCGTTGTTGATTCCAATTTTACTCAACCCAGTTTTGGTAGTTTTGGTTGGTCTAATACGAATTTTGCAGCATTTAATCATATACAAGTAAGTGTTTATCGTTTTTCACGTTTTATTTTGATTATCTCTTCCTTGAATCATCAACGAGGCGTTATTCTGCAACCTCTTGTGTGACTGATATCGTGTACGATCTGATTTTGATCGTACATATATAATTATATCTCATTAATTATATCATGCACTTAGCTAATTAATTAATGAAATCCGCTGTATGAATTGAATAAAAACCTAGAATTCTTCAGATTTTGTATATTGTACAAATATGTCCCAATCTTCTTTTTCCACAATACCGAAATACGGCTTTGAAACTTTCGCAAGCACCTTTGGTTTCGCCAAGTTGGGAAGAATGTATTTTTCACACAATTTTCTTCTAAAACCCCTTAGCAACGCACCAAGCATTACCATAATAGTATTCTTTCGACAGTTATCAACCTCGAAATATTGCTAATAATATATATTTTTTAGTCACATGACTTAATGTGAGAAAATGTTTAATATGTTTAATAACCTGAATCAGACCCCACATCGTCTTCTTGCTGTCTGTTGGCACCTTCTTCCAATCAGGATACTTCAATCCAACCTCTGCCCTTACAATATCTCCTTTAAAACTTGAAAACTTCGGTCTATGCTCCCCGATAACCCTTCCAGCATTGTCAAATGTTAGTGGCAATTTTTCCCCACCAATGTTACTAAATTTGGCACGCCACTTTACCAACCGCGACAACCCCCTCTTGTAATTTTTAGTTTGGGAAGCAGAGGTTGTAGGTTCCTCATTCTCATTCTTAGTATGAACCTCATCCTCAACTTGTGCTTCATCGTTTATCATTTTCTCTTCTTCTGATCCCTCATTACGTTCCCCTTCATTGTCAGAATTCTCATTCTCAGTATAAACCTCATCCTTGACTTGGGCGTCATCGTTTATCATTTCCTCTTCTTTTGAATAATCATGAATATCCTTCAATGTTTCATCATCACGCTCCATTGTAAATGAGATGAATCCTGAAATGAAATAAATAGGGAATGAAATAAATGCGATGGAATATTTCATATGAAACGATCTACTGAAATTGACAGTGAAATTAATACTGACTGAAATTTAGTAGTGATCTCCTGAAGATTTTAGAGGGAAGAAGAGAGTGATGAATCCTGTAGAGGAAAGAAGAGAGTGATGAATCGTTTTGGTGATAAAGTTTTGGTGAGAGGGAATAGGAACTGATCAATAAATTTTGGGGAAATTTGACAAATGGTGGGAAGTAATTTGGGGATTAATATGATCGATCCGGGTGAAAGCATCTCACCAAATAAGGACGTGACAGCATTTAATTATCGGATTTAATATAAACTCAATTAATTCCAAACATAGATATAATAGTATTTTAAACATAACTTTAAAATGATCTTTAAGTGAAAAATGAAATATTAAGCAATAAATTTAATGATAATTGTATCTCTTAATGGTTGTTATTAATTACTTTTTTCCTTTTTTTCTTTTGTCTTATTATTCAGAATATTTCACATGTGAACACATATGAAAAAGAGCTATATATTTCACATAACCTCACCCTATATAGTCTACATATATATATATATATATATATATATATATATATATATATATATATATAGGGTTAGGATCCTGCGAAAACACATCTTTTTGTGAAAACTGCGAAAACACATATTAAAACTCACGTAACTTTTTCATACGTTAACGATTTTTCATAAAATTTGCACCAAAAGTCTTAGAATTACGTTATCTTTAAATCTGGAGCAAAATCTTAAAAAAAAAACTGAACGCTTTTTTTCCCGTGTGATGCACATGTGCATCATTGTAAAATGCTATTTTTTTCTTTAAATCTAAAGATAACACAACTATAAGATTTAGGGTGCAATTTCTTTTTAAACTGTTAATGTATATCACATGTATGAGCGTTTTTTTTTTTGGTATGATGCACATGTGCATCATTCAATAAAAACGCAAAAAATGATGAAAATATATGACATATGGTGCGACTAAGAAAAAAAATATATTAACTCATACTAAAAGTATGAGTTTTTTTTTGTGATGCACATGTGCACCACACAAAAAAATATTTAAAAAAAAATAAAAAAAGCGTTAAGTTTTTTAAAACTTTTATAGGATTAAAGATAATATAATTTTAAGACTTTTGGTGCCAATTTTTAAAAAAAAATATTAACGTATGAAAAAGTTATGTAGGTTTTAAGATTTGTAATATATACATTATCATATACACCTTATTGGGACACATTGGTCCCAACTAACCCTCGTTGGCCCTAAACACACCTTATTGGTCCTATGCACAACTTATTGGTTATATATACACCTTATTGGGACTCATTGGTCCCGACTGACCCTTGTTGCCCCTAAACACACCTTATTGGGCCATCATTGGTCTTAAACACAAATTATTGGCAATCATTGGTCCTAAACAAAACTTATTGGTTATATACACACCTTATTGGGCCATCATTGCTCCTAAACACAACTTATTGGCCATCATTGGTCCTAAACACAACTAATCGGTTATATACACACCTTATTGGGCCATCATTGGTCCTAAACACAACTTATTGGTTATATACACACCTTATTGGGACTCATTGGTCCCAATTGACCCTTGTTGCCCCTAAACACACCTTTTTGGTCCTATTGGTTATATACACACCTTATTGGGCCATCATTCGTCCTAAACACAACTTCTTGGTTATATACACACCTTATTGGGACTCATTGGTCCCAACTGACCCTTGTTGCCTTTAAATACACCTTTTTGGTCCTATTGGTTATATACACACCATATTGGGCCATCATTGGTCCTAAACACAAATTATTGGCCATCATAGGTCCTAAACACAACCTATTGCTTCTATACACACCTTACCAGGCGACCATTGGTCTTAAATACAACTTATTGGTTATATACACACCTTATTGGGACTCTTTGGTCCCAACTGACCCTTGTTGCCCCTAAACACACCTTTTTGGTCCAATTGGTTATATACACACCTTATTGGGGCATCATTGGTCCTAAACACAACTTATTGGCCATCATTGGTCCCAAACACAACCTATTGGTTATATACACACCTTATTGGGCCATCATTGGTCCTAAATACAACTTATTGGTTATATACACACCTTATTGGGGCTCATTGGTCCCAACTGACCCTTGTTGCCCCTAAACACACCTTTTTGGTCCTATTGGTTATATACACACCTTATTGGGGCATCATTAGTCTTAAACACAACTTATTGGCCATCATTGGTCCTAAACACAACCTATTGGTTATATACACACCTTATTGGGCCATCATTGGTCCTAAATATAACTTATTGGTTATATACACACCTTATTGGGACTCATTCGTCCCAACTGATCCTTGTTGCCCCTAAACACACCTTTTTGGTCTTATTGGTTATATACACACCTTATTGGGGCATCACTGGTCCTATACACAACTTATTGGTTATATACACACCTTATTGGGACTCATTGGTCCCAGCTAACCCTTATTTCCCCTAAACACACATTTTTGGTCCTATTAGTTATATACACACCTTATTGGGCCATCAATGGTCCTAACCACAACTTATTGGTTATATACACACCTTATTGGGACTCATTGGTTCCAACTGACCCTTTTTGCCCCTAAACACACCTTTTTGGTCCTATTGGTTATATACACACCTTATTGGGCCATCGTTGGTCCTAAACACAGCTTATTGGTTATATATACACCTTATTGGGACACATTGGTCCCAAATGACCCTTGTTGCCCCTAAACACACCTTTTTGGTCCTATTGGTTATATACACACCTTATTGGGCCATCATAGGTCCCAACTGACCATTGTTGCCCCTAAACACACATTTTTGGTCCTATTGGTTATATACAAACCTTATTGGGCCATCATTGGTCCTAAACACAACTTATTGGCCATCATAGGTCCTAAACACAACCTATTGGTTCTATACACACCTTACCAGGCCATCATTGGTCTTAAATACAACTTATTGGGACTCTTTTGGTCCTAACTGACCCTTGTTGCCCCTAAACACACCTTTTTGGTCCAATTGGTTATATACACACCTTATTGGGGCATCATTGGTCCTAAACACAACTTATTGGCCATCATTTGTCCTAAACACAACCTATTGGTTATATACACACCTTATTGGGACTCATTGGTCCCAAATGAACCTTTTTGCCAATATACACACCTTTTTGGTCCTATTGGTTATATACACACCTTATTGGGCCATCATTGGTCCTAAACACAGCTTATTTGTTATATACACACCTTATTGGGACTCATTGGTCCCAAATGACCTTTGTTGCCCCTAAACACACCTTTTTGGTCCTATTGGTTATATACACACCTTATTGGGCCATCATTGGTCCTAAACACAACTTATTGGTTATATAGACACCTTATTGGGACTCATTGGTCCCAACTGACCATTGTTGCCCCTAAACACACCTTTTTGGTCTTATTGGTTATATACAGACCTTATTGAGCCATCATTGGTCCTAAACACAACTTATTGGCCATCATAGGTCCTAAACACAACCTATCGGTTCTTTACACACCTTACCAGGCCATCATTGGTCTTAAATACAACTTATTGGTTATATACACACCTTATTAGGACTCTTTGGTCCCAACTGACCCTTGTTGCCCCTAAACACACCTTTTTAGTCGTATTGGTTATATACACACCTTATTGGGCCATCATTGGTCCTAAACATATCTTATTGGTTATATACACACCTTATTGGGACTCATTGGTCCCAAATGACCCTTGTTGCTCCTAAACACACCTTTTTGGTCCTATTGGTTATATAGAAACCTTATTGGGCCATCATTGGTCCTAAACACAACTTATTAGCCATCACAGGTCCTAAACACAACCTATTGGTTTTATACACACCTTACCAGGCCATCATTGGTCTTAAATACAACTTATTGGTTATATACACACCTTATTGGGACTCTTTTGGTCCCAACTGAACCTTGTTGCCCCTAAACACACCTTTTTGGTCCAACTGGTTATATACACACCTTATTGGGGCATCATTGGTCCTAAACACAACTTGTTGGCCATCATTGGTCCTAAACACAACCTATTGGTTATATACACACCTTATTGGGCCATCATTTGTCCTAAATACAACTTATTGGTTATATACACACCTTATTGGGACTCATTGGTCCCAACTGACCCTTTTTGCCCCTAAACACACCTTTTTGGTCCTATTGGTTATATACACACCTTATTGGGCCATCATTGGTCCTAAACACAGCTTATTTGTTATATACACACCTTCTTGGGACTCATTGGTCCCAAATGACCCTTGTTGCCCCTAAACACACCTTTTTGGTCCTATTGGTTATATACACACCTTATTGGGCCATCATTGGTCCTAAACACAACTTTTTGGTTATATAGACACCTTATTGGGACTCATTGGTCCCAACTGACCATTGTTGCCCCTAAACACACCTTTTTGGTCTTATTGGTTATATACAAACCTTATTGGGCCATCATTGGTCCTAAACACAACTTATTGGCCATCATAGGTCCTAAACACGACCTATTGGTTATATACACACCTTATTGGGACTCTTTGGTCCCAACTGACCCTTGTTGCCCCTAAACACACCTTTTTAGTTCAATTGGTTATATACACACCTTATTGGGGCATCATTGGTCCTAAACACAACTTATTGCCCATGATTGGTCCTAAACACAACCTATTGGTTGTATACACACCTTATTGGGCCATCATTGGTCCTAAATACAACTTATTGGTTATATACACACCTTATTGGGACTCAGTTGTCCCAACTGACCCTTGTTGCCCCTAAACACATCTTTTTGGTCCTATTGGTTATATACACACCTTATTGGGACCCATTGGTCCCAACTAACCCTTGTTGCCCCTTACCACACGTTTTTGGTCCTATTGGTTATATACACACATTATTGGGCAATCATTGGTCCTAAACACAACTTATTGTTATATACACACCTTACTGGGATCATTGGTCCCAACTGACCCTTGTTGCCCCTAAACACACCTTTTTTGTCCTATTGGTTATATACACACCTTATTGGTCCATCATTATTCCTAAACACAACTTATTGGTCATATACACACCTTATTGGGATCATTGGTCC
The DNA here is from genome assembly GCA_039602395.1 of Deinandra increscens subsp. villosa. Taxonomy (NCBI): domain Eukaryota; kingdom Viridiplantae; phylum Streptophyta; class Magnoliopsida; order Asterales; family Asteraceae; genus Deinandra; species Deinandra increscens. The sequence continues at coordinate 23,777,281 of JBCNJP010000003.1, forward strand.
CAACTGACCCTTGTTGCCCCTAAACACACCTTTTTGGTCCTATTGGTTATATACACACCTTATTGGTCCATCATTGGTCCTAAACACAACTTATTGCCCATCATTGGTCCTAAACATAGCTTATTGGTTATATACACACCTTATTGGGCCATCATTGGTCCTAAATACAACTTATTGGTTATATACACACCTTATTGGGACTCATTGGTCCCAACTGACCCTTGTTGCCCCTAAACACACCTTTTTTGTCCTATTAGTTATATACACACGTTATTGGGCCATCATTGGTCCTAAACACAACTTATTGGCCATCATTTTTCCTAAACACAACCTATTGGTTCTATACACACCTTATTGGGCCATCATTGGTCCTAAATACAACTTATTTGTTATATACACACCTTATTGGGACTCATTGGTCCCAACTGACCCTTGTTGCCCCTAAACACACCTATTTGGTCCTATTGGTTATATAAACACCTGTAAGGACCAAGATTTGTGGCTTGTGTATTAAATCATCACTTGGCGGAGTATTCTAAAGGCCTATGTGTTAGATTAGGTGAAAATAAGCTGGGTTATGGGTATATTGGGTCATTGGGCCAATTTAGATGTGGTTGGACTCAATTAAACAATGTTTAGATGGAGTTTAGTGGGCCTGGAAAGTCAAAAACGGGAATTAGTGGGTAATTAGGGTTACCAAAGATAGATTAGCTTGTTTTCCAAGCTAATCTCCCCCTATATAAGGATAGCTAATCTAGGGGTTTAGGGTTACTGATTTTGGGTGTTCTTGTACTTGGTGTTTCACGAAATTCTCCTTGAGAATTTCGTTTAAGGTGTTGAAATCCAAGGTTGTCTATTCAAGTGATTCTCAATCGGTTTGTGTTTATTATTGTTTTTCATTGCTTATTTACTTTATTAATCGATTGTTCTTGAATCACCAATCAAACCGGATTCCGCACGGTCTTGATTGGATTAGATATCGCGTGAGGACCGTTTTCGGGACTTACAATTGGTATCAGAGCCAAGAAACGCAAGTTTCGAGGCTCTCGCGATATCCGATTCAAGTTTTTGTCAACTAACCGTTTGAGTTTTGTGGTGTTTTCCGCAGTAGCAAGGCTCGGAAAATTGTTTTTTGCAGGTTTCGAAAAAAATCAGAAGTGGTCGTGACCAATTGCTCGAGATTTAGTGACTTTTCGACCCAGCCTGTGACTTTTCGATCAGCCAGGCTGATCGAAAACCCTTTTCTGTCGCGCCATTTCGATCGGAAAGTCCCCTTGTGACTTTTCGATCAGCCATCTGTCGATCGAAAAGTCCCTCTTGTGACTTTTCGATCAGCCCATTTCGATCGGAAAGTCCCCTTGTGACTTTTCGATCAGCCCATTTTGATCGGAAAGTCCCCCTGAGACTATTCGATCAGAGCATTTTGATCGGAAAGTCCCCCTGTGACTTTTCGATCAGCTTCTCTTCTCGATCGGAAAGTCCCCACTGAGACTTTTCGATCCGCTGACACTTTTCGATCGAGAAGTGTGCTTTTCGACCGACCCCCTGTCCGATCGAAAAGTACTTTTCGATCCAACCCTTTTCCGATCGAAAACCCACTTTTTGATCCAGAAGTTCAATCAAAGATATTCATGGCATCCTTTCTTCCAGGTGATTCTGTATCAGCCAGCAGCTCTGAGGTATGTCTTAACCCTAAATGTCAAACTATACTTAATGAGTCTCAAGAATGGCAAACTAAGTTTTTCAATGAAACATTAAATCGTGAATTTATTGATAGAGAATTGAGAGAATACAAAGGTAGGAGTAAAAACTTAAGTGAGAAACTCGAAGCTGCTAAAATTGACATAAAAAATCTTCAAAGGGACTTGAGTAACAAAACCACATATCTAAGAGTTGCCAACGAAGAAATTGTCACATTGAAAGCTGAACTTGAACAACTTAAAGGTCAATTAGAAACATCACAAACCAAAGTTGTGCGAAACGATAAAATTGTGTCAGAAATGATGAAGGCTAGCTCACTTTTCTACAACACAGACGCTCGTATGCGTCATCTAAAAGCCAACTCTGGTTTGGGTCTCGGTACTGAAATAAAAGATGAAAAATCAACCCATACAGTACCGATGCCCCTGATGCATGAAATGATCTCAGATTATGAGTTTTCTAAGACCAACTTGGATGCTAAAGCTGAGATTGAAAAGAAATTGGCAGCTTGTCCCATTAAAATTTCTGCTCCTGTTTCCATCCAGACTAACCCTTTTACTTCTTGTGCAGATAAAGGTAAACATGAAGCAGGTGTAGTAAATTGCAAGGAGTCCACTAAAAGTCCCTTGAAGTCTGAAGTTGAATTTTCTGTTAAAAATTCTGATTTTGAGAAACCTGAAACTTGTGTCATGTCTGAGTCAAAAACTTCTGAGTCTTCTGAGTCTTCTGAGTCTAATGGTTGTGTTAAACTTTCTGATTGTGGTGTGTTTAACGTTGGTAAATGTGATTTGAAACCTGTGAAACCCCTAAGAACTGTTAGAATCTTAAGAAGGGGTAAGGGACCACAGAATGATGTTCCCAAATCCACAGGTGATGTGAAAAAATCTGAGGGGAGTGTGAACTGTCCCACTCCAAATGTGCAGAAAGTACGGGACACAAAACCTCGAGAATTTGTCCCGTACCCAGAAGTTAATTCTGCATATGACCAATTCCAACCGATACAACGGGAGTATATTCTGACCACAAAGCCCCATGGTAAAGCCCTTTGGATCCATAAAAACGCTTCAAAGCCAACTTGGATATCCACTGGGCGGAACCAACAACAGGCTCCCGTGTATCCAAAGAAACAGTCCTGCCATGTGTGTGGTCAACCAGGACACATGGCAAGAAACTGCCTGCACCGCCCGTATGAGCCTTACTATCCAAAGAAGGTCCAACAAAAGACTGTCCCATTGGGCCAAACACATGTTGGCCCAAAACCCAAGTTTGGCCCTTCAAATTCCAAGGTGCAAAAGTCCACATCACCACCCTCACAGGCAAAGATACATGCTAGAGCAGCAGCAAAGACTGTACCTTCAAACCAAAAGGTGCAGCAGGGCAAACCACAGCCAAATGTCCCCAAATGGAGCCCAAAGCCCAAGTCACCTAAACATGAACCATCAATTGTGAAAACAGCTTGGAGACCAAAATCTGCTGAATCCCCAAAAACAGTTTTAAAATCTGTTTTCAAAACTGTTTCAAAATTACCCATCCATCCAAATCCAGTTGGTTCAGCTAAATCAAATGGTTGGAGGAAGGATGACAGGTGGAATGTTTCAAAAGTTGTGAACTTGTCTTTCAAGCCTACTGGAGTGTACAAGAAACACTCCAAACAATTTCAAGAAGTAAGAGTTCAAAATTCTAATAAGAATCCACCGAGAAAACCACAGGTTTTTGGGAAAGAAAATCACAAACCCAGAGATGTCAACAAAAAGGACATTCTCAGTCCAACCAAGGCAGCCACACCCCCAATCCCTGATGTTACCAAGGGAATGTTTTTAAAAGAAATTTCTTTCACTGACTCTTCAGGTATACCCAGAACCACAATGGCCTGGGTACTTATGGCTAACTGATCTCTCACCTTGTGCAGGAACAGTCAAGGAGGACTTTCATTAACCTTGTTTGTTTGTGATAGTGATTGTTTGTGATAGTGATTGTTCCAGGCACAGGATAGGAGGCATCTCTCTACCACATGACATGAAGGTTTCAATGGAGGGTATGTCTCTATTTGAGAGGTAAATCTGAAAAGATCAGCTGAAAAGGTAACACTGTCTGAATTGTTTGTGTCTTGGCAAATCTGATGTGAAGTATGGTTGTGCATGAAACAAAACCCAGTTCTGAAAAATTTTTAAAAGAAAAAAACTTTGAAGGTTAGCTTGGCCAGTTTTAGTCGTTATTTGTGTCAGTGTGTGTTTTCAAAAAAAAAAAAAAAAAAGAAAAAAAAAGAAAGAAAAAAAAAGGTGTGTGTTGTTATTAAAAATCAAAAAGCAAGGGGAAGAATAGAAAAGATGAAATAGTAGACCCCTAAAAAATTGTGCTTTTTAATGTTTAATATTTTCTTTGTTTGCTTGAGAAGGAGGGAAGTGAAATAAATTTCCGTTTTGGAGATGGCTGACACGCGTAAGGCAGATGTGAAAGACATGATCCAGTGTGATATGCTGGTAGGCTCGGCTCTTTAAATCTGAAAAGGTATGCGTTACACACTTAAAGATAACGTATGGCAGTTTGTTGGGTAACAGCACTTAGGTTAATTGCATTTCTATTTGATTGCATGTTCAAGTTCCCGATACACACGCTTGTCTCCAAGAGTGTGAAATTGAGCTCAAAAAGTCAGTGTCCCCTCTGCTTTGCGTGAGCAATGACCTGGGGATGCTTCGAATGTATGTAAGGCTCTCCTCTGCTTTGCGTGAGCAATGACCTGGAGTTGTCCATACATACGTGCTTCTAGATCATCTAAAATAATATATATAAAAAATGAATAATATACACCCAAAAGATGCCAAAGAGCACATCAAAAGAGACCCTCAAGAGTCCAAATCCCTCAGCCTTTGTCACTGATGAGAGCATTATTAAAAATGTTTCAAAAACTCAGTTGACTTTGTATATTATACCCAAAAATCTATGTGATCTATTCTTTCTCTTCTCAACCAAGTCTGGAGCTCAGTTTCAAACTTCTGGTTCAGGTTGTGAAAATTTGTGGTAGGGAATTTATATGCTTGATATTGTGCAATAACATGTACCTAGGATTTGTTGAAACCCTCTTGCTGTTCATAATTAATACACAATAAAAGATAATAAAGTGACAAACAGCTTGAATAAGAAAAGGGTTTGAGTTTAAAGTGGATCGGTATATTGGCAATCACCTGGACATGGTCGAGTAACAGAAGCTGAAAAGGGTTCCTCAGTCAGATTCATACGGTTTGATCCCATAGAAACCTTCTCATTTAGTAATTTGGTATGTTTGTTTTATTTTTATTCTTCTTTTGTGTTATCTTAAGTTTTTATTGTTTATTTTTCAACCATGGCCAGGTTAATTTAAAGGTTTTTAATAAGTTTTATGGGTTTCATGCAAGAAAGTATCACCCCTCCAGAATCTCAGGGGAAGAAAATGTGAAGTGAGTCATTGGGTTCAGGGGAAGTGTTTAAAGGAAACTCGTAATCAATGTTTGGGTTTGTGATTAAGAATGTTGTTCTCCTGCTAACCCAGTAACCAGGTATCATATGCTGGTTAGTGTTTGTGTTTGTTCCATGTATGGCAGGTTAAATGCAAATGAAATGTCATGGAAAAGAAAATTCAAGGACTCAGATGATCAATGCATTGTTGTTGCTAATCAAGTTGAAGAACCAGCCGGAAAAGGACTTGCCCTATGCTTAGGGGAAGTTTGTTGGTTGTTCAAGTAAAGCTTCCAAAGACACCGTTCTCAAGATTAGGGGAAGCTAATTGAAGAAAAGATGCAGAGCAGTCACAACAAGATCTACATTCAAGAATGCCAAAACAGAAGTTTCAAAATTTATCCTGTGAAGTCATCAGGAGGTCAAGACAGTTACTGATGATTCAGCAAGGACTCAACAGTTCTCAAGAAAGAGCAAGTATTTAAGAATCCTTCTCTCATTACTTGTTTGTCATTTGAAGTCCAAGCTGATGCTGATTGAGAGAAAACTCCCAAAACTCGACCGTTGCTGCCCAATGAAGATCGTTCAAGAAAAGAATCTTCACCAACCCATGTTCAAGCCAAGGAAAAGACTGAAGTCTGAAGATTGAAAGTAGAAGATATTTAATAGCACAAGCCAAGGGGAAGATTGTAAGGACCAAGATTTGTGGCTTGTGTATTAAATCATCACTTGGCGGAGTATTCTAAAGGCCTATGTGTTAGATTAGGTGAAAATAAGCTGGGTTATGGGTATATTGGGTCATTGGGCCAATTTAGATGTGGTTGGACTCAATTAAACAATGTTTAGATGGAGTTTAGTGGGCCTGGAAAGTCAAAAACGGGAATTAGTGGGTAATTAGGGTTACCAAAGATAGATTAGCTTGTTTTCCAAGCTAATCTCCCCCTATATAAGGATAGCTAATCTAGGGGTTTAGGGTTACTGATTTTGGGTGTTCTTGTACTTGGTGTTTCACGAAATTCTCCTTGAGAATTTCGTTTAAGGTGTTGAAATCCAAGGTTGTCTATTCAAGTGATTCTCAATCGGTTTGTGTTTATTATTGTTTTTCATTGCTTATTTACTTTATTAATCGATTGTTCTTGAATCACCAATCAAACCGGATTCCGCACGGTCTTGATTGGATTAGATATCGCGTGAGGACCGTTTTCGGGACTTACAATTGGTATCAGAGCCAAGAAACGCAAGTTTCGAGGCTCTCGCGATATCCGATTCAAGTTTTTGTCAACTAACCGTTTGAGTTTTGTGGTGTTTTCCGCAGTAGCAAGGCTCGGAAAATTGTTTTTTGCAGGTTTCGAAAAAAATCAGAAGTGGTCGTGACCAATTGCTCGAGATTTAGTGACTTTTCGACCCAGCCTGTGACTTTTCGATCAGCCAGGCTGATCGAAAACCCTTTTCTGTCGCGCCATTTCGATCGGAAAGTCCCCTTGTGACTTTTCGATCAGCCATCTGTCGATCGAAAAGTCCCTCTTGTGACTTTTCGATCAGCCCATTTCGATCGGAAAGTCCCCTTGTGACTTTTCGATCAGCCCATTTTGATCGGAAAGTCCCCCTGAGACTATTCGATCAGAGCATTTTGATCGGAAAGTCCCCCTGTGACTTTTCGATCAGCTTCTCTTCTCGATCGGAAAGTCCCCACTGAGACTTTTCGATCCGCTGACACTTTTCGATCGAGAAGTGTGCTTTTCGACCGACCCCCTGTCCGATCGAAAAGTACTTTTCGATCCAACCCTTTTCCGATCGAAAACCCACTTTTTGATCCAGAAGTTCAATCAAAGATATTCATGGCATCCTTTCTTCCAGGTGATTCTGTATCAGCCAGCAGCTCTGAGGTATGTCTTAACCCTAAATGTCAAACTATACTTAATGAGTCTCAAGAATGGCAAACTAAGTTTTTCAATGAAACATTAAATCGTGAATTTATTGATAGAGAATTGAGAGAATACAAAGGTAGGAGTAAAAACTTAAGTGAGAAACTCGAAGCTGCTAAAATTGACATAAAAAATCTTCAAAGGGACTTGAGTAACAAAACCACATATCTAAGAGTTGCCAACGAAGAAATTGTCACATTGAAAGCTGAACTTGAACAACTTAAAGGTCAATTAGAAACATCACAAACCAAAGTTGTGCGAAACGATAAAATTGTGTCAGAAATGATGAAGGCTAGCTCACTTTTCTACAACACAGACGCTCGTATGCGTCATCTAAAAGCCAACTCTGGTTTGGGTCTCGGTACTGAAATAAAAGATGAAAAATCAACCCATACAGTACCGATGCCCCTGATGCATGAAATGATCTCAGATTATGAGTTTTCTAAGACCAACTTGGATGCTAAAGCTGAGATTGAAAAGAAATTGGCAGCTTGTCCCATTAAAATTTCTGCTCCTGTTTCCATCCAGACTAACCCTTTTACTTCTTGTGCAGATAAAGGTAAACATGAAGCAGGTGTAGTAAATTGCAAGGAGTCCACTAAAAGTCCCTTGAAGTCTGAAGTTGAATTTTCTGTTAAAAATTCTGATTTTGAGAAACCTGAAACTTGTGTCATGTCTGAGTCAAAAACTTCTGAGTCTTCTGAGTCTTCTGAGTCTAATGGTTGTGTTAAACTTTCTGATTGTGGTGTGTTTAACGTTGGTAAATGTGATTTGAAACCTGTGAAACCCCTAAGAACTGTTAGAATCTTAAGAAGGGGTAAGGGACCACAGAATGATGTTCCCAAATCCACAGGTGATGTGAAAAAATCTGAGGGGAGTGTGAACTGTCCCACTCCAAATGTGCAGAAAGTACGGGACACAAAACCTCGAGAATTTGTCCCGTACCCAGAAGTTAATTCTGCATATGACCAATTCCAACCGATACAACGGGAGTATATTCTGACCACAAAGCCCCATGGTAAAGCCCTTTGGATCCATAAAAACGCTTCAAAGCCAACTTGGATATCCACTGGGCGGAACCAACAACAGGCTCCCGTGTATCCAAAGAAACAGTCCTGCCATGTGTGTGGTCAACCAGGACACATGGCAAGAAACTGCCTGCACCGCCCGTATGAGCCTTACTATCCAAAGAAGGTCCAACAAAAGACTGTCCCATTGGGCCAAACACATGTTGGCCCAAAACCCAAGTTTGGCCCTTCAAATTCCAAGGTGCAAAAGTCCACATCACCACCCTCACAGGCAAAGATACATGCTAGAGCAGCAGCAAAGACTGTACCTTCAAACCAAAAGGTGCAGCAGGGCAAACCACAGCCAAATGTCCCCAAATGGAGCCCAAAGCCCAAGTCACCTAAACATGAACCATCAATTGTGAAAACAGCTTGGAGACCAAAATCTGCTGAATCCCCAAAAACAGTTTTAAAATCTGTTTTCAAAACTGTTTCAAAATTACCCATCCATCCAAATCCAGTTGGTTCAGCTAAATCAAATGGTTGGAGGAAGGATGACAGGTGGAATGTTTCAAAAGTTGTGAACTTGTCTTTCAAGCCTACTGGAGTGTACAAGAAACACTCCAAACAATTTCAAGAAGTAAGAGTTCAAAATTCTAATAAGAATCCACCGAGAAAACCACAGGTTTTTGGGAAAGAAAATCACAAACCCAGAGATGTCAACAAAAAGGACATTCTCAGTCCAACCAAGGCAGCCACACCCCCAATCCCTGATGTTACCAAGGGAATGTTTTTAAAAGAAATTTCTTTCACTGACTCTTCAGGTATACCCAGAACCACAATGGTCTGGGTACTTATGGCTAACTGATCTCTCACCTTGTGCAGGAACAGTCAAGGAGGACTTTCATTAACCTTGTTTGTTTGTGATAGTGATTGTTTGTGATAGTGATTGTTCCAGGCACAGGATAGGAGGCATCTCTCTACCACATGACATGAAGGTTTCAATGGAGGGTATGTCTCTATTTGAGAGGTAAATCTGAAAAGATCAGCTGAAAAGGTAACACTGTCTGAATTGTTTGTGTCTTGGCAAATCTGATGTGAAGTATGGTTGTGCATGAAACAAAACCCAGTTCTGAAAAATTTTTAAAAGAAAAAAACTTTGAAGGTTAGCTTGGCCAGTTTTAGTCGTTATTTGTGTCAGTGTGTGTTTTCAAAAAAAAAAAAAAAAAAAAGAAAAAAAAAGAAAGAAAAAAAAAGGTGTGTGTTGTTATTAAAAATCAAAAAGCAAGGGGAAGAATAGAAAAGATGAAATAGTAGACCCCTCAAAAATTGTGCTTTTTAATGTTTAATATTTTCTTTGTTTGCTTGAGAAGGAGGGAAGTGAAATAAATTTCCGTTTTGGAGATGGCTGACACGCGTAAGGCAGATGTGAAAGACATGATCCAGTGTGATATGCTGGTAGGCTCGGCTCTTTAAATCTGAAAAGGTATGCGTTACACACTTAAAGATAACGTATGGCAGTTTGTTGGGTAACAGCACTTAGCTTAATTGCATTTCTATTTGATTGCATGTTCAAGTTCCCGATACACACGCTTGTCTCCAAGAGTGTGAAATTGAGCTCAAAAAGTCGGTGTCCCCTCTGCTTTGCGTGAGCAATGACCTGGGGATGCTTCGAATGTATGTAAGGCTCTCCTCTGCTTTGCGTGAGCAATGACCTGGAGTTGTCCATACATACGTGCTTCTAGATCATCTAAAATAATATATATAAAAAATGAATAATATACACCCAAAAGATGCCAAAGAGCACATCAAAAGAGACCCTCAAGAGTCCAAATCCCTCAGCCTTTGTCACTGATGAGAGCATTATTAAAAATGTTTCAAAAACTCAGTTGACTTTGTATATTATACCCAAAAATCTATGTGATCTATTCTTTCTCTTCTCAATCAAGTCTGGAGCTCAGTTTCAAACTTCTGGTTCAGGTTGTGAAAATTTGTGGTAGGGAATTTATATGCTTGATATTGTGCAATAACATGTACCTAGGATTTGTTGAAACCCTCTTGCTGTTCATAATTAATACACAATAAAAGATAATAAAGTGACAAACAGCTTGAATAAGAAAAGGGTTTGAGTTTAAAGTGGATCGGTATATTGGCAATCACCTGGACATGGTCGAGTAACAGAAGCTGAAAAGGGTTCCTCAGTCAGATTCATACGGTTTGATCCCATAGAAACCTTCTCATTTAGTAATTTGGTATGTTTGTTTTATTTTTATTCTTCTTTTGTGTTATCTTAAGTTTTTATTGTTTATTTTTCAACCATGGCCAGGTTAATTTAAAGGTTTTTAATAAGTTTTATGGGTTTCATGCAAGAAAGTATCACCCCTCCAGAATCTCAGGGGAAGAAAATGTGAAGTGAGTCATTGGGTTCAGGGGAAGTGTTTAAAGGAAACTCGTAATCAATGTTTGGGTTTGTGATTAAGAATGTTGTTCTCCTGCTAACCCAGTAACCAGGTATCATATGCTGGTTAGTGTTTGTGTTTGTTCCATGTATGGCAGGTTAAATGCAAATGAAATGTCATGGAAAAGAAAATTCAAGGACTCAGATGATCAATGCATTGTTGTTGCTAATCAAGTTGAAGAACCAGCCGGAAAAGGATTTGCCCTATGCTTAGGGGAAGTTTGTTGGTTGTTCAAGTAAAGCTTCCAAAGACACCGTTCTCAAGATTAGGGGAAGCTAATTGAAGAAAAGATGCAGAGCAGTCACAACAAGATCTACATTCAAGAATGCCAAAACAGAAGTTTCAAAATTTATCCTGTGAAGTCATCAGGAGGTCAAGACAGTTACTGATGATTCAGCAAGGACTCAACAGTTCTCAAGAAAGAGCAAGTATTTAAGAATCCTTCTCTCATTACTTGTTTGTCATTTGAAGTCCAAGCTGATGCTGATTGAGAGAAAACTCCCAAAACTCGACCGTTACTGCCCAATGAAGATCGTTCAAGAAAAGAATCTTCACCAACCCATGTTCAAGCCAAGGAAAAGACTGAAGTCTGAAGATTGAAAGTAGAAGATATTTAATAGCACAAGCCAAGGGGAAGATTGTAAGGACCAAGATTTGTGGCTTGTGTATTAAATCATCACTTGGCGGAGTATTCTAAAGGCCTATGTGTTAGATTAGGTGAAAATAAGCTGGGTTATGGGTATATTGGGTCATTGGGCCAATTTAGATGTGGTTGGACTCAATTAAACAATGTTTAGATGGAGTTTAGTGGGCCTGGAAAGTCAAAAACGGGAATTAGTGGGTAATTAGGGTTACCAAAGATAGATTAGCTTGTTTTCCAAGCTAATCTCCCCCTATATAAGGATAGCTAATCTAGGGGTTTAGGGTTACTGATTTTGGGTGTTCTTGTACTTGGCGTTTCACGAAATTCTCCTTGAGAATTTCGTTTAAGGTGTTGAAATCCAAGGTTGTCTATTCAAGTGATTCTCAATCGGTTTGTGTTTATTATTGTTTTTCATTGCTTATTTACTTTATTAATCGATTGTTCTTGAATCACCAATCAAACCGGATTCCGCACGGTCTTGATTGGATTAGATATCGCGTGAGGACCGTTTTCGGGACTTACAACACCTTATTGGGGCATCATTGGTCTTAAACACAACTTATTGGCCATCATTGGTCCTAAACACAACCTATTGGTTATATACACACCTTATTAGGCCATCATTGGTCCTAAACACAACTTATTGGCCATCATAGGTCCTAAAACACAACCTATTGGTTCTATACACACCTTACCAGGCCATCATTAGTCTTAAATACAACTTATTGGTTATATACACACCTTATTGGGACTCTTTGGTCCCAACTGACCCTTGTTGCCCCTAAATACACCTTTTTAGTCTAATTGGTTATATACACACCTTATTGGGGTATCATTGGTCCTAAACACAACTTATTGGCCATCATTGGTCCTAAACACAACCTATTGGTTGTATACACACCTTATTGGGCCATCATTGGTCCTAAATAAAACTTATTGGTTATATACACACCTTATTGGGACTCAGTTGTCCCAACTGACCCTTGTTGCCCCTAAAGACATCTTTTTGGTTCTATTGGTTATATACACACCTTATTGGGATCCATTGGTCCCAACTAACCCTTGTTGCCCCTTAACACACGTTTTTGGTCCTATTGGTTATATACACACATTATTGGGCAATCATTGGTCCTAAACACAACTTATTGGTTATATACACACCTTACTGGGATCATTGGTCCCAACTGACCCTTGTTGCCCCTAAACACACCTTTTTTGTCCTATTGGTTATATACACACCTTATTGGTCCATCATTGTTCCTAAACACAACTTATTGGTCATATACACACCTTATTGGGATCATTGGTCCCAACTGACCCTTGTTGCCCCTAAACACACCTTTTTGGTCCTATTGGTTATATACACACCTTATTGGTCCATCATTGGTCCTAAACACAACTTATTGCCCATCATTGGTCCTAAACATAGCTTATTGGTTATATACACACCTTATTGGGCCATCATTGGTCCTAAATACAACTTATTGGTTATATACACACCTTATTGGGACTCATTGGTCCCAACTGACCCTTGTTGCCCCTAAACACACCTTTTTTGTCCTATTAGTTATATACACACGTTATTGGGCCATCATTGGTCCTAAACACAACTTATTGGCCATCATTTTTCCTAAACACAACCTATTGGTTCTATACACACCTTATTGGGCCATCATTGGTCCTAAATACAACTTATTTGTTATATACACACCTTATTGGGACTCATTGGTCCCAACTGACCCTTGTTACCCCTAAACACACCTATTTGGTCCTATTGGTTATATAAACACCTTATTGGGGCATCATTGGTCTTAAACACAACTTATTGGCCATCATTGGTCCTAAACACAACCTATTGGTTATATACACACCTTATTAGGCCATCATTGGTCCTAAACACAACTTATTGGCCATCATAGGTCCTAAACACAACCTATTGGTTCTATACACACCTTACCAGGCCATCATTAGTCTTAAATACAACTTATTGGTTATATACACACCTTATTGGGACTCTTTGGTCCCAACTGACCCTTGTTGCCCCTAAACACACCTTTTTAGTCCAATTGGTTATATACACACCTTATTGGGGTATCATTGGTCCTAAACACAACTTATTGGCCATCATTGGTCCTAAACACAACCTATTGGTTGTATACACACCTTATTGGGCCATCATTGGTCGTAAATAAAACTTATTGGTTATATACACACCTTATTGGGACTCAGTTGTCCCAACTGACCCTTGTTGCCCCTAAACACATCTTTTTGGTCCTATTGGTTATATACACACCTTATTGGGATCCATTAGTCCCAACTAACCCTTGTTGCCCCTTAACACACGTTTTTGGTCCTATTGGTTATATACACACATTATTGGGCAATCATTGGTCCTAAACACAACTTATTGATTATATACACACCTTACTGGGATCATTGGTCCCAACTGACCCTTGTTGCCCCTAAACACACCTTTTTTGTCCTATTGGTTATATACACACCTTATTGGTCCATCATTGTTCCTAAACACAACTTATTGGTCATATACACACCTTATTGGGATCATTGGTCCCAACTGACCCTTGTTGCCCCTAAACACATCTCTTTGGTCCTATTGGTTATATACACACCTTATTGGTCCATCATTGGTCCTAAACACAACTTATTGCTGTTAGGACCGATTTTCACTACGAGAATCTCGATCTTGAGCAAGAACATGTTCGGATGAGAAAAACTCATAACAAATGACGAAGATGATGATGATGAATCATAGATAATAAACATAGAAAGATGATGAACAATCGAATGAATTCATTAATCGAAAGATTACAATCAATGAATCATGAAGAACACTTTCTCTCTCTATAATCCATGATTCACTCTCTCTCTAGAATGGAAATCTCACACTCTACAAGAAAAATCATCATCTCCCCATTCGGAGACTCCTTTACTTGTAATGGGCACCCTCACTATATATAGTGAGGGTGACTAACAACAGAAAAACATAACTGAATAAATGAGATTACAAGTAAATGAGATAAACATAAATTGATAATTAAATCAAAGCTGATTAAATTAATCCGAAGCTTGACTCGCTCGAACCGATCTTCCGTTGACTTTACGTTGACCGTTGACCCGAACGGTTGACTTTTCCAGAAAACGGTCTTTGGTCCAAACTGCAAGCCTCGAGCATCACAACCCGCGTCTCTGAATCGATTCACATGAATTCTTCAGTCGAATGCTTCGGTAAACAGATTTGATGGCGTCAGTCACATAGATTTTAAGTTCCAACAATTTCCCCCTTGACTGATGCTTTCAAATCTGTTCAACTGCTGAAGAATCGCTCTGCCGTACATCTTCAATGAGAAACTGATAAACCGGAGACAATCTGATGTAGAAATTCCCCCTCTGAATAAGCTTCTTCTTTTCTTGTTGCTCCAGTTCGAGATCCAAGTGCTCTGACTCACTCGGTTCACACGGTCGGGTACAATACTGAGAAAATGCTACATCTCGGAGTACAAACCCGCAACAGACTGAATCAGATAAACCAGTTTGACACCGAACATGCTCTAACTCCGAATAATCGACCCGATATCCAAATCCATAATAATTCCTCCTATTTTTCTAAATCTCTCCAAAAACATCAAGTCGGAAGCGTAAAAATCTGATGCAGAGAGTCGAACCGTCGCGATCGGTTGCCTAGAGAAACCGGATAAACAATCTTGAAATTGGACAATCTTGCGAAAAACCGGAATCGGATGCTGACAGTTGTGAATAATCCGCGTGACTAGGTTGGATGCGAAAATTAAAGATAAATGTCAAATTTCTTCAATAAACGGTCATCCGAGAGATTTTATCGGATAAATTCCAATATTTAACTAAGATTCCAGTTAATCCGGTTAGTTGACGCTGCATCCATTGAACATCTTCCTAATGCGATTTCGATGTTCCAGAATGAGTGTAGATAACAGATTCATGACGGATTCGAGAAGATAAACCATTCATGTGATTGTCCTGGACACAAACAATCCATAAACAGCAGCAATCTTTGATCAAAACAGCCCCAAATCTGGAAATCTCTCAAGAACATGAAGAACACCAAGAAACACGCACTAGTGTGTGTTTTTCCAGATCTGCCCAAACTGTTGAGATTCAGACGAAACGGATGCTTCCAATGGATCCGGAACGCGTTTTCCACTGAGAATCATACCTTACTTCATCCGAAAACATGAAGAATAGCCCAGAAAATGAAGAATCAAGCTCCAAAATCTTCAAAAACTCCAAATACGGGAAAACCCAAAGTTACGAAAAAATGAGCTCGGATCTACATTTTCTCCACAGATTTGAACAAGTAGATGATGAAATAACATCTAGATGAACTCCATAACACGAATCAATCATCCATATCATCAGAATCCATCCAGAAAACAAGAAAAAATAGAAAAAAGTCTCTAAAAACTAAGTTTTCTCATCTTCACCCATTCAAGCTCAAAATCTCAGATTCGAGTGACCAGATTCACGGTGAGATGAATCTGATCGGTACCCGCTCTGATACCATTTGTTAGGACCGATTTTCACTACGAGAATCTCGATCTTGAGCAAGAACACGTTCGGATGAGAAAAACTCATAACAAATGACGAAGATGATGATGATGAATCATAGATAATAAACATAGAAAGATGATGAACAATCGAATGAATTCATTAATCGAAAGATTACAATCAATGAATCATGAAGAACACTTTCTCTCTCTATAATCCATGATTCACTCTCTCTCTAGAATGGAAATCTCACACTCTACAAGAAAAATCATCATCTCCCCATTCGGAGACTCCTTTACTTGTAATGGGCACCCTCACTATATATAGTGAGGGTGACTAACAACAGAAAAACATAACTGAATAAATGAAATTACAAGTAAATGAGATAAACATAAATTGATAATTAAATCAAAGCTGATTAAATTAATCCGAAGCTTGACTCGCTCGAACCGATCTTCCGTTGACTTTACGTTGACCGTTGACCCGAACGGTTGACTTTTCCAGAAAACGGTCTTCGGTCCAAACTGCAAGCCTCGAGCATCACAACCCGCGTCTCTGAATCGATTCACATGAATTCTTCAGTCGAATGCTTCGGTAAACAGATTTGATGGCGTTAGTCACATAGATTTTAAGTTCCAACAATTGCCCATCGGTGGTCCTAAACATAGCTTATTGGTTATATACACACCTTATTGGGCCATCATTGGTCCTAAATACAACTTATTGGTTATATACACACCTTATTGGGAGTCATTGGTCCCAACTGACCCTTGTTGCCCCTAAACACACCTTTTTGGTCCTATTAGTTATATACACACCTTATTGGGCCATCATTGGTCCTAAACACAACTTATTGGCCATCATTTTTCCTAAACCCAACCTATTGGTTCTATACACACCTTATTGGGCCATCATTGGTCCTAAATACAACTTATTTGTTATATACACACCTTATTGGGACTCATTGGTCCCAACTGACCCTTGTTGCCCCTAAACACACCTTTTTGGTCATATTGGTTATATACACACCTTATTGGGGCATCATTGGTCTTAAACACAACTTATTGGCCATCATTGGTCCTAAACACAACCTATTGGTTATATACACACCTTATTAGGCCATAATTGGTCCTAAATATAACTTATTGGTTATATACACACCTTATTGGGACTCATTGGTCCCAACTGACCCTTGTTGCCCCTAAACACACCTTTTTGGTCATATTGGTTATATACACACCTTATTGGGCCATCATTGGTCCTATACACAACTTATTGGTTATATACACACCTTATTGGGACTCATTGGTCCCAACTGACCCTTATTGCCCCTAAACACACATTTTTGGTCCTATTGGTTATATACACACCTTATTGGGACTCATTGGTCCCAACTGACCCTTATTGCCCCTAAACACACATTTTTGGTCCTATTGGTTAGATACACACCTTATTAGGCATCATTGGTCCTAAACACAACTTATTGGTTATATACACACCTTATTGGGACTCATTGGTCCCAACTGACCCTTGTTGCCCCTAAACACACCTTTTTGGTCCTATTGGTTATATACACACCTTATTGGGCCATCATTGGTCCTAAACACAAGTTATTGGTTATATACACACTTATTGGGGCTCATTTGTCCCAACTGACCCTTGTTGCCCTAAACACACCTTTTTGGTCCTATTGGTTATATACACACCTTATTGGCGTTCATTGGTCCCAACTGACCCTTGTTGCCCCTTAACACACGTTTTTGGTCCTATTGGTTATATACACACATTATTGGGCCATCATTGGTCCTAAACACAACTTATTGGTTATATACACACCTTATTGGATCATTGGTCCCAACTGACCCTTGTTGCCCCTAAACACACCTTTTTGGTCCTATTGGTTATATACACACCTTATTGGTCCATCATTGGTCCCAAAGACAACTTATTGGTTATATACACACCTTATAGGGATCATTGGTCCCAACTTACCCTTGTTGCCCCTAAACACACCTTTTTGGTCCTATTGGTTATATACACACCTTATTGTCCATTATTGGTCCTAAACACAACTTATTGGCTATCATTGGTACTAAACATAACCTACTGGTTATATACACACCTTATTGGGCCATCATTGGTCCTAAACACAACTTATTGGTTATATACACACCTTATTGGGACTCATTGGTCCCAACTGACCCTTGTTGCCCCTAAACACACCTTTTTTGTCCTATTAGTTATATACACACGTTATTGGGCCATCATTGGTCCTAAACACAACTTATTGGCCATCATATTTCCTAAACACAACCTATTGGTTCTATACACACCTTATTGGGCCATCATTGGTCCTAAATACAACTTATTTGTTATATACACACCTTTTTGGGACTCATTGGTCCCAACTGACCCTTGTTGCCCCTAAACACACCTATTTGGTCCTATTGGTTATATAAACACCTTATTGGGGCATCATTGGTCTTAAACACAACTTATTGGCCATCATTGGTCCTAAACACAACCTATTGGTTATATACACACCTTATTAGGCCATCATTGGTCCTAAACACAACTTATTGGCCATCATAGGTCCTAAACACAACCTATTGGTTCTATACACACCTTACCAGGCCATCATTAGTCTTAAATACAACTTATTGGTTATATACACACCTTATTGGGACTCTTTGGTCCCAACTGACCCTTGTTGCCCCTAAACACACCTTTTTAGTCCAATTGGTTATATACACACCTTATTGGGGCATCATTGGTCCTAAACACAACTTATTGGCCATCATTGGTCCTAAACACAACCTATTGGTTGTATACACACCTTATTGGGCCATCATTGGTCCTAAATAAAACTTATTGGTTATATACACACCTTATTGGGACTCAGTTGTCCCAACTGACCCTTGTTGCCCCTAAACACATCTTTTTGGTCCTATTGGTTATATACACACATTATTGGGATCCATTGGTCCCAACTAACCCTTGTTGCCCCTTAACACACGTTTTTGGTCCTATTGGTTATATACACACATTATTGGGCAATCATTGGTCCTAAATACAACTTATTTGTTATATACACACTTTATTGGGACTCATTGGTCCCAACTGACCCTTGTTGCCCCTAAACACACCTTTTTGTCCTATTGGTTATATACACACCTTATTGGTCCATCATTGGTCTTAAACACAACTTATTGGCCATCATTGGTCCTAAACACAACTTATTGGTTATATACACACCTTATTAGGCCATCATTGGTCCTAAATATAACTTATTGGTTATATACACAACTTATTGGGACTCATTGGTCCCAACTGACCCTTGTTGCCCCTAAACACACATTTTTGGTCCTATTGGTTATATACACACCTTATTAGGCCATCATTGGTCCTAAACACAACTTATTGGCCATCATAGGTCCTAAACACAACCTATTGGTTCTATACACACCTTACCAGGCCATCATTAGTCTTTAATACAACTTATTGGTTATATACACACCTTATTGGGACTCTTTGGTCCCAACTGACCCTTGTTGCCCCTAAACACACCTTTTTAGTCCAATTGGTTATATACACACCTTATTGGGGCATCATTGGTCCTAAACACAACTTATTGGCCATCATTGGTCCTAAACACAACCTATTGGTTGTATACACACCTTATTGGGCCATCATTGGTCCTAAATAAAACTTATTGGTTATATACACACCTTATTGGGACTCAGTTGTCCCAACTGACCCTTGTTGCCCCTAAACACATCTTTTTGGTCCTATTGGTTATATACACACCTTATTGGGATCCATTGGTCCCAACTAACCCTTGTTGCCCCTTAACACACGTTTTTGGTCCTATTGGTTATATACACACATTATTGGGCAATCATTGGTCCTAAGCACAACTTATTGGTTATATACACACCTTACTGGGATCATTGGTCCCAACTGACCCTTGTTGCCCCTAAACACACCTTTTTTGTCCTATTGGTTATATACACACCTTATTGGTCCATCATTGTTCCTAAACACAACTTATTGGTCATATACACACTTTATTGGGATCATTGGTCACAACTGACCCTTGTTGCCCCTAAACACACCTCTTTGGTCCTATTGGTTATATACACACCTTATTGGTCCATCATTGGTCCTAAACACAACTTATTGCCCATCATTGGTTCTAAACATAGCTTATTGGTTATATACACACCTTATTGGGCCATCATTGGTCCTAAATACAACTTATTGGTTATATACACACCTTATTGGGACTCATTGGTCCCAACTGACCCTTGTTGCCCCTAAACACACCTTTTTGGTCCTATTAGTTATATACACACCTTATTGGGCAATCATTGGTCCTAAACACAACCTATTGGTTCTATACACACCTTATTGGGCCATCATTGGTCCTAAATACAACTTATTTGTTATATACACACCTTATTGGGACTCATTGGTCCCAACTGACCCTTGTTGCCCCTAAACACACCCATTTGGTCCTATTGGTTATATAAACACCTTATTGGGGCATCATTGGTCTTAAACACAACTTATTGGCCATCATTGGTCCTAAACACAACCTATTGGTTATATACACACCTTATTAGGCCATCATTGGTCCTAAACACAACTTATTGGTTGTATACACACCTTATTGGGTCATCATTGGTCCTAAATAAAACTTATTGGTTATATACACACCTTATTGGGACTCAGTTGTCCCAACTGACCCTTGTTGCCCCTAAACACATCTTTTTGGTCCTATTGGTTATATACACACCTTATTGGGATCCATTGGTCCCAACTAACCCTTGTTGCCCCTTAACACACGTTTTTGGTCCTATTGGTTATATACACACATTATTGGGCAATCATTGGTCCTAAGCAAAACTTATTGGTTATATACACACCTTACTGGGATCATTGGTCCCAACTGACCCTTGTTGCCCCTAAACACACCTTTTTTGTCCTATTGGTTATATACACACCTTATTGGTCCATCATTGTTCCTAAACACAACTTATTGGTCATATACACACTTTATTGGGATCATTGGTCCCAACTGACCCTTGTTGCCCCTAAACACACCTCTTTGGTCCTATTGGTTATATACACACCTTATTGGTCCATCATTGGTCCTAAACACAACTTATTGCCCATCATTGGTCCTAAACATAGCTTATTGGTTATATACACACCTTATTGGGCCATCATTGGTCCTAAATACAACTTATTGGTTATATACACACCTTATTGGGACTCATTGGTCCCAACTGACCCTTGTTGCCCCTATACACACCTTTTTGGTCCTATTAGTTATATACACACCTTATTGGGCCATCATTGGTCCTAAACACAACTTATTGGCCATCATTTTTCCTAAACACAACCTATTTGTTCTATACACACCTTATTGGGCCATCATTGGTCCTAAATACAACTTATTTGTTATATACACACTTTATTGGGACTCATTGGTCCCAACTGACACTTGTTGCCCCTAAACACACCTTTTTGGTCCTATTGGTTATATACACACCTTATTGGGGCATCATTGGTCTTAAACACAACTTATTGGCCATCATTGGTCCTAAACACAACTTATTGGTTATATACACACCTTATTAGGCCATCATTGGTCCTAAATATAACTTATTGGTTATATACACAACTTATTGGGACTCATTGGTCCCAACTGACCCTTGTTGCCCCTAAACACACATTTTTGGTCCTATTGGTTATATACAAACCTTATTGGGCCATCATTGGTCCTAAACACAACTTATTGGCCATCATAGGTCCTAAACACAACCTATTGGTTCTATACACACCTTACCAGGCCATCATTAGTCTTAAATACAACTTATTGGTTATATACACACCTTATTGGGACTCTTTGGTCCCAACTGACCCTTGTTGCCCCTAAACACACCTTTTTAGTCCAATTGGTTATATACACACCGTATTGGGGCATTATTGGTCCTAAACACAACTTATTGGCCATCGTTGGTCCTGAACACAACCTATTGGTTGTATACACACCTTATTGGGCCATCAGTGGTTCTAAATAAAACTTATTGGTTATTACACACCTTATTGGGACTCAGTTGTCCCAACTGACCCTTGTTGCCCCTAAACACATCTTTTTGGTCCTATTGGTTATATACACACCTTATTGGGATCCATTGGTCCCAACTAACCCTTGTTGCCCCTTAACACACGTTTTTGGTCCTATTGGTTATATACACACATTATTGGGCAATCATTGGTCCTAAACACAACTTATTGGTTATATACACACCTTACTGGGATCATTGGTCCCAACTGACCCTTGTTGCCCCTAAACACACCTTTTTTGTCCTATTGGTTATATAAACACCTTATTGGTCCATCATTGTTCCTAAACACAACTTATTGGTCATATACACACCTTATTGGGATCATTGGTCCCAACTGACCCTTGTTGCCCCTACACACACCTCTTTGGTCCTATTGGTTATATACACACCTTATTGGTCCATCATTGGTCCTAAACACAACTTATTGCTCATCATTGGTCCTAAACATAGCTAATTGGTTATATACACACCTTATTGGGCCATCATTGGTCCTAAATACAACTTATTGGTTATATACACACCTTATTAGGACTCATTGGTCCCAACTGACCCTTGTTGCCCCTAAACACACCTTTTTGGTCCTATTAGTTATATACACACCTTATTGGGCCATCATTGGTCCTAAACACAACTTATTGGCCATCATTTTTCCTAAACACAACCTATTGGTTCTATACACACATTATTGGGCCATCATTGGTCCTAAATACAACTTATTTGTTATATACACACCTTATTGGGACTCATTAGTCCCAACTGACCCTTGTTGCCCCTAAACACACCTTTTTGGTCCTATTGGTTGTATACACACCTTATTGGGGCATCATTGGTCTTAAACACAACTTATTGGCCATCATTGGTCCTAAACACTACCTATTGGTTATATACACACCTTATTAGGCCATCATTGGTCCTAATTATTGTTATATACACCTTATTGGGACTCATTGGTCCCAACTGACCCTTGGTGCCCCTAAACACACCTTTTTGGTCATATTGGTTATATACACACCTTATTGGGCCATCATTGGTCCTATACACACCCTATTGGGACTCATTGGTCCCAAGTGACCCTTATTGCCCCTAAACACACATTTTTGGTCCTATTGGTTATATACACACCTTATTGGGCATCATTGGTCCTAAACACAACTTATTGGTTATATACACACCTTATTGGGACTCATTGGTCCCAACTGACCCTTGTTGCCCCTAAACACACCTTTTTGGTCCTATTGGTTATATACACACCTTATTGGGGCATCATTGGTCTTAAACACAACCTATTGGCCATCATTGGTCCTAAACACAACCTATTGGTTATATACACACCTTATTAGGCCATCTTTGGTCCTAAATATAACTTATTGGTTATATACACACCTTATTGGGACTCATTGGTCCCAACTGACCCTTGTTGCCCCTAAACATACCTTTTTGGTCATATTGGTTATATACACACCTTATTGGGCCATCATTGGTCCTATGCACAACTTATTGGTTATATACACACCTTATTGGGACTCATTAGTCCCAACTGACCCTTGTTGCCCCTAAACACACATTTTTGGTCCTATTGGTTATATACACACCTTATTGGGCATCATTGGTCCTAAACACAACTTATTGGTTATATACACACCTTATTGGGACTCATTGGTCCCAACTGACCCTTGTTGCCCCTAAACACAACTTTTTGGTCCTATTGGTTATATACACACCTTATTGGCGCTCATTGGTCCCAACTGACCCTTGTTGCCCCTTAACACACGCTTTTGGTCCTATTGGTTATATACACACATTATTGGGCCATCATTGGTCCTAAACACAACTTATTGGTTATATACACACCTTATTGGATCATTGGTCCCAACTGACCCTTGTTGCCCCTAAACACACTTTTTTGGTCCTATTGGTTATATACACACCTTATTGGTCCATCATTGGTCCCAAAGACAACTTATTGGTTATATACACACCTTATAGGGATCATTGGTCCCAACTGACCCTTGTTGCCCCTAAACACACCTTTTTGGTCCTATTGGTTATATACACACCTTATTGGTCCATTATTGGTCCTAAACACAACTTATTGGCTATCATTGGTACTAAACATAACCTATTGGTTATATACACACCTTATTGGGCCATCATTGGTCCTAAACACAACTTATTGGTTATATACACACCTTATTGGGACTCATTGGTCCCAACTGACCCTTGTTGCCCCTAAACACACCTTTTTTGTCCTATTAGTTATATACACACGTTATTGGGCCATCATTGGTCCTAAACACAACTTATTGGCCATCATTGGTCCTAAATACAACTTATTGGTTATATACACACCTTATTGGGACTCATTGGTCCCAACTGACCCTTGTTGCCCCTAAACACACCTTTTTGGTCCTATTAGTTATATACACACCTTATTGGGCCATCATTGGTCCTAAACACAACTTATTGGCCATCATTTTTCCTAGACACAACCTATTGGTTACATACACACCTTATTGGCCATCATTGGTCCTAAATACAACTTATTTGTTATATACACACCTTATTGGGACTCATTGGTCCCAACTGACCCTTGTTGCCCCTAAACACACCTTTTTGGTCCTATTGGTTATATACACACCTTATTGGGGCATCATTGGTCTTAAACACAACTTATTGGCCATCATTGGTCCTAAACACAACCTATTGGTTATATACACACCTTATTAGGCCATCATTGGTCCTAAATACAACTTATTGGTTATATACACACCTTATTGGGACTCATTGGTCCCAACTGACCCTTGTTGCCCCTAAACACACCTTTTTGGTCATATTGGTTATATACACACCTTATTGGGCCATCATTGGTCCTAAACACAACTTATTGGTTATATACACACCTTATAGGGATCATTGGTCCCAACTGACCCTTGTTGCCCCTAAACACACCTTTTTGGTCCTATTGGTTATATACACACATTATTGGGCCATCATTGGTCCTAAACACAACTTATTGGTTATATACACACCTTATTGGGACTCATTGGTCCCAACTGACCCTTGTTGCCCCTAAACACACCTTTTTGGTCATATTGGTTATATACACACCTTATTGGGCCATCATTGGTCCTATGCACAACTTATTGGTTATATACACACCTTATTGGGACTCATTAGTCCCAACTGACCCTATTGCCCCTAAACACACATTTTTGGTCCTATTGGTTATATACACACCTTATTGGGCATCATTGGTCCTAAACACAACTTATTGGTTATATACACACCTTATTGGGACTCATTGGTCCCAACTGACCCTTGTTGCCCCTAAACACAACTTTTTGGTCCTATTGGTTATATACACACCTTATTGGCGCTCATTGGTCCCAACTGACCCTTGTTGCCCCTTAACACACGCTTTTGGTCCTATTGGTTATATACACACATTATTGGGCCATCATTGGTCCTAAACACAACTTATTGGTTATATACACACCTTATTGGATCATTGGTCCCAACTGACCCTTGTTGCCCCTAAACACACTTTTTTGGTCCTATTGGTTATATACACACCTTATTGGTCCATCATTGGTCCCAAAGACAACTTATTGGTTATATACACACCTTATAGGGATCATTGGTCCCAACTGACCCTTGTTGCCCCTAAACACACCTTTTTGGTCCTATTGGTTATATACACACCTTATTGGTCCATTATTGGTCCTAAACACAACTTATTGGCTATCATTGGTACTAAACATAACCTATTGGTTATATACACACCTTATTGGGCCATCATTGGTCCTAAACACAACTTATTGGTTATATACACACCTTATTGGGACTCATTGGTCCCAACTGACCCTTGTTGCCCCTAAACACACCTTTTTTGTCCTATTAGTTATATACACACGTTATTGGGCCATCATTGGTCCTAAACACAACTTATTGGCCATCATTGGTCCTAAATACAACTTATTGGTTATATACACACCTTATTGGGACTCATTGGTCCCAACTGACCCTTGTTGCCCCTAAACACACCTTTTTGGTCCTATTAGTTATATACACACCTTATTGGGCCATCATTGGTCCTAAACACAACTTATTGGCCATCATTTTTCCTAGACACAACCTATTGGTTACATACACACCTTATTGGGCCATCATTGGTCCTAAATACAACTTATTTGTTATATACACACCTTATTGGGACTCATTGGTCCCAACTGACCCTTGTTGCCCCTAAACACACCTTTTTGGTCCTATTGGTTATATACACACCTTATTGGGGCATCATATGGTCTTAAACACAACTTATTAGGCCATCATTGGT
Source organism: Deinandra increscens subsp. villosa (assembly GCA_039602395.1). Classification (NCBI taxonomy): domain Eukaryota; kingdom Viridiplantae; phylum Streptophyta; class Magnoliopsida; order Asterales; family Asteraceae; genus Deinandra; species Deinandra increscens. The sequence goes on from JBCNJP010000003.1 coordinate 23,803,463, forward strand.
CCTAAACACAACCCTATTGGTTATATACACACCTTATTGGGCCATCATTGGTCCTAAATATAACTTATTGGTTATATACACACCTTATTGGGACTCATTGGTCCCAACTGACCCTTGTTGCCCCTAAACATACCTTTTTGGTCATATTGGTTATATACACACCTTATTGGGCCATCATTGGTCCTATCAACTAAACACACCTTATTGGGACTCATTAGTCCCAACTACCCTTATTGCCCCTAAACACACATTTTTGGTCCTATTGGTTATATACACACCTTATTGGGCCATCATTGGTCCTAAACACAACTTATTGGTTATATACACACCTTATTGGGACTCATTGGTCCCAACTGACCCTTGTTGCCCCTAAACACACACTTTTTGGTCCATATTGGTTATATACACACCTTATTGGGCTCATTGGTCCCAACTGACCACTTATTGGCCCTTGACTACACGCTTTTGGTCCTATTGGTTATATACACACCTTATTGGGCCATCATTGGTCCTAAACACAACTTATTGGTTATATACACACCTTATTGGGACTCATTGGTCCCAACTGACCCTTGTTGCCCCTAAACACACTTTTTGGTCCTATTGGTTATATACACACCTTATTGGGCCATCATTGGTCCTAAACACAACTTATTGGTTATATACACACCTTATTGGGACTCATTGGTCCCAACTGACCCTTGTTGCCCCTAAACACACCTTTTTGGTCCTATTGGTTATATACACACCTTATTGGGCCATCATTGGTCCTAAACACAACTTATTGGTTATATACACACCTTATTGGGACTCATTGGTCCCAACTGACCCTTGTTGCCCCTAAACACACCTTTTTGGTCATATTGGTTATATACACACCTTATTGGGCCATCATTGGTCCTAAACACAACTTATTGGTTATATACACACCTTATTGGGACTCATTGGTCCCAACTGACCCTTATTGCCCCTAAACACACATTTTTGGTCCTATTGGTTATATACACACCTTATTGGGCCATCATTGGTCCTAAACACAACTTATTGGTTATATACACACCTTATTGGGACTCATTGGTCCCAACTGACCCTTGTTGCCCCTAAACACAACTTTTTGGTCCTATTGGTTATATACACACCTTATTGGCGCTCATTGGTCCCAACTGACCCTTGTTGCCCCTTAACACACGCTTTTGGTCCTATTGGTTATATACACACATTATTGGGCCATCATTGGTCCTAAACACAACTTATTGGTTATATACACACCTTATTGGATCATTGGTCCCAACTGACCCTTGTTGCCCCTAAACACACCTTTTTGGTCCTATTGGTTATATACACACCTTATTGGTCCATCATTGGTCCCAAAGACAACTTATTGGTTATATACACACCTTATAGGGACTCATTGGTCCCAACTGACCCTTGTTGCCCCTAAACACACCTTTTTGGTCCTATTGGTTATATACACACCTTATTGGTCCATTATTGGTCCTAAACACAACTTATTGGCTATCATTGGTACTAAACATAACCTATTGGTTATATACACACCTTATTGGGCCATCATTGGTCCTAAACACAACTTATTGGTTATATACACACCTTATTGGGACTCATTGGTCCCAACTGACCCTTGTTGCCCCTAAACACACCTTTTTGTGTCCTCATTAGTTATATACACACGTTATTGGGCCATCATTGGTCCTAAACACAACTTATTGGCCATCATTGTTCCTAAACACACCTATTGGTTCTATACACACCTTATTGGGCCATCATTGGTCCTAAACACAACTTATTGGTTATATACACACCTTATTGGGACTCATTGGTCCCAACTGACCCTTGTTGCCCCTAAACACACCTTATTTGGTCCTATTGGTTATATACACACCTTATTGGGACATCATTGGTCCTTAAACACAACTTATTGGGCCATCATTGGTCCTAAACACAACCTATTGGTTATATACACACCTTATTAGGCCATCATTGGTCCTAAACACAACTTATTGGCCATCATAGGTCCTAAACACAACCTATTGGTTCTATACACACCTTACCAGGCCATCATTAGTCTTAAATACAACTTATTGGTTATATACACACCTTATTGGGACTCATTGGTCCCAACTGACCCTTGTTGCCCCTAAACACACCTTTTTGGTCCAATTGGTTATATACACACCTTATTGGGGCATCATTGGTCCTAAACACAACTTATTGGCCATCATTGGTCCTAAACACAACCTATTGGTTATATACACACCTTATTGGGCCATCATTGGTCCTAAATACAACTTATTGGTTATATACACACCTTATTGGGACTCAGTTGGTCCCAACTGACCCTTGTTGCCCCTAAACACATCTTTTTGGTCCTATTGGTTATATACACACCTTATTGGGACTCCATTGGTCCCAACTAACCCTTGTTGCCCCTTAACACACGTTTTTGGTCCTATTGGTTATATACACACATTATTGGGCAATCATTGGTCCTAAACACAACTTATTGGTTATATACACACCTTACTGGGACTCATTGGTCCCAACTGACCCTTGTTGCCCCTAAACACACCTTTTTTGTCCTATTGGTTATATACACACCTTATTGGTCCATCATTGTTCCTAAACACAACTTATTGGTCATATACACACTTTATTGGGACTCATTGGTCCCAACTGACCCTTGTTGCCCTTAAACACACCTTTTTGGTCCTATTGGTTATATACACACCTTATTGGTCCATCATTGGTCCTAAACACACCTTATTGCCCATCATTGGTCCTAAACATAGCTTATTGGTTATATACACACCTTATTGGGCCATCATTGGTCCTAAACACAACTTATTGGTTATATACACACCTTATTGGGACTCATTGGTCCCAACTGACCCTTGTTGCCCCTAAACACACCTTTATTGGTCCTATTGGTTATATACACACCTTATTGGGCCATCATTAGTCACTAAACACACCTTATTGGGCCATCATTGGTCCTAAACACAACCTATTGGTTCTATACACACCTTATTGGGCCATCATTGGTCCTAAATACAACTTATTGGTTATATACACACCTTACTGGGACTCATTGGTCCCAACTGACCCTTGTTGCCCCTAAACACACCTTTTTGGTCCTATTGGTTATATACACACCTTAGTGGGACATCATTGGTCCCAACTAAACACACCTTATTGGGCCATCATTGGTCCTAAACACAACTTATTGGTTATATACACACCTTATTGGGACATCATTGGTCCCAACTAAACACAACTTATTGGCCATCATTGGTCCTAAACACAACTTATTGGTTATATACACACCTTACTAGGCCATCATTGGTCCTAAACACAACTTATTGGTTATATAACACACCTTATTGGGACTCATTGGTCCCAACTGACCCTTGTTGCCCCTAAACACACCTTATTGGTCCTCATTGGTTATATACACACCTTATTGGGGCATCATTGGTCCTAAACACAACTTATTGGCCATCATTAGTCCTAAACACAACCTATTGGTTGTATACACACACTTATTGGGCCATCATTGGTCCTAAACAAAACTTATTGGTTATATACACACCTTATTGGGACTCATTGGTCCCAACTGACCCTTGTTGCCCCTAAACACACCTTATAATTGGTCCTAAACACAACTTATTGGTTATATACACACCTTATTGGGACTCATTGGTCCCAACTAACCCTTGTTGCCCCTTAACACACGTTTTTGGTCCTATTGGTTATATACACACATTATTGGGCAATCATTGGTCCTAAACACAACTTATTGGTTATATACACACCTTATTGGGACTCATTGGTCCCAACTAACCCTCATTGCCGTTATATACACACCTTATTGGGCCATCATTGGTCCTAAACACAACTTATTGGTTATATACACACCTTATTGGGACTCATTGGTCCCAACTGACCCTTGTTGCCCCTAAACACACCTTTTTGGTCCTATTAGTTATATACACACCTTATTGGGCCATCATTGGTCCTAAACACAACTTATTGGCCATCATTTTTCCTAAACACAACCTATTGGTTACTATACACACCTTATTGGGCCATCATTGGTCCTAAATACAACTTATTGGTTATATACACACCTTATTGGGACTCATTGGTCCCAACTGACCCTTGTTGCCCCTAAACACACCTATTTGGTCCTATTGGTTATATACACACCTTATTGGGGCATCATTGGTCTTAAACACAACTTATTGGGCCATCATTGGTCCTAAACACAACCTATTGGTTATATACACACCTTATTGGGCCATCATTGGTCCTAAACACAACTTATTGGCCATCATAGGTCCTAAACACAACCTATTGGTTCTATACACACCTTATTGGGCCATCATTAGTCTTAAATACAACTTATTGGTTATATACACACCTTATTGGGACTCATTGGTCCCAACTGACCCTTGTTGCCCCTAAACACACCTTTTTAGTCCATATTGGTTATATACACACCTTATTGGGGCATCATTGGTCCTAAACACACCTTATTGGCCATCATTGGTCCTAAACACAACCTATTGGTTGCTATACACACCTTATTGGGCCATCATTGGTCCTAAATACAACTTATTGGTTATATACACACCTTATTGGGACTCAGTTGTCCCAACTGACCCTTGTTGCCCCTAAACACATCTTATTTGGTCCTATTGGTTATATACACACCTTATTGGGACTCCATTGGTCCCAACTAACCCTTGTTGCCCCTTAACACACGTTTTTGGTCCTATTGGTTATATACACACATTATTGGGCAATCATTGGTCCTAAACACAACTTATTGGTTATATACACACCTTACTGGGATCATTGGTCCCAACTGACCCTTGTTGCCCCTAAACACACCTTTTTTGTCCTATTGGTTATATACACACCTTATTGGTCCATCATTGTTCCTAAACACAACTTATTGGTTATATACACACCTTATTGGGACTCATTGGTCCCAACTGACCCTTGTTGCCCCTAAACACACCTCTTTGGTCCTATTGGTTATATACACACCTTATTGGTCCATCATTGGTCCTAAACACAACTTATTGCCCATCATTGGTCCTAAACATAGCTTATTGGTTATATACACACCTTATTGGGCCATCATTGGTCCTAAATACAACTTATTGGTTATATACACACCTTATTGGGACTCATTGGTCCCAACTGACCCTTGTTGCCCCTAAACACACCTTTTTGGTCCTATTAGTTATATACACACCTTATTGGGCCATCATTGGTCCTAAACACAACTTATTGGCCATCATTTTTACCTATAACACAACCTATTGGTTCTACTAAACACACCTTATTGGGCCATCATTGGTCCTAAATACAACTTATTGGTTATATACACACTTTATTGGGACTCATTGGTCCCAACTGACCCTTGTTGCCCCTAAACACACCTTATTGGCCATCATTGGTCCTAAACACAACTTATTGGTTATATACACACCTTATTGGGACATCATTGGTCCTAACTAAACACAACTTATTGGGCCATCATTGGTCCTAAACACAACTTATTGGTTATATACACACCTTATTGGGCCATCATTGGTCCTAAACACAACTTATTGGCCATCATAGGTCCTAAACACAACTTATTGGTTCTATACACACCTTACCAGGCCATCATTAGTCTTAAATACAACTTATTGGTTATATACACACCTTATTGGGACTCTTTGGTCCCAACTGACCCTTGTTGCCCCTAAACACACCTTTTTAGTCCATATTGGTTATATACACACCTTATTGGGGCATCATTGGTCCTAAACACAACTTATTGGGCCATCATTGGTCCTAAACACAACCTATTGGTTGTATACACACCTTATTGGGCCATCATTGGTCCTAAATAAAACTTATTGGTTATATACACACCTTATTGGGACTCAGTTGTCCCAACTGACCCTTGTTGCCCCTAAACACATCTTTTTGGTCCTATTGGTTATATACACACCTTATTGGGATCTCATTGGTCCCAACTAACCCTTGTTGCCCCTTAACACACGTTTTTGGTCCTATTGGTTATATACACACATTATTGGGCAATCATTGGTCCTAAACACAACTTATTGGTTATATACACACCTTACTGGGATCATTGGTCCCAACTGACCCTTGTTGCCCCTAAACACACCTTTTTTGTCCTATTGGTTATATACACACCTTATTGGTCCATCATTGTTCCTAAACACAACTTATTGGTCATATACACACCTTATTGGGACTCATTGGTCCCAACTGACCCTTGTTGCCCCTAAACACACCTCTTTGGTCCTATTGGTTATATACACACCTTATTGGTCCATCATTGGTCCTAAACACAACTTATTGCCCATCATTGGTCCTAAACATAGCTTATTGGTTATATACACACCTTATTGGGCCATCATTGGTCCTAAATACAACTTATTGGTTATATACACACCTTATTGGGACTCATTGGTCCCAACTGACCCTTGTTGCCCCTAAACACACCTTTTTGGTCCTATTAGTTATATACACACCTTATTGGGCCATCATTGGTCCTAAACACAACTTATTGGCCATCATTTTTACCTAGACACAACCTCATTGGTTCTACTAAACACACCTTATTGGGCCATCATTGGTCCTAAATACAACTTATTTGTTATATACACACCTTATTGGGACTCATTGGTCCCAACTGACCCTTATTGCCCCTAAACACACCTTTTTGGTCCTATTGGTTATATACACACCTTATTGGGGCATCATTGGTCTTAAACACAACTTATTGGCCATCATTGGTCCTAAACACAACCTATTGGTTATATACACACCTTATTAGGCCATCATTGGTCCTAAACACAACTTATTGGTTATATACACACCTTATTGGGACTCATTGGTCCCAACTGACCCTTGTTGCCCCTAAACACACCTTTTTGGTCCTATTAGTTATATACACACCTTATTGGGCCATCATTGGTCCTAAACACAACTTATTGGTTATATACACACCTTATTGGGACTCATTAGTCCCAACTGACCCTTATTGCCCCTAAACACACATTTTTGGTCCTATTGGTTATATACACACCTTATTGGGCCATCATTGGTCCTAAACACAACTTATTGGTTATATACACACCTTATTGGGACTCATTGGTCCCAACTGACCCTTGTTGCCCCTAAACACACCTTTTTGGTCCTATTGGTTATATACACACCTTATTGGGCCATCATTGGTCCTAAACACAACTTATTGGTTATATACACACCTTATTGGGACTCATTGGTCCCAACTGACCCTTGTTGCCCCTAAACACACCTTATTGGGCCATATTGGTTATATACACACCTTATTGGTGCTCATTAGTACCAACTGACCCTTGTTGCCCCTTAACACACGTTTTTGGTCCTATTGGTTATATACACACATTATTGGGCCATCATTGGTCCTAAACACAACTTATTGGTTATATACACACCTTATTGGATCATTGGTCCAACTGACCCTTGTTGCCCCTAAACACATCTTTTTGGTCCTATTGGTTATATACACACCTTATTGGGCCATCATTGGTCCTAAACACAACTTATTGGTTATATACACACCTTATTGGGACTCATTGGTCCCAACTGACCCTTGTTGCCCCTAAACACACCTTATTGGGCCATATTGGTCATATACACACCTTATTGGTCCATTATTGGTCCTAAACACAACTTATTGGCCATCATTGGTCCTAAACATAACCTATTGGTTATATACACACCTTATTGGGCCATCATTGGTCCTAAACACAACTTATTGGTTATATACACACCTTATTGGGACTCATTGGTCCCAACTGACCCTCATTGCCCCTAAACACACCTTATTGTGCCATCATTGGTCCTAAACACAACTTATTGGTTATATACACACATTAGTGGGACTCATTGGTCCCAACTAAACACACCTTATTGGGCCATAATTGGTCGTAAACACAACTTATTGGTTATATACACACCTTATTGGGACTCATTGGTCCCAACTGACCCTCGTTGCCCCTAAACACACCTTATTGGTCCATCATTGGTTATATACACACCTTATTGGGTCATCATTGGTCCTAAACACAACTTATTGGGCCATCATTGGTCCTAAACACAACCTATTGGTTACATACACACCTTATTGGGCCATCATTGGTCCTAAACACAACTTATTGGTTATATACACACCTTATTGGGACTCATTGGTCCCAACTGACCCTTATTGCCCACTAAACACACCTTTATTGGTCCATCATTGGTTATATACACACCTTATTGGGACATCATTGGTCTATAAACACACCTTATTGGGCCATCATTGGTCCTAAACACAACTTATTGGTTATATACACACCTTATTGGGCCATCATTGGTCCTAAACACAACTTATTGGTTATATACACACCTTATTGGGACTCATTGGTCCCAACTGACCCTTGTTGCCCCTAAACACACATTTTTGGTCCTATTGGTTATATACACACCTTATTGGGCCATCATTGGTCCTAAACACAACTTATTGGTTATATACACACCTTATTGGGACTCATTGGTCCCAACTGACCCTTATTGCCCCTAAACACACTTTTTGGTCCTATTGTTATATACACACCTTATTGGGCCATCATTGGTCCTAAACACAACTTATTGGTTATATACACACCTTATTGGGACTCATTGGTCCCAACTGACCCTTGTTGCCCCTAAACACACCTTTTTGGTCCATCATTGGTTATATACACACCTTATTGGGTTCATTAGTCCCAACTGACACCTTAGTTGGCCCTTAACACACGCTTTTGGTCCTATTGGTTATATACACACATTATTGGGCCATCATTGGTCCTAAACACAACTTATTGGTTATATACACACCTTATTGGGACTCATTGGTCCCAACTGACCCTTGTTGCCCCTAAACACACTTTTTGGTCCTATTGGTTATATACACACCTTATTGGTCCATCATTGGTCCTAAACACAACTTATTGGTTATATACACACCTTATTGGGACTCATTGGTCCCAACTGACCCTTGTTGCCCCTAAACACACCTTATTGGGCCATCATTGGTCATAAACACAACTTATTGGTCCATTATTGGTCCTAAACACAACTTATTGGGCTACTCATTGGTACCAAACATAACCTATTGGTTATATACACACCTTATTGGGCCATCATTGGTCCTAAACACAACTTATTGGTTATATACACACCTTATTGGGACTCATTGGTCCCAACTGACCCTTGTTGCCCCTAAACACACCTTTTTATGTCCTATTAGTTATATACACACGTTATTGGGCCATCATTGGTCCTAAACACAACTTATTGGCCATCATTTTTCCTAAACACATCCTATTGGTTCTATACACACCTTATTGGGCCATCATTGGTCCTAAACACAACTTATTGGTTATATACACACCTTATTGGGACTCATTGGTCCCAACTGACCCTTGTTGCCCCTAAACACACCTATTTGGTCCTATTGGTTATATAAACACCTTATTGGGGCATCATTGGTCTCTAAACACAACTTATTGGCCATCATTGGTCCTAAACACAACTTATTGGTTATATACACACCTTATTAGGCCATCATTGGTCCTAAACACAACTTATTGGCCATCATAGGTCCTAAACACAACTTATTGGTTCTATAACACACCTTACCGGGCCATCATTGGTCTTAAACACAACTTATTGGTTATATACACACCTTATTGGGACTCATTGGTCCCAACTGACCCTTGTTGCCCCTAAACACACCTTATTGGTCCATAATTGGTTATATACACACCTTATTGGGGCATCATTGGTCCTAAACACAACTTATTGGCCATCATTGGTCCTAAACACAACCTATTGGTCTGTATACACACCTTATTGGGCCATCATTGGTCCTAAACACAACTTATTGGTTATATACACACCTTATTGGGACTCAGTTGGTCCCAACTGACCCTTGTTGCCCCTAAACACATCTTATTGGGCCATCATTGGTCATAAACACAACTTATTGGTTCATAGTACACACCTTATTGGGACTCATTGGTCCCAACTTGACCCTCATTGCCCTATATACACACATTATTGGGCCATCATTGGTCCTAAACACAACTTATTGGTTATATACACACCTTACTGGGACTCATTGGTCCCAACTGACCCTTATTGCCCCTAAACACACCTTATTGGGCCATCATTGGTCCTAAACACAACTTATTGGTTATATACACACCTTAGTAGGACTTATTGGTCATATACACACTTTATTGGGATCATTGGTCCCAACTGACCCTTGTTGCCCTTAAACACACCTCTTTGGTCCTATTGGTTATATACACACCTTATTGGTCCATCATTGGTCCTAAACACAACTTATTGCGCCATCATTGGTCCTACACACACTTAGTGGGACTTATTGGTTCCAACTAAACACACCTTATTGGGCCATAATTGGTCCTAAACACAACTTATTGGTTATATACACACCTTATTGGGACTCATTGGTCCCAACTACCTTGTTACCCCTAAACACACCTTTTTGGTCCTATCAGTTATAACACACCTTATTGGGCCATCATTGGTCCTAAACACAACTTATTGGTCATCATACATCACATTAGTGGGACCTCATTGGTCCTAACTAAACACACCTTATTGGGCCATCATTGGTCCTAAACACAACTTATTGGTTATATACACACTTTATTGGGACTCATTGGTCCCAACTGACCCTCATTGCCCCTAAACACACCTTATTGGGCCATCATTGGTCCTAAACACAACTTATTGGATTATAGTCAAACACACCTTATTAGGACATCATTGGTCCCAAACACAACCTCATTGGTCTACTAAACACACCTTATTGGGCCATCATTGGTCCTAAACACAACTTATTGGTTATATACACACCTTATTGGGACTCATTGGTCCCAACTAAACACACATTATTGGGCCATCATTGGTCCTAAACACAACTTATTGGTTATATAGCACACCTTACTAGGACTTATTGGTACCATCATTGCTACTAAACACACCTTATTGGGCCATCATTGGTCCTAAACACAACTTATTGGTTATATACACACCTTACTGGGACTCATTAGTCCCAACTACAACTTACACTCATATTGGGCCCACTGACACTTGTTGTCACTAAACACACCTTTTTAGTCCAATTGGTTATATACACACCTTATTGGGGCATCATTGGTCCTAAACACAACTTATTGGCCATCATTGGTACCTAAATGCAACTCTATTGGTCCCTACTAAACACACCTTATTGGGCCATCATTGGTCCTAAACACAACTTATTGGTTATATACACACCTTATTGGGACTCATTGGTCCCAACTGACCCTTGTTGCCCCTAAACACACCTTATTGGGCCATAATTGGTCATAAACACAACTTATTGGTCTATATGACACACCTATTAGACCCATTGGTGCCCACTAACACCTTATTGGTCCTAGCTAAACACACATTATTGGGCCATCATTGGTCCTAAACACAACTTATTGGTTATATACACACCTTACTGGGACTCATTGGTCCCAACTGACCCTCATTGCCCTACTAAACACACCTTATTGGGCCATCATTGGTCCTAAACACAACTTATTGGTTATATACACACCTTATTGGGACTCATTGGTCCCAACTGACCCTTATTGCCCCTAAACACACCTCTATTGGTACCACTTATTGGTTATATACACACCTTATTGGTACATCATTGGTCAACTAAACACACACTTATTGGGCCATCATTGGTCCTAAACATAGCTTATTGGTTATATACACACCTTATTGGGCCATCATTGGTCCTAAACACAACTTATTGGTTATATACACACCTTATTGGGACTCATTGGTCCCAACTAGACCCTCTATTGCCCCTAAACACACCTTATTGGGCCATCATTGGTCCTAAACACAACTTATTGGTTATATAGACACACCTTACTAGGACTTATTGGTGCCAACTAACCCTCATTGTCCACTAAACACACCTTATTGGGCCATCATTGGTCCTAAACACAACTTATTGGTTATATACACACCTTATTGGGACTCATTGGTCCCAACTAAACACACACTTATTGGGCCATCATTGGTCCTAAACACAACTTATTGGTTATATACACACCTTACTAGGACTCATTGGTCCCAACTGACACCTTATTGCCCTACTAAACACACCTTATTGGGCCATCATTGGTCCTAAACACAACTTATTGGTTATATACACACCTTATTGGGACTCATTGGTCCCATACTAAACACACCTTATTGGGGCATCATTGGTCCTAAACACAACTTATTGGTTATATACACACCTTAGTGGGACTCATTGGTCCCAACTAAACACACCTTATTGGGCCATCATTGGTCCTAAACACAACTTATTGGTTATATACACACCTTATTGGGACTCATTGGTCCCAACTGAACACACTTATTGCGCCACTAAACACATCTTATTGGCACAACTTATTGGTTATATACACACCTTATTGGGATCTCATTGGTCGCACAACCTTATTGACCCTCAGTTGGTCCCAGTTAAACACACATTATTGGGCCATCATTGGTCCTAAACACAACTTATTGGTTATATACACACCTTACTGGGACTCATTGGTCCCAACTGACCCTTATTGCCCCTAAACACACCTTTTTTGTCCTATTGGTTATATACACACCTTATTGGTCCATCATTGTTCCTAAACACAACTTATTGGTCATATACACACCTTATTGGGACTCATTGGTCCCAACTGACCCTTATTGCCCCTAAACACACCTCTATTGGTCCATCATTGGTCCTATATACACACCTTATTGGTCCATCATTGGTCCTAAACACAACTTATTGGCCATAATTGGTCCTAAACATAGCTTATTGGTTATATACACACCTTATTGGGCCATCATTGGTCCTAAACACAACTTATTGGTTATATACACACCTTATTGGGACTCATTGGTCCCAACTGACCCTTATTGCCCCTAAACACACCTTATTTGGTCATCATTGGTCATAAACACACCTTATTGGGCCATCATTGGTCCTAAACACAACTTATTGGTTATATACACACCTTATTGGGACTCATTGGTCCCAACTGACCCTTATTGCCCCTAAACACACACTTTTGGTCCTATTGGTTATATACACACCTTATTGGGCCATCATTGGTCCTAAACACAACTTATTGGCCATCATAGGTACCTTAGACACAACCTCATTGGTCCTAACTAAACACACCTTATTGGGCCATCATTGGTCTTAAACACAACTTATTGGTTATATACACACCTTATTGGGACTCATTGGTCCCAACTGACCCTCATTGCCCCTAAACACACCTTATTGGGCCATCATTGGTCCTAAACACAACTTATTGGTGCATCATTGGTCCTAAACACAACTTATTGGGCCATCATTGGTCCTAAACACAACCTATTGGTTATATACACACCTTATTGGGCCATCATTGGTCCTAAACACAACTTATTGGTTATATACACACCTTATTGGGACTCATTGGTCCCAACTGACCCTTATTGCCCCTAAACACATCTATTGGGCCATCATTGGTCCTAAACACAACTATTGGTTATATACACACCTTATTGGGACTCATTGGTCCCAACTAACCCTTGTTGCCCCTTAACACACGTTTTTGGTCCTATTGGTTATATACACACATTATTGGGCAATCATTGGTCCTAAACACAACTTATTGGTTATATACACACCTTACTGGGACTCATTGGTCCCAACTGACCCTTGTTGCCCCTAAACACACCTTTTTGGTCCTATTGGTTATATACACACCTTATTGGGCCATCATTGGTCCTAAACACAACTTATTGGTTATATACACACCTTATTGGGACTCATTGGTCCCAACTGACCCTTGTTGCCCCTAAACACACCTCTATTGGTCCATATTGGTTATATACACACCTTATTGGTCCATCATTGGTCCTAAACACAACTTATTGGCCCATAATTGGTCCTAAACATAGCTTATTGGTTATATACACACCTTATTGGGCCATCATTGGTCCTAAACACAACTTATTGGTTATATACACACCTTATTGGGACTCATTGGTCCCAACTGACCCTTGTTGCCCCTAAACACACCTTTTTGGTCCTATTGGTTATATACACACCTTATTGGGCCATCATTGGTCCTAAACACAACTTATTGGTTATATACACACCTTATTGGGACTCATTGGTCCCAACTGACCCTTATTGCCCCTAAACACACTTTATTGGGCCATCATTGGTCCTAAACACAACTTATTGGTTATATACACACCTTAGTGGGACTCATTGGTCCCAACTAAACACACCTTATTGGGCCATCATTGGTCCTAAACACAACTTATTGGTTATATACACACCTTATTGGGACTCATTGGTCCCAACTGACCCTTGTTGCCCCTAAACACACCTTTATTGGTCCATATTGGTTATATACACACCTTATTGGGTCATCATTGGTCCTAAACACAACTTATTGGCCATCATTGGTCCTAAACACAACCTATTGGTTCTATACACACCTTATTGGGCCATCATTGGTCCTAAACACAACTTATTGGTTATATACACACCTTATTGGGACTCATTGGTCCCAACTGACCCTTGTTGCCCCTAAACACACCTATTTGGTCCTATTGGTTATATACACACCTTATTGGGGCATCATTGGTCTTAAACACAACTTATTGGCCATCATTGGTCCTAAACACAACCTATTGGTTATATACACACCTTATTGGGCCATCATTGGTCCTAAACACAACTTATTGGCCATCATAGGTCCTAAACACAACTTATTGGTTCTATACACACCTTACTAGGCCATCATTGGTCTTAAATACAACTTATTGGTTATATACACACCTTATTGGGACTCATTGGTCCCAACTGACCCTTGTTGCCCCTAAACACACCTTTTTGGTCCTATTGGTTATATACACACCTTATTGGGCCATCATTGGTCCTAAACACAACTTATTGGCCATCATTGGTCCTAGACACAACCTATTGGTTCTATACACACCTTATTGGGCCATCATTGGTCCTAAATACAACTTATTGGTTATATACACACCTTATTGGGACTCATTGGTCCCAACTGACCCTTGTTGCCCCTAAACACACCTTTTTGGTCCATATTGGTTATATACACACCTTATTGGGGCATCATTGGTCTATAAACACACACTTATTGGGCCATCATTGGTCCTAAACACAACCTATTGGTTATATACACACCTTATTGGGCCATCATTGGTCCTAAACACAACTTATTGGTTATATACACACCTTATTGGGACTCATTGGTCCCAACTGACCCTTGTTGCCCCTAAACACACCTTTTTGGTCATATTGGTTATATACACACCTTATTGGGCCATCATTGGTCCTAAACACAACTTATTGGTTATATACACACCTTATTGGGACTCATTGGTCCCAACTGACCCTTATTGCCCCTAAACACACATTTTTGGTCCTATTGGTTATATACACACCTTATTGGGCCATCATTGGTCCTAAACACAACTTATTGGTTATATACACACCTTATTGGGACTCATTGGTCCCAAGACCTTGTTGCCCTACACTTTGTCCTATTGTTATATACACACCTTATTGGGCCATCATTGGTCCTAAACACAACTTATTGGTTATATACACACCTTATTGGGACTCATTGGTCCCAACTGACCCTTGTTGCCCCTAAACACACCTTTTTGGTCCATCATTGGTTATATACACACCTTATTGGTGCTCATTGGTCCCAACTGACCCTTATTGGCCCTTAACACACGTTTTTGGTCCTATTGGTTATATACACACATTATTGGGCCATCATTGGTCCTAAACACAACTTATTGGTTATATACACACCTTATTAGGACTCATTGGTCCCAACTGACCCTTGTTGCCCCTAAACACACCTTTTTGGTCCTATTGGTTATATACACACCTTATTGGTCCATCATTGGTCCTAAACACAACTTATTGGTTATATACACACCTTATTGGGACTCATTGGTCCCAACTGACCCTTGTTGCCCCTAAACACACCTTTTTGGTCCTATTGGTTATATACACACCTTATTGGTCCATTATTGGTCCTAAACACAACTTATTGGCTATCATTGGTCCTAAACATAACCTATTGGTTATATACACACCTTATTGGGCCATCATTGGTCCTAAACACAACTTATTGGTTATATACACACCTTATTGGGACTCATTGGTCCCAACTGACCCTTGTTGCCCCTAAACACACCTTTTTTGTCCTATTAGTTATATACACACGTTATTGGGCCATCATTGGTCTTAAACACAACTTATTGGCCATCATTTTTCCTAAACACAACCTATTGGTTCTATACACACCTTATTGGGCCATCATTGGTCCTAAATACAACTTATTTGTTATATACACACCTTATTGGGACTCATTGGTCCCAACTGACCCTTGTTGCCCCTAAACACACCTATTTGGTCCTATTGGTTATATAAACACCTTATTGGGGCATCATTGGTCTTAAACACAACTTATTGGCCATCATTGGTCCTAAACACAACCTATTGGTTATATACACACCTTATTAGGCCATCATTGGTCCTAAACACAACTTATTGGCCATCATAGGTCCTAAACACAACCTATTGGTTCTATACACACCTTACCAGGCCATCATTAGTCTTAAATACAACTTATTGGTTATATACACACCTTATTGGGACTCTTTGGTCCCAACTGACCCTTGTTGCCCCTAAACACACCTTTTTAGTCCACATTGGTTATATACACACCTTATTGGGGCATCATTGGTCCTAAACACAACTTATTGGCCATCATTGGTCCTAAACACAACCTATTGGTTGTATACACACCTTATTGGGCCATCATTGGTCCTAAATAAAACTTATTGGTTATATACACACCTTATTGGGACTCAGTTGTCCCAACTGACCCTTGTTGCCCCTAAACACATCTTATTTGGTCCTATTGGTTATATACACACCTTATTGGGACTCCATTGGTCCCAACTAACCCTTGTTGCCCCTTAACACACGTTTTTGGTCCTATTGGTTATATACACACATTATTGGGCAATCATTGGTCCTAAACACAACTTATTGGTTATATACACACCTTACTGGGACTCATTGGTCCCAACTGACCCTTGTTGCCCCTAAACACACCTTTTTTGTCCTATTGGTTATATACACACCTTATTGGTCCATCATTGTTCCTAAACACAACTTATTGGTCATATACACACTTTATTGGGACTCATTGGTCCCAACTGACCCTTGTTGCCCTTAAACACACCTCTTTGGTCCTATTGGTTATATACACACCTTATTGGTCCATCATTGGTCCTAAACACAACTTATTGCCCATCATTGGTCCTAAACATAGCTTATTGGTTATATACACACCTTATTGGGCCATCATTGGTCCTAAATACAACTTATTGGTTATATACACACCTTATTGGGACTCATTGGTCCCAACTGACCCTTGTTGCCCCTAAACACACCTTTTTGGTCCTATTAGTTATATACACACCTTATTGGGCCATCATTGGTCCTAAACACAACTTATTGGCCATCATTTTTCCTAAACACAACCTATTGGTTCTATACACACCTTATTGGGCCATCATTGGTCCTAAATACAACTTATTTGTTATATACACACTTTATTGGGACTCATTGGTCCCAACTGACCCTTGTTGCCCCTAAACACACCTTTTTGGTCCATATTGGTTATATACACACCTTATTGGGGCATCATTGGTCTTAAACACAACTTATTGGCCATCATTGGTCCTAAACACAACCTATTGGTTATATACACACCTTATTAGGCCATCATTGGTCCTAAATACAACTTATTGGTTATATACACACCTTATTGGGACTCATTGGTCCCAACTGACCCTTGTTGCCCCTAAACACACATTTTTGGTCCTATTGGTTATATACAAACCTTATTGGGCCATCATTGGTCCTAAACACAACTTATTGGCCATCATAGGTCCTAAACACAACCTATTGGTTCTATACACACCTTACCAGGCCATCATTAGTCTTAAATACAACTTATTGGTTATATACACACCTTATTGGGACTCTTTGGTCCCAACTGACCCTTGTTGCCCCTAAACACACCTTTTTAGTCCATCATTGGTTATATACACACCTTATTGGGGCATCATTGGTCCTAAACACAACTTATTGGCACATCATTGGTCCTAAACACAACCTATTGGTTGTATACACACCTTATTGGGCCATCATTGGTCCTAAATAAAACTTATTGGTTATATACACACCTTATTGGGACTCAGTTGGTCCCAACTGACCCTTGTTGCCCCTAAACACATCTTTTTGGTCCTATTGGTTATATACACACCTTATTGGGATCCATTGGTCACAACTAACCCTTGTTGCCCCTTAACACACGTTTTTGGTCCTATTGGTTATATACACACATTATTGGGCAATCATTGGTCCTAAACACAACTTATTGGTTATATACACACCTTACTGGGACTCATTGGTCCCAACTGACCCTTGTTGCCCCTAAACACACCTTTTTTGTCCTATTGGTTATATACACACCTTATTGGTCCATCATTGGTCCTAAACACAACTTATTGGTCATATACACACCTTATTGGGACTCATTGGTCCCAACTGACCCTTGTTGCCCCTAAACACACCTCTATTGGTCCTATTGGTTATATACACACCTTATTGGTCCATCATTGGTCCTAAACACAACTTATTGCCCATAATTGGTCCTAAACATAGCTTATTGGTTATATACACACCTTATTGGGCCATCATTGGTCCTAAACACAACTTATTGGTTATATACACACCTTATTAGGACTCATTGGTCCCAACTGACCCTTGTTGCCCCTAAACACACCTTTTTGGTCCTATTAGTTATATACACACCTTATTGGGCCATCATTGGTCCTAAACACAACTTATTGGTTATCATACACACCTTAGATAGCGACTCTATTGGTCCCAACTAAACACACCTTATTGGGCCATCATTGGTCCTAAACACAACTTATTGGTTATATACACACCTTATTGGGACTCATTGGTCCCAACTGACCCTTATTGCCCCTAAACACACCTTATTGGTCCATCATTGGTCCTATACACACCTTATTGGTCCATCATTGGTCCTAAACACAACTTATTGGCTATCATTGGTCCTAAACATAACCTATTGGTTATATACACACCTTATTGGGCCATCATTGGTCCTAAACACAACTTATTGGTTATATACACACCTTATTGGGACTCATTGGTCCCAACTGACCCTTGTTGCCCCTAAACACACCTTTTTTGTCCTATTAGTTATATACACACATTATTGGGCCATCATTGGTCCTAAACACAACTTATTGGCCATCATTTTTCCTAAACACAACCTATTGGTTCTATACACACCTTATTGGGCCATCATTGGTCCTAAATACAACTTATTGGTTATATACACACCTTATTGGGACTCATTGGTCCCAACTGACCCTTGTTGCCCCTAAACACACCTTATTTGGTCCTATTGGTTATATAAACACCTTATTGGGACATCATTGGTCTATAAACACACCTTATTGGGCCATCATTGGTCCTAAACACAACCTATTGGTTATATACACACCTTATTAGGCCATCATTGGTCCTAAACACAACTTATTGGCCATCATAGGTCCTAAACACAACTTATTGGTTCTATACACACCTTACCAGGCCATCATTAGTCTTAAATACAACTTATTGGTTATATACACACCTTATTGGGACTCATTGGTCCCAACTGACCCTTGTTGCCCCTAAACACACCTTTTTAGTCCATATTGGTTATATACACACCTTATTGGGGCATCATTGGTCCTAAACACAACTTATTGGCCATCATTGGTCCTAAACACAACCTATTGGTTGTATACACACCTTATTGGGCCATCATTGGTCCTAAATACAACTTATTGGTTATATACACACCTTATTGGGACTCAGTTGGTCCCAACTGACCCTTGTTGCCCCTAAACACATCTTTATTGGTCCTATTGGTTATATACACACCTTATTGGGATTCATTGGTCCCAACTAACCCTTGTTGCCCCTTAACACACGTTTTTGGTCCTATTGGTTATATACACACATTATTGGGCCATCATTGGTCCTAAACACAACTTATTGGTTATATACACACCTTACTGGGACTCATTGGTCCCAACTGACCCTTGTTGCCCCTAAACACACCTTTTTTGTCCTATTGGTTATATACACACCTTATTGGTCCATCATTGTTCCTAAACACAACTTATTGGTCATATACACACCTTATTGGGATCATTGGTCCCAACTGACCCTTGTTGCCCTTAAACACACCTCTTTGGTCCTCATTGGTTATATACACACCTTATTGGTCCATCATTGGTCCTAAACACAACTTATTGCCCATCATTGGTCCTAAACGATAGCTCATTGGTCCTACTATACACACCTTATTGGGCCATCATTGGTCCTAAACACAACTTATTGGTTATATACACACCTTATTGGGACTCATTGGTCCCAACTGACCCTTGTTGCCCCTAAACACACCTTTTTGGTCCTATTAGTTATATACACACCTTATTGGGCCATCATTGGTCCTAAACACAACTTATTGGCCATCATTTATTCCTAAACACAACTCTATTGGTCCTAACTAAACACACCTTATTGGGCCATCATTGGTCCTAAACACAACTTATTGGTTATATACACACCTTATTGGGACTCATTGGTCCCAACTGACCCTTGTTGCCCCTAAACACACCTTTTTGGTCCTATTGGTTATATACACACCTTATTGGGGCATCATTGGTCTTAAACACAACTTATTGGGCCATCATTGGTCCTAAACACAACCTATTGGTTATATACACACCTTATTAGGCCATCATTGGTCCTAAATACAACTTATTGGTTATATACACACCTTATTGGGACTCATTGGTCCCAACTGACCCTTGTTGCCCCTAAACACACATTTTTGGTCCTATTGGTTATATACACACCTTATTGGGCCATCATTGGTCCTAAACACAACTTATTGGCCATCATAGGTCCTAAACACAACCTATTGGTTCTATACACACCTTACTGGGCCATCATTAGTCTTAAATACAACTTATTGGTTATATACACACCTTATTGGGACTCATTGGTCCCAACTGACCCTTGTTGCCCCTAAACACACCTTATTAGTCCATATTGGTTATATACACACCTTATTGGGGCATCATTGGTCCTAAACACAACTTATTGGGCCATCATTGGTCCTAAACACAACCTATTGGTTGTATACACACCTTATTGGGCCATCATTGGTCCTAAATAAAACTTATTGGTTATATACACACCTTATTGGGACTCAGTTGTCCCAACTGACCCTTGTTGCCCCTAAACACATCTTTTTGGTCCTATTGGTTATATACACACCTTATTGGGACTCCATTGGTCCCAACTAACCCTTGTTGCCCCTTAACACACGTTTTTGGTCCTATTGGTTATATACACACATTATTGGGCAATCATTGGTCCTAAACACAACTTATTGGTTATATACACACCTTACTGGGACTCATTGGTCCCAACTGACCCTTGTTGCCCCTAAACACACCTTTTTTGTCCTATTGGTTATATACACACCTTATTGGTCCATCATTGGTCCTAAACACAACTTATTGGTCATATACACACCTTATTGGGACTCATTGGTCCCAACTGACCCTTGTTGCCCCTAAACACACCTTTTTGGTCCTATTGGTTATATACACACCTTATTGGTCCATCATTGGTCCTAAACACAACTTATTGCGCCATCATTGGTCCTAAACATAGCTTATTGGTTATATACACACCTTATTGGGCCATCATTGGTCCTAAACACAACTTATTGGTTATATACACACCTTATTAGGACTCATTGGTCCCAACTGACCCTTGTTGCCCCTAAACACACCTTATTGGGCCATCATTGGTCCTAAACACAACTTATTGGTTATATAGCACACACTTATTGGGCCATCATTGGTCCTAACACACCTATTGGTTCTATACACACCTTATTGGGCCATCATTGGTCCTAAACACAACTTATTGGTTATATACACACCTTATTGGGACTCATTAGTCCCAACTGACCCTTGTTGCCCCTAAACACACCTTATTGGTCCTATTGGTTATATACACACCTTATTGGTCATATTGGCACACACTTATTGGCTATCATTGGTACTAAACATAACCTATTGGTTATATCACACCTTATTGGGCCATCATTGGTCCTAAACACAACTTATTGGTTATATACACACCTTATTGGGACTCATTGGTCCCAACTGACCCTTGTTGCCCCTAAACACACCTTTTTTGTCCTATTAGTTATATACACACGTTATTGGGCCATCATTGGTCCTAAACACAACTTATTGGCCATCATTTATTCCTAAACACAACCTATTGGTTCTACTAAACACACCTTATTGGGCCATCATTGGTCCTAAACACAACTTATTGGTTATATACACACCTTATTGGGACTCATTGGTCCCAACTGACCCTTGTTGCCCCTAAACACACCTATTTGGTCCTTATTGGTTATATAAACACCTTATTGGGACATCATTGGTCCTAACTAAACACAACTTATTGGGCCATCATTGGTCCTAAACACAACCTATTGGTTATATACACACCTTATGTAGGCACATCATTGGTCCTAAACACAACTTATTGGCCATCATAGGTCCTAAACACAACTTATTGGTTCTATACACACCTTACCAGGCCATCATTAGTCTTAAATACAACTTATTGGTTATATAGCACACCTTATTGGGACTCTATTGGTCCCAACTGACCCTTGTTGCCCCTAAACACACCTTTTTAGTCCAATTGGTTATATACACACCTTATTGGGGCATCATTGGTCCTAAACACAACTTATTGGCCATCATTGGTCCTAAACACAACCTATTGGTTGCTATACACACCTTATTGGGCCATCATTGGTCCTAAATAAAACTTATTGGTTATATACACACCTTATTGGGACTCAGTTAGTCCCAACTGACCCTTGTTGCCCCTAAACACATCTTTATTGGTCCTATTGGTTATATACACACCTTATTGGGATCTCATTGGTCCCAACTAACCCTTGTTGCCCCTTAACACACGTTTTTGGTCCTATTGGTTATATACACACATTATTGGGCAATCATTGGTCCTAAACACAACTTATTGGTTATATACACACCTTACTGGGATCATTGGTCCCAACTGACCCTTGTTGCCCCTAAACACACCTTTTTTGTCCTATTGGTTATATACACACCTTATTGGTCCATCATTGTTCCTAAACACAACTTATTGGTCATATACACACTTTATTGGGACTCATTGGTCCCAACTGACCCTTGTTGCCCTTAAACACACCTTTTTGGTCCTATTGGTTATATACACACCTTATTGGTCCATCATTGGTCCTAAACACAACTTATTGCCCATCATTGGTCCTAAACATAGCTTATTGGTCTATATACACACCTTATTGGGCCATCATTGGTCCTAAATACAACTTATTGGTTATATACACACCTTATTGGGACTCATTGGTCCCAACTGACCCTTGTTGCCCCTAAACACACCTTTTTGGTCCTATTAGTTATATACACACCTTATTGGGCCATCATTGGTCCTAAACACAACTTATTGGCCATCATTTTTCCTAAACACAACCTATTGGTTCTACTACACACCTTATTGGGCCATCATTGGTCCTAAATACAACTTATTTGTTATATACACACCTTATTGGGACTCATTGGTCCCAACTGACCCTTGTTGCCCCTAAACACACCTTTTTGGTCCTATTGGTTATATACACACCTTATTGGGGCATCATTGGTCTTAAACACAACTTATTGGCCATCATTGGTCCTAAACACAACCTATTGGTTATATACACACCTTATTAGGCCATCATTGGTCCTAAATATAACTTATTGGTTATATACACACCTTATTGGGACTCATTGGTCCCAACTAACCCTTGTTGCCCCTAAACACACATTTTTGGTCCTATTGGTTATATACAAACCTTATTGGGCCATCATTGGTCCTAAACACAACTTATTGGCCATCATAGGTCCTAAACACAACCTATTGGTTCTATACACACCTTACCAGGCCATCATTAGTCTTAAATACAACTTATTGGTTATATACACACCTTATTGGGACTCTATTGGTCCCAACTGACCCTTGTTGCCCCTAAACACACCTTTTTAGTCCAATTGGTTATATACACACCTTATTGGGGCATCATTGGTCCTAAACACAACTTATTGGCCATCATTGGTCCTAAACACAACCTATTGGTTGTATACACACCTTATTGGGCCATCATTGGTCCTAAATAAAACTTATTGGTTATATACACACCTTATTGGGACTCAGTTGTCCCAACTGACCCTTGTTGCCCCTAAACACATCTTTTTGGTCCTATTGGTTATATACACACCTTATTGGGATCCATTGGTCACAACTAACCCTTGTTGCCCCTTAACACACGTTTTTGGTCCTATTGGTTATATACACACATTATTGGGCAATCATTGGTCCTAAACACAACTTATTGGTTATATACACACCTTACTGGGATCATTGGTCCCAACTGACCCTTGTTGCCCCTAAACACACCTTTTTTGTCCTATTGGTTATATACACACCTTATTGGTCCATCATTGTTCCTAAACACAACTTATTGGTTATATACACACCTTATTGGGATCATTGGTCCCAACTGACCCTTGTTGCCCCTAAACACACCTTTTTGGTCCTATTGGTTATATACACACCTTATTGGTCCATCATTGGTCCTAAACACAACTTATTGCCCATAATTGGTCCTAAACATAGCTTATTGGTTATATACACACCTTATTGGGCCATCATTGGTCCTAAATACAACTTATTGGTTATATACACACCTTATTAGGACTCATTGGTCCCAACTGACCCTTGTTGCCCCTAAACACACCTTTTTGGTCCTATTAGTTATATACACACCTTATTGGGCCATCATTGGTCCTAAACACAACTTATTGGCCATCATTTTTCCTAAACACAACCTATTGGTTCTATACACACCTTATTGGGCCATCATTGGTCCTAAATACAACTTATTTGTTATATACACACCTTATTGGGACTCATTGGTCCCAACTGACCCTTGTTGCCCCTAAACACACCTTTTTGGTCCTATTGGTTATATACACACCTTATTGGGGCATCATTGGTCCTAAACACAACTTATTGGCCATCATTGGTCCTAAACACAACCTATTGGTTATATACACACCTTATTAGGCCATCATTGGTCCTAAATACAACTTATTGGTTATATACACACCTTATTGGGACTCATTGGTCCCAACTGACCCTTGTTGCCCCTAAACACACCTTTTTGGTCCTATTGGTTATATACACACCTTATTGGGGCATCATTGGTCTTAAACACAACTTATTGGCCATCATTGGTCCTAAACACAACCTATTGGTTATATACACACCTTATTAGGCCATCATTGGTCCTAAATATAACTTATTGGTTATATACACACCTTATTGGGACTCATTGGTCCCAACTGACCCTTGTTGCCCCTAAACACACCTTTTTGGTCATATTGGTTATATACACACCTTATTGGGCCATCATTGGTCCTATACACACCCTATTGGGACTCATTGGTCCCAACTGACCCTTATTGCCCCTAAACACACATTTTTGGTCCTATTGGTTATATACACACCTTATTGGGCATCATTGGTCCTAAACACAACTTATTGGTTATATACACACCTTATTGGGACTCATTGGTCCCAACTGACCCTTGTTGCCCCTAAACACACCTCTTTGGTCCTATTGGTTATATACACACCTTATTGGGCCATCATTGGTCCTAAACACAGCTTATTGGTTATATACACACCTTACTGGGACTCATTGGTCCCAAATGACCCTTGTTGCCCCTAAACACACCTTTTTTGGTCCTATTGGTTATATACACACCTTATTGGGCCATCATTGGTCCTAAACACAACTTATTGGTTATATAGACACCTTATTGGGACTCATTGGTCCCAACTGACCACTTGTTGCCCCTAAACACACCTTTTTGGTCCTATTGGTTATATACACACCTTATTGGGCCATCATTGGTCCTAAACACAACTTATTGGTTATATACACACCTTATTGGGACTCATTTGTCCCAACTGACCCTTGTTGCCCCTAAACACACCTTTTTGGTCCTATTGGTTATATACACACCTTATTGGTGCTCATTGGTCCCAACTGACCCTTGTTGCCCCTTAACACACGTTTTTGGTCCTATTGGTTATATACACACATTATTGGGCCATCATTGGTCCTAAACACAACTTATTGGTTATATACACACCTTATTGGATCATTGGTCCCAACTGACCCTTGTTGCCCCTAAACACACCTTTTTGGTCCTATTGGTTATATACACACCTTATTGGTCCATCATTGGTCCCAAAGACAACTTATTGGTTATATACACACCTTATAGGGACTCATTGGTCCCAACTGACCCTTGTTGCCCCTAAACACACCTTTTTGGTCCTATTGGTTATATACACACCTTATTGGTCCATTATTGGTCCTCAACACAACTTATTGGCTATCATTGGTACTAAACATAACCTATTGGTTATATACACACCTTATTGGGCCATCATTGGTCCTAAACACAACTTATTGGTTATATACACACCTTATTGGGACTCATTGGTCCCAACTTGTTTATATAGCGTGGTTGAAGGTTTTGAAATTTAAACACAAACAACGGAAAAGTGAAATTGGCCGTTACAGCTAGTTACATCACCTGTTTGGGTTTTTAAATTTCAAAAATAAACGGTAAAAAAGTAACGCAATAAGGATTCGAACACGGATCATGGTATGTGAATCTAAAGCGCTTCTAACTCAGTTTCTACCACCTGAGCAGCACCCTGAGTTAGAAGCTACTTTTCATTATAATTTATTTAAATACGATTCTAACTGTGCCCGCTAAATTCTAAAAGAGGCGGGATAAATTAATTAATGAGCGAATTCAATTGAAAATTTCACATATCACTCTCGATTTCCCCAATTCCCCGCTCCCCATTTCTCCATTGCTTCATTAATCGACAGAATTTTCCCTCCGTCATATTACTTCTCCAATAAACAGGTTCACAGTAAAGATTATTGAAAAGGGTTTTCAGTATTAGCAAAACAATCCTTTTTAATAATCTTTGTTGTTGTATTTGTTAGCAAAACAAACATGGATAAGTCTTGGATGGTAACCAGTAGAACCACGAAATCATATTCCGATGGAGTTAAATCATTCTTAAAGTTTGCAGTTACAAATTTGAAAAAGACGAAAATTCCATGTCCCTGTGTTAAATGTCTAAACCATTACTCTTATCCTGTTGATGATGTAGATTATCATTTGTTTTCAAAGGGATTCGATCTGACTTATACAAGGTGGACTAAACACGGAGAGAAACACGAGCCCGCAGGAGAGGAGCTTCACACGGAATCATTTTTCGATTCCGGAATGCCATTCGATGCATCAGAAACAATAGAAATGGTCAGAGCTACTGAAAATTTCACTGAGGACCATGAGAAATTTCAAGAACGACTCATGGATGCTGAGAAGCCCCTGTATGAAGGAAGTCGTACCTTCACAAAGTTATCTGCCTTGGTTCAACTACTGAACTTGAAGACTAAGCATGGAGCATCAGATAAGTTTTTTAATGAACTTTTAGCTTTGCTGAAACAGATGCTACCTGAAGGTAATGAAATTGTGAAAAATACATATGAGGCCAAGAAGATTGTGAAGTCAATGGGTGCAGGGTATACCAAGATACATGTGTGTATCAATGATTGTATTCTTTACAGGAAGGAGAACAAGGACCTAACTGTATGTCCAACTTGTGGTGAGTCCAGGTGGAAGGTGGATGAGAGGACTAAGAAACTATACGACAATACTCCTGCAAAGGTAATGTGGTATTTCCCCATCATTCCAAGATTGAAACGACTGTTTCAAGTGAAAACCACAGCGGAAGATCTAAGATGGCATGCCACCAGTTCCAAAATACCCGGTGTGTTACGCCACCCATCCGATTCACCGGCATGGAAAGCTATAGATGACAGATATCCCGAAATCGCTAACGATCCTAGAAGTCTTCGTCTTGGCATTTCAACTGATGGGGTCGACGTGAATAGAGGCAACAGAAATCACAGTGTGTGGCCGGTTCTATCTGTCATTTACAACCTTCCACCATGGTTGTGTATGAAAAGAAAGTTCATCATGCTTTCGTTATTAATATCGGGAGCGCCTGGAAACGATATTGATGTGTTTTTGGAACCATTGATTGATGACTTAGAGCTGTTATTTGAGGCAGGTGTGGAAACATATGATGCGTATGCGCAAGAACAGTTTATTATGCGTGCAGTTGTTTTATGGACGATTAATGATTACCCTGCACTTGGTACACTTTGTGGTTGCCCGTACAGTGGATTCAATGGTTGTGTGGTATGTCGGGAACAAACTAAATGCATTAGGCTTCCTTTCTCAGCCAAGCAGTGTTATGCTGGTCACAGAAGATATCTACCACATACGCATGCCTTCCGAAAGCAAACAGATGCCTTCGATGGTAAACAAGAGTTGAAAGATGCTGCAGTTCCTATGACCGGGGAACAGATATACAACGAAGTTCAACATATCAGGAACAAATGGGGAAAGGGATTAAGGTGTACTGATTCAGAAATCCCAGAGACCTCAACCGGAAGAGGGGGGAAGATTGATAAGAGAAAAAGAAAGAACAAAGAGAAGCCACCATATTGGAAGAAATTCAATATATGGTTTCGAAGACTTAGATATTGGAGGCATAATAGTGTCCAACATTGCATTGATTTCATGCATATTGAAAAGAATGTGGCTGAGAGTCTTGTTGGAACTCTGCTCAACCTTCCCGGAAAAACAAAGGATGGACTGAATGCTAGAAAGGATCTGAACTTTTTGGGGTTAAGACCAGAGTTGCAGCCTAAACAGAATAAGAACAACATAGTACTTCCTGCAGCGTGTTACACGTTACAAAAAGATGAAAAGGAAAAGTTTTGTGACACGTTGTATAACTTGAAGGTTCCACAAGGCTATTGTTCTAACTTTTCTAGTTTGGTTAGTCTAAAGGACAAGAAACTTGTGGGGCTCAAGTCACATGACTATCATATGCTGATGCAACAGTTTCTGCCAATTGCAATTCGGTCAGTCATGCCTGAACCGACAAGATATGCTATTATCAGGCTCTGTTTTTTTTCAAATCAATATGCAGCAAAGAGATCAACGTCGAAGAACTAGATAAATTGCAAGCAGATCTTTGTGTCACACTATGCCTGCTTGAGAAATATTTCCCGCCATCATTTTTTGATGTTATGCTTCATTTGACGGTGCACCTTACTAGGGAGGTAAAATTATGTGGCCCAATATGCTTTCGATGGATGTATCCATTTGAAAGGTGTATGAAGGTAATTAAGGGCCACGTGAGAAACAAAACTTATCCAGAAGGGTGCATTGCTGAGGAGAACATTGTAGAAGAAACGATTGAGTTTCTCAGCGAATACCAAAAAAAACATCACAACTATTGGTGTTCCAACTAAAAAGCATAGCAGTGCGGATGGAAGTCCTGGGTCAGCTGGTAGATCAGTTGAAGTCTCTCCAGAGCTCCTATCGAAAGCGCATTTATTTGTGTTGCTAAATACGCCTGAAATTGAGCATTATATCGAGTAAGTAATTTAGATTATTAACCTTTTTTGATCTGTTTAATTAATTATAAACTTTTATAGATAACTTCAATTCATGTAATTGCAGAGAACACATGAAATTTTTGGAAAAGGAACATCCTGGTAGTAGACTAAATGAGCTGACTAAGAAGCAGAGCACAACATTTGGTAAATGGTTACGCAACAAGGTCAGCTAAATTTGCTTATTGTTTTAATTCCGGATGAACTGTAACTTTCCTGAACAACTGACCTGAGTTGTCCGGAACAACTCTATTTTCTATCCGGATGAACTATAACCTTCCTGGTGAACTGAAACTATTTTCTTTATTGTTTTAATTCCGGATGAACTGTAACTTTCCTGAACAACTGACCTGAGTTGTCCGGAACAACTCTATTTTCTATCCGGATGAACTATAACCTTCCTGGTGAACTGAAACTATTTTCTTATTGTTTTAATTCCGGATGAACTGTAACTTTCCTGAACAACTGACCTGAATTGTCCGGAACAACTCTATTTTCTATCCGGATGAACTATAACCTTCCTGGTGAACTGAAACTATTTTCTTATAGTTTTAATTCCGGATGAACTGTAACTTTCCGGAACAACTGACCTGAGTTGTCCGGAACAACTCTATTTTCTATCCGGATGAACTATAACCTTCCTGGTGAACTGAAACTATTTTCTTATTGTTTTAATTCCGGATGAACTGTAACTTTCCTGAAAAACTGACCTGACTTGTCCGGAACAACTTTATTTTATTTTCGGAAGAACTATAACCTTCCTATTCCTAATGAACTCTCCTGATGAACCTACTATGAATTTCAGGTTGAAAAGGAGATGGCGGAGTCCCCAGAAACTATATCAGAGACCGTTAGGTGGATTTCACATGGTCCACACAGAAGCGTGAGGAAATATGAAGTATATGACATCAATGGCTATTCATTTCGTACAAAATCTCGAGACGGTAGGGTTTACCAGAACAGCGGGGTTGGTGTAGAGGTAAATGACATGCACATCTCTAACGAGGTATTAACCTATGGACAAAAACCTTACTATGGGGTTTTAAAAGAGATATGGCTACTAGAATACCATATTAAAAGCATCCCTCTATTTATGTGCGACTGGGTTGAGAATACACATGGGGTCAAAAAAGATAGTCTTGGTTACACTTTGGTCAACCTTAAAAGACTAGGTCACAAGGAGGACCCGTTCATTTTCGCGTCACACGCACGACAGTTGTTTTACGTCAAAGACCAGCTGGATAAAAAACTGCATATTGTCTTTATGACACCTCCCAGAAATTACAGAGATTATTATGAAGACGATGCCAATGAAGAATTTAGTACAGTAGTTTTTCCTCACAACGATAATGTATTGCCACCCGTAGATACATGTGACAATGTTTACCATAGAGCTGACTGTACTGGAATGATATTACGTAAAACCGATTAATTGATCATTGTAATGTTTTTGAATTTTAGCAAATTACAGTCTCAACAATATTTGGTTTTTTTTCTTTATGTATTCTGGAATATTATGGATCTTAATTTTGAGTCAAGCGTTTCCTTTTTTTGATTGACAGCGGGATGAGCACGGGTACCGTACCCATACCTGACCGGTACCGGTACCGGTCCCGTTTTGAACGAAAAGTGGGTACCGATCCGGGTACCTAATATATCGGTACGGGTACCGGGTACCCGGATTTAGGTACTATACTTGTTTGGTACCCGGTTAGCAAATCCCTTCATGAATTGATATTAAGACCATCATGAAATTGAATTAATATTAGAGTACCAATAAACAACTCGTAATCTTCTTTGTGGTCCACAAATAGGTGCTGACACTTACCAAGTTTTGTATGTTCAACATGCTACCTCAAATCAAACTTGGTACAAATTAATAAACTAAGCTCCTATATAAACGGTTTTTTTAGCGATGACCCTCAAATCTAGTACGATTCTTAACCGACGTTCGTGTCTAATTACTCTCTGATCTGATGATCGACGCACGATGCTTCAGTTATCATATATGTTTCAATGTGTTTTTATTTATTAAATAAAAAACCTATATATATTTTCGGGCACCGGTACCCTACCGGGTATTTTTTGATTTTTCCCGTACCGGTCGGTTGGTACCGGTCTCGAAAATTGACAAAATGAGGTCCGGTCCGGTACCGAATATGTAGGGTACGGGTACTAGGTACCAATTTCTCATCCCTTTACTAAACTCCAAAATAGTTTCAGTTCACCAAGAAGGTATTTGTGCCTACAGGTCTCCTCTCTTTGACCAAACCAGAGTCAATAAAAGTCAAAAATAAACAAACAAAATCAACTGCTGCTTTAACAAACACAATTACATACATAATCCAAAGGGTATGATTCCATTAATTGTGACAATCCGACTTTTCAGGTCATTTTCTGACATTAACTGAACGTAAAACGTATTAAATGTTGTGTGAACATTTATGTGCTTATCTGCATTGACTTTAGCAATTAGGGTTTTGTGTAGTAATCACTAAACGAGCATGTACTTAAGTTCGACGTTTGATATTCTTGTTCTATGATTTTATGTAAATCATACGTTATGATTTCATATGAACGTTGCGTCATTTTATGTGACAATTATACTCTATGATTTTAGGTGATAAATATATATATAATTTAATCACATTTATGATTTTATGTAATTTAAGGATTTTAATTACAAGTTATCTAATCATAGAGTTATGTGACTTAAAGATATAAGTTATGATTTTAAATGATTTTAATTACAAGTCATTATTTATAACTTTAGATACTTTGAATATATAGAGGTTATAGATTTAAAAACCTACGATTTTATGTGAATATAAATGGAGAAGTGGGAATTACTATTTATGATTTTATGTAGTCTTTTAAGTTTATACTTTCTGATTAACGTTATACGATTTATATATTTTGACGTTCCTCGTATATTTGTCGTCTAGTATTCCTCCGTTAACCTCCGTTAGAGCCGTTAGATTGTTATAAAACTTCGGGGGGGGGGGGGGGGTTATATTGTCATTTCCTAAACCTTTTTATGTCTAGCAAAAACTGTAGGGACTGGTCTTGTTATTTCCAAAACTCAAGATCACCTTTGCAAATCCTTGAGGGACTATAGTTGTCAATACCCTATAGTCAATTAAATGACTCATTTACGTGAATTGAATTCACGTTTTCGACCAACTCCTTCGTAACCGTCGACCCATTTCCTTGACCAACTTGAATTAGAGAATTAAACTCTGATCAGTTTCAATCAACCCTTGATCATTAGGTCTAGTATAACTCCCGGAAATCATTGCCAACCACAGCATACCCTCTCAACTCTCGTTCTCTCTCTCGTTTTCCAGTTTTCGGCGAAGCAAAACCCCAGAAAACACCACTGAACCACCACGTTCCGCCACTATCAACCACCATTCGACACATCCCTGGGATCGTGAGTCTCTAAGGAGCAACCAGGAACAAATAGATTAGAGTTTCGTGACGACGCTCGGTGTTCGCATTCAAGTTTCGGAATCGATTTCGGTGTCAAAAAACTTGTTTATTCTCATCTCCGACTCGAGGTAATAGTTCCTATATGTTAGTCGCACACTTTTATGAGTTTTATTTGTGTTTTGCGATTTTCCGGTGATCGGAGTTAGGGTTCCGATCACCGGAGTTATTGGGTGAAGAAGATGATGCAGGGCGGGTACGGGTTATAAATATTGATTTCCGAATAATAACCAGACGCCAATCTGGCTTAGCGGTCCGGTCATTGGTTGCGTTAGCGAGAGACGCGGGTTCGAGTCCCGGTCTCGTCCTTTTTAATTC
The DNA here is from genome assembly GCA_039602395.1 of Deinandra increscens subsp. villosa. NCBI lineage: Eukaryota > Viridiplantae > Streptophyta > Magnoliopsida > Asterales > Asteraceae > Deinandra > Deinandra increscens. The sequence goes on from JBCNJP010000003.1 coordinate 23,837,398, forward strand.
CTTATTTTTCCTGTAGCCTTTTTCTGGTCGCTGTTAATAGATAATATGATTTCGATCGGCCCAGTAACACAAATCAGGGCGCTGGGCGGGTGGTAACAGTGTTGTGCTGTGAATGGGGAGGTCGTGGGTTCGACCCTTGCGACCTTCATGTTTTGCTGTTTTATTTTTAATTGTTGTTCAATGGGTTGGTTCAAACTAAAACTTGTTTAAAACAATCTCTTAAGAATGTTTAAACCCGTATAAATGTATATTGATCGTTAAACCGGTAAACTTTGACATTTTTAAACAAAAATCTAGTTTTAATAAATATATATATATATATATATATATATGGTAAAATAAATATATTTTCATGAAATTTAATGTGTATACGTATGTCGTTGGTTCATTGAAACGATTAGATACTTTCGGTTGGAATTTTATAAATATGTATCTCGTTTTGTAATCCGTTATTAGCGTCATTTTCATGTTTGGGTTAAATAAATATATTATTTATTTATTTCATTATTTATTTATTTTTCTGATCCTTGTACTTAGAAAATATATATTAAAGTTATATATTGTATTTCTCGCGTTATTTCGATAATCGCTCGGATTTGGCACCCGTGCCATCCTCGACTTATTCCGAACTTCACGATCCTTCGTTTTTATCGTTTACATTAGACTCAATAGTTTATAGAACACACACTTATACTTGAATGCTCGTTAGGTGATTGATTGCTTGCATAAGACTCGTTCTTGCTACTTGAATTAACTGTTTTATCTGGAAACTTTGCTGAGCAACCTAAGGTGAGTTTCACGGCCCCATTTTACTTATTTTAATCCTGTTGGGGGAGATTAACATGCAAACACTTGAACTGTTAGATATATATCACCTGAATGATAGTGGCACACTTATGATAAAGCCCTCACTTTATAGTTACTGTCAATGTGACATCAGCGGGAACTTATTTAGTAGATCTACTGGGTTTGACAGCCCCACCCGGGTCAGTCGCTCTGGCACGATTGGATATCGAACGGGTGTTATAAACTTCTTAGTCTTAACGAGGCACAATTGAACTTGTCGAGCTTCAGTAACTGGATAGCTAGTTGATCTAGTCAAACGTGCACTGATTTCTTGAAAATAGTCTAGCTAACTATTGATATATTATCTGGATTTTACTGAACTGTTAAACTGATGAACTGATTAAACCTGTGAACTCACCAACCTTTGTGTTGACACTTTAGCATGTTATATCTCAGGTCGCTAAACTGGATTGTCTGCCACGAGCTAGGATGCACCACATAAGGATTATTATTGCCATGCATGCATCATAGACTTATTTATTTTTCAAACTCATTAACTTTTGGTTTGCGCATGTTTTGGCGCTTGAACAATTATTACAACTTTTGTCGTTTACGCTTCCGCATTTAAAAACGCATTTACTTTGGTTTTACTTTTACATTGCATATAGACTGTTCGTATGGCTAATGTGTTCGATCCTGGTTTGTCACGCTCCCTGCGGCGCGTCGTCGCGCGTGGGATTTTTGGGGGTGTGACATTAATACATTGGTCTATAAAATTACAACTAAAAAACTACTAACTTAAAAGGGAGAAGAAGCGGCTAAAGACAAATCCCTCTTTGCTTTTTCACATGGTGCACTAAAGAGATTGTCTGGATCATCATAACTGCTACTTGCTGCTGATCAAGTGAAAAGAGAGAATAAGTCCATTATTGCTTTCTCACATGCACTTGCTTCAGATCAAAAGGGAGAAGAAGCTGCTGTAGAAAAATCAGGTTCGTGGGGTCAAAAAGGAGATAAGCACCTGAAGAATACAAGTGCTTCAAACCTCATCATGTGTCCTTACTGCTGACTGTTATAAAATTATATAATAACTTAAAATCTGCTCTCAGTAAAGCATTTTTATGAACCATTAGAGACTCTCCGTCTCCATGGTTTCCACAATAACTTAAAATCTGCTCTCAGGAGATACAGATCTTTCCCTGTACAAGAAAAAATTACCAAATCTGAGACGCAAATTTTAATCGAATTTCAGTGGTGAAGATGATAACTTACCATTTTCAACATATGGATGACGCCAATTCCATATTTTTTGCCGGCGATGATGGACGAAAAACAGAGAGAGAGAGACTGGGATAAAAGGCGCATGGTGGAGATGATGATGATGAAAACTGATAGAGAGATAAGTATATATCAATACTCGAGGGGCGTGGTAGATGGAGATTTGAACGATAAAGTAAATGAAAAAGTAGTGTTTACAAACGCCGTAGACTGTTGGTCTTCTTTTAGCCACACAAAATTAATATACCGTGACCATTTGTCATAATTTGTCACACAAAGAATTATTAATATGAGTGGCCATATCACATGATAATCAAACAAGATAAACATATATAACCATCATATATTTAATTCTAACTACTAATATCATAACAAAATAAACATATAAAATATTGTTGTTAATTTGTTCATAAACATATACATCAATTAATTAATAATCCGGATCACTGCAATCTTCGGATATGTATCCTGAACTTGCATCGTCATCACATCCTTCTTCAATCCGACCACTGTTTGTAGGATCTTGAACCCAATCGGCCACCGTATCCTTCACCTTTTGTTGAATGTCATTCCCGGAATCATTCCCATCTTTGTTAATCAGGGGAATTTCACTCAATTTTTTAAGAAAGTTCATATCATAAGATCCCACAATTTCATTCACGGAAAAAAATTTACTCTCTTCTGGGTTCATGTATTTCACTTCAATCTAGTTAGTAGAACTTAAATACTCCCAAGATTGGACAATTTCATCTTCATCTTCATCATCATCTTCATCATCATCATCATCATCTTCATCTTCTTCGTCTTCTTCGGATACAAATTCATTGAATTTTGTATCAAGGACATAGATTAATTTCGTTGCCTTAACAGAGTAGGCAAAACAATCAGGAATCTTCTGCGCATGGAGTTGCCTCAGGATGTTCTCATCGTTGTTTTTAATAACTAATTTGTGGGACTTGAAGGATCCTCTTCTCCTGTTACTGTAAACAAAAAAAATACGATTATTCTTCACATACCAGAATTGGTGTAAACGAATTTAAGCGTGGCTATACATTCCTTTTTGGTCACAAGAATAAAAAATCATTAAAATTTCGTGGCCGTTTGGTGCATTTTGCCACTCTTTTTTAAGTGTGACAAATAAGTGACACATGTTTTTGTAAAACAGTGGCTAAAGCCACTACACCTGATTGTTGTTATCACATAAACAAAAAAATACGTGGCTAAAAGGGTCCAAAGGCTATATATTTGGCCACGAGTACAAAATATGTGTGGCTAAAACTAGTGTTTCTTACCTTTGGTCACGTTTTTTTTCAAAACAGTGGCTATGCGTTAAAAAAACCGTGGCCAAAGCCACTTTTTGACGTAGTGACTCCTGATGACTTTGGTACCTAGAAACTCAGGATGGAAGGTTTTGTTAGGATCTTAGATCGCCGTATATGGAAGTCCTTGACTGAAGGTCCATATAATCCTATGGTTCCATCAGCTGATGATGCTGAAGTCAAGATACCAAAACCTTTAGATAAATATGTTGAATATGACTATGCTGCTCTTGAATTTGACTACAAAGCATACTGGAGTCTACAGGCTGCACTTCCCAACTCCATCTTAAGTGGGTTTAAGGGATATAAGACCGCACAGCTTGTGGAATGCTTTGAGTGAAATGTATGAAGGCACCAATGAAGTAAAGGAAAACAAGAAAGATGTTTTGAAACAAAAATATGATAACTTTGCTTTTAAGTCTGATGAATCTATGATTAACCAGTACCTGAGATTTGTTTCCCTACTTGATGAACTGCAAAAAGTAGATGTAAAACTAGATCAAGTTGATGTAAACATAAAGTTTATACGTTCTGTGCCTTTTATGTGGACAATTTATAATGTTAGCATCAGAGAATGTAAAATTTTGAAAAAGATGAAGCTTAGTGAACTTCATGGTGTACTCAGTGCCTATGAAATGGAACTAAATCTTAAGCAAAACTCACTTTCTGAATCAACTCAGCTGCTCTCAGTGACTACTGATTTTCATAACCAAAGATCTTCAAATTCATCTTCTTATCAGTCACCTATAGTCAGTTTCCCTGACACCAAGGTGTCAAAAGAGCTTCTCAAACTCGTTTGACAACTCTCACAATGCTTATGTAGCAACTGACTCATAACAAGGCTTCATTCGTGAAGACTTAGAATGTATAGATGCTGATGACTTAGAAGAAATGAATATTTTACAAAAGAACAGGTAGAACCTACAAAGGAGAAAAAGGTGCTCACATTGGCTTAGACAAAAGCAAGGTGAAATGTTACAACTGTCACCAACTTGGACATTTTGCAAGAGAGTGCTCACAACCAAGAAGAGAAGGACAGAATCAAGGTCATGCTCAAATGAAGAATCATGGTGGAAACAACCACAATAACTCAAGAAACAACTCTGCTCACAGTTCGGGTCAACAACCTACTCCACCAAAACCAACCGGAAGTCAAAACCATCAAAATGTTGTTGCTGTGGTAGCAAAAAAAAGCTGAATGTGTCGAATGGGAAGACTTCATAGCTGAGTTTGAGCTAATTAATCATGCTTTGATGACCAAAAAAGACTCCACTTAAGATCAGGTAAATCCTATTCCTGAAAAGGTTTTAGAAAACTTATGCAGCCCTGCATGCATTTAACAAGTGACAAAGTACAGAAATCACAACAATGACCTAATTGATGAAGTTTCAAATCTAAATGAGTTAAAGGAATGCTTTAAGAAAACTGAGTCATCTTACATTGCTGAGATTGAAAGCTTAAACAAAGAATTTGAACAGTTAAAACAAACCACCTTAATTCTTGAAACACAACTTGATGATTTGTTGTCTAAACTTGAAAAGTCAAGAAAGGAAACCAAAGATGCTAAGGCTCCGGTTGATATTCTTGAGATCAAATTGAAAGATGCTTTGTTCACTTGTGATAAATCTGGTGTTGGTTACAACAATGTTTAACCACCAATTGAGTACTCACCTGCAATTGAACCAATTGAAGCCTTGAAATAGATTGCAAAGTCAGTCTCACTGTTGATGACATCTCATCTCAGTCAAGCACTGAAAAATCTGTTGAAACAAAGAAGCCTGAAGTCACTGATGCAAGCACATATGCATCAGATGACCAATCAAGGATTTTAAAACCATGAATAGCTGTACCACCCCCAACTGTTTATGAACCGAAAATTTAATAGTTGGAGGTAAACAACCTGAACAGCCTAAAGGAAGTCAAACTCAAAGACTTGGTTAACTTACCTATAAATAGGTGACCAAAAGTGAGTCTCCCAGGAAAAATGAGTCTTTTGAAACCAAAGTTCTTGAGTGTATGTTTTGTGGAGAACAAGGACACCTAGCTGCCATGTGTCAGTTCAATCCTTTGAGTAAAGTCAAACCTCTTTCAAAACCAAAATCTGTTCAAAAACCAAAAGTTGATTTTTAAAAGAAACTCACAGGTACAATTTCACCTGTGAAAAGTCAAACAATGAAATACTTTGCATCTTAATCTAACAGAGTTTTAATTGGAAATGAAAGAAATGGAATTTTTACTGTTTTGAAACAAAATCGGTTTCCAACTGAAGTTCAAGCGGAACAATTTTCCGCTCGAACTCAAGTTCAACCGGAAAACAGAAATCAACCCAGATCAGCTACTGCTCCCAAGCAGAGACCAAATGTGCATTTTGCTGATGGGTTTTAACATTTTGAAGCTCAAGGAAGAAGAAACCCCTCAAGAGGAAAGACCACCTCTAGGGAAAATTTTTCAAAAGGCAGAAAATTTAACCAACCGGAATTTGTTGCTAGTTCAAGTGGAAGTCACTCTATTCCACTTCAGGTCAGGGTGAAAATTTGAAACAAAACAATTATTTTCCACAAAGATTTTCAAAATCACCTGAAAGAACTAGGTTGGTCAACCAAACCCACAATTCAACCAGTGAAATACCTAAGAAGGTGATCAAAAAACAAAGAAAATTCAGGGAATACAGAGAAAGATAAATTGCTGAAAGGAAAAATAGCAAAAGTGAAAGATTCAGTCAAACAAGCACTCAATATGAGAACTTGAATCTTGATAATGATGATCTGCTCACTGAAGCTCCAGTTTTAAATACTCTAGTACTCAAGGAGTACAAGTAAAATGATGCTTATGGCAGACCCAAGACCACTCAGGCTTGGGTTCCCTATAGAAACTGATCAATTCTGATATGTGCAGGTGTATTATTAAGGCCAAAATAGCCTATGGGTAGTAGACAGTGGATGCACTTGCCATATGACAAGGAATAAGCAAATACTGTAAAATACAAAAAGAATTCACGGAGGACCAGTTGCCTTTGGAAGCACAAAAGGCCATATCTCAGCACAAGGAGATGTGAGTAGTGGACTGGTAAGCTTTGATAGAGTCAATTTTGTTGATACATTAAATCTTAATCTTCTCAGTGTCTCACAAATGTGTGACAAGAATTTAAATTTGATGTTTAATGAGAGAGGGCCATAGTTCTCAAACCTGATGTGAAAATTCATGATGAGCTAATCATGCTTAAATCACCTAGGAGAGATGGACTATACATCTTGGATATGTCAGTCGCTGCACCCTCATGTGGCACTGCCTGTTTCATATCCAAAGCCTCAAGTGATGAATCTGATTTGTGGCATAGAAGGTTAGGGCATGTAAATTACAAGAACATGAATTGAATTGTCAGTCTTGGCTTGGTTAAGGGTCTTCCTAACAAGCAGTTTGCATGTGCTGAAAACTATGTACCTTGTCTCAAGGGCAAGTAACACAGAACCTCCTTCAAGCTAAAAATTGAATCTTCAATTTCACAACCTCTAGAGTTACTGCACATGGTTCTCTTTAGTCCAACTAGAGTGATGAGTTTAGGGAAAAGGTCATACTGTTTTGTCATAACTGATGATTTTTCTAGGTACACTTGGGTTTTCTTTCTTGAAACAAAAGATGAAACTGCTGAATTATTAAAAACTCTTGTGATCAATTTAGAATATCTATCCAATCTTAAAGTCAAAACAATCAGATGTGACAATGGCATTGAATTTAAAAATCATGTTTTGAATTCATTTTGTGAAGAAAACGGAATTGTTAGACAATTTAGTGCTCCTAGAACTCCATAACAGAATGGTGTTGCTGAAAGGAGAAATAGGACACTAATTGAAGTTGCTAGGTCAATGTTAGCAGACTCTAAACTCCCTGTGATATTTTCGGCAGAAGCAGTGAACACTGCATGTTATATCCAAAACAGGATTATGATTGTCAAAGGCAACCCTATGAGCTTTGGAGAACAAGAAAGCCAAATATTTATTTCTTAAGCCATTTGGATGTCCTGTTACAATATTGATAACCAATGAGCTATTGCCTAAATTTGCAGAAAAGGTAGATGATGCGTATTTTGTTAGATATTCTGGTGTGTCTAAGGCATACAGAGTATACAACAAGAGAACCAAAATTTTTGAAGAAACAATAAATGTGTCTTTTAATGAAAAATCTTCTAACAATTTTGAGTCTCAGCCCACTTGGTTATTCAATATTGATGGACTAACTGTAGAAGCATATCCCTATGCTATGAGTGTCTCGTGTATTGTATCTATGTGAGCATGTCTGAGTATGAGTTGTGGTAGAAATGTCTTTAGTGGCGTACCACATGGTCCGGCGGACCATGTGGTCCGGCGTACCAGTTTGGTACGCTGGGTGGTTAGTCACTTAGTATAAATAGGTAGTGTTAGAATGACTTCAAAACACTTTTGTCATTTCTACACTTTCTGTGTGTGTTTCTAGAGAGAGAAACTAGAGAGCTTGTGTTTGTAATCTTCAAGTGATTCAATACAAAATCTCTTATTTACATCCGTGTTTACTATCATTGATCAAAGCATGCAGTAGTAAGATCGTATCTCGTTTTTACAAGTGGTATCAGAGCTTTTGGTTGCTCTACTGCTGTGTTTTTGATCAATTTTTGGATTTTTAGAGAGAGAAAGTTGGGTTTGTTTACGTTTTCATCAAATTCTTCCAATTCCGAGTGTTTCTGAGATGAAAAATGATTTCTAAGTGTTTCTGAAGTGATTTCGCACCTCACTGAATCAAATTCAAGCTTCAAAAGTCGCAAAATCGAAAAATCATTCGATTACAGCTTGGTCCGCAGGTCGAAAGTCTGGTCCGCCGGATGAATTTTCTGGTCCGCTGGTTGGTCCGCCCGTGTATCTTCATCAGCATTTTGGTCCGCTAATCTGGTCCGCGTAGGCAATTTTCATATTTTTGATCCGTGGCAGTTTCAGCGTACCATCTGATTCGCGGCAGTTATTTCAGCGTATCATCTGGTCCGCCGTACGAAATCTGGTCCGCCGGACGAAATCTTATCCGGATTTGGTCCGCAGGTACAAATCTGATCCGCTGGTAGTATTTTGGTCCGTCGATTTGTTTTGGTCCGCTGGCAGAAAAGTGACCTTCACTAAAACTGACGTAACTTGAGAACCGTAAAGAGTTACGGAACCCAATACCAGCCAAAACGTTCGTCTCGACGAGATCTAGGATTTGTACCAGCCTACGACCAGTACCGTCCAGTTTTGACCCCCAAAATCCACTTGGAAGACCTCCGTTTTTGGGTTCGAAGTTTTGGAAGTATTAGTTTTGGTGAAAAATGTCCGATTTTCAAGCGTTTGCGGCTATGCAAAGTACGGTACAAGCTATGTTCAATTATTGATAATGAAATAGGAACAAGTCAGAAAGTTCCCAAGTTGTTAAAGTTGGAAGATTGTCAAAATTGGAAGCAACGTTTTTCTGCATATATTAGCACAAATGATATTGATTTGTGGATTCCGATTCGAAAGTTGTATGTGCGTCCAACTGACAATGGAGAATATAAAGAGATTCAAGATTTTGATAAGGATGAAAGAAAAAGTTATGAACTTGAACAAAAAGTTTATGGTTATCTTACCATGGCTTTACCTACCGAGTTGTTACATCAATTCAGTACTTGCAAGAAGGCTAAACAGTTATGGGATGCTTTATCTGCTCGATGTGAAGGCAATGATCAATATAAGAAGAGTAGACGAAAAGTTTTGAACAAGGAATTTGAAAATTTTCAACAATATGACAAAGAAAATATTTCTGCTCTTGTTTCAAGGTTTTCACATCTAATTAGTGAGATGAAAGTTGTCAAGATTGAAAAGACCGAGGAAGAATTGAAAGAAAAATTGTTGGAAGCATTACCAGAGAAATGGGAAAGTTATATGTTGTTGATTACTCATGACAAAGACTATTCCACATTATCATTTCATGATTTGACCGGAAAGCTTCATGCTCGAGAAATGGAAATGATGAATTCAAACAAGTCCACTGCTCAATTACAAAATCCTGAATTATATCATGGACAAAATTCTGCAAGTATCAATGCAAAGGCAAAATCATTTAGTGTTAATTCATCAAATCCACCTCAAACTGCTTTTGTTGTTGGTCATGATTCAGGAAACTCTGCAAATTCATCAAGAGGGTGTAACTTCACTATTCCTAATAATTCGAGTCAGACTTCATTTTCTGCAAAAACACCAGATGAGCATGTAGCATTAATTTCAGCTTTGTTATCTTCATAATATGGATTACTGAATGGTGGTTTGAAAACATCTAATTTGATTGGAGAAGATTTTGATCAGATTGATCCAGATTACCTTGAACAAATGGACATTAATTGGCAACTTGCAATGTTAGCCCAAAGACTTAAAAGATTCAAGAAAAGACCGGATTTCAAAGTTTTAATCCAAATGGCAAGGTTGGCATAGACAAATCAAAGGTAAAATGTTTCAAATGTTCCAATTTTGGACATTTTGCTCGTGAGTGTTCAAAATCAACTGCTTCTGCATCAAAGTCTCCAACAGCCTTGGTGTCTCAAGTTGATAAACAATATGATTGGGGGCAAACTTCTAATTCTCCAATTGCTTTAACTGCTGTTGTTTCTGAGTCCAATGAAGGTTATGATTGGGATGCTGATGTACTTGAAGCATTTGAAAAAGCACGAACATCAAATAAAGGCTATGATTGGGCTACTGATGAAATTAATGATGAGTCTGCATGGACTGGTTCATCTACGATGATTGCTCAAATTGTTAATAGTGATAATGAAGAAGAAGTAACTGATTCTGAATCTGAAATAAGTGGTTCTGGAAATAGTGGCTATGAATCGGTTTGTGAGTTTTGTTCTCAAAAAGACAAGAAGATTTCAGAATTAATAAAGGAAAATGAATTGTTGATTGAGGAAAATTTCAAAGTGTTAAACAAGAGTTTGAACTGAAAGTTACAAAATTATCTGAAGAAAAGGATGAATTAGTCCAAGAAGTGAAGAAATGGAAAGATGAAGCTGACGATACTGCAAAAGATTTTCAAAATCTTTTTGATAAATCAAAGTCCAGACTTGATACTCTTACTAAACTTTCTGCTGATCAAGATACTAAGATTCAATCTTATCAGACTGATATGGAAAAGTTACTTGATGAGAAAAGGGAGTTGGTTAGAGTGAACAAGTTGCAAAATGCAAATTTGGATATTCAGAAAAGAAATGAAGATAAACTCGAGAAGGAATTGTTGGCTGGCCTAGATGAGTTAAGATTGCAAAAGTATGAAACTAATAAAGTGGCAAAGAAGCTCATTGCAACAGAAAAGAAATTGGCTGAAGCTCATCAAAGAATTTCTGAATTAAAGATTGAAGTTATTGATTCAACACGTCTTTTGAACAATGTTACTAATTCACAATCTTTTACAAGTTTCTTGGCAAAGGATGAGAATTTTGAAAGGATGTTCAACAAAACTGTGTCATCACCAGGAAGTCTCAAAGAAGGTGTTCATGATTCGAAAGACAAGGTTGAGACTGGTGATTATTCTGAATTTGTTAGTTCTAAATCGGTTGAAGGAAAGAAAGAGGAAAAGGGTAAGTGTACTGAAAGTTATGAAGTTCAAAAGGGTGTGTCTGGTTCTTCGTCTACAGACAAGAAGAAATTAGCAAGTTCAAACACTGACATTGATGAAACAATTGTCAATGCTCCAAAAGATCTCAAGAAAGTTAAAGCTGAATTTTCTAGGTTGGCAAAGAATGGGCATAAATCTACTGGAATGGGAGAGAAAGGTTCAGGAAAGAGTGTTGGTTTGGGATTTGAAGGAAAAGCTGCTCACGGTGGTAGTTCAAAAGTTTCAAAACAACAACAACTGAAAAGAGTCAATGTGAAGCAAGTAAAGAAAGATGTCTTCAAAGCTGAGAAGGTTCGACCCGAGAGGTTCTACAAACTCAAGGGTTCGGAACAAATATTTTCTGATAAAGAATTCCCGCTGCACTGCGTGGATGCTCAGAAAGTTGCTGAAGTATTTGTGAAGACTACTGATCCGAGGAACAAGAAGAATCAATCTGCAAAATTTTCTTCTGGAGGATCAAATTCTACTCCAAAGAGCCCGACTTCTAAATGGGTTCATGATCATCGATTTCAGGTATTTGATAATCTTTATGATCATTTTGGAGATGAATATTTTTGTGAAGCAATGCAGGTTCCAAAACGAAGAAATGTACACAATCGTTTGTGTTACAATTGCCGACAAAAAGGGCATATGGCACAAGACTGTCATGTTCCTGCTGCTTCTAGTTCAAGAAGAGAAAAGGTTCCATATGTTGGTAAAACTGTCAAACCGCAATTCATTGATGAATATGGCAGAGTGTTTGATGAATTTCCACAACCTACATTTTTCAAAACTCAAGGAAGATTTATTCCTCGTTTTTAAAATGTTTCATCTGTAGGTTATTTGTCACAATCAACTGTGACTGGTTCATCAGATATTGATTTACCAAAACAACAACACTGGAAACCTAAAGTGGTTTCGAAAGGAAATCAAGATACTGGTCGACCAGAAGCGATTCGCTTCGTGTCATTTATAAACTGATGTGTTTGACCAGTGTGCAGGTACTTTTAGAAGACCTATCGGTGATTGAAAAGTTGCTGATAGCGTTTTTGTGTTTTTGTTTGTGTTAAAATGAAAATCCAAAAATAGAGTTTTCATTTTAAGGGGGAGAAAAAGGGAAAAATACAAAAACATTAAAAAATGAGAAATTGTATCCAACATGATTGGGAAATGATGGTACATTGGCTTACGTGTCTAACTCGTGGATAAATTAGATGAAAAAGCCATAAGATCATTGTTCGATGTGCTTGGTAGGCTCGGCATTAAATCAGAAAGTATTTAGATGTGATAAACACATTAAATACTAATGCTTGACCAAGTGGACAACATCTTGATGCATATCTCATGATATATCAAGAAAAGATATGTGAAAAAGAAAATGAAAAGTCACTGTGTATACATGTGTTCATTCTGCAAAGATTTATACTTGTTTGATTTTCTTTATTTTGTCAAACGATCGGACTTTCTTTGCGTATCGAAAGATCGACCTGATTGTTGTTCGTTTGACGTTCTGCTTTATTTTCTTTGGTGTTTCGTATAACTCATCGGACTTTCTCTGCGAGTACAGAAGTACCGACCTGATTGTTGTTGAGTTATACAACTTCAACTTGTTTTATTTTCTTATTTTGTTAAATTCGAGGCCTTATCTGCGTATCGAAAGATCGACCTTAAGGTAGACGATTTAACGTTCTTATTTCTTTTTGCATGGAACACAGTTGACTGAATCATGAATACAATCATTATGTGATCAAGTCACAAATGAATTCACAAAGTGTGATATAAAGGAAAATACATATCTGAGTATGTCTGATAGTGTGGGGTACACTGGTCAAAGCAAATCTAATCAATACATTAACACATCCAGATGTTATGAGTATGATTGTGCCTGAGTTTAATATGGACAAATTATACCAGTAATCGACATGACTTGTGTGCTGAAGTAATTGAAATTGAAATGTAGTTCAGCATGTCATGTTCAATATGATTCCAAGTTGTGATCTTTCTTGAAAAAGACAAAAATAGTGTCTGATTCAGTATTGCATTTATGTTTCATATCTGAAAAGTCCAAAAAGATTTTTGGTGTGTTTTGATATAAAGTTTCAAAAAGCCAAAAAAAATTTATTTCTTATTTGTTTTCGACCAATCGACATGTGATACGAAATCAAATTTCAAATCTATATCTTGGATTCTCGAAGAGAAGTTTTGTGCCAAGATTAAATTAATTTTCAAAAAGAAAAGGAAATCGCGTTTCTGTCTTCTGAAATTGCAGGTTATGGATATCAAAGACTCAAGCATGGTTAGAAGGGGAGTTTGAAGTATTTTTCACAAGTGGATCTTGAAGTTCAAAGTTGATTCAAGAGTGATCCAGCCATGCAAGCTCTATTTCTGACAAGATTTCAAGTCAAAGATCGGATGTAGCAATGTTGAAGACTAAAGACTGAAGTTTAGTTAGAAAATAGATACACTACACGTTAAGGGGGAGTTTGTAGAAGCATATCCCTATGCTATGAGTGTCTCGTGTATTGTATCTATGTGAGCATGTCTGAGTATGAGTTGTGGTAGAAATGTCTTTAGTGGCGTACCACATGGTCCGGCGGACCATGTGGTCCGGCGGACCATGTGGTCCGGCGTACCAGTTTGGTACGCTGGGTGGTTAGTCACTTAGTATAAATAGGTAGTGTTAGAATGACTTCAAAAACACTTCTGTCATTTCTACACTTTCTGTTTGTGTTTCTAGAGAGAGAAACTAGAGAGCTTGTGTTTGTAATTGTTAGAGCATATTCCTATGCCACGATGTGTCTCGTGTATTGTATCTATGTAATGAGAGCAACTATGTGAGTCTAGTTAGGCATGCTGGGCGTAACACCTGGTCCGCCGGACCAGTTGGTGTAGCGTACCAGTTGATACGCTGGGTGATACGCCAGCTAGTCTAAGTTACCTATAAATAGGTAGCATGTGTAGAGAGCATTAGCACTGATAGAGAACTTCAAGTCATATTCTACATTTCTGTGTGTGTGTTTTCTGTGTGTATGCTCTCAAGGTTTCATCAATACAAATCTCATTTGTATTTACTTTTGATCTCGTTTTATCTCATTATCACGTGATTAGCAAACGATCCATCGCTCCATGGTTTTACAAGTGGTATCAGAGCTATCTGGTTTCATTTGCTGATCATATTCTGTGATTTTGGAGATTTTTAGAGAGAAAAAGTGGGTTTTGAAGCATTTTTCATCAAATTCTTTCAATTCCGGGTGTTTCCGAGGTCAATAATGATTTTCGAGCATTCCTGGTAAGTTTTCGCATCTGTGTGAAGCAAATTTCAGTTCAATTTGTCAAAATTTGCGAAATCAGTCGAAATCTGCATGAAAAACGACTGATCCGCCGGATGAAGAATCTGGTCCGCCGACTGGTCCGCTAGGCAATCTTCATCAGCTGGTCCGTGGCAGTTATAGCGTATCAGTGTGATCCGCTGGAAAAATTTGATCCGCCGTATCAATTTTGGTCCGCCGGATCAATCTGATCCGCTAGTACAATTTTGGTCCGCTGGTTATAAATCTGATCCGCAAGTATAATCTGGTCCGCTGAGATTGATCTGGTCCGTTTTTGATCCGCAAATACAAATTTGATCCGCTGATTTTGGTTTGGTCCGCTGGCAGAAAAGTGGTCATCACTAAAACTGCCATAACTTGAAAACCGTAAGGAGTTACGGAACCCAATACCAGCCAAAACGTTCGTATCGACGAGATCTAGGACGTGTACTAGCCTACGGCCAGTACGTCCAATTTTGAGCCCCTAAATCCGCTTGGAAAGCCTTCGTTTTTGAGTTCGAAGTTTTGAAGTGTCATTTTTCGGAAAATATGTCGGATTTTCAAGCGTTTTCCGCGATTCAAAACACGATGCAAGCTATCATTAACTATGATAATGAAATAGGAACAAGTCAGAAAGTTCCGAAATTGCTCAGATTGGAAGATTATCATAGTTGGGTGAAGCGATTCAATGCATATGTTGGTGCAAATGATGTTGATTTTTGGATATCTTACAATAATCTATATGAGTATCCAACAGGACAAAATGGAAGGCCAGTTTTGCAACAAAGTCTTACTGGTGAGCAAAAGAAGGCATATCAAGCAGAACAAAAAGCTTATGGTGCTTTAACAATGGCATTACCTTCCGACTTATTACATCAGTTTTCTGCGTATACTTCTGCAAAAGAATTGTGGGATGCAATTCAAAAACGATGTGAGGGTAATGATCAATTCAAGAAAAGCAAACAAAAGGTTTTAAGAAAAGAGTTCGACAATTTCAAGCATTATCCAGATGAGAATATTTCAAAGCTTATCACTAGGTTTTCACATTTGTTAAGTGAAATGGCTTTGGTTGGAATCAAAAAGGAAGAAGCTGATCTGAAAGAGAAGATACTAGAGGCATTGCCTGAAAAATGGGAGAATTATGTTATGATGATTACTCATGATAAAGAATTTTCAGGATTGTCATTCATCAATTTGATTGAGCAGATACAAGCAAGAGATATGGAGTTGAGTGTCAACAAATCCATGCCTGCACAAGTACAGAATCCAGCTGCATATCGTGGTGAAAATGATTCTACCATAAATGCTAAAAAGGCAAACATTTACAGTGAAGGTCCTAGTACTGCATTTCTTGCTGGAAAAACTGAGAGTTATGGTGATTCTCCAGGTTGTACTTTTACAAGTCCAAACCGATCATCAAAGTCTACAATTCCTGATAAGGCATCTGAGGATCTAGCTTCATTGTTATCTGCGTTTATATCATCATCAAATGGTTCAATTTTTGGGAAACTTGGAGAAGTTGATTTGGTTGCAAATGACTTAGGTGAGTTGAATGATGATCATTTGAACGAGTTAGATTTACATTGGCAATTTGCTATGATTGTTGAAAGAGGTAGGAGATACATGAAGAAGCATGGTAAACAATCTTTTATTCCAGGAGGAAAACTTGGATTGGATAAATCCAAAGTTAAGTGTTTCAAATGTTCACAAGTTGGACATTTTGCTCGTGAATGTAACAATTCAAAAGTATCTGCATCTTCGTCTTCAACAAACAATTCTAAATCACAAGCTTTGACTTCATACACGGCGGAAGGATATGATTGGGACAGAGATATAGCAATAATTGAAGAGAGACATAATCAGATAGCATTAACTGCAACTCTCAATGCAGATAGTTCTACAGATTCTATCTACAAGACATCACCTGCCATGGTGTATAATGCTGATCTAAAACAATATGTTAAATTGTATCCTGATGAATCTGCACTTCTTGCCGAAGTTGGTTGTCACGAATTACATGATTCAGATTCAGACACAAGTTCATGTGAAACAGTTGTGGAAGATGGTACCGCAGAAGTGACAAAAGAGTTTCAAGAAAAATATGAATCTTTGTTAGCAGAGAATGGTTTGATCTCTGAAGAACTCAAAGCTGTTAAAGCTGAATTAGAATGTTCACAACAAAGATGTGCTGATTTAGAAAGAGTCAATACAGAACTGGTTCAACGTGCTGAAAAATGGGAAACTGAAGCAAAGGATGTTATTGGAGATTTTGATAAGCTATTCGAGAAATCAACAGCTAGAGTGGAATCTCTTCTGAAATCTAATGTTGAACTTCAAAAGGCTTTTGATGACGTTACTGCTGCTGAAAATGTTCAAAAAGCAGTGATTTCTGAATTACAAGATAGAGTTCTAGAACTTAAAGAGGAACTTTCAAAGCTTAGAGATGAAAATGTTCAGGCTCGTGAGAAGAATGGAATTTTAACAAAAGATGTTGCTTATTACACAAAGAAGTGGGAAAAAGTTCATGCTGAGTTAATGGACATTTGTGATACAAAAAGACAACTAAAGTCAGAATACAATGAGTTGTCAGATCAATTTATTGATGTTCAAAAAGACTTGATGGATGCTCAAGTCAAGATTTCTGAGTTGAAGATTGAGATTCTTGTTCTTCAAAAACTAGTAAAGAATTCAGCTATGTCTCCTACTCTACTGAATTACATTTACAATCAGGAGAAGAGTGACGATAGTGTGAAATTAGAGGATTTGCATTCTGTTCCAGCTCCGGTGGTTATCTTAAATCCTCCATCTGTGTCACTTGATCCAAGAGCTGAATTGCAAGATTATTCTAAATTTGCAACTCCAGCAAAGAAGAAGAAAAACAAATCTGAGAAAAGGGAGAAGAAATTGGGTGAAGCTCCAAAGTTTGTCTCAAGTTCCAAAGTTTTGGAAGAGCAAAAGATTTGTGAGAAAGTTGATTCTGTTCCTTCATTTGCTAATGAAGAAGAAAAAGCTTTGCTTCAAAGTAACAACTTGAAAGATATTAAAGCTAAGTTCAATAGCGAGGCTAAAGAACGAAAAGTTCCAGAATCTTCTTCAAGTTCTTCAAAAATTCCAGGGTATAAACAAAAAGGCTTGGGTTATATTGTTAACGAAGAACCAGTTTCAACACTACCACAGAAGCAGCCAAAGGGGAAGGCTAAAGAGAAAGTTTCAGGTCACAAGAATCAGTCAAAGCAAAGGACACAAAAGGTGTTCAACTCAAAGAATGCTGATTACTATTCTGGAGGATCTTCTTATAGTTCTGAGTCTTCTCAAAGAAGTCCATCTCCAAGGTATGATACTTCTGATGATTTCTTTGATTCATTCAGTTCTGAAAATATTTTTGGTTATCATGATGTGTTCAAACAGGACAAGAAACATCTAAAGAATTTTGTTGATAAAAAACAAATTTTTGAATCAAATCTGGGTAGCAGTTCCCTTAATGTTTTTCAAAGGAAGTGTTATGCATGTCGTAAACCAGGGCATCTTGCTGCACAATGTCCTACGAATGCGAGCACTGACGCTTATGTGCACAAAACTGCTAAGTATGTGGATTTAAATGGTCGTATTTTTGATGAACCACAATCATTCAGGTCCCAATCAGCTAGTAAGTCGTCTTGGGCAAAGACGCAAGTTGATAATTTTGTGGATTCATTGAAAAATTTTCAATCGCCCAAGATGTGGAAACCACGAGTTGTTTCCTTGGCAAACAAAGACCATGTTGAAGACACCGGGCGACCCGAGGCTGTTGACTCGGGCCGATCCCAAAACCACTAATGTTTTATCTGGTGTCTGCAGGTTTCTTCAAGAAGACCTGTCATGCGTGTGTTGCTGATAGTGAAGAACTTGCTTAATTTAGTGTTTCAATGACATATCATTTTCAAATGTTTTTCAACCGATTTTTCCAAAACTAAAACTGCAACGTGTCAGTGTTGGTCGATCAATTTTCTTTCTTGTTCATATGTTTACGTTTTTGTAGTTGTACATATTTTTAGGGGGAGAAAATTGAAAATTCAAAAAAAAATAGTGTTTGTTTGAATTTTAGGGGGAGAAATTGGAAAAATATAAAAAAAAGAAATGGAAAATTGAGAAATTTGATCCGACAAAAGCGAGAAATGATAGTACATCAGCATATATGTTATCTGCCATGGATAGATTAAGTCTAAAGGCTGTAGGTACTTGCATAATCTGTGAATGTGCATGACTAATCTGATATCTGCAAGTAAGATATAAACATAAAGCTTGCCTGATGATCTTTGGTTATTTGCTTCTTGATGAATGCTGTGTGATGATTCCAAAAATAGAATAAAGAGATATCTTGATGAATGCATGTTTTCATTTTGCAAAAATTTCAACTTGTTTGATTTTCTTTATTTTGTCAAACGATCGGCCTTTCTCTGCGTATCGAAAGATCGACCTGATTGGTGTTCGTTTGACGTTCTGCTTTATTTTCTTTGGTGTTTCGTATAATCCATCGGACTTTCTCTGCGTGTACGGGAGTACCGACCTGATTGTTGTTGGATTATACAATTTCTGCTTTATTTTTATATTTCTTATTTTCCTAAACAATCGGACTTTCTCTGCGTGCTCACAAGCCGACCTGATTGTTGTTTGTTTAGGGTTCTGCTTTATTTTTGCATGACTCATCAAGGATGATTAAATCTCTAAGAAAGTTGGATTTATATGATAAATATGATGATTTGCCAGTATTTCTGATAGAGTGGAGGCCGAGTTATCAGTGCATGATAAAATTACCTTAAGCATATCTGAAAACGATAAAAAATGATTGGTGCATGCTGAAATAAACATAAATGTTGTATTTGCGATTATCTTGGCTTGCATGCTGATTAAGACCGAAATTGAAATGTGCTAGATGCATTATGTCTGATATGATCTCGTGTCGTGATCTTTCTCGCAAAATACCAAAAATAGAGTGTAATTTTGTATTGCATTTATATTTTCATTTTAGTATCATTCAAAAAGATTTTTGGTGTGTTTTAGCATAACTTTGAAAAATCAAAAATATTTTAGGTGTGTTTTGATCTAAAGTTTCTAAAAGCCAAAAAGATTTTATTTCTTAGTTGTTTTCGATTGATCAACACTTGATACAAAATCAAAATTTCAAAATCAATATCTTGGATTCTCAAAGAGAAGTTTTGCTCCAAGATTAAATTAAGCTTGGTAATTTGTATAGAAAACAAAAACTGCACTTTTTGTCTTCTAAAGTCGCAGGTTCTGTGTGTCAAGACTCAAGCATGGTGAAAGAGGGAGTTTGTTATATCATTCTCAAGTGGATCTTGATGATCAAAGATGTTTCAAGATTGATCCAGCCATGCAAGCTCTGTTTCTGACAAGATTTCAAGTTGAAGATCTGATGCAGCAATGTTGAAGATTGAAGACTAGAAATTTAGTTAGACTAGATACACTACACGTTAAGGGGGAGTTTGTTAGAGCATATTCCTATGCCATGATGTGTCTCGTGTATTGTATCTATGTAATGAGAGCAATTGTGTGAGTCTTGTTAGGCATGCTGAGCGTACCACATGGTCCGCCGGACCAGTTGGTGCAGCGTACCAGTTGGTACGCTGGGTGGTACGCCAGCTAGTCTAAGTTACCTATAAATAGGTAGTTTGTGTTGAGAGCATTAGCACTGATAGAGAACTTCAAGTCATATTCTACATTTCTGTGTGTGTGTTTTCTGTGTGTATGCTCTCAAGGTTTCATCAATACAAATCTCATTTGTATTTACTTTTGATCTCGTTTTATCTCATTATCACGTGATTAGCAAACGATCCATCGTTCCATGGTTTTACAGTAATCTTCAAGTGATTCAATACAAAATCTCTTATTTACATCCGTGTTTACTATCATTGATCAAAGCATGCTGTAGTAAGATCGTATCTCGTTTTTACACTAACTACTGCTTTCAACATAACTGTTGAGAAGCCTGTGAGTTCTTCAGTGCAGGAACATAACTATTACAGGTCAGCTGATGAACATTGGAAGAGCAACCAGGCTGGAATCAAGAAGCCAATCTTCTTCTCTTCAATGAGCATCAAACCTATCTTGCCAAACAATGGGAACAAACCTTCTGAAATAATTCAAATTGATACTGAAACCGTTCCGGTTAAAGTCCAAGCGGAACCTGTTTCTCCGGTTCAAGTTCAGCCGGAAAACTCAATTTCAGAAACTGTCGAGAACACTGATTCAGGGTCAAATGAACCTGAAAATTCAAATGATGCTACATCAAATGAGCTCAATTTTGAGCATCTGACTCATGAAACAGTTGAAGTTTCAGATCCTGTGTCACACATTGGTGATGATGAGCTTGATCACATACTTCCTTGGCTCAATATACCCTCAAATGGAAGAAGCCATGAATTCCCTGTGCTTCTAGACAGAAGAATCAACAAGCATCATCCTTTGGAAAATGTTATTGGAGATGTTTCAGCACCTGTGTTGACAAGAAGTAAATCTGCTGTTGCAAACATTTGTTTGCATGCTGCATTTTTGTCTCAAGAAGTACCCAACAAGGTAGCTAATGCCTTGAAAGATAATAGCTGGGTAGAGGCAATGCAAGAAAAGCTATTTCAAATCAACAAGCAGAAAGTTTGGGAATTGGTAGACTTGCTTGATGGAGCAGAACCAATTGGTACTAAGTGGGTGTTCAGAAACAAGAAAGATGACAAGGGCTTTGTAATTAAGAACAAAGCAAGACTAGTTGTGCAAGGCTATGTACAGGAAGAAGGCATAGATTATGATGAAGTGTTTGCACCTGTGGCTAGATTGGAAGCAATCAGAACTTTTCTAGCCTATGCTGCCTTCAAAGACTTCCCAGTATTTCAGATGGATGTCAAAAGTGTTTTCCTGTATGGCCAGCTGGAACAAGAAGTGTATGTCAATCAACCTCATGGCTTTAAAGACCATCCCATCCAAATAGGGTGTGCAAGCTGATCAAAGCTCTGTATGGTCTCAAACAAGCACCTAGAACCTGGTATGAAACTCTTTCAAACTATCTTCTATAGAATGGCTACAGGAGAGGAGCAATTGATACAACACTTTTTGTTAAGTGTGTTGGTAAGGATACATTGATGGTACAAATTTATGTGGATGATATTAATTTTTGATTCATCTAATACTGTTTTGTGCAAGGAGTTTGAAATTTTGATGCAGTCAAAATTTGAAATGAGTTCCATGGGATAACTAATATTCTTCTTGGGATTACAAGTGAAGCAAACTGCAGCTGGAATTTTTCTGAACCAGTCAAAGTATATTCAAGATATGCTGAAGAGATTTGACATGCTGAGATGTTCAAGTGCAAAAACTCCTATATCCACTTCCCATAAGTTAACTAGTGACTCAAGTGGCGAAGCAGTGGATGTACACATGTACAGGGCGATGATAGGATCACTGATGTATCTTATTGCAAGTAGACCTGACATTATGTTTAGTTTTTGCTTATGTACAAGATATCAGTCCTCACCAAAGGAATCTCACATGCTAGCTGTCAAGAGAATTTTCAAGTATTTGAAGGGTCAACCAAAATTGGGTTTGTGGTATCCTAAAAACTCTGACTTCTCCTTTAGATCATTCACTGATAGTGACTACGGAGGATGTGATATAGACAAGAAATCAACATCAGGAGGATGTCAATTCTTGGGTGAAAGACTTGTCTCCTGACAGTGCAAGAAGCAAACTTGTGTTTCTACATCAACTACTGAGGTTGAATACATTGCTGCCTCAAGCTGCTGCAGTCAAGTTCTTTGGATCCAAAATCAGATGCTTGATTATGGGATCACCTTCATAACAACAGTGCCATCTCCATCATTAACAATCCAGTCAAGCACTCCAAAACAAAGTACATTGATATAAGGTATCATTTTATTAGAGATTGTGCAGAAAAGAATCAAATCAAGTTATTCAAAGTTCATACTGATCATCAACTGGCTAATTTGTTTACCAAAGCTTTTGATGAGGCAAGATTCTTCTACCTCATCACAGCCATTGGGATGATGAACTTTGACTAACATAAAACTTTTCACAACCTTAATAAAAGAGAGATTTGTGACTAAGAGTTCGTCTCTTGATACAAAAAGAAAAAGAAAATGAAAATATACTGTGTTAATTAGAAACCATTTCAGTTCATAGTCAGTAACTGCCATGAAACTATGAAAAATTATCATAAATTTTCAAAAACCATGTGTTTTTGTTTTCCGCTTCAAGTTCCGGTTCAACCTGTGAGAAAATAACTTTTGAAAATCTCCGAGTGAACTTCAACCGGAAAAATACTTTGTACTTACGTGGCAAAAAGTTTTTGAAAAAAATTCTTCCAAGCGGAAAAATCATCCGCTTGAAGTTCAAACGGAAGAAATTTAGTTTTTAAAACAAAGGAGAAAATGGGTTCCACTTGAACTTCCGAGTCAACAAGTCAAAATCACATTTCATTAAATTACCCGGAAGGCACAACTTTTTAAGCGGATACACAATAAATTACCCATTAAGTTTTTAACAATTAAATATCCGAGGTTTCAGTAAATATCCTTTTGGATAATGACATGCTTTAACGTGTTGTACCGTATAAACCACTAAACACAAGTCACATCAGTTACTGAACGGTTGCGTTAAAACCTCTCTCCTCCATGTCACCGACGAAAAAGGTAAAAACCCCTAGTTTACCGTCATTTCCCCATTTCTCACAAACCCCACTCTCAAATTTCTCTCCAAACCTCTCCGTAACTTCCCAAAACCGTCGATTTCTCTCTCAATCTCAAATCAACAATGGCTCCCAAGGCGAGTACAAGTGGCAAGAAGCATGCCAGTGATTCGAAGTTCCCCGTGGAACACAATCTGGTAGCCTATCTTGAAGCACCCAGTAAAACCGATATTTACAACGGCATGATCGAATTCCTAAAAAGTCTCATCTTCATCACGCGCTGACCGTTGAAGCGGTGATATTTGAAGAAATTATGGAGGAATTCTGGTCTCATGCTCGGGTAGTTGAAGATAGCAACGGTGGTGAAGCAATCATATCAACAGTTCAGGGCTCGACAGTGGAAATAGATGAAGCAAAGGTGAGAAAAGTGTAACCTCTAAGGGATGAAAATGGATATGTGGCTGTCGATTCCAAGAAGTATCTACCACTATTCAGAGACATTGGATACGGTGGTTCGTTGCAAAGCAAGACCATCAAAAAGGGGCAACTGCCATACAACTGGAGGTATCTGGCCCACACGATTTTGGTGTGTCTCACTACAAAGAAGGGTGGTTTTGACGAACTTGTTGCTGAACAAGCTTCGGCCTTCTATGCTATGTTAAAGGGTGAAAATGTCAACTTCTCAAAACTTATTTTCCATGCCCTAAAAATGAACACCACACCTGCATATGTTTATCTCTATCCCAGGTTTTTAACTTGCATTCTCAAAGAAGAATACCCTCAAATTATTTTGGGTGGTTCAATTCTACACCAAAAGCTTCTGAATGGGAACTTTTTCTAACCTAGCTTTAAATAAGACAGTATTTCTTGGAAGGGATACAGACCATCCCCTGCCAATTCCAAGGCAGTTTCCTGATGAACCTGCACAAGCTGAGGTTCAAACGAAAATTGTTGTTGCAACTGAGCACCCTGCTCAAGATGACAGGACTACAAGCCCCATAGTTCCTGATCCCACATCTGTCCCCACTTCCTCTACATTAAAAACTTACCATTCCAAAAAGAGGAAGTCCACTGATAAAAAAACCACCACTGCCACTTCCTCATCAGAATCCACACCTGTAATTTTTAAGAGGAAGTCCACTGATCAAAAAACCACCATTGCATATTAGCACGGCATATCATCCTCAAACGGATGGACCAAGTGAGAGGACGATACAAACTTTGGAATATATGTTACGTGCATGCATTATTGACTTTGTAGGAAGTTGGGATAGTCACCTACACCTGGCAGAGTTCTCATACAACAACAATTATCATGCTAGCATAGGTATGCCACCGTTCGAAATGTTGTATGGTAGGAGATGTAGAACTCCAATGTGTTGGGGTGAAGTAGGCCAGCGAGAGCTAGGAAGCAAGGATGAGGTTCAGAACATGGCTCGAAACCTTGATGCGATCAAGGCACGACTAAAGGCTGCTCAAGATAGACAAAAGTCTTATGCAGATAAGAGGAGGAGGCCTATAGAGTTCCAAGTAGGAGACTTCGTGTTATTAAAAGTGTCTCCATGGAAGAGTATTATTCGCTTTCGCAAGAGGGGCAAGTTAGGCCCGGCGTTCGTAGAACCTTTTAGAATTGCTGAATGTGTAGGAGAAGTTGCCTATCGACTAGATCTACCTGAGGAAATGTCTAGGATTCACCCAACATTTCTTGTATCACACTTAAGGAAGTGTGTAGTAGATGAGTCGCAAATAATACCCTTGGATGAGATAGAAATCGATAACACGCTGTCACTTGTAGAAAGGCTCGTTGCTATTATAGATCGATATGAGAAAAGGCTTAGGAATAAGACCATTCCAATGATTAGGGTGCAATGAATGCACAAGAAGGGTTCTGAGTCTACATGGGAAAGAGAGGACGAGATGCGAAAATCTCATCCTGAGTTGTTTGAAGCCTGAACAGGTTTCGAGGACGAAACCTTGTTTAAGGAGGGGAGAGTTGTAACACCCCAAAAGTTAAGGTAATAAATATATGTGTTTATATATTTATAGGTGTGTGTTTATGTTATAAACATGTTAAAATGTTAAGTAATGTGTAATTGAAGTTATAACGATAAACTCTGAGTTTATCGGGTTAAAATAGTAATAAAATACGTGTTTGCATGTTATATAAATGTTATATATGAGTTATATTAGTGATACATGTATACACATGATGATATAGGTGAATACGTAGTTGCGGAGATATTTGATAGAAAGAAATATAGGCGAAGTCGGAATAACAGTTAGATAAATAATTAAGTTTATCTTATCATTTTGCGTGTCCTGAGGCTTAGATGATTATAAGAGAAAGTATTAGGATATTTAGGAACCTAAGATGCATGTTTTATATAAGTTCGAGGGTTAAAGATGGTATTTTGGAAAGTTCTAGGCTTGTTTGAAAAACAAAAGAGGAGCTCATGACAAGTGTCATTTTTTTTGTTGATTTGGTGTCATATTCACTTGCCATGTGTCATGTTCACCACCCTTAGGTGTCAAAACTGATGCTTAGTCATCATGCCATGTGTAAGCATCAGGTTAGGAGTGTTTGGCTATAAATAGGCCATAAATCCATCCATTCTTCCTTGCTAATTCACCTAAAATCAACCTAAAACCTCTAAGAAACCTCAAGAACACCAAGAACACTCTAGCTTGCATTTTGAAGATTCAAAGGGAGTTAGGAGCCCATCTTATGAAATAGATCAACTTAAGGTATGTTTAACATAAGCCTTCAATTAGTTTCATGATTCATAACACTTAGATATGCCTTTTAAGAATAATGCAAGGTTAAGGTTCTTGAACATGTTTTGTTGAGATTGGGAGTTTTAGTGGGAATCATGAGTTGAAATTTGGTATGAAGCCTTAGAATAACATGTTTTAAGAAAGCCTAAGTTAGATCATGTTTAAAGAAGGGTTGGTATGGTTCACCATGTTGGTTTATCAAGAACAAGTAAACCAAGAACAAAAACATAAACATTGGTGTTTTGATCATAGTAATTCCGCCTCCTGGTCATGATAACACCTATATGGTCGGTCATGATCATCACCAAACTAAAACACAAATATGGGTGATATCTCATAGTAAGCCCGCCTCCTGGTCGTGATAACGCCTATACGGCCGGTCATGAGAATCACTCATCAAGGGCATAAAGGCTTGGGCAAGGGTAATGATATTCAACAAAAGAACATGATTATATATATGTACTAAGTATATATAAGTTAAAACATGGGTTTTGATAAAGTATTGAATGTACCGAGTTACTCAGATATCTAGAAGTTGGTGCGGACTGGAAGGGTGGCGCCTGTACACTGGGGTTTCTTGCATAGTGACGTTGTCACATAAATCCCAACTGGGACATGGCATACGCTTCACTGGGTGATCCCGGAGTGAGCGTTTACTTATAGGAATGCACCTCTTCATAAGTATCACTAAAAGAATACTTTTTCCCATAAGGGGCAAAACGGTTATTTAGACAAATGGATGTTAAACCAACAAGGGATTGGGTTTAGGATAAAGGGGTTAACCTTAATGACCGTTTGTAACCTCTAGGATGTCTTGCTAGGGGACATCACGTTAAAGCAAGTTAGTTTCATGAAGGAATAAGGCAAGAAACTACTTCGCAACCTAAGGTGAGTTCTATGAGCCCTCTTTTAAATTCTTTAAATGCTTTAAACCATTTTGGGCTGATATACATAACGTTTTGTGAAAATACTCTCAATTGTTATAATTGCTTGTTATATGTATTGATTGTATGGTGATGATTAGAGGAAAGATAGATTGCCATTTCGATGTTTCTAGTAGAATAGATTAAGGATGGTAATCGAGAAAATATTGGTGAGCAAGGGGCTTCTGAAACAAGAAGTTAAATAGTGGTGTCTCAATGGTGTCAAAACCAAGCGTCAAAGCTAAGCGGCGTAAAAGCCAGAAAGCGTCAAAGCTATATAGTGTCAAAACTAAAGGGACCGTTGCTACACGATGTGTTCGTAAGGCAAATAGAAACACTATTTCCCTAAGATAGCACTTAACATTAGGATACGTTCTTAAGGTGAGACAAGGATGAAAAAGCAACAGAAGGTTAGTCTATTCACGAGATTAGGGTATGTGAATATATGTGCTATATGCTTTGTGTTTGATTGTCTAATTGCAGAAATGTGTTTGACAGACCTAAGTGCCTTCAAAAGGTAAAGTTTTCCAAAAACGTAGAACTCACCACCGTAAGCTGACTTGTTAAGTTATGTATGTCAGATGAGGCTGGACCATCGGATCGAAAAGGGAAGGCTGAGATGTGAGCAGGAACTAGGGGGCGTACACTATCAAGACAATGTCAAGCTATCAAGAGAAGACATTTTCGAAGACTGGCATGGAGATATTTTTCTCTTTTGTATTTGTCTCTCTTACTATGTAATGCTTGGCATATGAATAAAAGTTTTTATTTCCGCTGCTTTAGTTATCTCTGTTGTACCTTGTGTTCATGAGTAAATCCGATGCGTGACCGCTCCTAGGGCCAAGTCTGGGAGTAGGCGTCACATTTACCCAACTTAATCATTTCTAGTTTTATAACCTTTTAATAAACCCAATAATGTCAACCAACACTTATATATATTTTGTAACAAAAACATTTATATAAGTTCCACCAATTATCATAAACTACTATTTCACCAAGTTTTCCAATATCACAAGACATTGTTTTATGTTATGAACTTCATGTAAGCCGACAAAGTCAACTAACCGTTTCGACTCGTTTAACCAACTTTTCACATTTCATATGTTCCATTAACATAATAAGATATCATTTTCAACATCTAAACACATATTATAACAACATATCACCAACTTAAACCATTTGAACCATTGTTTATGTTTTTCATCAACTTATCTTACAACCGAGCTTTTTAAGCAACAAAACCTTATGTTTTATATCACATGCATTTGTAGTGTGAATGGTTCATCAAATGCTTAATATGCAACAAGGGAAAGCGGGTTTTCTCACGTAAATGAGCGACGAGATCGATGAAAAAGACCGAGAAACTTGACCAACTCTTAGGGAACTTTCCAAATGACTTGTGAATACTTCTAATGGGGTGCTAGGACCTGCTGTTCGAAGCTAGTGAAAAACAACGTGAAAACGTGAGTTTTCGGTTTCAAAACGGGTCCGGACGGGGGGTTTTCGGGGCTATTTTGTAACCGAAACGACGAGGGATCGAAAGGAGAGTTATATACCTGTAACAAGAGTGTTGTGGGACTGAGATTTGGACCTAGTAGGCTGTTGAGTTGCTGCTGCGTTCTGGGTTAAAAACAGGGTTGAAAATGGGTTTTCTCATGATTTTATGTGGAGAATATAGTGTTTCTTGCAGCCTCGTTTTGGGGTAATGAACTAGAAGAGCTTGATGATTGTTTCTAAGTTCTAAACAAGTTCAAAGAGGCTGGAAAGTTGCTGCTTCAATACAGTGAACAAAGAACACGAAAAAGTGGGGTTTTCGAGTGGTTTTCGGGGGCTGGAATTCACAACCAGGTCTAGAGGCTGAATGAGGTGGGTTTTTTGCTTGAAAAAAAGATGATGGGGGCTGTTCTTACAGCCTCAAATTCGTGGTCTGGGTCTGTTACACCAGGTCGCAACCAGGGAGTAAGAATGGTGGGTTGAAAACATGATTCTATGCGAGATGAAGAGGGGTTTTGGCTGCTGAAATTTTTACCAGATCTGGAGGGTGGAAGGAGGCAAGTTTGGTGATGGTTTTCCATGGGTTTGGGCTGGGTTTAATGCTTGTAAAGGAGGGCTGGAGCTACTATGAAAAGCATCGTAACAAATGGAGCTTGAAAGGGTTGGAATGGTGATAAAAATCAAGGGTTTGGGGTCACTGTTTGTAATCGAGAACCAAGAGGGAAAATGATGGGTTCTTGATTTGCTTGGATGGATACAATATAGGATGGAAATGGCTCAGTGAGTTTTGAAAGTAGTTAGAGAAGAAAATGTTTGAACTTCTTGTGTGGGGCATGAACCGTAAGGGGATGACTTTGGTGAAGGAAACTCTAAGGGTAATGGCAATGGTTTCCCCATTTCCCCAATCCCCCACTCCATTTTTTGTGCCACCTCATCATTCCACACCCCTTCCTATTTTTCCCCATTTTGTGGGTAATGGTTTCCCCACTCTCCCACTCTCTCAAACACCCCATAAAAACCTTCCCAAACCCCCCTCTCTCTCTATCCCCAATCGGTGCGCCCCAATCCCATTTTCACCATCCCGATCCCGAAAATCCATTTCCCCGATTTTCCCCGAGCAACCGGATTATGGTGTTCCCGAGCTCCCCGAATCCCCCCGAAATGCCCTCTCCCGAGGGTATTACTTTTACCCTAAATACTTGGCATCTTTTTAAGCAATAATCGGTGGTGAGGTTGATTAGAAAATGAGGAAGGCATCTTCCATGGGGTATACACACCAAAGTCCTCTACATGAAAATGGTAATGTCCTCCATGCTTTACATCAATCTGGTGAGGTAAAAGATTAAGGGTAGAAAGACATGGTCAAAGCTTCCAAGTTTGTTTCAAAAAAAAAAATCTACCATGGCTTCATTAAGGGGAGAGAACCGTTCTTTTTTTAATAGAGAAGCTAAGTAGGTAGATGGAGTGTAGAAGTTTAACTAGATAGGTATTTACCCAATCGTTTTATTGAAAATCGGGTACTCTTCGGGTATAGCGGGTATATACCCAAAATTAATAAAGATGAATACTTTTATAAAAACACTTTATAAAAAATAGTATCTAATATTGAATGGTTTATTGGTGATAATTGGGTGTGTTTAGACTCGATCAAATAATAAATACGCATGAAACGTTCGCGTTAGAATAAAGACGTAACGTAAATATATTTTAATCATAAAAATATATTAATAGGCATTGGAATATTTATTAAAATATTTATTTAACCTATTATGGAAACATCACCAACGCTCGTGTGAGCCAGTAATTATCTAAACTACCGATGCATGAAACGAATGCACTGGAAATGCTACGGAATGTAACACGTTAATCATGCAATTTAATTCTACGGAGTATGTAATGCATGTGCATTGGATATATTGGGAGCGGGAAATGACCTGGAATTCCGACGGTTGTCATAGATTACACAGTAAAATTCACATAGAAGATTAAAACATGATTAGCCGAACTCTAGTTGGACCAGGTTCGTGTGAGTCCGAACTGAAGTTCGCCTAGCTCACAGTAAACTTGCATAACTTTGTCTTGTATTTGATACTTCACATGACGACCAAGAATCATGTATCAACACATAGTTAAAATCTGGTCTCTCTTATTTCTCTCTCAATTGCCACTGAACTACAAAGAATGTCTATTTATATGCATGCAAATCTGTCCGAACTGAACTTCACCTGAAGTCACCTGAACTGACACGAACTGCCAGTTCATGTCATTTCGTGTAGTCACACGAACCGTGACTTCGTGTCACTTTGGTTGATAGCTTCTTTGCAATTCTCGTATTTTTCAGATACTTCACATGACGAACCGAACATGCACTAACAGTCGGCTACGAAATGAACTGACACACGAAGTGAGCTTAGTAACGAAGTCGTCTATGAAGTGACCTAACACACGAAGTGAATCTAGTAACGAAATGAGCTACGAAGTGAACTGAGTCACGAAGTAAGACACAGACTAAGGGACAAACCACTCTACGAAGTGACCTACAAAGTGAGACGAACTGTGACTTCGTGGTGGTTACGGTGACGAACTGAGACTTTGTGGCGGTTATTTTCACGAACTAAAACAAGGACTAACGAACTGACGCGGATTTTGGAAAAAAATTCGATCGTGAAGTTTTTGACACACCAAAATCAACCAGATATCATCATTTTCATGTAAAAAATGGGTTAGATTGAAATTATATCGAAAATGACACGCTTTGAGAGTAAAAAATGATGTAAACTTGAGAAAAATGGATCGAAACGTGACAAAAATCAACCAAAAGAGTATTTCTGAGCTAGGCACATCACCAATAGCTCTGATACAACTTGAAAGTTCATGGGGACGGACCGGATAGCTAGAACTTGATTGGAAACATGACTAATTAAACGATAAGATCTAAATAAAGCTTCATTTCATTGATCTGGACAAACACAAATCACAATGGAATCTAATCAGAAATGCTCTCTAGTTTTCACTCTAGAAACACACACAAAATGACCAAACACGAGCAATGGTATTATTTTTTAATCTTGTTCATATGGAGCATAGCGTTATAACATGATACACATGAACTTTCAAAAGACGAGACAATCTTTTAGTTGAAGTGGGTAGCCTTTGGTAACTAAAATTTCCAAAACAACTTCTTTTATTTTGCTGATTTATGTGTACTTGAAAATAAATTGAGCAACACTTGTATGATAATAGCTTGTGGTCATTGTTAACTATTTATGGTTGAATTTTGATTCTCTCTCTAATTTTTTAATTGTCAACAACTTGTTTTGTGTAGAGATGTAAGTCATAGTATTCTGGTTGTTTTTTGTGGCTTGTTGATATTGACCCACGGGTTTGAGTATGATAACAAACTGATTGAGTACATCAAGAATTATCGTCATGTGTTTGATCTTGGTAAGCACTTGAATAATTTTTTGTTTTAATTTTGTTCCCCTTTTTATGCATTACTCTTTTAATCTGGTTTTAATATCATACCAATGCAACTATTGCAGCCGGTATTTGATCAAACATTCTTGTGTGTGGCTTATTTGTAAAGCGTCATTGTCTCGGCATTCCCTCATTTAACCTTAAGTCTAAATGTTAATAAAAATACATTACAGCAAAAAATGAAACTTCAATGGAGAGACAAAGCTTATATGCATATTATATGATCATGTGCAAACGCCACTACATTCCAAGAGTTTGCATCAGAGATTGTGGCTAAAGATGGGTAATAGTAAAACTTACAAATGACTAGCATATATCACATCCTACCATTGAGTATGATCTTATTTCACAGGTTGGTGTAAAGGATTGTAATTTCGATATGTTTCATATGATAATCCAAATTCTAATAATGTATTGTTGGATAATCTTCGCACATAAATGTTCTGTTGATAACAATTTTTTTTTATTTTTTTTTGTTGTGAATCTTGATTTTGGGTTTCTTTTAAATACTAGAAATTTGTTATTTTTTCAATTTCTTTGATTCAATGTAGAATGAATTAATAGTTATTAAATTATTATTACAATCTAAAATAATTACATGTATTCATAACTCATAAAATGCTCTAAGTGAACCTATCAGCTGGTTCCATAAACTGAATTAATAGTTATTATTCTTATTATAATCTAAAATAATTGCATGTATCTATAACTCATAAAATGCTCTAAGTGAACTTACCGGTTGGTTCCATAAAATGCACCGGTTTGGATTAGTTACACCTATTAGGGAAAGCGGAGTACCATATATGTAATCTTACGAATCACATACACTTAGAATCACCTATTGATCATTGTGTTTGATCCCGATTCATAAGGGAGGGTTTACAAGTTTGCTCGGTTCTCACCTGATAGTGAAAACGGGGGCGATCCTGGGTTCCCTCTCTATGAGGTTCAGACTCGGGACTATGTGTAGATCCAGGGTAACCAGTCCTGGTACACGCTGAGCCAAATTGCCGTTTAAAAGAAGGTTACTCTTTTAGGGAAAACGGAGTACCATATATGTAATATTATGAATCAGATAGACTTACTCTTAGTTGTCTCAATGTATTGGTTCAATACGGAGCAACTTTTAGCGTTATAAACCATGTTTCTACTTATATTGTATATATGCAATATCAAATCAAACCATGTTTGTGCTTATGTTGCATATATGCAATAACTATTAAGACATAAATAATATTTTTTACATATTTTAAATCAAACCAAACCATTTTTCGTCTTATGTTATGTATATGAAACACCAAGTCAAACCATGTTTATGCTTATGTTGCGTGTATGCAACATGTATGCAACATGTATGTAACATGACTATATTTTCATATATGGAGTGTGTCTGTGTTTATAGTTTTCAACCTCCTGATATTCTAATTCTATATTACATATATGCAAAAATATTCAGGCATACAAATATGTTTTTACATCTTTTAGATCAAACCAAACCATGTTTCTGTTTATTTACATACATGCAACATCAAATAAAACAATGATTGTGCTTACGTTGCATATATGCAATGTATATGTGTTTATAGTTTTCAACCTTTTGATATCCTAATTTTATATTGCATACGTCTTTTAAATCAAACCAAACTATGTTTCCGCTTATGTTGCATATATGCAACATCAAATCAAAACCATATTTCCCATAGCCTTCCAACGTTGTCTCCAACATATGTAACCATGCACACTTGGTCAAATATTGTACCCACCATGCACACTTGGTCGAATATTACACCCACAATTTTCTTATACACATTTATCACAATCATGTAAAAGAGCTTGAACGACTTAATGACCATCATGGACTGATGCAATCGCCCCAGACATGAAACGAAATAAGACACGCCGAACCGATGACACAACATGAAACACTCCTGTGTTGCACATATGCAACACCCTATATTGTATTTATGAAACACTATGAAAACCTAACTCAAGTGTTACAATAAATCCTTTACATTGTTTTATAATATTATGTTTATTTATTATGTATTGCGTATATGACACACCCTATGTATGAGAATAATGTAAAATAGAGATAGTATCAATTTTTTTTTTCAAATAGAAAATAAAATCAAAGCTTTAACAACCAAGAACACCAAAAAAGAAAAAACAAACTCCACTGACACATTTTTTACATATATGCAAAACTTGAGGCTTCACATATGCAACA
The DNA here is from genome assembly GCA_039602395.1 of Deinandra increscens subsp. villosa. Classification (NCBI taxonomy): domain Eukaryota; kingdom Viridiplantae; phylum Streptophyta; class Magnoliopsida; order Asterales; family Asteraceae; genus Deinandra; species Deinandra increscens. The sequence continues at coordinate 23,871,300 of JBCNJP010000003.1, forward strand.
CCCTATGTTTTGCACATATGCAACATTACAAATTAGATACACTCTTATTTTTAATACATTTATCACTCTCGTATGTTTTTTTCTTTTTTAATATGTTACGTATATTCCTAAGAATATCACTCGCGTATGTTTTTTTTAATATGTTACATTACATATATGCATCATACAGTGTTGCATATATGCAACACCCTATGTTGCATATATGCAACACTTTATATTGTTTATATGAAACATTATGAATTACATATACCTTCATTTTATTTATATAGAGGTATTATTAAGAGAAGATAATAAAGAGTGGTTTATAGCAACCTTTACATGGGTAAATAACTAAATATAAAAGTAAATGACGGTGACAAAAAAAAAGTGTTCTAAAGAAAGTATATAACGACTATTAGAGATAGTTTAACCGGGGTGCTTGTATACATTAGTAAACACCCATACTCATAAATGTTGATATGATGAATGTAATTCTCCATAGGAACATCAACGGAGAAATACACATCACACAAAGGTGCAACTAGAGCCTAGCCTGAATTACTAACCATGTTTTCTAAACCCAAAAAAATATCAAAAAACAAAAATTGATGATCCAAAACAACAACTAATCCTAGAATTATATAACAAAAAGAAAGAAATGTTCAAATCAGGTCAGAAGCCCTAATCTTGATTTGTCCATATGAAATCTTAATGAGTTGTACCCAATCTTCCTTCATACTTTACTCGAAGCAAGCATCTAACATGTAGCAGCAACACAGAGCAGCCGAATTACACACAATCACAATAAAAAAAGTCAACACATTTAAATTATAGTTACCTAATCACTGTCACACATATCATTTGCTTGTTTAAATAGTGTTTTATTTTTTCAAGTCATATATTTACTTCTAATCAACCCAATATCACAATATCACTTATTTTCTCAAACCATGTCGGGATTGCAATTTCTCAAACCAACGGACCAATACAATGTGTTCGAGGGAGTGAAAAGAAGTGTCTTAATTTGTTCAAAATCTTGAAGAGACCTACAACTTTAAAAAGCTATAGAATTAAAAATAACTATAATCTAAGTAAGAAACAAGAGTCAAAACTATGAAAAGGTTAACGTAGACTACTCTTATCCATTTGCACTAATTAAAAAGTGAAGTGTCCAGCAGGCTCGTCTTGATTTTATCACTTGCTAGTTGCTACCACTTCTCCCCCTGCAGTTTTATATATCATCAATCCAACAACACCAACATTTAACCCAATAAGATGATATTTAAAGTCAATCCTTGCAACAATTGTAAATAGATTAAACCAGATTGATTCATAGCAATTAACAAGCTCATCTATCAACAGTTCATTAAAATAAATCATCCAGTGATTGAATTACATACTAGCCAGACATATTAATATGATGTATTTCTCTGCTTATAAATTTGATTCTTGAAGAGAACACATATATACATAACTAACACAACTGTAGGACCTCCGTTCGTATTTTAAACGATAAAATAAATTTCCACTAGATATTTGATACAATTACAACGAAAAGACAAAATCCCTACACTAATACAATACAAGAAAAAGAAACCTAACTATTACAATACAAAGAAATAAGACAATACAAATAAATGAAATACAATACAAACGAAAATAAGAGAATTACATAAACAAAAGAAAGAACAGTGGGTTGAAAATATTATGTTGATTAAACAATTACTAGATTAATTGGGTTGAAGAAAGGAGTTTTAAATTATGAAAATATAGATTTAAGAAAAGGTTTTAGACGAAGGCATCGGGTACCCTGGAGATCGAAGATCATCTATGATTTACACATATCTAGTGGAAATCTATATTTTCATAAATAATATATATATTTTAATAAAGTCGAGAGACGAAGGCATGTGTGATTTACACAAGATCATCTATGATTTACACAAAATCAATGGCCATCGTATGCTTAACCTCACACCATTCACTGTTTGGTGATAGGAATGGATTAGGAAGTACAATACTCCCTTTAATAGTTTTGGGGTACTCCCCCACAATGACCATAGTCGATACGATTAGGTTGTCCTATTGAACCTAGAGCATGGGATCTCCAATTTCTTAGGTTAGGTTTTCCTTCGCATCAACTTTACCCAATGGGCTTTAGTCCCTTCCCCGTTGACGACTTAAAACTAAGTCTCTGCTTAAGCCTTTTGTAAGCGGATCCGCAATGTTATCCTTTGACTTCACATAGTCAACAGAGATAACGCCCGTAGACATTAGTTGTTGTATCGTATTATGTCTACGTCGTATGTGCCTTGATTTGCCATTGTACATTACGGATCGGGCGCGCCCAATTGCCGACTGACAGTCACAATGTATGCAAATAGCCGCAAGTGGCTTAGGCCACATTGGAATATCTTCCACGAATTGACGTAGCCATTCCGCCTCTTCACCAGATTTATCTAAGGCGATGAACTCAGATTCCATTGTGGAACGTGCTATGACCGTTTGCTTAGCCGATTTCCAAGCAATAGTCGCACCACCAAGCGTGAACACATATCCGCTTGTTGATTTGGTATCCTTTATATCCGAAATCCAATTTGCATCGGTGTATCCTTCGATAACCGCTGGATATCGGGTATAGTGTAGTCCATAGTCTCGTGTGTATCTTAAGTACCTAAGTACACGAGTCATTGCTCTCCAATGTTCCGCGCACGGATTGCTCGTATACCGGCTTAGTCTGCTAACCGCATAAGCTAAATCAGGTCTGGTACATGTCATTAGATACATGAGACTCCCAATGACCCTTGAGTACTCTAGTTGAGCAACCCCTTTGCCTCTATTCTTCTTTAGATGGCGGGAAGTATCAATCGGAGTTTGAGACACACTCTTATCGTCCGCATTGAATTTCTCAAGAATCTTGTCTACATAGTAAGATTGACTCAACGTAAGACCATTTGGGGTTCTGATGATTTTTACACCGAGTATAACATCAGCGAGCCCCATGTCTTTCATGTCAAATCTCGCTTTCAACATGTCCTTAGTGGACTTGATCATCTTATCGTCACTTCCAATGATAAGCATGTCATCCACGTAAAGACATAATATCACGTAACCCTTTGGTGTGGTTTTAGAATAAACACACTTGTCGCACTCATTAATTCTAAATCCGTTGTCAAGCATGACATGATCGAATTTCTGGTGCCACTGTTTTGGAGCTTGCTTCAAGCCATATAATGACTTGACGAGTCTACACACCTTGCCATCTTGGCCCGGAGCAGAAAAACCCTCAGGTTGTTCCATGTAGATCTCCTCTTCTAAATCACCATTTAGAAAGTAGGTCTTAACATCCATTTGGTGAACCTCCAAATTTCGTAAAGCCGCTATAGCAAGCACCAACCTTATAGAGGTTATGCGTGTCACAGGTGAGTAAGTATCAAAGTAGTCTAGGCCCTCCTTTTGCCTATATCCCTTGATCACTAACCTCGCCTTGAACTTATCAATGGTGCCATCAGCTTTCATCTTCTTCTTGAATAACCAACGGTATCCAAGTGGTTTGCAACCAGCAAGAAGATCTACTAACTCCCAAGTGTGATTTTGTAAAATAGACTCTATTTCACATTTAATGGCTTCTTTCCATTGAGGCCCATCAGAAGAGGATACCGCCTCGCGGTAGGTATTGGGCTCACCCTCAACCATGTAGGTCAAGAAGTCTGGACCAAAGGATTTTCTGACTCTTTGTCTCTTGCTTCTTCGAACCTCACCCTCTTCAATTTCAGGTGGTTGATGAATTTTTTTTCATGAACCTCATCTTCAACAAATGGTGTTGAAGAACTCGCGTGATCCTGTGACACACACGGGAACACGTTTTCAAAGAATGAAGCATTCCTTGATTACATGATAGTGCCTTCCTGTATATCGGGATTTTTCGAGTCATGAACAAGAAACCGATATGCAGTACTGTTTTGTGCGTATCCAATGAAAACGCAGTCCACATTTTTGGGTCCTATCCTTTGCACCTTAGGAAAAGGCACTAACACTTTAGCTAGGCACCCCCACACTTTCAAGTATTTGTAGCTAGGCTTTATGCCCGACCACATCTCATAAGGAGTCTTATCCTTATCTTTGCGGGGTATCTTATTTAAAAGATAATTGGCCGACAAGATGGCGTCCCCCCACATGTCCGCGCTCAACCCGGAACTGATCAACATGGCATTCATCATCTCTTTCAATGTACGGTTCTTTCGTTCCGCAATACCATTTGATTATGGAGAATAAGGTGCAGTGGTCTCATGGACAATTCCACTTTGTGCACATAAGGCCGCAAATGGTGAAACATATTCACCTCCCCTATCGCTCCGAACAACCTTGATCTTTTTGCGAAGTTGGTTCTCAACTTCATTCTTAAATAAGACAAACTTGTTTATTGCTTCATCCTTACTTTTAAGTAAATATACATAGCAATATTTTGTACAATCATCAATAAAAGTGATGAAGTACTTGTTTCCACCACGTGTGGGGACCGCTTTTAAGTTACACACGTCGGTGTGAATTAAGTCAAGGGGTTCGGTGTTACGATCGATTGATTTAAAAGGTGATCTCGTAAGTTTGGATTCAACACATGTTTCGCATTTATACTTCGAGCCTATTTTGAATGTTGGAATACATTTTAAATTAATTAAACGACGAATTGATTTAAAATTCACATGTCCTAATCTACCATGCCACATATTAGAATCAGACAATTCAATCAAGTAAGTAGAAGATTTGGCCTTGGCCATTTTATTAACCACCATGGTAGAAAATTTAAACATGGAATTTTGGGCATAGCCCTAATCAACAAACATTCCAGATTTGGTCAACACGACCTGATCAGACTCGATAACTATGCGAAATCCAAACTTATTCAACAGCCAACCAGACACAAGGTTCTTGCGTATCTCTGGCACGTACAAAACGTTGCTGAGTGTGAGTTCCTTCCCATAGGTGAACTTCAAGATCACGTCGCCTTCACCCATGATGTCGGAAGTCGCTTTATTCCCCATGTATAGCTTTTCAGTCCCCGCAGCCTCCTTAAACGTATTAAAGAGGGTCTTGTCACCACAGACATGGAAAGTGGCACCCGTGTCAATGTACCGGCCTGGGTTTTCACCCACAACATTGACTTCAGCGATGAAGGCAGATGCGTCGGTAATCATGGCCACTAGGGGCATATCATCTTCCACCATATGCGCGCGCTCACACTTTGGGTTGGTGCATTCTTCAGCACGATGACCATGATTGCCACAGTTGTAGCATTTGCCCATGAACTTTTGAGGTTCCTTTTTCACAACCCCTTTTTTAGGCCCTAAATGCTCCACTGCTTTGGCCTTGCCTTTCTTAGCCGCACTATTGTGTTTCCCTCCTTTAGAAGATTGACCATGTTCCACCATATTGACTTTAGCCGAAGCTTGGATATTGGTGGACTTTTGAGCGATCCTATTGTCTTCTTCGATAGGAAGACGAACAATAAGGTCCTCGATGGTCATCTCCTTTCGCTTGTGTTTAAGGTAATTCTTAAACTCTAGCCAACTTGGAGGAAGTTTCTCAATCATGGCTGCCACTTGAAAGGTCTCACTAAGGGACATACCCTCGGCGTGGACGTCGTGAAGTATAAGTTGTAACTCTTGGACTTGAGTCATGACCGACTTTGAATCGATCATCTTAAAATCCAAGAAACGGGCTACCACAAATTTCTTTGTGCCAGCATCCTCCGTCTTATACTTCTTAGCTAAGGACTCCCATAAATCTTTGGCAGTCTTTATACCCGAGTACACGTTGTACAACGCGTCCACTAGGCCGTTTAACACATAGTTACGACACAAATAGTCCGAGTGTTTCCAAGCTTCTACCGCGCTAACGGTTTCCACGTTGGACTCCCCTTCACTAAGGGTGGGAGCGGACTCATTGAGGAACCTTGCAAGGTTCAAGGTGGTCAAATAGAACAACATATTTTGTTGCCACCTTTTGAAGTGAAGACTCGAGAACTTCTCGGGTTTCTCACCCTGATTCGCAATAGTGTTAGGCGTTACGCTCTTTTGGATGACAACGGATGTCCCCCCCCCCCCCCTCGACTTGTCACTAGACTTGTCCTTTGACCCGTTAGTATCGTTCGTCATTTCTGAGAAATAAACTTAAAGAGTTAATGTACAGAATTAAAGTGTTAACTTATGACTTTTAACGCACACGTTTTCTTTTAATACGTTCCAACTAATGGATGTATAGTGTTACTTGGTTTTTTTTAATCGCTTACGTTTAGAAAATAAAACTTGAGGTTTCAACTCGTACTTGTTATAATCTAAGTCCAACTTTGAAATAACACGTACTTGTTTAGACACGAGTTTTAATTACGTCTTTAAGTCGTGTAATTCTAAGTCCAACTTTGAATTAACCACGAGTATAAAAACGTTTTCAAACGTAACGTCCAACGTATGGTCGTTTTAGATTTCCAACTAATGGAATTAAATGTCCAAGTTTTAACGTTAGAATTAAAGTCCAACTTATGGAAATATGTTCTCAATTTCTTTTAAACTCTAACTTATGGTGAATAAAAGGTATTAAATGAGAGTTTTACACTTCTTTTAAAATCCAACTTATGGTGAATAAAAGGTATTAAATGAGAGTTTAGACTCCAACAAATGGAAGACTAAAAGAGATTGAAACTTCCAATTAATTGAAAGTTATGTATGAAAAACTTGACCAACTAATGGTCGAATTAAAAGAAAATTATATTCTCTTTATTTTCCAACTTATGGAAATTACAAGAGAATTGAAAGTTTTTAAAAAAAAAATGACAACTCGTTTTAAAAGAAAAACGAGTTTTGGTTTAAATTTTTTTTGCAAACACTAAATCACTCGAGGTTTCTAAGTCCAACTTTGAAACTCAAGATGAAGAAGTTTTTAGTAAAAACGAACGGTGTTTTTAAAAAAAAAAATTAAGTTTGTAGGACCACCGTTCGTATTTTAAACGATAAAATAAATTTCCACTAGATATTTGATACAATTAAAATGGAAAGACAAAATCCCTACACTAATACAATACAAGAAAAAGAAACCTAACTATTACAATACAAAGAAATAAGACAATACAAATAAATGAAATACAATACAAACGAAAATAAGAGAATTACATAAACAAAATAAAGAACAGTGGGTTGAAAATATTATGTTGATTAAACAATTACTAGATTAATTGGGTTGAAGAAAGGAGTTTTAAATTATGAAAATATAGATTTAAGAAAAGGTTTTAGACGAAGGCATCGGGTAAAACCCGTTTCCCTTAAAACAAATTCCGGGTCTACACAAGATCCTGTTTTGTTTCCCAGGGTACAATCGTCGAAGTCGAGAGTACGACCGGGATAACTCTAGACCCAAAAATTACCTTAAAGCTCTTGAACTTGATGATGATCTTCAAGAAGGTTGGAAGAAGTTCTTGAGATGAAGATGAGAGAGTTTTAGAGAGAAAAGAATTATCTAATTCTTGGTGTATTTTACAACCAAGAATTACCTTGGTATTTATAGGTGAGAATGAGTTGTAACAACTCATTCACCATAAACCAAGTTCATAACTCATGGTGTAACACCATTCAACATCATAAATTCAAGTTGAAACATATTTAACAAGAATTATGACATGGATTCAACTCATAAGACTCAATCTCCATTCAATTACTATTTTATTAAATAATATATATATAAATAATATATATATTTTAATAAAGTTCCAACAATCCCCCACATTAATGGAGATCGAACAAAACTTTCAAGTATCACGGCAATTTTCGACAGTCGAGCATCCAGTCCAAGCCCAGCAAAGCTGCAGCAGCCCAACGAAAAACAGGAAAAAATTCGGTGGAGGCCAGGGTCGAACCCCTGACCTCTTGCTGTGCAGAAAAGGATACAACCAACCAGGGCAGAGGCTGTTGTTGGATTAATTCTGATATGCATAGCTTTTATATTTGCTGTGCCAGTCCTAGTTTCACACAGAACCCACCTGTTCATTTCAGAAAGCGACCATACCTAAATATTTTCCATATAAATTGTTTCCGGCCGTCATTTGCTGAACCTGAACACCCCATAAACCCTAATAAAACCCCCATTAACATCTGAAACATTGGAGAAGAGATCAAGGATCAAGATTGGTGCTTTTTGGGTCAAGAATTGAAGATTTTCACCCCCACGGGTTGCTCTTTTCAATTCGGTTCTAAATCTCTACCTTTAATCTTTGTTTTTGGAACATGTTAAGCATAAAGATTATATGTTTATTGTTCCTTAGATGAATCTAGGCTAATCCATCTTTGGACCACCTAGATTAGATTAATTTTGATGATCTTTGACCCTTTCGGTTTGACTTTTTAACATGAACTTTATGTTTAATTGCTTAATGATGTTTTTAATTGGTTTGTGATGATAAAACTTGCTGATTTGGTTCCTATTATCACCGAATTATGTGGATTAATTGTCATGCTAGGTAGAACTACCTTAGTTAAGTGCTTTATCCATTGTTGATTAGTTTGACTTTTATTAGTCAACCATTAATACTTGCAAGGATACCTCCTTCGTGTTGATTCATGGATGATTAGGGGCTGATTTAGTGATCATTTATGTTGATGTGGTTCTAATTTACGATAAATCATGTGGATAAATTGTCAATGTTAAGTAGAACTACTAAATTTGGTTAATTTATCTATTTGTTAATCGATTGACCTTAACGGGTCAAGTGGGTTAATGCTTGATAGGAGACCTCCTACTTGTTGGTTTATCATTGAATTAGGGCTGTTTTAGCATACATCCTTATGGATTAGGTTGGACCGTACCGTTTCACTTGCTAGGAGCTAGCTTTGCGTTGTTTGGTAGGTTAGTTTGCTTATGACCGTAAGATTTGACCCTTCTTATTCATGTTTGGGGGTTTCCAGGTCATAAACCTTTTGAGTCATCATCATTGCATGTCTTAGGTATTCCTTAGAGAGACCTCTCTGGTATTTGCCCATTTCATGTAGGATTAGTATACTTTGACCGAAGTAGCTTATCCATCAGGCATTTACGCATAGTTTGCTATCCGCGCGTCATTTAGGATTGCTTGATTGTCAGGGTGTGTCTATAGCCTTAGATAGTCCGGTTTTCAATATTAGAAGATAGTGTTCATGGTGTATAGTCATTTCAAGGGTCTTAGTGGTTCTAGAGGAGTCTAGTCTAGGTGATGCATTCCTTCTTCTAATTTCCCATCTTGTTATCTGGTTTTTAGCTGTTTTTGTCGGTTTTAGTTAATTAGCTTAGATTTCAGTTTAGTTCACTATTTTCATTTCATCGGTTAGATATTAGCAAAGATCCAGTATCGGGAGCCTGTCATCGCGTCCACGGATTGATATCCGGTTCTTACCAATACTATACTGCATACGACGGGTTCACTGCCCTGGTGTGTAGTTTGGTCACTTGGTATTTACCATTTAAATTTTGACCAGATTTTCATAGTATACAAACGACACATCAATTTTTGAGTCTAAAAATCTACGATGACGTTTCATTAGGTGAACGGAAACATTGCAAAAGCAAATCACGAGAAGTGAATAGGAACATAAATGCTTTTACTGAAAACAAACCATAATGCTTGCGAAATATGATACAAAAAGGTAAAAAAACGCTACAAAACCCCTAGAAAAAGCGCAATCTGTTGAAGGATGGATGATTCTTTAAACGAAATCGATGTAGTGAGGCTTGCGAATCATTACCTCTTGTTTTACTCATAATTTTTTGTTGAAGTCGTGCTTGAATTTGCGATTGTCGATTGAAACCCTAGGTTAGAAGTTTAGTCCGTTCAGAGGTTTGGAAGAAAGAGAGGCGTGAGTTTGTGTTAGATTGAGATTTCCCCAAAAGTGTGTATCAACCAAGATTTTCATATTTCCAAAACTGCCCTTGTAGTTAGACATCTTTAAAAAATTGGACGAGAGTTTAAGTTCTTGTCAAATATTACCAAATTAACATGGTTTTCCAGTTTTCCAAATAAGTATGGTTTTCCAAGGAACCCCACCCTATATATATATATATAGGGAGAGGATCATTTGAGAACTACTGGTTCTGAGAACTTTTGAGAACCATTTTGAGCCACTAGTTATATATATGGAAATCCCCCCCCCCCCCCCCCATGAATTTGAGTGCCCCCCCCCCCCCCCCCTTAGTGGTCCAGAATGGTTCTCAAAAGTTCTCAAAACTAATTGGTTCTCATTTGAACCTAACCCTATATATATATATATATATATATATATATATAGTGAAAATTTCATTGTAGACACCCCCATAAGTGTAGACAGGTAGACACCTTTTTTCACCATTAGATCTTTTGATCTAATGGTTATGATTAATTTCTTTTTTCATTTTTCTCATTGTTCAGAAAATTTCACATATGAAAACACATGTGAAAGAGAGTTGTTTCACATGTGAAAGTGTCTACAATGAACCTCACCCTATATATATATATATATATATATAGGGTTAGGTTCAAATGAGAACTTTTGGTTTTAAGAACTTTTGAGAACTAAATCTCAACCACAAATTTCAGGGGGACCACTACAATTCATAGGAGGGGGGATACATGTAAATAAACTTGTGGCTCAAATTATATATATATATATATATATATATATATATATATATATATATATATATATATATATATAGGGAGAGGATCATTTGAGAACCAATTTGGTTTGAGAAATTTTGAAAACCATTATAAGCCACTAGTTTATATATATAGAAATTCCCCCATGAATTTGAATGCTTCCCCCCTGAAAATTAGTGGCTCAGAATGGTTCTCAAAAGTTCTCAAAAGAAAAAGTTCTCATTTGAACCTAACCCTATATATATATATATATGAATAAAACAAAGGTTCAACCGGTTTTCTAACTACTTTGAGAACTTTGGACTATGAGAACCATGAGACAAGTTCTATTGTTATAACCTTTGTTTTGTGAATAATTTCATTTCTAATCATAAGCCGAGCAAATGCCTAAAACTTGATATGTTAGCATACTTTACTAAATTCAGAATTACAAGTAGAACAAACAAGATGGACAAAAAATACCATTGCTTCAATTTCGCTTTAAGCATCTCAAATTCTGGTCCTATACCATGAACAAAAAGCAGCTTGTTTATATGATATAATGTAATGAGAATTGCAAAACTCCCTTCTACTTCCCCGTATCTGATTTCGGCTAGATCTTGAGGTGGGAATTGCTGAAATTTGTCCCTTTGAGTTTATAGAAATCCATTGGGCTAAACCAGGGGCGGATTCATGTATACTCCAGCCCGGGGGGGGGGGGGGGAGGAACCCGCTGAGATTTATCAGATTAGTAGAGAATTTGTTAGTCTTTTAAGAGGCACCCGCTAGATCCGCCACTGGGCTAAACTGCTAAATTAAGATAAGAGACAATAGTGGGTATTTTGCATACAATCACATAACACACAAATCCTATAAGTTAAGGTAACAAGTTTGGAAAATAGGCTAACAAGCCAGATTGGATTTAAGTCAAAACAACCAGGGTTGTGTTGGCCAGCAAATTTTTTGTTTTGTCAAACGAGATGTTTACCACCCCGCGCGTTGTTGCGGGGTTGAATTTTGTATACTAAACGAAAGTCAAAAAGTTAAGTGGTATAAAACGTAAAAGTTTAAAAGTCTCGTGGTGAAAGTATAAAACTATAGAAGTATACTATAAGCGAAAATAGAAAAGTTAAAAGTTTCGTAGCAAAATTAGAAGACAAAAAAAAACTTAAAACAAAAATAAAAACTTTAAAAGTTAAAGGGTTAAAAAGTTAAAGAGTATAAAACGTAAAAGTCTAAAAGTCTCGTGGTGAAAGTATAAAACTAAAAAAATATACTAAGTTAAGGGGTATAACACTTAAAAGGTAAAAAGTCTCGTGGTGAAAGTATAAAACTATAAAAATATACTAAAAACGAAAGTAGAAAAGTTAAAAGTTTCGTGGCCAAAGTAGAAGACAACAAAACTTAAAACAAACAAAAAACTTCAAAAGTTAGAGGGTTAAAAAGTTAAGGGGTATAAAACGTAAAAGTCTAAAAGTCTTGTAGTAAAAGTATAAAGCTATAAAAATATACTAAGTTAAGGGGTATAACACATAAAAGTCTAAAAGTCTCGTGGTGAAAGTATAAAACTATAAAAGTATACTAAAAACGAAAGTAGAAAAGTTAAAAGTTTCGTGGCCAAAGTAGAAGACAACAAAACTTAAAACAAAAAATACTTTGAAAGTTAGAGAGTTAAAAAGTAAAGGGGTATAAAACGTAAAAGTCTAAAAGTCTTGTAGTGAAAGTATAAAACTATAAAAATATACTAAAAACGAAAGTAAAAAAGTTAAAAGTTTCGTGGCCAAAGTAGAAGACAACAAAACTTGAAACTTAAAGGATACAAAACGTAAAAAAAGTTTTTAAAAGTTTACTATTTCGTAAAAAAAAAGTTTTTAAAAGTTTAAGAGTTATAAACTGCCAAAACCCTAAAGTTTTGTGGCCAATTTAAAAGAAACAAAAACTCTACTATTAATCATCAAATTTCATTTATATAATTAAATATGTCGCTTTATGTTTTTTCTTATTTTGTAATAGATAATATGTCACCACCTTCACAGTATCCAGTTACAATGCAAACATAGCAACCCTAAATTAAGTATTAGGGCAAACCTAATTCAGATCAAATGCTATTAAAGAGTTCTGCAATGACATGTGTTTCTAACCTTCTCAACACGTACTTCTTTGAACTTGTAGAGGCTAGATTATGAGGCTTGTAATATTAAATAAGTTGGGCTGGGCTTAGAGGGTTTAATTAGAATCATAGGCTAGTTTGCTATTGTATTTAGGGTAGTTTATGATTGGGTTTGGGTTTACTATTGGGTTTATGATCCACAAGGGGCCCAATAGTAAACCCATTGGGGTGCCTATATAAACCCCTTGAGACCTCCTCATTTGGATGCTTGAGTTTACTATTTCTGGAGTTGCCTTTGGTGTTTACGATCATAAACTCGATAGAGAGGAGATTACGATTACAAGACTTTGTACCCGACAAGTTCTCTTGTGTGCAATATCTGGTTTTGATTGTTTAATCATCGTTTTCTTGTGTTCTCTTCATCTTTCTTCTTGAATCAATCACCTACGAGGATTCCGCACTCGTTTGTGATAGAATATCGTGATTAGTTGTTGTTCTAGGACCTATAGAACTCGACAATAAATAGGTGCTGAATAAAGGCAATTAGAGCCATCTAGACATCAAATAATTAGAATCACTCCCAAGAACATGCCTGCCTAATGATATGATAAGTGAGGAAAACAAACCTCTTCATCTGCAGGTCTTTTGTAGCATTTAGTCTTTCTAGCAAGACTAATCTTCTTTAAAACATATATGCATTGTTAAACAATAACATCATAAATAAATAAATAAATAAAGATCCAATCTATATTTCAATAAAAGTCCCAATGGAGTTGGATTGAGGAGGATTTTTTCAATATTTTGAAGGAATTTTATAAAGATGGGACTATTAGCAAGGGGTGTGGATCTTCGTTTATTCATCTAATTCCTAAGAAAAAGGAACCGTTATCCTTGAACGATTACCGCCCTATTAGTTTAGTGGGATGCATATCCAAAGTAATTTCGAAAGTTTTGGCTCTTCGTTTGAAGCCGGTTCTTAGCTCGGTGGTGGCGGATAGTTTGTGGAGAACTGGTGTATTCTTGATGGTCCTTTGATCATAAACGAGGTGGTGTCTTGGCTTAGGAAATCTAAAAACTCGGGTTTGTTTTTTATAGTGGACTTCCACAAAGCGTATGACTCGGTTGATTGGAGATTCCTTGAGGCTATGTTGGATCAAATGGGCTTTCTTGTCATTTGGAGGAAGTGGGTTAGGGAGATATTAGAAGCCACGAGAGCTTCGGTTCTTGTTAATGGTAGTCCTACGTGGGAATTCCAATGCTATCGTGGGATCCGTCAAGAGGATCCTTTATCCCCGTACCTCTTCGTGATTATAATAGAGGCTTTCCATAAGATGTTGGATAAGGCGGTGTCGAGTGGTCTTTTTGAGGGGATTACCCTTCCTAATGGTGGGCCGATTCGTTCTCATTTGCTTTTTGCTGATGATGCGATGATTATGGGGTCGTAGTCCAAGAAGAATATATTTAATCTTAACCGTATCCTTAGAGCTTTCTTTCTCACGTCCGGGCTTAAGGTGAATCTTGAGAAGTGTGGGCTGTATGGTTTCAACGTGTCTTCCGAGGAGGTGGAGATGTGGGCTCGTCGATTGGGGTGCAAAAATGGAGTTTTTCTATTCTCGTACCTCGGTTAAAAAGTGGGAGATAATATGAATAGAATTAATAGTTGGGATCTGGTTGTGGAGGTTTTTCAAAATCGATTGGCTTCGTGGAAGGCCTGTCACCTTTCGATTGGTGGTAGGCTCACGCTTATTAAATCGGTCCTTGAGAATCTTCCGTCGTATTATTTTTCTTTATACAAAGCCCCGGTTGCGGTTCTCAACAAGCTAGAAAGTCTTCGGTTTCAATTCCTGTGGGGGGGGGGGGATCGGAGAATAGTAGAAAAATACACTGGGTGGGGAGGGAGTGGATTTGTAAGCCTAAAGATCAGGGGGGGGGGGGGGGGCTGGGCATTGTTCATCTTAAAGTTGTGAATGAGAGTTTGATGGTTAAGTGGGTCTGGAAGTTGAAGGAGGATCCTTCCAAACTATGGTGTCAAGTGATCCCGTAAAATGCACAACCAAAATACCAACAGGGGAATTATCCCGGTGAAAAAGTCGCTTACGGGGGTCTGGAATAACATTTCAAAGTCTCTTTCCAAGTTTGAGGGGTATGGTATATCCCTTAGTGATCTGATTCAGATGGATGAAGGAGGTGTTTGTTGGGGGGGGGGGGGGGGGATTCTGAGGGTTTTTCATCGAAAGCCATGAGGAGGTTGACAATCCGTCTTTTCAGGTTCTTTCATGAATTAATCTAAACCTAAACTAATATAAAAGTGTGTGAACATTTATGAGATTGACTTGTGTTGACTTTATTATCTAGGGTTTATGTAACCGTCACTATACGGGCATATGCACTTGAGTCTAGACGTTTTGTATTCTATGATTTTATGTAAATCATATTCTATCATTTCAAGTGAACACTTTCTCATCTTATGTGACAATTATACTAATATATACATATTACATTCTATGATTTTATTGACAATGTGTCACGTAACTAATCGTAACGTTTCTATAATCTTATGAGCTTAAAACATATAGTTATAGATTGATACCTATGATTTTATGTGAACTTAAAATGTATATTTGTGAATTAATATTCATGATTTTATGTGGCAAAACAAGATTTATATGTTTTATAAACGTTATATGTTAAATGTAATTTGGTAACGCACGTAGGTCCACCGTTAAGGTCACCCTCCGTAAGCCTCGTTAGAGTTGTTAAATTACTTTTAACTTCGAGGGACTTGTTTGGTAAATTGCGAAACTTGGGTTCTTTTATTTAAAACATTGAGGATCTATGTGTGAAACTTCCAATACTTGAGGGTGATTATGGTCATTTAAGCATACTCGATTTAATGAATTTGTAGTACTTCCGTTCCTTCGTTTCTTCTCCGACGGTTACAATTTCAAATCTCTTCAATTCACTCGGCCGGTTACAAGATTACGATCGACAAACTGTCTGAAATCCATAAAACTTACAATCATTTTCCATCATCGCAGACTATCAAAACCGAAGAACCCATTGATGCATCAAGAAAACCCACCATCGAGAAACTCCCGTCGTGTATTGCTCGGAAAATTCAAAAGGTACACAGACGGATACCGGAGCTTTGAACTCAGAAGCTTTCCATCTCTGCCTCTCTTTCACAGACGACCATTATCAAATCTCACTGGTAAGCCACTCAATTGACCACAAGAAATCCGATGAACACCCCGTCTCCGATCTCGTTTCACCACCGACGAGCACCATTGTGAACAAGCTGTTACACTGCTATCTGACCACTTTGGAGCCCTTGCTCGAGGTTCCACAGCCACCTAAGAACGTTACCAACGAAGAACGGTCCGTGAGCACGGGTTTCGGTTCGATCCAGCGGACGCGAATGGTCTCCATCGTCTTTCTTAGAGCTTCCGCTTCTTCTTTTCAATAGTAGGTACAATCGAAAACTCTTTTTCCTTTAAATAGATCGCATGCTTCTGTAATGTTCTTTTTGAGTTCTTGTTAGTCGTTAATGGTGGATGCGAGATATTAGGGTTTAAAGGTAGGAGATGACGCTGAACATATTGATTAAACATATTTCGAACTTGATTTTATTCAAAAAATCGGAACTGTCCCAATGGTAGAAGTCTTGCGTGAGTTTGTTGTGGTCTTGGGTTCGACCCCTACAATCATCAATCTTTTTTATTAAATTTCAGCAAACCGATTTCTAGCCATTATATAACTCAAAACCTTTCCTAATCTTGTTTTTTACCAAAGGGGGGTCTAGCATAGTGGTTTGGGCGCTGAGATGGGGACCAAAGGACACGGATTTGAACCCGGTGACCTCCGGTTATTGCTATTTTATTTTCACTGTTTGTTTTATGGATTATACAAATATAAATATACCCCGTTGAATCTAGATATCAACGTCATTTGCGCGTTTGGTTTATATATATATATATATATATATATATATATATATATATATATATATTTGTTTTTGAACCTTGAACCTAGAAAATATATAATACTGATATATATTATATTTTTCACGTTATTTTGATAATCACTCGGATTCGGCAAAAGTGCCATTCTCGACTTGTTCCGGACTCCACGACCATTCGTTTCGTCATTTACGTTAGACTTGGTCGTTTTAGTCGAACACACACTTATATATATATGCTCGTTAGGTGATTGGTAGATTACACGAGACCTGCTATTTGTTACTTGTTGTTGTGGTTTCTCTGGAATTGTTGTGCATCCAAAGGTGAGTTTCACGGCCCCATTTTACTGTTTTAATCCTTTTGGAGGAGATTAACATGCATGATTTACACAACTGAGATAATTAGACTTTTATATATCACTTGAAGTACTTGTAGCACACTATACAACAAAGTCCTTCTTATGGTACCGTTAGTATTAATGACGATAGCGGGAAATATATTGTAGTACTACTGGGTCTGACAAACCCCACCCGGGTCAGTCGCGCTGACACGATTGGATATCGAACGGGTGTTATATTCGTCCTAAACACAACAAGGCAAACTATAAACAACTGTTAGCTTCAGTGACCATCAACGTGCGAAGTTTCATGTATATAGCCTAGCTAGCTATTTGATATATATTAGTGATTATGCTCTTACAACTTAACTGTTGTTGAACAGTCAATCTTAAACTCAACTTGACTATTGTTGAATAGTCAATCTTAAACTCAACTTGATTGTTGTTGATCAATCAATTTTAAACTGAACTTGAACTGTCGATGAACAGTTGATTTACACTGAAGTGGGACTGTTGTTGAACAGTCGATTTACATTCAACTGATGAACTGATTAAACCTGTGAACTCACCAACCATTGTGCTGACACTTTTTAGCATGTTATTTCTCAGGTTGCGGATGTTCGAGTATCACGAGTACGCATGCATGAGTCTGAACGCTTTTAATGTATTTGAACAAGCCACGTCACTTTGGGTGACAAAGATTTTAAATAAGTACTTTCATTGTATTTACGCTTCCGCATTTGTAAAACTCTAATTTTATATTTTAATGAAATATGAAACGCTTTTATTAATTATTTGTCGTTTGGTGTAACTAATGGATGGCGATCCTGGTTTGCCACGCTCTCTGCGGCGCGTTATCGCGCGTGGGATTTTTGAGGGTGTGACAGATTGGTATCAGAGCCATTGTTAACAGTGAACTAAGATTTTTGTCTTAGACTGTAACTGTTTTGCATTAGTTGCACACCTAAACATTTCTCTCATGCATCGTGATACTCACTCCTACACGCACCTGGTTTACGTTTTTTTCGTTTACATCATCCATTCCCCTTATACTCACGGCGAGGAGCCGGTTAGTCTTGAGTCATTTTTCTTAACCTCTCTAAGTTGTGTACCTCTTGGTTAACATTCATGTACGACGAGACGTCGAATCAGATCGAAGGATCACGTTTATACTTTTGACGAGCTAATTGCTACTCGGGATTATTCCAGATTGAACAACTAGGTGTAGTGCCCATACTATGGATGTAGGCTGCATAGGGAAGGTGGTGTAATACCTCTTCTTGCCCTTAAACCTCTAACATAGCTTAGGAGGTTCTTGTTATACCTGCCTCACGTATATCTCTAAACTCATCCATTCAGGAAATGTTATCTCGATGTGCTAGTAGCGCCATTATTTAGCTTCACTAGAGTTAGCACGGTATGAATTCAAGTAGCTGCCTATGGGGCACTTATATCAACTTTCGTGATCCTGATCGTCTTCACATTTGTTGTGATCTCTTAAGATATTCCCTTCTCGACAACTAGGGTAAAATTCTTATAACCTCAATGAAACCTGATGCGGGTCGACCGAAATTCCCTCTTTGTGTATTGGATTGCGATCACGCCAGTATGTGTGATAATTATTCTCTAACTTCGAGCTAAGCTAGGGTCATTGTGATAAACCCTACTCAGATCCTATCGAGCTAAACTTCTGGCTGACTCGCTTTGGGTGGTTCATTCCAGTTTGAGCGAGCATTCTATTCTCGAAAACTTGTCTCATTTACTAATTATGGTCAAGATAACCTTGGGTTCGTGACCCGATTCCTGATACCCACTCTGAGGATATCTCGTTTGTACTCCACATACCTGGTAGCTGAAGTAAGAGGAACTAGGGTGATCATATATAGTAAATCACAATTACGGGTGCACACGTAGATGTAATTTGTAGTATATGGAAATCCTGGAGAATCCTACTAGGCAAGCCAATGGTCGTATTGGGACCACATTCCTGTAATTATTTTTTTTCTCTCTCGTGGTATTGAATGTTGAACATGTTGAACTCAACCGAATGATCGAAGTCATCTATCTTTGAAAACGTTATCGCACCTAACTTTGCCCATTTACTATTGGATTCTGATCCGTACGCGAACCCTTTTGAAGCATATTATGAAATGCTGGTCCTGGTAGGACACCGTTACACTCGTGTATTTCAATGACAAGTCTTCCTTAACTACGAACACTATCCACGAAACCCTTGACTGGTTTGACCTCATCATGAATCATAATTCTATTTTTTTATGATCTTACCGACCATATCAATCCCTGGAACTTTACGATCGTGAGATAACTTGGACATACATTCACCGGACGAATACCTAGACAAAGTTAGATGAACGAATTGGATAAATCATATACCGTGAGCACTGGGGCATATTTATTGGTTGAAAGCTCTCGTGAAGTTACCCTCTGAAGATTCATACTCTCTGATTTTCTTGTGCGAACCAATACTTGTTGCCAGCAACATCGACACGGTTGAACAAACTTCCTACCACATCGCAAGCATATTTATCTCTAATGGGGCTAATGTTAGTGAGAATCCTTCCTGACTTTCAAACTAATGATTCCCAGTTTTAACGTAAGGACTATTTCTATTGATCTCCTGAGCCTGAACTGTCGATTTTTGTGTGCATAATTCAACCTTTCATGATTTAGCAACCGGCAATTTCTAATTCTCGTGCTTTGTAATCCTTTATGTCTCTGATAAGTGCCTAAGCTTTGAACCGAAAGGTGTTACACTTTTGGTTAGTTTTTCTTCTAGTTAACACCATTGATGATAAGACGACCTTGTGCTTCAATTGCAGTAACAATACCAAGCTTCATATGGAAACTCTATTTGCACCCATTTGAACTTCTTATTATCAAAAGTTAATTGTGTGATCAAACTATATTTACCCTTCTTACACATTGAGTACACCAACTTATCCATACATTTTGTATATTTATTAATGCTCCTGTCATAGCGGCTATCGACAAATTCCTGATACACGAATCCTTATCGTCCTTTGCAGAAAACTTTCATTGATGACCCCCAGCTTGAACTTAAACCTTGTGGCCTGTATAAATTTTGACCGTCTTGAAATCTGAAGCTTTATGATATTCACACTGCGTGTACCAAACTCTCGATGATCTTCACGAGAATAGCAAACTTTACGCATCTTACTGGTCTTGTTAATGCAAGCATCTGCACCTTTTGTTTACGTGACGTATTGAGGTGTAATCTCTCGCCCCCTTTGCATTCAAGCGTATGGGAGAACCTTGACGTCCTTTATCTTTGATAAAATACCCAGTGTGGTCTGACTAATAACTAGTAATGGTATGCAGTTGGTACGCCCTTAAGGTGCTAGTAGTGTGGTGGGTGAGCTGCGGTACACCATATATATAAACATTAATGGCACATTGAATGTAGGACCAGTACCAGACCAAGGGTTGACTTTAGAGTCCTACACAAGAGCCTCATCTTAAGAAACTCCATCTAACGGGACTATGTCCTCGACGAAACTGTTTATTGCTACTTTCTCCGAGGTTACAAATATCTCTTATGTGTTCTTACCAAAAGAGACATATTCGAAATAATCAAACCCCATGCTTGCGATTTGTCCGGGCCCTAGAAGGAAAATTCTCCTAAAGCAAATTCTCCAGCACGATTCAGACGTGCGTTCTAACTTAGGTAAACATCAACCTTTTAAAAACTAGAGCTACTCTAACTTTTAGAAGCATGTGTTAAGAAGTAGATCGACTTTCATTTGAGAGACACTACTTTTGGGTCGACTGCCTGCTTTTATAAACTCTCAGGCATTCACTGAGGTGATAGCCATGATCCTTTTCTATGGAACACCCGATTAGATCTTTTAACCCGTGGTAGATCTGCACCGAACCCTAGAAAAAAAAAATAATGCATATGTACAGTTAACCCAAGCCAAATCCACTTTTGAACATCCTGATGTTTTGTGTTTCGCAAACACCCTTCTTATAACACTTTCGTACTTTATCTTACTTTTGAGGACCATTTGAACCGATGTTTTGACAAGAAAGGAAGCATGACGCATTAACAGGGAGATTAGGCATACCATTGAGTTTAAACACTGAAGATTTCCCTAATGAGATGTTTACTCTATTGGATTGTATGACCGTTGACACGTTCGTTTTGAAATCTATTTACGCGAGTTCCTTGCCAATCCTGTCAAGCACGCTATATAGTTCTCTCTGAATTCTATACTATCCATTACGTTATTTGCATAATCCTTGCTGGTATCTTCACTAGTGCCAGTTTAAACTCACATGTCATTCTTGGGATGTGTATTTGCGACTATCATAAGCTTGTTATCCCATCGCTTACTCGAATTCACGTACTAAGCCGTTGGCGCTCTTCATCCTAAATTTGTTATTCTAATGCTTGATGAGCACCTTTCGATATTCGGTACCTTATAGTTTACACTTTTGTTTTGTTGAACTTTCGCCCTAATTTTTTTTTTTGGATTCTTTAGCGAGGTAATTTGCATGATGATATGTTGCATGATACTGCACTCTAACTTGAATTTGAACCTAAATGTATATGATATTTCTTGAATGATTCTTAATAGAATTGAGTAATTCTTTTCTAAAACAAACCCCTACGTGTTACCCTTTAAGTGGCAATGGTCTCTTGATTGGATTTCTCTGTGGACCTTAGTCGTTTCGTCACAACATCAATGTGTTAGCAGTTATATTTTAGTATGCGAGCGGTTGTTGAACCATTTAACCATGATAAATAGTTTGTTTGCTTTTGATCTTCTCATGAAAAATGTTTATAAAACATATGTGTTTATGCATGCTAAGATTTGAGAATTTAATACTATGTTTAGGGTATATAAGTTGATTAATCATTGAAGTGCTGGTTTAAACATAAGTTCTGTAGAATTCCATAATTAGTTATGTGTATAAAACGTATTAGAAACCATAAAATGACATCTTGTGAATGTATTAACTTGAGTGGGTATGATAAACATACAACATACAAGTTCCTAAGTCTCCTACCCCAGTGGGAATGACAATACTGTGTGAAGTTGCCCCATCAGCTTTGCACCGTATGGGTTGTGTTTGTTAGTTTATGAACTTATATGCTAGAGATATGCCATGCTAGGGTTGTATGCTAGTATATAAGGTGTTAGGACAATTGTATGCGTTGTATGGTAAAACCTTCATGATATATTGCCTGCTAGTATGCGTAGACCATATCAAACGTTATCTAAAACGTTACTGCATGAAAGGTGATTTTGAATGTTATTACAAATTATGTGACCTTAATTGGTCGTAACCCCATAAATTTCTAAATCAACCAATGGATCCTATTGTTAACGTTAATCAGTTGTGTGTAAATCTATGCTATTTGCTAATTGGTAGGCAAATTCAGACGTTTACGTTTTCGTTAGAAGATAGGTCTATTAAACAAACACTGATTGAACTGATGCACACGCAATTTTCTCATACTCAAATTCCCTTCTCTCCGATTCACCCGGGTCATTGGTGAATGCGAATGCATTAAGCGAAAACGAGACACGAAATGGGGATCTCACTCCTAACGTTGGACACAATGGTTGGAGGCTACTTGGACATAGTATGGTCCCTTCTTCGCATTAAAATTTTGATTTTAGATACTTATGCTATCATCTCATTCTGTTTGACTGTGCCACTCGATACGATTTCCGTACTATGATTATTCGAACTTTCTCGTAGAAACGCTTGATCAAAGAAACCACTTTCTACACTTTTCACTTAAATTCCTTTCAAAATTCTTTAAACATTTGACATCTCTTTAGCATGTTGTATAAACTCCTGGACATAACCTCCATCACTCCCCTCGGAATAGATAACTTGGATTCTTTCGATAGGTTCCTGTCAGGATTATTACTTGTAACAACTGACTCTGGTTTAAATTTCGGGGCGAAATTTCCTTCAACAAGGGGATGATGTGATGAACTAGAAAATTTTTTCTTTCCTTTTTAACCAGCTCACTAGCCACGTCATGCAATTTTCGGGACGAAAATTCTTCAACAAAGGGATACTGTGACAATCCGTCTTTTCAGGTTCTTTCATGAATTAATCTAAACCTAAACTAATATAAAAGTGTGTGAACATTTATGAGATTGACTTGTGTTGACTTTATTATCTAGGGTTTATGTAACCGTCACTATACGGGCATATGCACTTGAGTCTAGACGTTTTGTATTCTATGATTTTATGTAAATCATATTCTATCATTTCAAGTGAACACTTTCTCATCTTATGTGACAATTATACTAATATATACATATTACATTCTATGATTTTATTGACAATGTGTCACGTAACTAATCGTAACGTTTCTATAATCTTATGAGCTTAAAACATATAGTTATAGATTGATACCTATGATTTTATGTGAACTTAAAATGTATATTTGTGAATTAATATTCATGATTTTATGTGGCAAAACAAGATTTATATGTTTTATAAACGTTATATGTTAAATGTAATTTGGTAACGCACGTAGGTCCACCGTTAAGGTCACCCTCCGTAAGCCTCGTTAGAGTTGTTAAATTACTTTTAACTTCGAGGGACTTGTTTGGTAAATTGCGAAACTTGGGTTCTTTTATTTAAAACATTGAGGATCTATGTGTGAAACTTCCAATACTTGAGGGTGATTATGGTCATTTAAGCATACTCGATTTAATGAATTTGTAGTACTTCCGTTCCTTCGTTTCTTCTCCGACGGTTACAATTTCAAATCTCTTCAATTCACTCGGCCGGTTACAAGATTACGATCGACAAACTGTCTGAAATCCATAAAACTTACAATCATTTTCCATCATCGCAGACTATCAAAACCGAAGAACCCATTGATGCATCAAGAAAACCCACCATCGAAAACTCCCGTCGTGTATTGCTCGGAAAATTCAAAAGGTACACAGACGGAGACCGGAGCTTTGAACTCAGAAGCTTTCCATCTCTGCCTCTCTTTCACAGACGACCATTATCAAATCTCACCGGTAAGCCACTCAATTGACCACAAGAAATCCGATGAACACCCCGTCTCCGATCTCGTTTCATCACCGACGAGCACCATTGTGAACAAGCTGTTACACTGCTATCTGACCACTTTGGAGCCCTTGCTCGAGGTTCCACAGCCACCTAAGAACGTTACCAACGAAGAACGGTCCGTGAGCACGGGTTTCGGTTCGATCCAGCGGACGCGAATGGTCTCCATCGTCTTTCTTAGAGCTTCCGCTTCTTCTTTTCAATAGTAGGTACAATCGAAAACTCTTTTTCCTTTAAATAGATCGCATGCTTCTGTAATGTTCTTTTTGAGTTCTTGTTAGTCGTTAATGGTGGATGCGAGATATTAGGGTTTAAAGGTAGGAGATGACGCTGAACATATTGATTAAACATATTTCGAACTTGATTTTATTCAAAAAATCGGAACTGTCCCAATGGTAGAAGTCTTGCGTGAGTTTGTTGTGGTCTTGGGTTCGACCCCTACAATCATAAATTTTTTTTATTAAATTTCAGCAAACCGATTTCTAGCCATTATATAACTCAAAACCTTTCCTAATCTTGTTGTTTACCAAAGGGGGGTCTAGCATAGTGGTTTGGGCGCTGAGATGGGGACCAAAGGACACGGATTTGAACCCGGTGACCTCCGGTTATTGCTATTTTATTTTCACTGTTTGTTTTATCGATTATACAAATATAAATATACCCCGTTGAATCTAGATATCAAAGTCATTTGCGCGTTTGGTTTATATATATATATATATATATATATATATATATATATATATATATTCGTTTTTGAACCTTGAACCTAGAAAATATATAATACTGATATATATTATATTTTTCACGTTATTTTGATAATCACTCGGATTCGGCAAAAGTGTCATTCTCGACTTGTTCCGGACTCCACGACCATTCGTTTCGTCATTTACGTTAGACTTGGTCGTTTTAGTCGAACACACACTTATATATATATGCTCGTTAGGTGATTGGTAGATTACACGAGACCTGCTATTTGTTACTTGCTGTTGTGGTTTCTCTGGAATTGTTGTGCATCCAAAGGTGAGTTTCACGGCCCCATTTTACTGTTTTAATCCTTTTGGGGGAGATTAACATGCATGATTTACACAACTGAGATAATTAGACTTTTATATATCACTTGAAGTACTTGTAGCACACTATACAACAAAGTCCTTCTTATCGTACCGTTAGTATTAATGACGATAGCGGGAAATATATTGTAGTACTACTGGGTCTGATAAACCCCACCCGGGTCAGTCGCGCTGAAACGATTGGATATCGAACGGGTGTTATATTCGTCCTAAACACAACAAGGAAAACTATAAATAACTGTTAGCTTCGATGACCATCAACGTGCGAAGTTTCATGTATATAGCCTAGCTAGCTATTTGATATATATTAGTGATTATGCTCTTACAACTTAACTGTTGTTGAACAGTCAATCTTAAACTCAACTTGACTATTGTTGAATAGTCAATCTTAAACTCAACTTGATTGTTGTTGATCAATCAATTTTAAACTGAACTTGAACTGTCGATGAACAGTTGATTTACACTGAACTGGGACTGTTGTTGAACAGTCGATTTACATTCAACTGATGAACTGATTAAACCTGTGAACTCACCAACCATTGTGTTGACACTTTTTAGCATGTTATTTCTTAGGTTGCGGATGTTCGAGTATCACGAGTACGCATGCATGAGCCTTGAACGCTTTTAATGTATTTGAACAAGCCACGTCACTTTGGGTGACAAAGATTTTAAATAAGTACTTTCATTGTATTTACGCTTCCGCATTTGTAAAACTCTAATTTTATATTTTAATGAAATATGAAACGCTTTTATTAATTATTTGTCGTTTGGTGTAACTAATGGACGGCGATCCTGGTTTGCCACGCTCTCTGCGGCGCGTTATCGCGCGTGGGATTTTTGGGGGTGTGACAGGTTGATCCTCAAACAGATTGATGGGTCGAGTTTTGCGGGCGGCTGGGAATGGAGCAAGAGGGTTCCGGCAAAGGTTAACATTCTCATATGGATAATCTAGCTGCGAATATTACCGACCTTGGATGCTTTGGTGAGACGTAATGTCCAAGTCAGTTCCGTCTTATGCCCATTGTGTGGGGAAGTTGAGGAATCTGTCGATCATGTTTTCTCGGCTTGTCTGGTGGCGGCGGTGGTGTGGCAAGGGGTGGCGGGCTGGGCTGGAATGGCCTCGTGTTTTTCCTTTTCGGTAGAGGATGTGATGAGGTTTCATCATTCGTGGGAGGCTGGGTCTACTAAGAGGGAGTGGGTGCATGTTCTCGTGGCCGCGGCGTATTGGGGAATGTGGAAGGAGAGGAATCGGGTGATTTTTTATAAGAAGTCAGTGTCGGTGGCGGGTGTTCTCAAGGATGTTCGGAGCTTATGTTCGTTTTGGGTTCGAAATAGAGGTGGTATCGATCTGTTTTTGGAAATGGAGGCTTAATGGGGTGAAGTCTGTTTTGTTTTTTTTTTTGTTTTTTTTTGTATTCTTTTCCTTTCTTGTGCTCTATTCCCTTGATGGAGCCTTTGTAGTTTGGTGTTGTTGTTTCTGTGGAGTTTGTGGTGAATGAAAGTGCAGTTCAAAAAAAAAAGATACATCGATAGAAAGACAGAAACTTGGCTTTTTCCAATTTGCAATTAACGAGAATGGTGTGACACCTCGTCCAAAAACCCTAGGTCAAACCCTTTCACTTTGACTTTTAATTAAGTATTAATGTGCATTAACTGATCTTATTACTGTTTAAACTGTTAATTACTGTGCCTGACTGTTAACTGATGACGTAAACCTAATCCCGCGTTTGTACCTGAAGCGTATACCCGTAAATTTCATAGGGATTCCATGTATTAATCATGGAATTTCAATAACAAGAAAATAAATATAAAATGTATTTTTATATTTTATTTGAAACTGGAGCTGGTGTCGTGCGTTTATATAACCGACACGGGAAACTGATAAGCGATCATATGTTTAAAACTATTCGGTTTTAAACAATCTAGACGGTCGAGCTTAAAACTGTTACGAACTGACAAAACTGAAAACTTTGACCGTAACCCGTTCGAAAAACTAAAAACTATAATTGATTTCTGAAAAACTGTTAGAACAGAATTTAACAATTGTTTTTATGAAATAAAAACATCACAAACTGAAACCGTTGTCAAGACATAAGCCAAACCTCAATCGTTGACCCTGTTGGGCCCAACTAGGCCCAATAGGCCCAATTAGCCAAAATCAATTAAACCGAGCCCGAAACCTTGACCCATTACTCAAACTTAATATTTCGAATAATCATGGCGATCCGTAAACCTAACCGATACACAACGGGCCCGGGCCTCGAACCGGTGCCCCGTTTGGACCCGTACGGCCCATAACCGACGAACCGGTCCAACTACTTTTTCTTTAAATGTTTTGGCCCAATCTTAAGCCCAATTCAAATGGGTTTAATTCAATAAATTTAAGCTCCTCAACTTGGCATTAATTTTTATAAATTACTTTACCACCTTTAAATTTTATAAAAATTTATCACCAACTTATAAGACTCCAACACTTTTATTATTTATAAAGGTTATGGGTTATTGTCACCACAAATATTTATAAGTTTATAAACTTTCGCATAGAATGCCATAGTTATAAAACATGGCAATATTTTATGAACCAAGACTTATTTTTATAAAATATATCACCCACACATGGTTTATTTTATAAAAAGTTGCTAGTGACCTTGTTGGTAAGAAATGTGGTAGAGATTTGGCCAACACTTGAGCCTACCAACCTTTCTCTCCACCACACCTTTTACCAACCTACCCTCTCCTTGTCCTTCTTCATGTCACAAGCAAACAACTCCATTTTCTTTCTTCTTTTTTTTTCTTGTTTTGAACGTGAAACAACAACTGAAGACAAGCACCAACCACCCCTCTCATTCTTCCTTCCGGTGAAACAACCACCGCCACCACTGCTGGCCACCGCCACCACTGCTGGCCACCACCACTTCCTTTAGTTGCCGCCAACACCAACCACCACCTTCTTCCTTTTTCCTTTCCTGCCGTGAACAGGTATTCCAGCCGCCACTCGCCTCTCTTCCTCCCTCGCAATCAGCACTCATCTCCTCCCTCTCAGCACCACCACCGTGACCCACCACCACCGCAGCCCCTCCCCTCCTCTTTCTCTTTTCCCGGTCGCGACACACCACCCTCCCTTTTTCTTTTTCTCGGTGAAGAACAAGAACCAACCACCACCGCTTGGTTGTTACTACCACCGAACCAGAGCCCCGCCGCCGCTGCTGCCGCCGGCTGCTGCTGTGGAGCTGCTGTCCAACCGCCACCCCCATCCATCTCTTTTCTTTTCGGTGAAACAACACAGACCACCACCCCGGCCGCTGCTGCTGTGTTCCCGTCGCCCTCTGCCGCTGCCGGAGCTGCTACCGGAGCTGCTGCCGGAGCTGCCGCTGTCTGCCGGAGCTACTGCTGCTGCTGCGGTGATCCTACTGCAGCTGTTGTCGGCAACCGTGAACCGCCACCCGAGCCACCACCTTTCGTCACTTAGCGGGTTTCACCCTCGTGAGTCGTTTAACCGGTTATTGTTTAAGTTTTATACGTTATTAAACGTCCCGAATGATTCCCCGAGTCTTGACAACTAACCCGTTAAAAAACCCGAGTTTTCAACGATCATAAACACCGAAATACATTTTATATAAAACTTAAGGTTATAGGTGTGAAAATGTGGAAACGGTTAATGATTTTATGGAACTTATGACTTGTAATTGTTAAACACACATTATCAACACGTGTTTTCTAAACACTAAAATGTAGTGTTTAAAAATAAAGACCTATGGATATATGTATATATATACTAAGTTGATGATTTGGTTATATCATTTGGTGATTATATGTTTAGTTTATATATTGCATGGATTAATTAAATCAAAAACATGTTATGATGTTAGAATGTTATGTGGTTAGTAAACTTTGGTAAATAGAAATGTCATTCGGTCATAATGGTTAATCATCATAATTTTGGATTAATATGCTAATGACAATTATCACGGACTAATTTGGGGTTTAAAGACATGCATGAACTTATTATGGATTTTTGGAAGTTTTACTAAACTTTTGGACATAAAATGATAACTTTAAAAACCCTAAAAAGAATTTTATGGATAAATATTAAAACTAGTGATTTTATATAAATTACTTGAAGAAATTAAACCATAAAATGACAGCATGGAATTTATAATATAAAATGATCACATTTTATAAAAAATATAATTTCTAAAATACGAGACTTAAATGACTTGTATAGATTTTGTAAAAATAAAATGGATAAAATATATATATAGATATATTTATGTTCAAAAATGATAAAATATCATATTTTTGAACAATTGACAAAAAGTATAAAATCTTGGAATTTATAGAAAAAGTGGAAAATGTTTTATGTTGGGAATTTTCTATAAAAAGTCTTTAATTTAAAACCCTAACTTTATTTGATAAATAAAGTTATTTAGAAATGATTTTATAAAAAAATAAAATCAAAAGACTTATAGAAACTATGAAAAACATATTTTTGATTTTTTTAAATAAATCAAAATAATCAAAACATTTTAACCGGATCAAATGTTTATTTTTAAGCGTTTGGAATTGAAACGAAATCTTTAAACGATTTAAAAATGTTTTATGACGTAATAAATCGTAAATAATTATTTTCAGCAAATAATTATTCTTATGAATTTTAGAAACCCTAATTTGAGTTAAAATCATTTTGGTTTGTTAATATAATTATTTTTAATAATAATTATATTTACATTAACTCAAAACCCTAATTTTTCAAACATGAGTTTAATATTAAAATAACCTTTAATAATTTGATAAATTATTCCAACAAGTTATAATAACTATTTCAATAATAATTATCAACTCTAGTTATATATATTATAACTTACCGCGATTAACTATTCAATCGATCGAGCGAACTTAAAAATAATAATAAATATTATTATTTAAAACAATGTTCAAGACTTGATTGAATTGATATTCATGATACGTTATCGCATGTTCATCCTTTGTGTTTATTTACATAAATGCCTTAATACGTGAACATTCGTATTTACTGATTTTGTAAACTAATTAACTAACGGGTTTTTGAAAACGCTACAAACGGGATTATACGTCAAGACTTGACCGGTATCATTTGGGTAACGTTCGTTACTCAAATGATTATGTGGACCCTTATGCATGTCGTCTTATGTTTTTATTAGGACGTTACTTGCTAGTTGCCACTCGGCAATCCATCATCATCACTGAATCAAGTGAGTTTCACGGCCCCTTTTCTTTACAACTGTTTTACACTTATGGGGGAGAAATCATGAACTGATAAAATGCTTTTTACTTAATGTTATGGTTTACCTGTTAGCCGTATGACTACATGTTCCATTCTGTATCCCAAACAACTGGTACTTATCGTTATCAACGTTGGTCCGGAAACAATAACTAATCACGATATTTTAATCTAGTACAAGTGCGGAATCCTTGTACAAGACCGATTCAAGAATAAAGATGAAGAGAACACAAGAAAACGATGATTAAACAATAAAAGCTTGATCTATGCACACAAGATGAACTTGTCGGGTACAAGATAAGAAATCGTAAACTCTGTCTCACGGGTTTACGATCGTAATCACCAAATGCTCTCTTAGAATCGTAAACAAGCATGCCTAATGAGGAGGTCAAGTGGGGTTTATATAGGCACCCCAATGGGTTTACTATTGGGCCCCTTGTGGATCATAAACCCAATAGTAAACCCAAACCCAATCATAAACTAGCCTAAATACAATAGCAAACTAGCCTATGATTCTAATGAAACCCTCTAAGCCCAACCCAAACTATTTAATATTACAAGCCTCATAATCTAGCCTCTACAATCTTCCCCTAGGCTTGTGATATTAAATGTCTTCGATCTTTGAACTTCTTCTTCTTGACTGGCTGGCATGGATGTTGATGAAGATTCTTTCCGCATAAATCTTCAATGGGTTTCATGACGGGCACTTGGGACTTCCTCTTGATCAGCATCAGCTAAAACTTCTTGAAAAGAACAAGCAATGAAATGGAGGACTCTCATTGACTTGCTTCTTGAAAGAACTGGTTCTTGCTGAATCTTCGGTAACTGTCTTGAATCTCCAAAACAATTAGAGGTTAAATTTTGAAAAACCTCTAACTGTGAAGAACTTGATTGTTGAACTTCAAACTTCATGAACTCTGACTGCCCTCTGTATCATTTTCTTTTTCAAAGATTTGACTTGAAATCTTCAACTTCCCCTAAACTTGTGAGCATTTTCTTTGAAAACCATTGAAGCTTTTGAAAACTTGTAAAGACACCAACAACTTCCCCTGAACAGTTGCTTATTCAGATGGAAGTCTTGTCCGGCTGGTTCTTTAACTTGAGCAGTAGCAACATCTTTCTATCATCAACCTGTCTGACACACATTTGAAAAAAAATATACTCCACCAGACATTTGATGACTGGTCTTTGGGTTAGGAGGTAATTATCATCTGTTCAGTTGATTCAAATTAACATAATTTTAACCAAAAACCCTAATATAGATTACGGGTTTTCTATAAAACTTCCCGTGAACCCAAGACCTCTAAAGACTTCCCCTTAGCTGATAACTTCCCCTCAGCTAAGGACTTCCCCTGAGATAATACATATTATCTTCGAGTTCCCTTCAGATACTATGTATTATGGAAGTCTTTTCATTAGATAATAAGTATCATCCTCGAGTTCCTTTCGGATAATACTTATTATCCTCCCTCCTTCCCCTAAAAATTTGTCAAGATCTGACGGAGGAAGTCTTTTCCATTAGATAATAAGTATCATCCTCGAGTCCTCTTCGGATAATACTTATTATCCCATACTCCTTCCCCTAAAAATTTGGCAAGATCTGTCGGGGGCATATTGTCATGCATTAAAACCCATGAAAAACATATTTTGACTTCTCAAATCAACCTGGCCAAGACGAAAACACATCAAAAAGAACTTAACGACTCACACACGAAAGATAAAAACTAAACAAATACTTACCAAACCAAACATGAGAAAGTTTACTAAGGGTCAAACCGTATGAATCTGACTAAGGAACCCTTTTCAGCTTCAGTTACTCGACTAGTCCAGGTGATAGCCGGTATGTTTGTCCGCTTTAAACTCAAACCTGTTTAATCCCAACCGAATGCGTCATGTTTAATATAGTACAATATTACCATCATGTTTAATTGTCCCCACACCCAAGCGTACACAGCAAAACCTACCCAACCTCAGAGTTTATTGAGGATTCACAAACCCCCAGCTTGAGGAACCATGCAACACCGTTATGACTACCACTTATTTTATTAACCATCAGTTGGTGATCAGGTCGGCCGCTAAGCACACAAAGAAGACCAACTGAGTGATTATTTATTCTCTTTTCTTTTTCATTTTTCATTCATTTTTTTTTTATTTTTTTTTTCATTTCTTTTTCTTTTCTTTTTATTATGTGGTGTAGTCATGACAGCAGAGACATGGCGTGTGAGAGAGTGAATACTAGGTAATTACCACTCTCAACCCCACTTTCATTGGAGGTCATAAGTTTAGGTCGAGCCTACCGAGCATATCACCGTGGAGCTTGCCTTTCACTTCCGTCTTAAGCGTGTCAGTCATCTCCAACCCGGACATTCATTTTACTTCCCAACTTCTCAAAAACAAGACACAAACAATTAAAAATTGAAAAGCACACTATTTTTGAGGGGTCAACTTTTTCTTCATCTTTACATTTCTTCCCCTTGCTTTTTGATTTTTAATGTCACAATCTTGTGAACATCAGTTTTTTTTTTTAAATAAAAAATAAAACACACAAACACACTTAAAAGAACAAAACACAAAATTTTGAAGATATCTGGCCAAGCTAACTTTCAAAGTATTGATTTGAAAATTTTTGAAAATTGGGTTTCATGACATGCACACTTCATTGCATCTGAAGTCAAAACACTTCAACAATCAATCACCAAGTGAAAATTTTAGGAAATTTGGTTTGACTCAAAACACCCTTTGCCGCTTCATTCACACAACCAAGTTAAGAACAGTACCTTTCGCGATGAATTTTACCTTTTACCTCTCAAGGAAACATATCCTCCATAAAAAATTGCTTGTCATGACATGAAGATACGTCTCCTAAAATGTGCCTGAAACAATCACTTATCAACAAATAAATTAATCAATAAAAATGTTAGTGATAATCCTCCTTGACTGTTCCTGCACATAATGAGATATTAGTTAGCCATTGGTACCCAGGCCATTGTTTTTCTGGGTACACCTGAGGAATCAATGAAAGATACCTCGTGTAAGAACACCCCCTTTGAAAAATCAAGAAGTTGGGATGGAACTGCCTTGATTTTTGGTTTCCAAGTTCCAGGTGATTTAACATTTGTTTTAGTCACCTTTGGAGTTGTGACCTTAGGTATTTCAACCTTCTTCGTTTTAGATTCACTTTTCAAAACAGTTTTTGTTTTAGTCACCTTTTGAGTTGTGACTTTAGGTATTTCAACCTTCTGCATTTTAGAATCATTTTTGAAAACAGTTTTAGTTACCTTAGGAGGGGTAACCTTGGGTTTTTCAGACTTTGTTTGTTTTGAAAATGGTTTCTTCACCTGTTTTTGGAAATTTTTGTAACTTGGAAAGCTGTTGTTTTGATTTAAAGATTTTCTTTCAGCTTTGGCAGCACCCCAATGTTGATCAGAGGGTTTAACCTTAGGAGTAACAGTCTTCATTGCCTTAGGTTTTTCCACCTTCATGGGCTTAGACTTTACAGACTCCTGAGATGAAACCCTTTGACCCTGAGATGAAACCCTTTGACTTTTCGGAAAATAGGGTTCATAGGGGCGATAAAGACAGTTTCTACCAATATGACCAGCGATGCCACAATTAAAACAAGTCTGCTTCTTTAGATAGAAGTCAGACGTGTACCCATTTGTCTTTGGTGGCTGATATGGAGCTGGTTTGCCTTGTGTCTGCTTCTTTGCTTTGACTGCAGCTTCAGATTTGACTTTCTGGCTGGTTTGTCGAAGCCTGTGTCGAACCTGTCTTTACTGTCTTTATGCTTCCTTGATTCTTTGACGTTGAAGCACCATTCTTGCAATTACAACAGCAACTGCATGATCCAACTGAAGAAATGGGAGACACAGCTAGGGGTGTTCAAAACCGGATATCCGAAAATTCGGATATCCGAATTTCGGATATCCGAAATTTCGGATAGTTGATTTTCACTATCCGAATCCGTATCCGAAATTTCGGATATCCGAATTTCGGATATCCGAAATTTCGGATACGGATTCAGATAGTGAATCGGATATCCGAATTTTCAAAACAAAAAAAAAAAAACTAAAAAAAAAATACATTCAATCTCTAAAATATCTAGTGATAAACATCCAAATGAGCAAATAGTCAAATACAAGTACATTAAATAGTCAAACACCAATAAAAAAAAATTTGTCTCGAATTTGAAGCTCGAATCCGTGTGCAACAAGCTCGATGGCAAACTACAAATCGGCGGTGTAAGGCAATGAGCCAGTGAGGGTCGAGATTTGGAGGACGACGGGATCCAAAGAGGTAAAGAGAGTGAACATTGGAGTTTAGAACTTTAGATTTAGGGTTTCTTAAGTTAAAGTATGTTAAACTAAATAATATATATAATTTAATATTTTAAAAAAAATATATTTCGGATATTTTTCGGATATCCGAATATCCAAAAATGTTCAGAATCAATGTCCGAATCCGAAAATTCGGATATCCGAATTTTGGATATCCGAATTTTTGGATATTTTGACTTCGGATATTTCGGATATTTCAAATTCGGATTCGGATATTTTTGAACACCCCTAGACACAGCTACTCCCTTGAGTTTTTCATTCTTCACTCCAGCTGTTGGTTTCATGCTTGGATGCTTGATGGTGATCTTTGGCCTCTCATCTTTAGGTTCACTTATCACTCCATCGGTTATTCCCTTGAACTTGGAGGAGAAGGATGGTAATTCATATCCTACATCTAGTTCTTGGTCAAACATTGATCCAGATGTCATAAAGATCTTCCCCTCAGGCTGTGTCGTCAAGATCACCTTTTCCCTTTTGACTTCGTCAATTACTTTGAAGCATGGGGTTTCAATTTTAGGGTATGGTTTCA
Source organism: Deinandra increscens subsp. villosa (assembly GCA_039602395.1). NCBI lineage: Eukaryota > Viridiplantae > Streptophyta > Magnoliopsida > Asterales > Asteraceae > Deinandra > Deinandra increscens. The sequence continues at coordinate 23,906,603 of JBCNJP010000003.1, forward strand.
ACTCTATCCCAGCATCATCAGACTTAGAGTTGTGACACCTGTCATATTTCTGGCACTCAGCATCATTGTCTGATATATCCTTTACTCTCCCTTCACCATAAGTCATGTTTGCTTCATTATCAATTTCTTCTTGAGTCAATGGTGTAGTTCCAACCAAGACACTATCAATAGGAGGAGCAGCTTCTTTATAATCAGACTTGGTTCGTTCAACTTGATCCTCACTAAGAAGTATTCCTATAATGTCTCTGGGAACTGGTGGAGGAATGATGCTGTTCATTGCCAAAGATTTATCAGTTTTCTCTGACCCAAACCCAGATGTGTCTTTCCCAACTTGACCAGTCACAACAGCATGTGACAATTCCTTTCCAGCATCGAGCATTCTTTTGTTTCTTTCCTGATTGCAATCATACTTGATTTGCAGCTCATCAAATTTTTGTTGCAGTTCAGTTAATTTATGTGTAAGCTCAGATATCTCAATCCTAGCCCGATCATATAAGATAGTCTTCTCCGTTGCTAGTTTCTGATATTTCTCAATGTCTCGTTTCTGAGCTTTTACCTTCTCCTCATTCTTTTTCCATCTACCCTTAAAAGAACTCCTCTCGCATTTTATCTCAAATAATTCTATCTGATAATTTTTACAAATTTGCCTAAGTCCAGGAATTATACGAGCACAAGTAGGATTGGGGCATATCTCAGTTTTGTCAACTTCATCTGCGAACGCATCTTTGTCCTCAACTATATTCTTTTCTTCAACCACTGAACTCATTTTCTTTCTTTAGATATGCAGCCATTGAAAATTTTGAAGAATCGGCAAAAACGGCAAAAGTACTATTCAAAGAATAGTGTCAAAAACTTAAAACTGAAAAAACGGAGGCCTTCGGAGGGGAATTTTGGGGTCCAAACGAGCTCCCTTGGACGTTAGTCGGGGGTAATTCTAGGGCTCGTTGTCACGAAAGTCGTGTTAAAATTTGAGCTTCTAACTCCAAACGAGTCAAAGTTATGTCCGTTTCCGTGAAAGTGTGAAATAGTGACTTTTTGCCGTAAACCAGTTTCCGATCGTAAACAGTGATCGTAAACACCCCCGAGTCGTAAACCCAATCGTAAACACAGTGGGAATCGCAAACATGCTCCGGGTCGTAGACTCCAATAGTAAACTCTGATAGTAAACTCCGATAGTAAACTCCGATAGTAAACTCCGATAGTAAACCTTCAAACCTTCAAACCTTCAAACCTTCAAACCTTCAAATCTTTAAATCTTCAAATCTTCAAATCTTCAAATCTTCAAATCTTCAAATCTTCAAATCTTCAAATCTTCAAATCTTCAAATCTTCAAATCTTCAAATCTTCAAATCTTCGAAAAAAAAATTTTTTGGAAAAAAAACTTGAATCCAATACCGTGAGAACCTCGAATCTGTGATTCTTGGCTCTGATACCAATTGTTGGTCCGGAAACAATAACTAATCGCGATATTTTAATCTAGTACAAGTGCGGAATCCTTGTACAAGACCGATTCAAGAATAAAGATGAAGAGAACACAAGAAAACGATGATTAAACAATAAAAGCTTGATCTATGCACACAAGATGAACTTGTCGGGTACAAGATAAGAAATCGTAAACTCTGTCTCACGGGTTTACGATCGTAATCACCAAATGCTCTCTTAGAATCGTAAACAAGCATGCCTAATGAGGAGGTCAAGTGGGGTTTATATAGGCACCCCAATGGGTTTACTATTGGGCCCCTTGTGGATCATAAACCCAATAGTAAACCCAAACCCAATCATAAACTAGCCTAAATACAATAGCAAACTAGCCTATGATTCTAATGAAACCCTCTAAGCCCAGCCCAAACTATTTAATATTACAAGCCTCATAATCTAGCCTCTACAGTTTACCTGTTAGCCGTATGACTACATGTTCCATTCTGTATCCCAAACAACTGGTACTTATCGTTATCAACGTTAGTACAACTGAATCCCACTATTAATTGAATTCGATTAGTTCTGCTCGAAATGATAACTAGTGAATAGATCTATTTGGGTTGACAACCCTGCCCAGATTGGTAGCTCCAATCCTGACTTCGTATATTGTCAAGGGGTACACGTCAGTTATTCTTGCATGTTCGGAATTCTTGGGATAGAATGCTATGAGTGGGTAACCCGTTAGTATTCGAATTTGAGGTTCATGGTAGGATCTTACTACCACGACAGTAAACCAATGTAACATTTAAGTATGTCGTAAACTGTTATTCCAACATACCGTAAACTGTTATTCCAACATACTGTAAACTGTTTTTACAAACTTACCATAGAATCATAAACCTGTGAACCTCACCAAATTTATGTTGACCTTTTAAAACTCATGATTTCTCAGGTATCTAAGTTTATCATGGAAGACGTGCAAATGGGGCTTCACTGTAACTTTCGACCCTGCTTCACCGGAGTCGTAGTCCCGACCTATCTTAAACAAACTGATTTATGATTTCAATATCAAACTAAGACTTTTATTCAAATGTAAGACAATATCATTTCACCACAACTTTCCGCTGCAACATAAATGGTATTATGTTTTAAATGACGTTTGAATTTAGTAGAAGTTGTTTTGTATATCTGCGACTATGATTCCGTCTCGCTCACACCCAAATCCGTTGACCGGGGTGTGACAAATGGCGTCACCAAAAGCACCCCGCCCGATTTCTCCATCATCTCATACTCGAAGGAGGAGGAAGCAGGTAATTACCATAAACGTCCGGCTATGGGTGATGTACTGGTGTCCGATGAACTGATGAGCCGGTGATCTCCGATGAATTAACTAACCGACGATGTGTACGAGCGATGAATCCATGATTTAGTGTAAAAGATTTAGGGTAAAATCTACAAGGGTTGATTTACTTTTGGAAATTGGAGTTATAGAGCAATAGCGGAGATGAGGCAGAAGAGGAGAGGAAGATTAGGGTTTGAAGTGATGAAACGGGAATCGATTTTTGTAGGACTGCGAGAAGGAGTGATATGACGTGCAATTTTAACAATTATACTCCGTTTTTTTTCTTTCTTATAACATTTATTTTATGACACACAAAGATACGGGTCATCTACTCTTCATATTTTAGAAATTATGACAGTTTATGACACGCACATTTACGTGTCATAAAACTAGCGTGTTTCATAATTCACGATTCATTAAAAAACATTTTTCTAGTAGTGAAACTCGCACTAGACACCTGCAATCTCAAACACGCCCCTAATCAACAACAAATAGCTAGGCGTTAATTGCCCCAAACATCACACATTAAGATATTATAAACCTCCTCCACCCATCCTAGTCCATTTCTTGCCTTCTCCCTTTTCCACCAATTGTTTCACGTTAACCTCTTTTAACCTGCTTGCCCCTAACCACCTTCTCATTCCTTGCATGCCAAATACACCACACTTCACTGCTATCAACACGACCGCATTTACTATCTTCTTCACCCTAGGGTTAGCAATATAGGTATTGTAGCTTGAAAGAGATCTTTGACCGCGAAAGCATAATTTGGGGGGATTTGGCACCAACAACTGATTTGATGCCACACACTTATAGCAACAATGTAGCTAACTAGCTATGAGTGGTTGTTCCTGCGATTCAATGGTTTCATCACATAACGAACATAATAATGAGTGATCGATGATATTCCTTTTTGTAAATCAAGTTTTGTTGGGAGCATTTTCAAACTTGAACGCCAACCGTGATTTTTAACCTTGAGCGGAACCACCTTTTCCACCGGGGCCCTCACAAGTCTTCTAACCGATTTAACAGAAAATAATTTCGAAACGTCCATCTACCACACCCATTTATCCGACCCATTAGTCAATTTTACACCATTCATGAGATTCTCACATTGCTCCATTTCTGCTAGTTCCATCTCTCGGAAAGATTCCCTGCACAACTCCAATTCATTGTCACATTTGAGTTACTTATCACTAACCATGGCTCTTCTGTTGTTTTCTAGAGAGAAGAGTGTGGGGAATCTGTCCATTAGAGGTTGTTCTTCGAACCAAGTATCAATCCACAAATGAGTATCCAACCCTGAATTTATGTTGTTGCGACCTTAGAGCTTAGAAGAAAAATAAAATCTAAATACAACTTAACAGAATAAAATATTAGTTATACATTTAACTTTTTTTAACGGCATCACTCGACTAAACAGGGAAAATGATTGGTGATGGTTTTCAATTTAAGGTCGACCATTCCTTTTTTACCTCATTTCATAATCCACACATACCATAGCTTAGGAATTTGCCTCACTTTCGCACTTTTTATCTCTCCTCTATTAATTCTCTCCATATGTTTCCACAATTTCACAAATCAAAAATTACCACTACACATATGCACTTCTGTGACCGAGGTTTGAAGCACTGAATATTCGTCATCGAATCGTGTTTGAATTCAATCTTTCACAAACGAAAAGGTACAAATTTGTTATGCATGTTATTTTTAAAGCTAGCTTTCAAGCTAGAGTTAAGGGATCATGTGTATTTTCCGTTTAAGAAAATTTATTTTATAAATTAGAAATCTATAATTGTATTTAATTATTTAGACAATTTTAATTGATGAAACTATAACTACAGGGATTTGTAAATTCATACATTGAAATTTTTGGTTGATTAACTAGAATCGATTAACCGTAGTCAAGTTACTTGTAACGTATTGTCCTAAACACATAATTTAATGGTAAAGTAATGACTACTTAATTAAAGATTATAAGTGTGTTGATTTAACTGTTCCAAGGAAAAAAAACTTAGTAACATACTTTCCGTTTCGAAATGTTATATCCATTTATCAGAATAGAACTCGTATATTATACGAGCTAAATTATAAAAAAAAGAAATTAAAAGTCCCTTATATATATATTTTTTCATACTACTTAAATAATTACATAAAAATTTCTTTATGATTTTATTTATTGTTAAATAAATGGTACATGATACATAGATGGAGTAAAAATCAAATCGCTCAAATTTTGAGTTCTAAAATTCAAAAGCATTGTGCTAATAATTAGATGATTTCGTGGGAGGGGATTTGACTTGGAAAATTTCGTATGAGGAATTTAATAGTAACAAGTGTCTAATTTATACATTCCGGTTAATCGACCCAACTCGATCTGATACTCGATCTGATCCGTATTCGTACCATGAAATCCATGTCCACAAACATGTACATGCCCAACCACATGAGAATTGTTGCACGTACTGGAAGTTAATGCATGAACCATGTTCATGTTAATAACTTTCCATTATTTCTTATTGTTGTAGAATGTCTTTTCTTGAGTATTTAAGGAGCATTTGATTGAATAAAACATATAAAGAAGAAAATTGCTTCAAAGTGTTTGAGTTATCAAATGACTCTATTTAATTTTGGCTTTATATTTTGTTTATGTATTTGGGAGTTTGTAGATTTTCTCCGTAAACCTATCACTAATTTTGTAATTATTTATTACGTAGTAGATTTTGTTTTCACAAAAAATGCAGCTCTTTGAAAATTTAGGAAAATCATACACATCCGCTCTCTGTAAATTTAGGAAAATCAGATGTAAACATCTAATTATCTAGTTATCCACTTGTAATTGACTAGGTTTTTTTTTGACGGTAAATTTTGATCACTGACGGGCCACTGGAACCACCCGATCATCTTCATTTCCCTTCGGGAGGAGACTCACTATAAGTGAGAAAAGCTCCTGGCCCAACCTCAAACCCTAATTTTTTTTATCACATGTGGACTTAAACCAAAGATCTTCCATTTTTAATATATCATAATGTCATTTGTATTGTAACTTATAGAATTGTATGAGATTCTGTTTGGACATCAGATTATAGTGATCGACATATCGTAATTGAAATTATCTTGAATCAGATACCTGAGCAGACTTCAGTGGGTTGATTCCACTGGCCCGTTATAAATTGCGTAACATTCTTTTAATAACTATGTGACTAGTTCACGGTGTATTTTTTAATTTTATTTTGGTCATAAGTTATGATAGAAATATGGATTGATTCAATCTTTCTTTACATCCACAGGCTTTATAATAGAAAGTATATATAGTTTTCATACGCAACTCACAATTATGGGGAGCAAAATGTTAGGGTACTGCGGAATTGCAGCCATTCTAGGAACAATAGCTGCAGCCATTGGTTTTGCTGGGGAGGCCACTCGGGTTAAGGTAACAATAAACCATCTACATGTTTATTTAGTTAGAGCAAAGAACTGTTCTTTGGACTACGTTAAAAAAATATTGAATTCTTACGATATAGAATACAAAATAGAAAGATAAAAATAATGTTTTAAGTCATGGGTAATGCTTCTGGTGGTGGTGGGGGATGAGGCATCCAACGGTGATGTATGGGAACATTGTCTTCTCAATGTGGCTCCCATGATTTTGCGCAAGGTGTGCCGGACCACCGTATGTGAGCTTCTTTTTTGCATTCTCTCTATCTCTCTTATTAATTAGTTAGTATTAAAAAGTTGAAACCGGTGAGTAGTTACTTCAATATAAGCGAAAGATGATGATGTAACATTGAGATGAGGTAATAAAAAGTGAAACATTAAAAGTATAAGGGAGTACCGCTACACGTACTCTTATATATATATATATATATACCTTTATAGTGATTTGCATGTTTTGGATACAAATGCAGGCTTCTGAAGTTTATATGGTGTTTGATACATGTGTTTATCCAAGTAGTCCTGCTCCTGCACTTGGAATCATATCAGCTGTGTTAACGATGATTACACGAATTTACATAAGTGCTTTCTTTGGCGAAGCTGGTTGTTGTCGAGTCGGCCGTAATGCAACTCCAATAGCCAAATTCCTATTTGTATTCTCATGGTAAATGACATTGATCTTAAAAACCTACATGGGTTATAGGAAAATTTACTAACGGAATACTTGGAACATCTCTATCCAGGGTAGCATCAATTATGGCAATGGTTTTATTGTTGGCCGCAGCAGGACTAAATGTTAGACAAGGTGGAGAGGTTGATACATATGGTTATGTTACATGTTATGTGGTGAAACCCGGAATCTTTGCAGGTGGAGCTATTTTAGCTCTTTTAAGTTCAATTTTTGGTATCGCTGCTTATATATCTTCGCCAACACAAACTACCATGAACCCTTCAATTGCACTCTCAATGGGCGACCTAGAGAAAAATCCAGTGTCTTTCCCTCCTCAACAATACCCCTCACAAAAATATTAAGAAAAATAAATTGGGTTGTGATGCGAGGTAACATCAAGTATAAAGTATGAAAGATCATTTACACTAGTATTTGTTCGCGTTTAAATGGTTTGCTACATATATAAGCAAGAAGATTACATCTAAAGATCTTGAATCGGAGAAGAAAAGTTGGTAATAGGTTACGTATTCCTTTGGTGACTTGTACTTTTAATGGGTATGTTGTAGAATTCCAGCTTCTTCATTGTAATTGGTAAGGATGTATATTTATGTTTCTAAAAGGATTTGAAGTTGTAATTTTAATTTCATTACCAAACTCTACTTTTATTCCCCTACTAAAAAGGCGCCAAAATAAAGTAACAAAATGTGGTTTTGTTAACAATCGAGCTTGATGTGTTGCAAAAAACAAAATATGAAATAAAGAAAACAACTTAAGCTAACATCATTCGTACGCTCCTTGCTTAGGCCTCCCTTCCCCATGCGTTTTGGCACCATGCCCTCGTCATTGCCACTTACATACTTAATATCCTTCCTGCCAAAACCCGTCACTACACACCTCTCACAACTCTTCTTTACCATGTGACATTTGATGAGTCTCTTTTTTCCTACCAAAACAGTATCCTGACTCCCCCTCCTTCCTCCTATCGGTTTTTAACAGATGAACCCAGTCTGCTCCTTATGGTCGGAGTTTACATCCGCCGACCCAACTCCTCCCACCGTTCCTGACGCCAACCCAACCTCTCCTCTCGTTCCCGTCCCTTCTCCGCCACCTTCTACCGGCTCAGCCACCTCCCTTGGTCCATCGCCGACACCATCCGGCTTCGCTACCCCCTGGCCACCCCTCCTACTTCCAACAATCCCCAGCTAACCCGTACCATACATACCCGCTCTATGTCAGGGATTCATAAACTGAAGTAGCCCATTAAACTTCGTGCAGCCTCTATTGTTCCTATACCCAAAACCCCGAAAGCCGCCTTGTCCGGTCCCGAGTGGCATGCTGTCATGGATGACGAGTTTAATGCGCTTCTTAATGTAACATCCTAAACCTCGTTTTAATTTTAAATGAATTATGTAAAGAATCGTGGGGTTATTGGGGGAAGTATGTTTTAAGTGGCGACCAATATAAATAAATTGACGTTTTTATTATTTACTGGATTATATGCAACTAATAAACTAGTCATGGAAGACAAGGGTGTTTAGTGAAAAATGAAAGTTAGTGGTTAAATTTAGCTAAAGGGCTAAAATGAAAGGGGGGGGGGTATGGAAATAGTTGATTAAAAGAGAGAAATCTAGCATTCTCCTTACAGAGATATCGCAGACTACGGGAAGTAGAAGAGAAGAAGCTAGGGGTTGGAACATTCAATAAATCAAAGCCAAGATGGGTGGATTCATGATGAAAATTTTAAATTAGCAAGCTAACACCTCTTCTATGCGAAATTTCCTCTCAAATCTTTGCTTAAGTTGTCAAGTAAGTCTTCCTCTTGGTGATGGTCAAGTAGGATTTCATCTCATTGGTTAAATTAATGCAAGATACTAGTTGTATATGCAATACAAGTATGAATGAAACATAGATTTTCCTTGCATGAAGTAATCTTTGTATAAGTTAGTGGAGCTTGTAGGTGGTTAAAAACCCCCATGAGTAGAAAATCGAACCATATGGGTATGGGAGGTTGGGTTTAGTAACTGGACCCTATGTATGTTTATAAAAGTGGTAAATTGTTAGATTAACATAAAGTTGTGATTAAAAATGCAAGATAGCAATGGTAGGATGGTTTAGTATGTTAAACATGAATGCGAATGATTAAGTGATTTTTAAGCATACCAAGTGTTTTGTGGAAATGCCTAAGTGAGTTGTTGAGTTAGAAGGTAGGTGGTTCTGATTATATTGTTAAGTGGGGTAATACTTGAGTATTTTGGTTGGTTATATTATTATTTTAATCTAAATGATCAAGTACATTATAGGTGAAAAATAAGGGAACTCAAGCCATCGAGGAATGCCAAATTTGAAGACTTGAGGTAACATCGTAGTTGTACTAATTTGTTACAAAGTATGCCATGCATTCATGGATTATAATTCAAGTATGATCAATGATCTAAGTGGGATTAGTGGTAGCTGTCGATTGTTATTTGTAATTTGTAATCAAATAACTCAGAGAATATATGAACTGATATATTGAATTCCCTTAACTTAATTGATATATTGAACTCTTTTAACTTTTACAATACATATACAAACACATATATAGTAAAGCAGACTGCTTCTGTTACAACTACTCAACCATAAACTAAATGCCCAACCACTTGTCTACAAGTGGTACTCTTCTAGAATCCTGATAAATGCAGATGTACTTTCATACTCCCCCTCAAGTTGGATCATATATATCGATCATGCCCAGCTTGTTACAGATATAAGTGATTCTAGATCCATGTAAGGCTTTCGTGAATACATCAGCTAGCTGCTCCCCGCTTCGAACATGAGGAGTTGCAATTCTTCCATCTCTACGCTTTTCTCGAGTGAAATGGCAATCAACTTCGATGTGTTTCATTCTATCATGAAATATCGGATTGTTCGCGATATGAATAGCTGCCTCATTATCGCACCACAGATTCATGGGTTTAGTTTGTTTAAACCCAATTTCACCAAGAAGATTCCGAAGCCAGACCAGCTCACACGTGGTTTGTGCCATAGCCTAGTACTCTGATTCTGCACTTAAACGGGAGACCACACTTTGCTTCTTGCTCTTCCATGATACCAGATTTCAACCTACGAAGATACAATACCCGGTAGTGGATCGTCTACTTGTAGGGTCCCCATTATAATCAGTATCTGTGAATCCCTGTACCGTGTGATGACCATTTTTCTGGTATAAGATCCCCCCGACCCGGAGCTCCCTTTAGATATTTAAGAATATGATGGATGGCTTCCCAATGTGAGGTTCTTGGAGATGACATAAACTGACTTACCACACTTACTAGAAATGCGATATCTGGCCGAGTGATGGTCAAGTAATTCAACTTACCAACGATTCTTTTGTATTGCTCTGGTTCTTCAAGAATATCAACTTCATGTGCTCCGAACTTCACATTTGGTATCATGGGTGCATCACAGTTCTTTGCCTCAGTCATTTCAGAATCTCTAAAAACATCTAAACAATACTTTTGTTGTGATTGATAGATACCTTTTCTATTTCATGATACCTCAATTCCCAGAAAGTATTTTAGTGTGCCGATGTCCTTGGTCTGAAGTTTACTTCCTAGAAATGATTTTAGCCTTTGGATTCCATCTCTATCGCTTCCAGGTATTACTATGTCGTCTACATATACGACAAGTAAAATGCAGCCAGCAGAAGATGATGCAAAGAATACCAAGTGATCATAAGAACTTCTTTCTTAATCTAAACTATGTTACAACCATATTGAATTTCCCAAACCAAGCACGAGGAGATTGCTTGAGACCATACAAGGACTGCTTAAGTCTACATACCTTCCCAGACTCCCCCAGAGCAACAAACCCAGACGGTTGCTTAATGTAGACTTCTTCCTGGAGATCACCATGGAGAAATGCATTCTTGATATTGAGCTGATACAGACCCTAGTTATATGTGGTTGATAATAAGACAAATAGGCGTATGGATGTCCTTTTAGCCACAGGCGAGAATGTTTCTGAGCAATCCATGCCATAAACCTGAGCATAACCTTTGGCCACTAAACGAGCTTTTGACCGAGCTAGTGAACCATCTGGATTAACCTTTACTGTGAATACCCACTTACATCTGATTGCCTTCTTCTTTGTAGGTAAGTTTACGAGATCCCAGGTGTTATTTTGATCAAGTGCTTCCATTTCTTCAATCATGGCTTTACGCCATCCGGTGTGTGCATGGGCCTCCCCTACAGTCTTTGGGATGACAGTGGAGTCCAGGGTGGCAACAAATGAACGGGAGGCTATAGTTAATTTGTTATAAGAAACAAAAGAAGCAATAGGATAGGTACACACGCGTTTACCCTTTCTCGGAGCAATTGGGAGATCAGAATCAGAAAGATCATTATTAGAAGGAGTATCCAGTTGATCTATCGACGTGAGTGTTGGTCCAGGAGGAGAATCTGATGGGATGCGATTTCTCCTTTCAATACTAGAACTTTAGGAGGGTTTGTAGGAGCTAGGTTTTGGCTTGATTGTTTTGGGACAGGGGATTCAAGTTCTGACTCAATATAGGAAAGGAATTTCTCACTGATTCCTGATGTGGACTGAGATGACGAGGCATAGAATGGGACGGTTAACGTAACAACCCGAAAGACAATATATTTATGAAGAGTAGGAGAATAACACTGATATCCTTTTTGTAACCTACAATAACCAACGAATATACACCGAATGGATTTGGGATCTAATCTGGTGAGGTGCTGACTAGTATCCTTAACAAAATAAGTGCTGCCAAATATCTTTGGTGAAATGGGGAATATGGGTTTCAGAGGAAACAAAACAAAGTACGTAATCTCATTATTAAGATCAACTGATGGCATTCGGTTTATGAAAAACATGCAGTTCACATTGCATCAGGCCAAAAACGACTTTGGAACGTTTGTTTAGAACATGAATGTTCTTGCCACCTCGAGGAGGTGTCTATTTTTACGTTCGGAAACTCCATTTTGAGCAGGTGTGTCGACACAAGATGACTCGTGAAGTATACCGTGTTCCGAAAAATAGGACTTGAAGTTTTTAGATAAGAATTCTTTTGCATTATCACTTCTCATTGTTTTAAATGAAGTGTTTGAACTATGTTTTGATTTCATTATGGAATGTGCAAAAGTGTGAAAAAACTTCAGTACGATTTTTCACAAAGTAGAGCCAGGTTACACGGGAAAAGTCATCAACAAACGAAACAAAGTACTTGAAACCAGATTTAGATGATACAGGACATGGTCCCCATACGTCAGAATGAACTAATTCAAATGGAGACGTAGCTCGCTTATTGACTCTAGGAATTAAGTAGACACGTTGATGCTTTGCAACCTGGCATGACTCGCACTGCAAAGATAATAACTGAGAAAATTCAGGATATAGTTTCTTGAGAGATTGGAGAGATGGATGACCTAAACAACAATGAGCCTCAAACGGAGATGATGTTAAGCATGCTAAGGAACTTGGTGTGTGCTGTTCTAGTATGTATAGGCCATCAGATTCTCTTCCTCTACCAATAACTTTCTTCGTCGACAGATCCTGAAAGACACAGAAATTAGGTAGAAATAAGGCATTACAGTTATGTTCATAGGTTAGTTTACTGATTGATAGCAAATTGAACGAAAATATAGTCAAAACCAAGTACTTTGGCAGTGGTTCCATTAGCAATGGTAACATGTGAAAGTGGTGAGTGATGTAGGTTAGTTAAAAGATCAGGATTACACGTCATGTGTTCGGAGGCTTCGGAATCAATCACCCATTTGGAGGCAAATAACATCAGACAGTTGACAGGTTTACCTGTCTCGACAAAGGTTGATGTCGGTTGTTCTTCAGATGTACTGGCAAGCTGAGCAGATTGAGTTTTGGAATTCCTGGTTAGTCGCTTCTTGCAAGTGAACTTGGTATGACCAAGCTCATGACAATAGTAACATTCAATGTTACCGTCTTCGGTTGTAGGAACACGTTGACTTGTGTGATCTGTGTAACTACCTTGGGAACCTCCTCGATGGCCACCCCGATGACCACCCTGATATCCGCCTCGAAAACCTCCACGGCTTATCAGTGCTCTCTAGGAGCTGAGGAGGTATTGGTTGACATACTTTCATGGCAGAGGATTCGAGCGAAAGTCTCTTAGAGAGATTGGATGGCCGATTCGTTCAGAAGCTGGGATCGAATGTTATCAAATTCGGGTTGTAGACCTGTCAAAAAACTCATTGCGGCTATCTGTTCTCTCTGAGTTTGCATGACTTTTACATCAGCACTGAGAGGAAGAAGAGAGCTTAATTCTTCGTAAGTCCTTTTGAATTCCATAACATAAGCGGTAAGTGACCGTTCATGTTGTTCCCCCTATGAAAGGACTTACATACGCTGTAAATTCGAGACATGTTGCTTTGTCTGGAATAAAGAAATTCAAGATATTCCATCAGTTCCTTCACATATTCACAGTGATTGATAAGTGAAAGAACTGAGTTATCAATGCCATTCCTTATTTGTAGGAATAGTTTAGCATCTGTTTGCAGCCATTAATCTTTGGAATCATCAGTTGGAGGATCAGATTTTAGATGGGATGCTTTTCAATACTCCGTAAAAAATTTGAATTGTTTTGCTCTATTCAAAGAAATTGGAGCCATCCAGCTTATTATCTGTGAGTCGAGGTGTTCCTTGTAAGGTGTCAACCTTATTTGTTTTGACGTCCTTTTCCGATTCATTATCTTTTCCAGTTTTATTAGTCATTTCTAAGTGTAGTTAAAGAACCAGAGACCAGATAACTAGATAAAGTACGATGAAGGAAACTGACCAGGTTACTGGATCACAAAAAAGAAAGGAAAAATTGTTAGTGCGAAATATGTGTGTTGTGTGTATATCAGTTAGTTTCGTTAGTTGATTAGGTTAGAACAGTTAGTCTAAATGTCATAAGGTAGTTTGTGTAATTCCATCATACTTGAGGGATTTATATATGAGATTTATTATCTCATATATAAATCATGCAAACTGCAAAAGAAGAAAGGGATCCAAACTTCATCCGGGATGTACGAAATGCCTCCGAACCTCAAGTTCGGCTCTCACAAATTGGATCCGATATATTTCTGTGTTTTGGAGTTCGGAAGAAAGAACCCTCGCCAAAACCATTTCTCTGAGTTCGATCTTAAAGGGAGGAGTTTTTGATCTCGAATCTTTGAGAGTTTTGAGTCTAGAATCATGTTTAGATGCTGTAAACGAGTTCAAATCATGTAAACATTGATCAATTGGAGCTATACACTAAGTTTAATTTTTGTTTTTGGTGTTCTTAGTTTCGGTGTTCTTTCGATCTCAATTTCGGTGTACAAATCACTAGATCGGGATGATTCGTGTTTTCAATTGGTATCAGAGCAACTCCAGGCGTGATTCTACACCATCTTTCGATCGAAATCTGCTTCAGTTTGATGAATTCGATTCATTATGACTTTTACAAAGTCAAACTGTTAAGTTGGAATCTGAAATTGAGGTTTAATTCGTGTTTGTTTATGATATTGATCAATTCCAGCAGTTTTCTTATGTCAACACGAATCTATTGCACGTTTTAGAATAGAATTTGGTGAAGGTTTTCTCAAAATCATGAAATCAAAATGAGCTTCATGTGTTCTTCATCATCTTCCATGGTGATTTCTGTAATTCTCAACCATTTCATGTAAATTTGGTACCTACAAACTCGGTTCGATAATACGAAGCTAATGCTACGACCCGTTTTCAATTTGGTTGAGTTTTGAGAAGATCACCAAATCACCACCTTTATCATTCTCCGGAATCTCTTCGTTCGAGGCTTAAACCAACTCAAAACCTAGAAACAATGGTGCTCTTTTGATTCCTCTCTTCGTCACAAATCAGTAGCAACTTTCGGATCGAATTTTCGTTAAGAATTTAGTGAGATATGCTCGGTTAAAGTTGTGGGGTTTTAGTTCACGGAAAAACGATTTTCGCCGGAAAACTCTTGTTCGCCGGAATCAAAATGGGCTGAATTTGTATGAAGAGATCGACTATTTTGTCCTTTTCTTACTTTGTATTTTTCAATTTGAACCCTTTAGTTTTTAAAAATACTACACAAGGCTCTCAAGTTTTCTAATAAAAAAACAACTAAACATTTGTTTTTAAAACAAAATTTACATAAAAATATTTTAACACAAAGTAATGTGTTTGTTGAATTGATTCGTGAACGCAAAACTTTTTGTGTTTGTCGAGTCAGTTAACTCACATAAACTCGTTTGTGTTTTGTTTTTGTTTACATGTTTTTTTTTTATTGGTTAGTATCTTTTCTTAAAAAAAAAAACAATAAACATTTGTCTTTCAAAGGTTGTATTTCTTTAAAGAAAATATTAAAATTTTTACAAAAATATATATAAACAAAAACTTGGCCTCAGGATTTCAATCGGTGAATTCATAAAATTCAAAGTTCCAGATACAAGGTTCATCGATTGACATTTTTCTGGTGCAATCACAATGAGTAAAGTTCAAAAGAGTTTGGTGGTTCCCAAATTATTAAAATGTGAAGATTATCAAGAATGGAGAAAAGATTTTGAGATTTTTATCAACGCTAACTTTGATGAATTTTGGAAGGCGATTGATAAAAAGTATTCATATCCGACTAATAGGCATGGTGTTCCTAAATTTCAAAGAGATCTTTCATTTGAGGAAAGAGAATGTTATGAAAGAGAATTAAAAGCTTATGATATTCTCACAATAGCATTGTCAAAAGAATTACTGTCTCAATTCAAAACATGCAAGAATTCTAAAGTGTTTTGGGATGCTCTTGCACCGAAATATGCTGAATTAAATGCATCTGGAAATGAGGTTGATATTGAAGAATATACTTCTTTTGCAAATTGTGAGAAGTTTGATAAAGGTGGTTTTGCAGTTATGGAAAAAGTTCAAAAAGACGAATCTTCAAAATGTGAAGCTATTGAGAATGAATTGAAGCTTCAACACGAGAATGTAGAGTTAATTGCAAAAGTTTCAAAGCTGACTGAATCAAATGATGATTTGATGAAAGATATTGAAAAATGGAAGAAAGAAACAGGTGATATGGCAACAGGTTTTGATGATTTGTTTGCAAAATCAAAAATCAAACTTGAAGGTCTAGAAAAGGAAGTTGCTGATCTTACTGCTAAAGAATTAAATCATCAATAGGACAACACGAAGCTGTTAGATGCTAAAGCTGAATTGCTCCGTGAAAACAAGCTTTTGAAGTAGAATGTTAAGATTTACAAACAGAAATGGGAAAAGGTTGTTCAAGAAACATATGATGCTCATGATCAGTTGAGGAGAGAAAAGTTTACTCTAAATATAAAAACAGAAGAACTTATTGCAACACAAAAAGAGTTGGCTGAAGCGCAAAAGAAAATTACAGATATGAAGATTGAGGTTCGTGATTTCAAAAGACAGTTGCATAATCTCAATAATTCATCGCCTTTCACAAACTTTTTATGCAAAAAGGAGAATTTTCAACAGATTTTTGGTGATGTTATTCTAAAAAATGTTCCACCTCCTGTGGTTATTGAAAATTCTATCAATTCTTTGAAAGCAACAGAAGAAGTTCATGATTATTCAAAGTTTGCTGATACAAAATCCGGAATCAAGAAGAAGATGAAATTTCAGAAGAATAAGGATGAAGAAAAGTTTGATTCAAGAAAAGCACCAAAGTTTGACTCAAGGTCTACATTTCTCGATAAATAAAAGGTTTTTGACGAAAATCCAGGAAAAGTGAAATTCGACAAATTTCCAGAGATTGTGATTGATAAATCTTTGCTTTCTAATAAAAATGATCTAAATGCCATCAAGGATGAGTTTTCTCGACTTGCTTCACAAGGTCATGAGAAACCTAAGTCGGTACTAGATAAATCTAAACAAAATGGTGGTCTGGGATATGAAAGCAAAGACGAGAATGTGAATGTAAGAAATGATTTCCAAGATGTGCTTGAGATAGAAGAAATTGTGGAGGATATCAAAGTTCACAAAGAAAAGGAGATTACAGTTGAGAACCATATCTTGTGTGAACTTGATGCTGATTTTCTATCAACAAATTCTAAGCTAGAGTGTCAAGAGAGTGATTTTTCTCAACATTCTACAATGTCAACATAATCCATGTCATCTCCTAAGTTGGCTGATGTGAGAGCTTGCTTTTACTGCAACAAGAAAGGACATGTGATTCGTGATTGTACTATTCGAAAAAGATTTTCACGTGGTTCATATCGATCATCATCATCCGATTCAATGATTCTCAATGAGGTACCTATTAGCCAAAATCAGAAAAACCAACGACAACCAGCTTATAAGAAGTCGGTTGTTGGTAGAACCTTAAATTATGACGATTGGTCACCACAGTTTTCAAAATCAAAACATCTTTCAAAAAGAAAACAATTTTTCAATAATGATTTTGAAATGCCTTACTCAAATGAGTTTTCATATTATGGACATTGACAACATCACTCAAAATCTGAGAAATGTTGGTCAAAGAGTTGTTGAATATGGTTTTCAACAAGTCAAGGTTTTTCAATGGTTGTGATTCGCATCGGGCGAAATAGTCTAAACTATTTTGTTCTTGGAAACAGAAAATGAAAACCTCGGCGGGAAACGATTTTGTTGAGGATACGGGATGACCCAAGCCGGTTTGGGTTCCCATATTTAACTAAAAATTGTTTGAGGTTGTGTGGAGGTACTTCAAGAAGACCTATTAGTGATGGAAAAGTTATTGATAGTGGAGTGTTTTGCCTAAGTTAGCGCTGAACAGAGTTGATATTTCACAAAATTTTTGAAAAAAAATATGGTTTTCAAAATCTTAAATTCGAGGTATCCGTGTTGATCGATCAATTTTATTTTCTTTACTTTTAGTTTCTTTTATATTGGGGGGGGGGGGGGGGAATTTTGGAAAATTCAAAAATAGAATCTGTTGAATTTTAGAGGGAAAATATTTGAAAAACACAAAAATAGTGTGATGTTTGTGCATTTATGAAAAATATATAAAAAATGTATGAAATTTTGAAAAAGATAAAAAAAATAAAAAAATGATGAAAAATCTCAAAAAGAGAAATTGATTCAACCATGCGAGAAATGATGGTACATCAGCATACGTTATCTGCCATGAATAAAGTAGAAAGAAAGGTTGTAGATACTTGCTTGACTTGACTGAATGTGCCGAGTAGTCTGATATATGCGAGTATGATATAAAGATAACGCTTGTTTGATAATTGTGGTTACAAATCATGATGGGTACTGTGCATATCTGGCAAAATAAAATGAGAAAATACCAAAAACAGAATAAAGAGATCTTCTAGTGTACGCTTGCTTTATTTTGAAATATTTCAACTTGTTTGATTTTCTTTATTTTGTCAAATGATCGGACTATCTCTACGTATCCACAAGATCGACCTGATAGTTGTTCATTTGATATTCTGCTTTATTTTCTTTGGTGTTTCGTATAATCCATCAGACTTTCTCTGCGTGTGTGTGAGCACCGACCTTATTGTTGTTGGGTTATACAATTTCTGCTTTATTTTCTATTTCTTATTTTCCTAAACAATCGGACTTTCTCTATGTGCCTACCAACCGACCTGATTGTTTTTTGTTTAGGGTTCTGCTTTCTTTTTGCAAGAAACACCATGAACTTGATATCTCTATGGCATTTGATTTTTGTATAAGCAAGTTTACAATATCAGTATGAGAAATCTGATGCGAGTAACTTGGCTTGAATAAAAGAAAAATTCAAAAATATGAAATAAGCAGATTGCCAGTATTCCTGATTGTGTGGGTACCATGTTATCAATGCTCGATAAATACACTAAATTTCATATCAGGAAAACTATAGACAGTGACCTGCTTTAGCTGAAATAAACCAAATGGTTGTATTCTCAGTCAACTTGATTTGCATGCTTAGTATTTTGAAATTGCAGTGTGTACGATGAGTTATGTCTGATATGATCTCATGTTCTGACCTTTCTCACCAAAATCAAAAATAGAGTTTAATTCAATATTGCATTTATGTTTCAGTTTATAAAAAATCAAAAAGATTTTCAGTGTGTTTTGATATAAACTTTGTAAAATCCAAAAAGATTTTCTTTCTTCTTTGTTTTTTTGATCTGATCGACACGTGATACAACAAATTTTCAAAACTAAATGTCTTGGTTTCTCCAAAGGAGAGTTTTGTTTCCAAGATTAAAGTTATGTTTGAAAAAGAAAAAACGCACTTCTGTTTTCTAACGGTTGCAGGTTGAAATCATCAAAGGCTCTCAGATATAGATCTCAGAATGGATTTCATGTATGGTTGCAAAGCTATCAAAGAGTTTATCACTTTCAGAAATGGTTCAGTTGACTTAGTCATATTCCAGCCATGCCTACTCTACATAAACTAACAACAGATTCAAAGAGTTGGAAGATCTGATACAACACACGTCAAGGGGGAGTTTGTTAGTGCGAAATATGTGTGTCGTGTGTATATCAGTTAGTTTCGTTAGTTGATTGAGTTAAAACAGTTAGTCTAAATGTTATAGGGTAGTTTGTGTAATTCCATCATACTTGAGGGAATTATATATGAGATTTATTATCTCATATACAAATCATGCAAACTACAAAAGAAGAAAGGGATCCGAACTTCATCCGGGATGTACGAACTGCCTCCGAACCTCAAGTTCGGCTCTCAAAAATTGGATCCAATATATTTCTGTGTTTTCGAGTTCGGAAGAAAGAACCCTCGCCAAAACCATTTCTCTGAGTTCGATCTTAAAGGGAGGAGTTTTTGATCTCGAATCTTTGAGAGTTTTGAGTCTAGAATCATGTTTAGATGCTGTAAACGAGTTCAAATCATGTAAAAATTGATCAGTTGGAGCTATACACTAAGTTTAATTTTCGTTTTTGGTGTTCTTAGTTTCGGTGTTCTTTCGATCTCAATTTCGGTGTACAAATCACTAGATCGGGACGATTCGTGTTTTCAACAATAATAACTGACCAGACAACTGGATTTAATAACGAAGAATTAAGTGACCAGATAACTGGATAATAACGAAGGGTTCGGATTTTAAGTTTCAAAGATGTTAACAGATTATAGCATAATTTTTTAGGGATTTTAACAAATTTAATGGGATTTAACAGAGATTTAACAAATAGGAATGAACCAAGTTAACAGGTTTAACAGAAGGTTGACAGAAACTTTGACAGAAGGTTTACAGATTTTTCTGGAACTTATCTGTAATCTTGCAAAGGCCTTCGAGACTGAAATGAATTGGACGGAACCTTTAACTGAGTGTTGAGAGGAGTTTCTGAACATTCACAAACTTAATACACAGATACATACTTAATACATAATTTCTGTATAAGTTCTGTAGATTTAGAAATTTGTTCGGAACTCGAAATTGACCACACAGATAGGTTAAGGAGGACCGTTGACGGCAACAGAAGAAATCCGTCGAGTTTCCGGTGGTCCACGCGCTTCCACGCGTCGAGCAGGGGCTGACAGAGGCGGCGCGTCGGTGGTTGTCGGCGGCGGCACGTTGGTCAGAATCTGGTGATGAAATTCTCAGGGTTTGTAATTCGAGGGCTGGCAAGATCGGTGTGAGATCGAAAACTGGCTGGAAAAAGGACATAGGTGACTCAGACGAAGAGGTCAGTTGAACAAG
Source organism: Deinandra increscens subsp. villosa (assembly GCA_039602395.1). Lineage (NCBI taxonomy): Eukaryota > Viridiplantae > Streptophyta > Magnoliopsida > Asterales > Asteraceae > Deinandra > Deinandra increscens. The sequence continues at coordinate 23,927,124 of JBCNJP010000003.1, forward strand.
GCAGAGGCTGATAAGCAAATTTACAGATTTAGGTGTGGCTCTGATACAATGTAATCGATAATCAGATAACTCAGAGAATATATGAACTAATATATTGAATTCTCTTAACTTTTACAATGCATATACAAACATATATATAGTAAAGCAGACTGCTTCTGTTACAACTACCCAACCATAAACTAAATGCCCAACCACTTATCTACAAGTGGTACTCTTCTAGAATTCTGATAAATGCAAATGTACTTTAACATTATTGAAGTATGTTGTTTAAGAGTGTGCTCTTTAGTATGGTTAGAGACCTATTTGGGTAAAGGTGAATAACACCATAGTGTGTTAGAGTGTGTATTATGACCCGTTTGGGTAAGGGTGAATAACACCATAGTGTGGTGTGTTGTGATAATGTGTATATTATGACCCGTTTGGGTAAGGATGAATAATACAATAGTTTGTTATAATAAAGTGTGTATTATGACATGTTTGGGTAAGGATGAATAACACCATAGTGTGTTATAATGAGTGGGTAATATGACTCGTTTGGGTAAGGGTGAAAACACCATAGTATTATAATAAGCGTGTAATGTGACCCATTTGAGTAAGGATGAATAAGACTATAATGTGTTATATAGTGTGTGTAAAATGACCGATTGGGTATTTATGTGTTAGATGTTGAACGCGACATAGTGTGTGTTTAATTTCTTCTTAATGGGAGGTGAAAATTCCCAATCCTAAATTAGCAGTAGTTGGTATGAGGGTAATTTGATGTATAATGAAATTGATGTGGTTTCATTCATGGAATGAATCCAAGATGTTAAAGTTGGTATTTGACCCATTTGGGTTGTGGTGGAATTGAGTGGGAATTCAAGAAAAATCCTTGAATATGAATGGGATTATGAGTAATCATAATCTATAATTGCACCTTTGGGTGGAAGTGTGACCTTAGCATAAGTTCACTTGTGCTAAGGGGAAAGTTGGTAATTGATAAGTGATGTAGAGGAAAGTAATGTAGGAAATATGGGTTATCCATGATAGTGTAGATATTGCCTAATTCATTGATAGATGCATTATTATTGTGTGTGTAATTATTGATAATTGTGAGTTAGTTTGGGGTGTAAGGGTGAAAGATGTTAAATTTATAAATTGTGCGATATTGGGGTTAACGGGTCAACGGGTTGAGGTAACCATTTGGAATAATTCCCCATACGATGGTATGTTAGAAGTGTGGTAAATGAACTTTAATTTATATAATTTGATTCATAAAATGGCTTGTGGTATGATAATTTGGAAGTTAGAATTGAAATCTTGCAACATGGACGAACAAAAGGAAAATATGATTAAGTATGGAGAAGCAGGAAAATTAGACTTGGCAGCTGAAAATTTGGTTTTAGGTGACACGCTTAAAACTGGGGTTTCGTTAAGACTATACGCTAGGAACTTTCTGACTCCTCATTTGACTTGGGGTTTTAGGTGATACGCTAGAACTCCAGTCTCAAGATTTTTGTCGTTTCTCATAAATATGGTGTGTTTATTGTGGTTTGATTGTTATATGCCATTAGTACTAACATGTTACTAGTATTGATGGCGGGTAAGCATTAGGTTGGCGGGTCAAGGTCGAGCCGGGCCTTGTAATGAACCGAACACAAGTCTCGGAGAAGGAATATTTTGTCTATAATTAATGAAACCGTGATTTTGAGGCGTACTCTGATAGAGACATGTTTTGTAGTACTACACTTATTTTGTGTAATCATAATATTATCACCTCAATTATGTTAGCTTAAAACGATGAAATTTCTGGCACGTGTTCTCTTTACCTTAAACAGATGTTATCAAGGGATGGGGTCTTACACTTAAAAATAAGACATGGGAACTGGTTCCCTGTCAAGAATACATGAATGTCATTCGGAGCATTTGGTTATTCAAACACAAATTTAAATCTGATCGGTCGCTGGAAAGATATAAGGCTAGATTAGTTTGTGACGGGCGTACACAGCAGGTAGGGGTTGATTGTGGGGAAACGTTTAGCCTGGTTGTCAAGCCATCCACGATCCGGTTGGTAGGGGTGTGCACGGTTCGGTTCGGTTTGATTTTTTACCACAACTGCAACCGAAATTTTCGGTTTTTAATTTTGTAAACCGAATGGTTTTGGTTTTTATTGGTTTCGATTTTTTGGTTTTAGCCGTCGGTTCGGTTCGATTTTCGGTTTAAAACAAAAAATCAAAAATCAAATATCAAAATTAATCAAAAACACCCAAAAGTTTTTAACTGTTAGAAACTCTAACTTAAGTTCTTTTGCCAAGTAGACTAGAATCTAAAAAACTTATAAAGACTTGTATTTAATTGAAGGTACAGAACAAAGTAGCTCAACGAGTAGTTTTATAAGACAAGCATCCAGATTTTATTTTTCAATGATCTCCATCTGTAAAGCTTGAAGTTTGAGAAATAAATTAGTAGATACATCTCATATAGGTGAACCTTTGATCTTATGTTAAATATGAGAAAAAACTAAAAACTAAAATACGTACAACTCATAGGTACAACTCATAGGTAAATAAAATGTATGCATGCCTCATGCATCATTTCATTTGAACAACATATAAAGATACATCACAAACTCCCATACTTTCAGTGAAAGGCTGTGTTCTTTTGATTCAATTCTTTGTTTGTAATATTATGCACGTCCGTTTTTTGGTTCCTGTTTCTCATTTGAAGTTTTCTGTTTCTGTATTGTGGTGTAACTCTGCTAGTTGTTGGCTAGCTTGCTTTTTGTGTTATTAATAAAATTGTCGCTTCAAAAAAAACATGTAAGAAATTGTATATAAACAACCATTATCAAGAACAAATATATGTGAAGTTCTGTTTCTGTACTTTGGTGTATCTCTGCTAGTTGCTGGCTTGCTTTTTGTGTTATTAATAAAATTGCCGCTTCAAAAAAAAAACATGTTCCAAAAAAAAATTGTGTATAAACAACCATCATCAAGAATAAATATATGTGTATATAAACATCCGTTAGAATCTTTTTTTAACTTTTTTTTTCTTTTTTTTTTAAATCTACTACTCTAATAAGTAAAGATACCTTATTACAATCTATCTACTACTCTAATAAGTAAATATATCTATCGCCACGTGTCTCCCTCCTAATATCTCTCAGTTCTCAGTTTCGCACCCTACTCCATCCACACGCGCTCTGCCAGTCTAAATTGTTCCCACCTTAGATGAACGCTTCTTCTTCCAATAGACGTTTCACATTGTGGGTTCAATTGTGTGCGGTTTTATAGTCCAATCGCATACCGACGCAATGAATATCGTCTATATGTTCTTCAATGGCAACATTGAATTTGGGATAATAAGACGCTGAGAGCAATCAATTTAGGGTTCATGGTCTCCGACCTGTATTTACTATCTTCAAACTTACGTAAATCGGACGAGCATATGTTATTGCATCTGTACACTTGTTGGTCTTCGATTGAAGTAAGTATTTTGTTTAATTTTGTGTTGTATTTTTTGTTCTATGTTTATTTCATGTCTGATTTTCAAGATTGGGTTTATTTGGTTTGATTATTTGGTTTATTGCATGTATGCGGTGTTGGATGCTTTAGGCAACTCTCACCATGTATCTATAAATCTAATTGAGAAAAAAATGCCAAGATTGGTGATTACCAATCTCAGTTGATTATTTAGGGCTAAAACCTAATTAATATATTTTTTTATAATCATAATAATCACAACCTATATAATCGTAAGTTTTCAGTTTTCACATGATGTTCATCTTAGTTCTTCATCATCATAAGAATTCCACCATTATCAGTCAATCATGTTTCTGTTTATATAACTGTACGTTGTGACGTTGTGTTTATGAACTATGCATGTTTAATGGTGTTTATCAAATTTTCCAAATAAATTTTAACTTATGTATTTTTAATTTATATTATATTTTAGTAAAGTCTTCAAGTTATTTCCAAAACACTTTCTTTTATTAGCACATCAGCTATTTTAGTCAAGAACCATCTTATTTTTCATGTCAAACCCATGTAGTTTTGATTAAGTTTTTTCTTAATCTGATTTGAAGAGGTTTCATGTAGTTTATAGAATGTATGTATGCCAGGTGTTTGATAAAATGTCTCTGTAAACTTGATCATAAATTCTCAAAGTGGTTATAACAACATTATGCTCTCATTCATACTTGTATGAACAAGCACATAGGGTATTAGTTCCCCTTATATATTGAATAAATGTAGAATTTGTATTACTTTCATCGTTGTCATGTTTCATCTAATAAAGAGGAAGTAATTTTGTCTAAATTTTTATCCAATTTATGTGTTTTGCTTCTTTCTGAAGGTCTATATTGGGAATATCTTCATGTCAATCAGCTCGAAGAATTTTACCCAAAATAACTACACAAGCATGTCTGTCAACCTTCTATTTTCTCTTATCTATATGTAAAATGATTCCACAAGTAATTGTTGAATCTTATGAAACTGTTAATCAAGAAATACATTTAGTATACCTATGTAGAATAAATGGAAACAGTTTGTTGCCTGCTCTTACTGCTTCTTAGGTTTGTATTTTTAAGCTCAGTTGTCTACATTTTATGTGTATCTACACACATCGTGATGATTACGGTGTTAGAAACTATTTCACATATGTGTTTCTGTGAATTAAGAAAGTACTAGGAAGAGCTTGTATGATTTAGTGCTCTAATGCATATTGATGGAAGACTTATTATTAGTACTGTTCTCTCTTCATGATTTAAACATTGTAGCAGATACCTATGTATCTTTCTTTTAGGAAGGAATATTCGGTTACACATCAGTCAAATTCGACAAGAAAACTGGTCAGATTCTTGAAGCAAACTATCTAAAGTTTTATTGGAAGTATAGCTCTAGGTGCTGGAGCTGTTATAATAGCTCACCAAACTGGCTACATAGATGTATTTTCCAATAAACATTCAGTCCTGATTGTCGATGAAGAACCTCAACGGTCAAAGATAGTTGATGTAGATTCGCATAACGGTGAAACTGTGGAACAAACTGCTGTTGAAAATGTTCAAGAGTCTGTGATTTCAAGTCTAACCGTTCACCGCAGTGAAAAAAAGACATTGGATATGATCCATATTATAGCAGAAAAGAAGAAAGCGAGCCTTAAATAAAACAATTACCAAATCATAACTTCTGATAATGCCAGTATTGATTCAATAGCACCAACTTAAGAGGATTTGGTCAAAAAAAACCAAGATGTGAAGGCTGTTGTAGAAGAACATGAGGAAGTTAAATTTCGTCTATACCAAATGAGGTTGCCCCACCTATTGAGGTCTGTTTTTTTTCTTTCATTTTTTTTTGTAGTGGGTTTAGAATGCTAATTATGTTTTCTTCTATAGGTGGAGCAACTTTATTTGGTTGTCTAAATTAGGGGGTTTGATTTATCTACTTTACATTTTCTTTCCAGGTCGGAAGCACTCAAATCTGAAGCCATGTACTCAAAGTTTTAAAGTTTGCCAGCTTTTATATCTTAGGATGATTATATCCATGGTTATGTTTGGTTTATTTTTGGCTATTAATTGTGAAATTAAACAATAGTGGATGCATTACATTTAAGTGAATATGCATTATGCTTTATGATGCGTGATATATAGTCATTTTTCCAGTTTATACGTTTTATGTACACATTACAATACCCACAGGTTGTACATCTAAATGGCATTTGGTTTGATGCAGATACACTTAAGGATCCGAATGTTAAATTAGTATCACTTGTGTTTTGGTCAAAAATCAGCAAAGTGATTTCGTATTCCAAACTTAGAATGTGAGGTAGTGTGCTTGTCAATATGCTCGAAATGTAAAGTTGAACACAAGGATGTAACGAGGGAAAAATCCAGGATCCTTCGAGTTGCCTCTAGGAATCCTAGCAAAAAAACATCGGGAGACGGCTTGAAGAGCCTGCTTTCTCACTATTTTATTGATACGAAATTGGAAATTACAAGAGTTTTGGAGTTTGATCGATCGATGCTAATAGTTACAATGATTGAATGCTATCAGAGATAAAGTGTATCAGTGTTGTGTGTTCCTAAATCGATCGAGTCCTCGATTATATAAAGATTACAAGAATAACTAACTATCCGGGATTCCCGGGATCCTATCATCCAACTAACTTGACCGTTAGAGCCTCTTTCGTCCATTTGGTCCACGATCTTCTTTAGCTGGAGCTTGAATCTTGGAAGTAGTTGATGACTCAACGGTACCTGGGTTAAATAAACACGTGGAAATTATAAGGGTTAGTCGAATAAAGTAAATCAGGATACTTGGACAAGTGGGATTCCCAAACTGTAGTAGGATTCCTGAACTATCTGAGCTTCCTGGAGCATCTTGAAAATACACCCTTAACAATTACCCCTTGAATATCGACAGATGTGGATAAGTTTAACAGCTGTCAAAATTCAAAAAGATGTTTAAACCACGGCGTTATCACGGTAAATATGGTTAGGATGGGATGTTTTTTACGGCTTCCAAGTGATGGGACCTTCATCATTATTTTTTCTTTAAATAGGAGATTCCAAATCATTTATCTCCATCTTCTTCCACAAACCCTCTCGAGCTTCTCCGATATTCCAGGTCAGTTTCTTTTCTCTCTTCCGATTTCCTTTCGTTTATCGGCCATGGCCAAAAAAAATACTCGCTCGTCCTCTTCGCTGGACTCTCCGACGATCGAGGACTTCCACGATCAGGGATATATCGTCCCCAGTGAGGAGGAAACTTGTTCGTTCGATGATGGCGACATTCATGACCTGAAGAATTTCGGTATCTTTCCGCCGGGAACGGTTTTTCGTCCTTTCGATTCTCGGACCAAATCAGACTTCATTTCCACCACCTGGGTATGCTTCATGTACTATCCTTTTCTGCTTGGCATGACATTCCCTTTCCCGGAGCTTGTCACTCAATTCTTCAAGACCACCCGACTCTCTTATGCCCAAACCATGCCCATGGTTTGGAGAATCATGTATTCCCTTGACCAATTGAACCAAACTCGGAATCTGGAAATTGGGATTCCTGAAATTTGTGAAGCCTACCAACTCCGAACCCATAGTTGCAGTCGGTTTGTTCTGAAGACTCGCACCTCCACCTCTCATCTAATTCCCCGAGCTTCCCACAATGATCATGACGGGAAGAAACGTTTCTTCTTTATTAAGCGAGATCCGATTCTTGGGGGTACGAAGTTTCCGTCGAAGTGGGTTGATAAGGGTAGGATATTGATTTCTTTTTCATCACAAGATTCTGAATAAATGTTTAACTTTTTCATTGTTTTTTGCAACACCCAAATTTGGGAATCTCAGCAAGGCACAACCGGATCCCAGGAAGCTCGAAGCACTCTACCAGATTCCTGCCACTGAGAGAGCCCTGATCCTTGAAGCAACTGCCAGTGAACACAGCTACTCAGCCGATCACATTCCTGATATGTCTCGTAAGTTTTTTATACGCCTGAGCTATACGCTTATTTGAGCATCTTGAATGTTGACAATCTATTTTTCGTTGTAGTCCCTAAGTCCAGCTCTTCATTCTCCCTGAAGGATCTTGATAACCTTCTCAAAGTCAAGAAGGAGCAGTTGGAGCAGCCTGCCACCTCCAAGCCACCTGTCAGCCGGCCGAAGGCCTATGCTTCCAAGAAGCGAAGGTTGTTGAGGCTCCCGTGTACCTGAAAACTTTTGAGGATCTCGCTCCCTCCGAGGTCAGCAACAAGGTGCTCCCGATGCAGACCACGGTCAACCTGGTAAGAAGCTTTAACAAACATGTATATTAGTTTCATACCTGTTGCAGCTGCTGATCAGGATTCCTTTTTCCTTGTGTAGGGCATCGAGAAGCTGAGCACCCAAGCCATGGACATGGAGAAGAAGCTGGCTAAGGCTGGGGAAAAGATCCGGGCCCGAGCTGACATTGCTAAGGGTAAGACCCTCTATGAGCATAAGCTCACTGAGCAGCGTCTGACCTTGGAAGCCAAGATGGCCGCTGATGCTGAAATAGGCCAACTTTCGGCTTCCCGGAGCGTCCTGGAATGCAAAATCCAAATGGCGGGTGAGGCTGAAGCGGTTGGTTTCAAGGTGCCTGGATGGGAGGTTGCGGGCTGGAAGCTGGTTCTGGAATCGTTGGTAGGAGTTGATGGAGAAGTGGCTGGAGCATGGAAAGATGGGAATGATGGTGGCTCCTCGAAGACGGTTCCGGAATCCCCGGTGGCAACGACTAGGGCTTATTTGCTGGAACTGGGCGAGGGTAAGAAGCCAGAGGAGGTGGAGAAGCTGGTGGAAGATAGGAATGCAATGAGCGATAAAGATAATGCAACGTTCTGAGCCCATTTTTTTAGGTTTTAATGTTCGGTGGTTTTTTGTGAAACAATTTGTGGTTCCTGTAAGAGACAAGTAACAAACAACAAACAATGGTAGGGATCATGTTGGAGGGATCTTGTATTTTACAAGACGAAACCAGGATTCCTAAGAACTTTTGACCTTCGAGCTTCCCAAGTGGAGGGATCCTGAGGTTTTCAGGACGAAACTTGGGGAGCTGAAAACCCGTTTGCGTATGTTAATAATATGATTATCTTTTGACTTCTCATGTTGTTGTTTAAAATTTTGTATACAAGACTCGCTATCAAATTTTGTTAAGAATTTAAAAAACTACTCATATATATGGAAACCATTTAAGACTTAATAATCGGATAGGCCAAAGTTTAAGTGATGAAAATATAAATCACCTGCCCTCAAGTTCTAAATTAGTCGGCTTTTTAATCCAAGTTGTTGTTTCTTACCTTATTTCATTCAGGATCCTGACAGGAATCCTGAAAGACAAGTTTGCCAGTTTATCTTGATATCCTGCCTTAGGAATCTGAAAAGAGTTTAATAAGTTTCCTGGCCAGGGGCCAAAGGAAGTTTTTTCTGAAAATAAGATAGCAAATTTAGAAATAAGCTGATAAACCCGGGATTCTTAGGACCAAGCCAAATCTGGGACAAGCCCGTTTTTTTGTGGGACTAAGCCAAAGCTGGGGTCAAGCCCTTACGTAAGTGACATAAAAATGCCATAACCTCAGTTAACACGTCTGTGTTAAAAACCTTGAGAATCCGCCCAACAGCCTACAATGACAAGATTGTCAGCCACCCATGGGATGGACTGGTCCGACCATCTTGAGCAAACTGGTGGACAACGTGCGCTACTGGCGATTACCCAACTTAGGAGAGGAGTCAGCCTCACAAACCTTGGAAGGTATGTGGGATACCTTAAACGTAGGAGAGGTGGCCAACCTCTAACTAGGGATATATCCAAAATATTCAGGATTTTCAAATTCTGCAAAACACTCAACATTTGGTGAGGGGTGGGTGTTAGCTTAGCTAACACCACTCCGATGCTTAATAGTATCATGTGGCAAAAATAATAAGAATTGTTTTGGCTAAAAATTACTTAAGCAAAGTTAGTAAAACTTGAACCAAATAAGATTGTGAGGTTTGGTGCCTAGGATTAAGATACGAAAACTATTTGTAAAAATCCTGGGACAACAACTGAATTCCAGGGACAAAAGCTGAAATCCTGGGTTAAAATATAAGTTTAGTTATGAAATCGATTGAGAAAGATAATAACACAAATGAAGCCTTGAATGTAAGTAGAAACACCGAGAATTTTACTAGGGAAAAGCCCTTAGCCCTTAGATGTCTCTAAGGCGCCGCCGGCATAAAAACCCCGGGTAGCGATAACACACGCTACCAATTTATTGACCAGTAAATGTTTGAGTACAATGAGTATGCAGAAGAATCAGTACGAGAATACAATGAGTAAAGCTCGAATGAGCTGAATAAACGACTAAGTGTCCTATATATATTCCTAGATCTTCAACAACTTGTCCGATATTCTAGGGATCTCCTCTTCAACGTCTCTTTCAGTTGGTTGACCGAGTTTCCAGCTAACTGACTTTGACCACGTGCAAAATAAGTCTTTAACTTGTTGTATGCGACCGTTAGTAGACTTCGTCAACCTGTCCTTGATCAGATATAGACACACAAACCGTTAGTAACAGTGCCCTAGCATGCAGGGTCATTTCCACATGCTGGGTCATCTATAAAATAAGGGTAAACCTGGGTTATGCACTTTTTAGATCATAGAATAAAATGAATGTAAACTTCCCTGTATAAAGTCGACATCCTGGGTCATCACTTTACTATGGACACATTCAGGGTCACCGAATATTACCTGCCAAATTCAGGGTCATACCTACCCCTGGTCTATACCTGTACCCTGGATTACTAGCCGAAGATTTAGGGTATAACAATTTCCCCCAAATTTTCGCAAGTTGTAGATAGAGATTACAGCTGTGAAAATTTCAAATTGAGGTCTAATCCACGCTTATCTCGATCATGTCCGTTGATTTAGTATCCACGATGCCACGTCGAGGGTAACTTCCCATCACCTCTGCAACTTCTACCCTCCTTTAAATGCGCCATTAACCTTTCTTTTTTCTCACATCAGTTTCTTCGAGAGCAAAGCTTTACATCAACACCTCCGGCCTTCAGTCCTTTCCGATCAGGTAATTTTTTCCCTGATTTCTTTCTTTTCTTCTTACGTTGCTATGACTCGTAAGAAAATCCGGTCGAAAACGGTGGCCAAAGAGATCGGGATCGAGGATTTCCTCGACCAGAAGTATCTGCAAGCTCCGGAAACGGAAACCCGCAACTTCTCTGACGCCGACATTACCTGTTTGTTGGCGTCCGGTCTCCTTCCTGACGGTGCCGAGGTTAGGCCCTTTGACAAGAGACTTAGGTCGGATTTCTGTTTCGCAACCTGGGTCTGCTTTCCTTTCACTCCTTTCTCCATGGGGCTTTCATATCCTTTCACTGGGTTAGTGGCTGAATTCTTCGAAGCTACCAGCCTTGCATACGCCCAGACTCTTCCCATTGCATGGAGAATTTTGGGTACCCTTGACCGCCTGAACAGGGAGTTTGATTCCCTGGTTGGGTTACCTGAGCTGTCCCTGGGCTATGAACTGAAGTCCCATGGCAGCAACCGATACTTTTTCAAGGCTCTGAACAAGGGTACTCAGATGATTCCTCGGGCTTCATACCATGAAGAATGGAAGGGGAGGTTCTTCTTTGTGAAGAGGTCGACCATCCCGGGAGGAATGGATCTTCCGATTAGGTGGAGAGTAGAGGGTAGGCCCTCACCTGCATTAGGAATTAGGGTTTCAATTTTTAATATACATGTTTAATGAAAACTGACCTTGAATTTTTCTGTTTTGCAGTGCCTAGCTTGAGTTCCATTGGCCCTGTGAATCCAAGGACGTTCGAGAGGTTCGATACCTTCTTGACCATCACTAACGAGGATCGCGAGTTCAAGGTTGACCCTGATCAAGTTGCTTCTTCCTGCTCCCATAGCATGTCGAGTTGTAAGTATCCTGGGACCCTGCCTTTTAGACCTAGGATTTTCCCTGGATTCTGCTAACTTTTTATGCTTTTTGTTTCTTAGCTGCTGCTGTTGTGAACCTTGAAGAGGTGTATCTGGACGCCTATCTGCTGAGTGATGATGACTTCCAAGTCCTGGCCACGGTAAAATCCGAGCCTCCATCGGTCCCCAAAGCTCCTCCTTCCAAGACCTCGGGCACCAAGCATAAAACCAGGGCCACCAGCTCCGCCATATCACTGCAGCCCCTGGAGAACATGGATGTTGCTAGGCTACTTTCACACGCTGAGGCCATCTCTCGCCAAGTAAGTAAATCCTGGGTACCCCTGAATTTTCCTGCATAGTTAGTCTATTCAGAGTTTAAATTGTTAATTAACTTACCTTTGCATGCAGATTGCTGGGCGATTCTTTGAACTGGTCCAGGCCGCTGAGAGGCGTGCCCAGGATGCTGAATCCTTAGCCAGGAAGGAGGTCGCAACCCTGAAGAAGGAATTGAGCTTGACCAAGATCGTTGCTGATAAGAACCTGGGGCTGGTGCAGGAGCTGGAGAAGAGGGCTGTTGAGGTGCGGGCTGAGCATGAGGCTGCGCTGGTTGCGAAGGGTGATGAGGGTAAGTTGATAGCCCGCATCTCGCTCCTCTAGTGCAGGTTGAAGATGGCGAAAGAGGCCAGGGCCCTGGGGTTTCAGAACCCCAATTAGGATGTGTCCGACTGGGCAAACAAGCTGCACAACTTAGGCGCCACCATCCCCGCAGGGTGTGACCCTGAAACTGGCCCTGGATCCAGCAAAAGCACCCCATCCAAGGACTCCGTTGGTCATGCCATGGACATCGACCAGCCCAAGGGAGGAGAGCAGCCGGCCCAGGACCCTAAGGAAGCAGAGAAGGCAGCGGAGGAGGAGGAAGCGAAGGAGACGACCCAGGATGATGCTTGAAGGTTGTTGGTCGTCTTCTTCTTGTTTTTATGTTTGTTTTAGTGGTCTGTTTTAAAACAATTTTAATTTTTTGTTTGTGATGTAACCGGTTGATGTTTCCCGGTTTAAAACAATATGCCCCACCCCCGGATTTGATATCCGGGGCTTTGAGATGCCCCGCCCTGGGGTGGCCGGAGTCTTTCCCGGACCCAGGGTGGTTTTTGAATATAACTGCTTCTGCTTTTATGATTGTGTTTGAGATATTTGAAACACATTTGCTGATGTGTGAAATCATACTAGGGTTTACCTTAGTATTCCTGGGTTGCCCCCAGGATTTAGGATTCCTCGTAGCTTTGGTAGTCTTGTGAATGTCTCCTGTTATATGAACACAAAGATTAGAATTAACTAGCCAAGTAGTTAATTTGCTTAGGTTTTAACCGTCATGACCCTGGAATAATAATCCTGGGCCACTAGGCAATCTCTTGAGTTATTTCTGGGGTCATGCCCGGTGCCGTACTGGCGAAATAGGGATTTCCTCTTAGTCGTACTGACTGGCTGGGGCATGTCCTCGGAGTCTTAAGTTGGTAAGTTAGCACCAATCCATCTCGAAAACGTGTTAATCGTTTTAAACCTTAGGAGATCCGCATATGTCCCTGGATTGGGAGGTTGCCACCTGTCACACCCCCAAAAATCCCACGCGCGCTATCGCGCCGCAGGGAGCGTGACAAACCAGGATCGCAGTCCATTAGTTACACCAAACAACTAACAATTAATAAAAAGGTTTTATATTTCATTAAAATATAAATGCAGGGTTTTACAAATGCGGAAGCGTAAATACAATAAAAGTACTTATGTAAAATCTTTGTCACCCAAGGTGACGTGGCTTGTTCAAAGACATTAAAAGTGTTTCAAGACTCATGCATGCGTACTTGTGATACTCGAACCTCCGCAACCTGAGAAATAACATGCTAAAAAGTGTCAACACAAAGGTTGGTGAGTTCACAGGTTTATCATTTCAAAATCAGTTCCAGTTTAATGTAAATTAACTGTTAAACAACAGTCCTGGTTCAGTATAAAACAACGGTCCATCGACAGTTCAAGTTTAAGTTCCAGGGTGACTGTTCAACAACAGTTCAAGTTCAGTTTAAGATTGATTGTTCAACAACAATCAAGTTGAGTTTAAGATTGACTATTCAACAATAGTCAAGTTGTAAGAGCATAATCACTAATATATATCAGATAGCTAGCTAGGCTATGTACATGAAACTTTGCACGTGATGGTCACCGAAGCTGACAGTTGTTTATAGTTTGCCTTGTTACGTTGAGGACGAATATAACACCCGTTCGATATCCAATCGTGCCAGAGCGACTGGCCCGGGTGGGGTTTGTCAAACCCAGTAGTACTACAATATATTTCCCGCTATCATCACCAAATACTAACGGTACCATGAGAAGGACTTTGTTGTCTAGTGTGCCTCAGTAATCAGTAATCGTGTGATATATAAAAGTCTAATTATCTCAGTTGTGTAAATCATGCATGTTAATCTCCCCCAAAAGGATTAAAATAGTAAAATGGGGCCGTGAAACTCACCTTAGGTTGCACAGCAAAAATCTCTAGATAATCAATTAAGGAAGTAGCAAGAACGAGTCTTGTGAAGCAGTCAATCACCTAACGAGCATCAACGTATAAGTGTGTGTTCTATGGGTTATTAAGTCTAACGTAAACGACAAAAACGAATGATCGTGGAGTCTGAAACAAGTCGAGGATGGCACGTGTGCCAAATCCGAGCGATTATCGAAATACGCGAGAAAATACAATATATATCAATATTATATTTTATATAGTTCAAGGGTTTCAAAAATAAATAAATAAATATATATATATAATATATATATATATACTAGATGTTCGGGTGACGTTAATAACAAATTTGCGAGGACCATGCATATATTAAAGGTTTTCATAAAATATTCGTTTATTTCAATAAATCTCAACGACATGAATTTATATATTAATCTACTCCTAAATATATATTTCACCTTTTCATGTAAAACCCGAAATATAATATCAAGATATATTTATTTAGATGTTAGAATAATATTTTTAATTTAAAACGACAAGTTAAACATATTTATAACTCAAAATATGATTTACGAGGTCTTAATGATCCTAAATATATTTTTACGGGTTTAAGATACGACAATGAACAATTTCGGTATAAGTTCTAGTGTTTAAAGGCCCAAAAGATTGCAAAAATAACAAAAATAAGAAACATGGAGGTCACTGGGTTCGAACCCGTGACCTCCCAGTCACAACATCACGTCCAAACCATTCGGCCAAGGACTGCTTGCGTTAAGAGTTCAATCAGAAACCCTTTTATCATTAGATCGTGACCAGCAATGCGTTTAAGGGAAAAATAGCGAATTAAAAAGTGTGAGACGGGACTCGAACCCGTGTCTCATGTGTGCAAGTCCAGTAACCGAACCAATGGGCCAGATTGGCGTCTGGTAACTAACCCGATCCCCAAACCTTTTAACTTGAACCCGATCCCAGCCTTCTTCTTCCCCACAAACCCTAATGTCGCCGGAGGTATTTTCCGGCGACCGGAAAATCGTAACAACCCAAAATTATTCAGAAAAATATGCGATTAGCGTAGGGGAACCATTACCTTGAATCGAAGATGAGAGAAAACAAGTTTTTGACACCGAAATCAATCCCGAAACTTTGACGACCACTCCACACGTTGCTTCGATTCTCAAAACTGAGGTCACCTACGTGTTCAGTGTCAAAAGGAGAACTCAGTGGTGGTCGAGTGGGTGTCGATGGTACAGTGGATGGCCGAGATTTCGAGTTCACCGGGAAACTTTCTAAAAAAAAATAGAGAGAACGAGAGTCGAGAGAGAACCGGAGAGAGTGAGTTATGCGCTTGAGTTTTTTTTTTATGCCAATGATACCAGTATATCATTGAAGTCCATTGATTGAGAGACCTGTAACCGACGAACGATGATGATGATCGGTCGAAACCGATCATCGACCCCCTATTAATTCACGTAAATGGTAATCAAGATCAACAATGGGTAATTGGCACAATTAGTCCCTCAAGGATTTGCAAAGGTGATCTCGAGTTTTGGAAATAACAGAACCAGCCCCTACAGTTTTTATTAGACATAATAGGTTTAGGAAATGACAATATAACCCCTCGAAGTTTTATAAAAGCTAACAGCTCTAACGGAGGTTAACGAAGGAACAATTAAACGACGAATATACGAGGAACGTCAAAATATATAAATCGTGTAACGTTTATAAAATGTATAAGCCTCGTCTTACCCATACAAAAGTATAATAATAATTTCATAAATATAAACTCTAAGCTCACATAAAATTATAGATTTAACCCTAATAGAATCATAAAATAATACGTCTGATTTTACGGCACAACGTCACATAAAATGATAGAATAAATCGTGTGAACTTATATATATAAATATCTCACATGAAATCATAAATGATGAAACCATAGTATGATGAAACCATAGAATATCAATCGTTTGAACTAAGTGCATGCTCGTATAGTGATGATCACACAAAACCCTAATTGCTAAAGTCAACAAGTCAACACATAAATGTTCACACAACATTTAATACGGTTTTACGTTCAGTTAATGACAGAAAATGACCTGAAAAGTCGGATTGTCACAGTATCCCCTTGTTGAAGAATTTTCGTCCTCGAAAATTGCGTAACGCGGTAAAAGTTAATGAGCTAGACACTAAGAAAAAAGAAAAGAAAAAAAAAATTCTCAGTCGTCATATCATCCCCTTGTTGAAAGAATTTCGTCCCGAAATTTAAATCAGTGATAATTGTTTGAAGAGTCGAATTGACAGTAACGCATCAAAAGAATTTAGGTTTCCTACTCCAAAAGGAGTCAAGAATGTTATGATCAAGAATGTTTGCCCGATGTCGAGAGGATGTTAAAATTTTAGTGGATTTTAAAAGAAATTCGAATCGAAAGTATAAAAAGTGATTTCCTATCAAACGTTCTTCAATAAGAAGATTCGAACAACCGTATTATGGGGATCGTGTTGAGTGGCAAGGCTGAACAGAGTAACATGATACATAAGTAACCAAAATCAAAATTTTAATATGAAGAAGAACCATAACATGTCCGAGTAACCTCAAACTATTGTACCCAATGCTGGGAGTGAGATTTCCATTCCGTGTCTGCTTTCAGTGAAGATGTTCGCATTTACCAATAACCCAGGTGAATGGAAGAGAAGAGCATTTAAGTATGAGAGAAAATTGTGTGTGCATCAAGTTAATCAGTGTTTAATAAACCCAATGTCGAACAAGAACGTAAACGTCTGATCTTACCTCCCAATTACCAATTAGCACAGGTTTACACAAGATTGATCAAGTTAACATGAGGACCCATTGATTGATTTAGTACTTTTATGACCAATTAAGTTTCGCATGATTCATAATAACATTGAAATTCACATTTCATGCAATAGCGGTTCAAATAGTATACAAGTCTCTACAAAGGTTTCTTTTAAAGGTTTATGTGGTCAAAGCGTACCAACATACAATCTATCATAAAGGTTTTACCATACAACGCATACAATTGTCCCAACACCTTATATACTAGCATACAACCTTAACATGACATATCTCTAGCATATAAGTTCATAAACTAACCAACACAACCCATACGGTGCAAAGTTGACGGGGCAACTTCACACAGTCTTGTCATTCCCACCGAGGTAGGAGACTTAGGACCTTGTATGGTGTATAATTTCACACTCAATCAATCTAATATATTCACAACATGTCCTTTTCTAGTTCCTAACACGTTCATACACATAACTAATCATGCAATTCTACGCAACTTATGTTTAAACTAGTACTTCAATAATTAATCAGTTTATATACCCTAAATATAGTATCAGATTCTCAAATTTTAGCATGCATAAACACGTATGTTTTATATACATTTCTCATGAGAAGGTCAAAAGCAAACAGACTGTTTATCATGGTTAAAATGGTTCAACAGGTGCTCACATACTAAAATATAACACGCTCCAAAGAGAAATCCAATCAAGAGCTCATATCCATCTAAAAGGTAACACGTAGTAGTTTGTTTTAGAAAATAATTACTTAATTCTATTAAGAATTATTCAAGAAATAACATAGACAATTAGGTTTAAGTTCAAGTTGAAGTTCAGTACAACACATCATCATGCACTATACCTTGTTAAAGAATCCAAACAATTAAAGGGAAGATCCAACAAAATAAAAGTCTAACTATGATGTACCGAATATTGAAAAGTGATCTGCAGGATTACGCCTGGCATCAAGCATGGGAATAACAAATAGAGGAAAAGCGCTAACGGCTTAATTCGTGAATTCGAGTAAGTGATGGGATAACAAACTTATGATAGTCGCAACTACACATCTCAGGAATGACATGTGAGTTTAAACCAGCACTAGTGAAGATACCAGCAAGGAGGATGCAAATAACGTAATGGATAGTATAAAATTCAGAGAGAAATATATAGCGTGCGTGACAAGATTTTGCAAGGAATTCGCGTAAATAGATATCGAAATGAACGTGTCAAGGGTTATACAATCCGATAGAGTAAACGTCTCGTTAGAAAAATCTTCATTGTTTAAGCTCACTGGAATGCTCAATCTATTTGATGTCCTTGCGCTTCATGCGTCATGATTCATTTCTTGTCAAAACATTTGTTCAAATGGTTTTCAAAAGTAAGATAAAGCACGAAGGTGTTATAAGAAGGGTGTCTGCGAAACGCAAAACATCAGGATGTTCAAAAGCGGCTTTGGCTTGGGTTGCCTGTATATATGCATTTTTTCTAGGGTTCAGTGCAAGTTTATCGCGAGTCAAAAGATCAAATCGGGTGTTCCATAGAAAAGGATTAGGGCTATAACCTCTGTGAATGCTAGAGAGTTTATGAAAACAAGCAGTCGACCAAAAGTAGTGTCCCTTAAACGAAAGCTGATATACTTCTTAACACATGCTTCTAAAAGTTGGAGTTATTCATTTGATCATGCGATTCCTCGTTTATAAGAGGAGAAAAAAAAATCTCAGATTTTTAAAACGTTGATGTTCATCTGAGTCAAAACTCACGTAGGAGGGTTTTCAAAAAAAAACATGGAGTTTGATTATTTCGGGCATGTCTGTTTTGGTAGAAACACGTAAAGGATGTTTGTAATCTCGGAGAAAGTAGCATTAAGCAGCTTTGTCGAGGACCTTGTCCCGTTAGATGGAGTTTCGCAAGACGGAGCTCTTGTGTATGACTCTAAAGTCAATCCTTGGTCCGGTACTGGTCCCTCATTCAACGTGCCACCAATGTTTATATATAGGGTGTACCGCAGCTAACCCACCACACTACCAGCACCTTGAAGGCGTACCAGCTACCCACCATTACTAGATATTAGTCAAACCACATTGGATACTTTTATCGGAAATAGAGGACGTCAAGTTTATCACATACGCTTGATTGTAAAGGGGGTGAGGGGTAAAACCTCAATACGTTATGCAAACAAAATTTACAAAACCAGTAGGATGTGTAAGGTTTTCTATTCTCGTGAAGATCTTCAAGAGTTTGGCACGCACAGTAAGAATTTCATAAAGCTTCAGATTTCAAGACGATCAAAATTTGAACAGGCCACAAGGTTTAAGTTCAAGCTGGGGGTTCATCAATGGAAGTTTTCTGAAAAGGACGATGAGGATTCGTGTATCAGGAATTTATCGACAGCCGCTATGACAGGAGCGTTAATAAATATACAAATGTATGGATATCTTGGCGTACTCGATGGGTAAGAAGGGATAATACAGGTTGATAGTACAATTAGTTATCGATACCAAGAAGTTCATGCTCAAGGGGTTCAAATAGAGTTTCCATATAAAGCTTGGTATTGTTATTGCGATTGAAGCACAAGGTCGTCTTATCATCAATGGCGTTAACTAGTAGAAAAAAAAAAACTAACCAAAAGTGTAACACCTTTCGGCTCAAAGCTAGAAGCTTATCCAGAACATAAAGGATTACAAGGCACGAGAATCAGAAATTGCCGGTTGCTAAATCATGAAAGTTAAATTATGCAAACAAAAATCGGTAGTTCAGGCTCAGGAGATCAATCGGAATAGTCCTTACGTTAAAACTGGGAATCATTAGTTTGAAAGTCAGGAAGGATTCTCACTAACATTAGCCCCATTAGAGATAAATATACTTGCGGTGTTGTAGGCAGTTTATACAACCGTGACGATGTTGCTGGCAACAAGTATTGGTTCACACAAGAAAATCAGGGAGTATGAATCTTCAGAGGGTAACTTTACAAGAGCTTTTAGCCAAAAAAATACGTCCCGGTGCTCACGGTATATGATTTATCCAATTCGTTCATATAACGTTGTCTAGGTATCCGTCCGGTGAATGTATGTCCAAGTTATCTCACGATCGTAAAGTTCCAGGGATTGATATGGTCGGTAAGATCGTAAAAATAGAATTATGATTCAGATGAGTTCAAACCAGTCAAGGGTTTCGTCGAGAGTGTTCGTAGTTAAGGAAGACTGGTCATTGAAATACACGAGTGTGACGGTGTCCTACCAGGACCAACTTTTCATAATATGCTTCAAAAGGGTTCACGTATGGATTAGAATCCAATAGTAAAGGGGCAAAGTCAGGTACGATAGCGTTTTCAAAGATAGATGACTTCGGTCATTCGGTTGAGCTCAACATGTTTAACATTCAATACCACGAGGAGAAAAAAAAATTTACAGGAATTTGGCCCCAATACGACCATTGGCTTGCCTAGTAAGATTCTCCAGGATTTCCATATACTGCAAATTACATTTACGTGTGCACCCGTAACTGTGATTTACTTTATATGATCACCCTAGTTCCTCTTACTTCAGCTACCAAGTATGGTGTGGTGTGGTCACTAACCCATGGTTATCTTGACCAGAATTTGTTAATGAGACAAGTTTTCGAGAATAGAATGCTCACTCAGATTGGAATGACCCACCTGAAGCGAGTCAGCCAGAAATCTGGCTCAATAGGATCTAGGTAGGGTTTATCACAATGACCCTAGCTTAGCTCGAAGTTAGAGAATAAATATCACACATACTGGCGTGATCGCAATCCGATACACAAAGAGGGAATTTCAGTCGACGCGCATCAGGTTTCATTGGGATTATAAGAATTGTACTCAAGGTGTATTATTTCAACGCACAACACGATAAAATCGAGGCGGGAAAGATCTTAAGAGATCACAACAAATGTGATGACGATTAGGATAACGAAATTTGATTTATGTGCCCGATAAGCAGCTACTCGAATTCATACCCTGCTAACTCTAGTGAAGCTAAATAATCGCGCTACTAGCACATCGAGATAACATTTCCTGAACGGATGAGTTTAGAGATATACGTAAGGCAGGTATAACAAGAACATCCTAAGCTAAGATAGAGGTTTAAGGACAAGAAGAGGTATTACACCACCTTCCCTATGCAGCATACATCCATAGTATGGGCACTACGCCTAGTTGTTCAATCAGGAAAAACCCCGAGTAGTAATCAGGTCGTCAAAAGTATAAACGTGATCCTTCGATCTGATTCAACGTCTCGTTGTACATGAATGTTAACCAAGAGGTACACAATTTAGAGAGGTTAAGAAAAATGACTCAAGACTAACCGGCTCCTCGCCGTGAGTATAAGGGGATTGGATGATTTAACCGACTTATCGTAAACCAGGTGCGTGCAGGAGTGAGTATCACGATGCATGAGAAAAATGTTTAAGTGCAACTAACGCAAAACAGTTACAGTCTAAGACGAATCTTAGTTCGCTGTAACCAATGGCTCTGATACCAATCTGTCACACCCCCAAAAATCCCACGCGCGCTATCGCGCCGCAGGGAGCGTGACAAACCAGGATCGCAGTCCATTAGTTACACCAAACAACTAACAATTAATAAAAAGGTTTTATATTTCATTAAAATATAAATGCAGGGTTTTACAAATGCGGAAGCGTAAATACAATAAAAGTACTTATGTAAAATCTTTGTCACCCAAGGTGACGTGGCTTGTTCAAAGACATTAAAAGTGTTTCAAGACTCATGCATGCGTACTTGTGATACTCGAACATCCGCAACCTGAGAAATAACATGCTAAAAAGTGTCAACACAAAGGTTGGTGAGTTCACAGGTTTATCATTTCAAAATCAGTTCCAGTTTAATGTAAATCAACTGTTAAACAACAGTCCTGGTTCAGTATAAAACAACGGTCCATCGACAGTTCAAGTTTAAGTTCCAGGGTGACTGTTCAACAACAGTTCAAGTTCAGTTTAAGATTGATTGTTCAACAACAATCAAGTTGAGTTTAAGATTGACTATTCAACAATAGTCAAGTTGTAAGAGCATAATCACTAATATATATCAGATAGCTAGCTAGGCTATGTACATGAAACTTTGCACGTGATGGTCACCGAAGCTGACAGTTGTTTATAGTTTGCCTTGTTACGTTGAGGACGAATATAACACCCGTTCGATATCCAATCGTGCCAGAGCGACTGGCCCGGGTGGGGTTTGTCAAACCCAGTAGTACTACAATATATTTCCCGCTATCATCACCAAATACTAACGGTACCATGAGAAGGACTTTGTTGTCTAGTGTGCCTCAGTAATCAGTAATCGTGTGATATATAAAAGTCTAATTATCTCAGTTGTGTAAATCATGCATGTTAATCTCCCCCAAAAGGATTTAAAATAGTAAAATGGGGCCGTGAAACTCACCTTAGGTTGCACAGCAAAAATCTCTAGATAATCAATTAAGGAAGTAGCAAGAACGAGTCTTGTGAAGCAGTCAATCACCTAACGAGCATCAACGTATAAGTGTGTGTTCTATGGGTTATTAAGTCTAACGTAAACGACAAAAACGAATGATCGTGGAGTCTGAAACAAGTCGAGGATGGCACGTGTGCCAAATCCGAGCGATTATCGAAATACGCGAGAAAATACAATATATATCAATATTATATTTTATATAGTTCAAGGGTTTCAAAAATAAATAAATAAATATATATATATAATATATATATATATACTAGATGTTCGGGTGACGTTAATAACAAATTTGCGAGGACCATGCATATATTAAAGGTTTTCATAAAATATTCGTTTATTTCAATAAATCTCAACGACATGAATTTATATATTAATCTACTCCTAAATATATATTTCACCTTTTCATGTAAAACCCGAAATATAATATCAAGATATATTTATTTAGATGTTAGAATAATATTTTTAATTTAAAACGACAAGTTAAACATATTTATAACTCAAAATATGATTTACGAGGTCTTAATGATCCTAAATATATTTTTACGGGTTTAAGATACGACAATGAACAATTTCGGTATAAGTTCTAGTGTTTAAAGGCCCAAAAGATTGCAAAAATAACAAAAATAAGAAACATGGAGGTCACTGGGTTCGAACCCGTGACCTCCCAGTCACAACATCACGTCCAAACCATTCGGCCAAGGACTGCTTGCGTTAAGAGTTCAATCAGAAACCCTTTTATCATTAGATCGTGACCAGCAATGCGTTTAAGGGAAAAATAGCGAATTAAAAAGTGTGAGACGGGACTCGAACCCGTGTCTCATGTGTGCAAGTCCAGTAACCGAACCAATGGGCCAGATTGGCGTCTGGTAACTAACCCGATCCCCAAACCTTTTAACTTGAACCCGATCCCAGCCTTCTTCTTCCCCACAAACCCTAATGTCGCCGGAGGTATTTTCCGGCGACCGGAAAATCGTAACAACCCAAAATTATTCAGAAAAATATGCGATTAGCGTAGGGGAACCATTACCTTGAATCGAAGATGAGAGAAAACAAGTTTTTGACACCGAAATCAATCCCGAAACTTTGACGACCACTCCGCACGTTGCTTCGATTCTCAAAACTGAGGTCACCTACGTGTTCAGTGTCAAAAGGAGAACTCAGTGGTGGTCGAGTGGGTGTCGATGGTACAGTGGATGGCCGAGATTTCGAGTTCACCGGGAAACTTTCTAAAAAAAAATAGAGAGAACGAGAGTCGAGAGAGAACCGGAGAGAGTGAGTTATGCGCTTGAGTTTTTTTTTTATGCCAATGATACCAGTATATCATTGAAGTCCATTGATTGAGAGACCTGTAACCGACGAACGATGATGATGATCGGTCGAAACCGATCATCGACCCCCTATTAATTCACGTAAATGGTAATCAAGATCAACAATGGGTAATTGGCACAATTAGTCCCTCAAGGATTTGCAAAGGTGATCTCGAGTTTTGGAAATAACAGAACCAGCCCCTACAGTTTTTATTAGACATAATAGGTTTAGGAAATGACAATATAACCCCTCGAAGTTTTATAAAAGCTAACAGCTCTAACGGAGGTTAACGAAGGAACAATTAAACGACGAATATACGAGGAACGTCAAAATATATAAATCGTGTAACGTTTATAAAATGTATAAGCCTCGTCTTACCCATACAAAAGTATAATAATAATTTCATAAATATAAACTCTAAGCTCACATAAAATTATAGATTTAACCCTAATAGAATCATAAAATAATACGTCTGATTTTACGGCACAACGTCACATAAAATGATAGAATAAATCGTGTGAACTTATATATATAAATATCTCACATGAAATCATAAATGATGAAACCATAGTATGAAGAAACCATAGAATATCAATCGTTTGAACTAAGTGCATGCTCGTA
This sequence comes from Deinandra increscens subsp. villosa, assembly GCA_039602395.1. Taxonomy (NCBI): domain Eukaryota; kingdom Viridiplantae; phylum Streptophyta; class Magnoliopsida; order Asterales; family Asteraceae; genus Deinandra; species Deinandra increscens. The sequence continues at coordinate 23,951,236 of JBCNJP010000003.1, forward strand.
TAGTGATGATCACACAAAACCCTAATTGCTAAAGTCAACAAGTCAACACATAAATGTTCACACAACATTTAATATGGTTTTACGTTCAGTTAATGACAGAAAATGACCTGAAAAGTCGGATTGTCACACCACCAATGCTGTTAACACGGATGATCCCACAATCCCAGGGTTTCATACTTGGATCACGTGCGTCTCGGGTGAGGCAAAAATTGCCACGTGTGTCCCGGGCGAGGCATGGTAGCCCATATTCGTTTGGAGGATGCTCAATCCTCAAACCTTAGGAATGGGTTTAGGCCTTACCCATACGGAAGCGAGATGGCCAATCTCAAACTTAGGAGATATACGCTGATTGTTGTCGAATTGGAATGTCTCGAGTATGTTTTGTTCCATGTGTCTTGAATTTTTGAATATCCTGCACGTTGGGTACCCTGAATCCTGGGATACCCTGGATTCCAGGCGAAACATAGATTTTAGTGAATTCAAGATGTTGAATAACAATTTCAAAACAAAATGTAATACGTAACCGATGTTAATAAATAAATAATGAAGGTAAAACATATAGAGGAATAAATGAAAAAGATTAAGTGAGATGAACTGACCTGAATTTCCAGCATTAATTTAAAATCAAACACATACCTGGGCAGCCGAATCCTGGGACAGGAAGCCTTACATGAAATATGCCTTCAAGTGTATCGCATTCCAAGGTCTTGGTAGTAGTTCTCCTTCCATATTAGCTAGCCAATATGCCCCCTTACCAGCCTCAGAGTCAATCAGGTAGGGACCCTCCCATTTAGGAGCCAACTTTCCATCCCCTGGATTTGTTGTGTTCTGAAATGCCTTTCTAAGGACTAGATCTCCCACTTTAAACCTTCTGATTCTCACATGTTTGTTGTAAGTCTTGGAAATTCTTTGTTGATAAGCTGCCATCCTCCAAGCTGCTTGATCTCTTAATTCATCCAGGGTATCTAAGTCTTCAACCAGGGACTGATCATTCGAATCCTGGGTCTGAGAACTGACCCTGAATGTTGGGACCACCATTTCAGTTGGGATAACTGCTTCAGTACCAAAGACCAAGGAAAATGGGGTTTGGCCTGTGGCGTTCTTGGAAGTAGTCATGTCTGCCCATAGTGCCAAGGGTAATTCTTCTGCCCATCTTCCCTTCTTCTCTTTCAACCTCTTCTTCAATTGTTTATTATAATCTTGTTGCTTGATTCAGCCTGACCATTGGCTTGAGGATGCACTGGTGTCGACGTTATCATCTTTATGCCCCAGGATTCACAGAATCCTGTGGTTCTACTCCCAATAAATTGGTACCCGTTATCACAGACAATCTCAGATGGCACTCCAAATCTTGTTAGGATGTTTCTTTTAATAAAGGATATAACTTCTTTTTCCCTGACTTGGACGTATGCCTCAGCTTCAATGCATTTTGACAAATAATCTGTCATGGCTAGCATGAATATCTTTCCTCCAGGGGCCTTGGGTAATTTCCCGACGATATCCATTCCTCATTTCATGAAGGGCCAGGATGTTGGAATGGGGTACAATGGTTCTGCAGGTTGGTGAGGGACATTGGCATGTCTTTGACAGGCGTCACATTTCTGGGAGAAATCCTGGGAATCTTTCCTCATGGTGGGCCAATAGTACCCTGTTCTAAGGATCTTGGACATCAAGGACCTGCCCCCTGTGTGGTTTCCGCAATCACCCTCGTGGATATCTTTAAGAACTTCCTGGGTCTCGTCCTTCTCCAAGAACCTCAAATATACACCTGCAAAAGATTTTCTATACAATATGTTCTTTATAATCACATACCTGGCTACTCTCACTCTGAATGCACGGGCATCCTTCTCGTTCTCTGGAATAGTACCATCCTGCAAATATTGAATAATTGGTCTGGTCCAGGATTCCTCTTGGGTTGAAGAATCCTGGGTACTGGATACCATGATTTTTTCTGCTGTGTCAGAATCCTGGGTATCTGTACCCTGGTCTATAGCTGGTGTTAGTACATGAATTATAGGGATATGGGTGTCTTCAAGAGCCTTGAATGTTGAACCTCAGTTCGCCAATGCATCTGCTTCAGCATTCTCCTCCCTTAGTACTTGTTGGATATTAAAATTTTGAAAATCCTGGGACATTCTTTTTACCACCTCCAAGTATTTGATTAATTTCTCTCCTTTAGCTGCATAAGACCCATTAAAATGGTTAGCTAAAAGAAGAGAATCAACGTATACCTGGATGTGCTGAATTCCCAAGTGTAATGCTAAGTGTAACCCAGCAATTAGGGCCTCATACTCAGCTTCATTGTTAGTTGCTTGAAATCCACATCTGACAGCCTGGGGTATCATGTCCCCCTGTGGTGATTTCAGTACGATTCCTAGGCCTGTCCCCCTGATATTTGATGCTCCATCAGTGAACAAGGTCCATGGCCCTGAAATTTCTTCCTGTTAAAGCTGCTGGAATTCATGGTCCGCTTCTTGTTGTATGTCAGTACTGAAATCAGCCACAAAATCAGCTAGAGCTTGGGATTTTATAGATGTTCTGGCCTCGTAGATCAGATCATATGCACTTAGTTTCACTGACCACTTAGCCATTCGTCCTGACATTTCTGGTTTTCTCAAAACAGACTTTATAGGATAGTTAGTTCTAACATGAATTGTATGAGTTTCAAAATAGTGTCTAAGTTTAGTAGATGCCATACTTAGGGCTAATATAAGTTTTTCAGGGTGTGAGTACCTGGATTCAGCATCAAGTAAACTTTTACTTACCTAATAGACAGGGTGTTGCTGACCTTCTGCATCCTTGGTCAGGACTGTGCTTACCGTATTCCTGGAAAATGCTAAGTACAGGGACAAGGGCTCCCCTGGATTAGGCTTCATGAACAAGGGTGTCGTGGACAAATATGTCTTTAAATCCTGGAACGCCTTCTCGTGCTCTTCTTTCCATTCGAATTTCTTGTTCTTCTTCAGGATGTCATAGAATTCCCTGCATCTTTCCGAGGATTTTGATATAAAGCTATTTAGGGCAGCAATTCTACCTGTAAGTCTTTGAACGTCCTTGGTGCTGGATGGTGATTGTAGGTTGGCAATTGCCCTGATTTGCTCTAGACTCGCCTCTATACCCCAGGAATTTGCCTGCTCCGACCCCGAAATGACACTTTTCTGGATTTAGCTTCATGTTGTATTTATTCAGGATGTCAAAGGATTCCTTAACATCCTGGACATGGTCATTGATGACCCTGGATTTCACCACCATGTCGTTGATATACACCTCCATCGTGTCCCCCAATTTTTCTTTGAACATCATGTTAACCAATCTCTGGTACGTTGCCCCTGCATTTTTTAGTCCAAAAGGCATAACTATATAACAATATATACATGTTGGTGTTATGAATGCCGTATCTTCCTGAGCCTGGGGTTCCATCTGCATCTGTTGAAATCCTGAGGTAGCGTCCATGAAAGTCAACATCTCATGGCCTGCCGTTGCATCGACCATGGAATCTATGTGAGGTAATGGGAATGGATCTTTCGGGCAAGCACGGTTCAGGTCCGTGTAATCTACGCATACCCTCCATTTACCGTTTTTCTTACTTACTACCACCACGTTGGCTAACCACCTGGGAAACTTCACTTCTCTGATCATCCTAGCCTTTAGAAGTCTATCGACCTCCTCCTGGATTATGACGTTCTTTTCTGGTGCAAATTTTCTTCTCTTTTGATGTATGGGCCTGAAAGAGTTATCAATTCCAAGCTTATGTGTAATAACGGATTTAGAAATACCTGTCATGTCGTCATGGGACCAAGCGAAGGTTGACATCCTGGTCCTGAACAGATGTATTAACTGTTCTTCTATTGGCCCTGGAATACTTGTTCCGATATAGACTTTCTTCCCTGGATTTGAAGGATCCAATTCAACAGCTTTGACGTCTTGCTCCCTCGCTTCCAGGGCTTCCCGGGACTTTTTCTTTAATTGCTATCCTTGTCTTTGTTTAGAGGATATTTTCATTGATGTAGTGTAACATTCCTTGGCTTCTTGCTGGTCGCTGTGGACTGTGATCACACCCCAGGGTGTTGGCAGCTTCACGCATTGATGGTATGTCGAGGGTACAGCCCTGTTGTCGTGAATCCAGGGTCTACCCAGGATTACGTTGTACCCTGAAGGTGCATCCATCACACAGAAACGTTGAACGGAATCGAGCCCTTCTATGTAGACCGGAAGCTTGATTTCACCCAGGGTGTTCTTCGTTTCACCATTGAAACCCACGAGTACCGTGGATTTCGAGATGATCTCTGAATGTGGAATTCCCATTTTTTGCAAGGCCTCCAACTGGATTATATTTACTAAACTGCCTCCGTCGATCAAGATTCTTTTCACAATGTTGTTGGTGATGTGAAGTGTTATCACCAACCCATCATGATGAGGGTCTATGATATCGCGTTTATCGTCTTCCCCGAATGTGATTTCCTTGACATCAGGTTGGACATAGCTCTTCCTGGGTCTTCCCTCTCTCTCTGACTTGGATTCCTTGGCATGTCTTTTCGCTGCAGAATAGGAGGTACCACAAATGTCAGAACCACCAGAAACAAAGTGTATTACCTTGGCATCTGGAGGTGGTGAGGATGCTCTTTCAAGACGGCCATCAGAATGTCCAAAATCCTGGGACCTTGCACCACTATCCCTGGATTTTGAATTTTGTTCCCTGTACTTATCCTTCTTCTTTCCCAGAAGCTCCTTCAAGTAGCCTTTGCCAAGTAGATAGCTTATTTCTCTTCTCAGGGCCATGCAATCCTCGGTCTGGTGACCAAAGTCTTCATGGTAGGCACACCATTTGGACTTATCCTTCCAAGTAGATGGTTTATCGTTCTTCTTGGGCCATCTTGCTTTGTCTCCAAGGTCCTGCATAGCAAACATAAAGTAGTAAAGCAATAATCATTAAGGGAAGGATATTCTTCTTCCTCTTCATCCTGGTCCACACTATTCACTCGTTGTTCATTGGGCCTTGAGTATGGCTTAGATCGCTGTGACCTAGGATGTGAGGATTCTGATTTTCTGTTGGAGCTGTTGATTCCTGGGGAGGATTCGCCCTTTCCTAGGATTTGCTTGTCCTCCTCCAGCCTGATGAAGCGTATGGCCCTGTGACGGACTTCGTCCATGTTATGACATGGGTTCATGACTAGATCTTGATAGAATGGTGAATATTTGTTAAGTCCCATCTTGAAGGCCTGGACTGCAGTCGCCTTGTCCATGTTTGGTATCTCCAAGGCTTCTCTGCTAAACCTGCTAACGAAATTCCTTAGGGTTTCACCTGCATTCTGGGTCACCCTATACAAATCACTTGTTAGTTTTTCAAAGTTGCGGCTGCAAGAGAACGGATTTTTAAATAAATTGATTAAATGTGAAAATGAAGTAATAGAGTAAGGAGGAACATTCAAGAGCCATTTTAAGGCCGCTCCTGTCAAGGAAGATCCGAATCCTTTGCATAGGCATGCCTCCTTAATTTCAGGGGGCATGTAGATAACCTCCATTCTTTCGCGATACTGTGCCACATGTTCTTCAGGGTCTGTTGTGCCATCATAAGGTTTCATGCTGGGAGTTTGGAACCTTTTGGGTATTTCCACGTCACAAATTGGTGGAGCAAACCTGGACACTCTATGACTTGCTAGTCCAACTTCAGGGATAGGCTGCACAACTCCTGGGACACTTGAAATCATTCTCTTGAGTTTTTGGATTTCTCGCTCCACTAATGGGCTGATTCCTGAAGCCTGCACTGAATTGTTAGTATTAGCATAACGGGTGAAAGTTTGAGGAGTGTTACCGACATCCTGGGGTATGTTTGTCCCAGGATTAAAGACTGGTTCTCTGATGGTAGTCATTCTGGATAAATCAGCATGGGCCATTTGCGTAGGGAAGGACGTTGATCTCCAGTTCAGTGGGGCGACACCTTCATGTACCCTGGAATTACTTCCAGGGGTACTGAAATTCAGAATTCTGGGGTCGAGTGGAGACGGCTGAGCCGTCGTGGCCCTGGGTAACTCTGATCTCAAGCTGGTCAATTGAGCCATGAATTCCTGGTTCACCTTCTGTTAGAGTTCCATGTGGCACTCCAATTTACCGAATGTGGCTAGGATATCAGTGTCAGATATTAAGACAGGGTCTTCTGGGATGTTCTCAGTTTCAATCACTTCATGGTTGACTATCGGTCCGTCACTGCGCGTAGCTGAAGTTGAGGCATTAAACCCTGGAGCCGATGAAGTGACTCCACTTGTCGAAATACTGGTCCTTGGACCTGGTTGGATAACTCCAGTCGTTGAAGCAGTTACAGCAGAAACCGAGACATTCGAGGTGTTCATTTGTGTTGACATTTTTTGATAGATTTTGGCAAAAATCAAGTTTAGGACAAATCTGAAAAGAGTTTGACAAAAAATTGACACCAATTGCCCCACGGTGGGCGCCAAATTGTTTTGGCTAAAAATTACTTAAGCAAAGTTAGTAAAACTTGAACCAAATAAGATTGTGAGGTTTGGTCCCTAGGATTAAGATACGAAAACTATTTGTAAAAATCTTGGGACAACAACTGAATTCCAGGGACAAAAGCCGAAATCCTGGGTTAAAATATAAGTTTAGTTATGAAATCGATTGAGAAAGATAATAACACAAATGAAGCCTTGAATGTAAGTAGAAACACCGAGAATTTTACTAGGGAAAAGCCCTTAGCCCTTAGATGTCTCTAAGGTGCCGCCGGCATAAAAACCCCGGGTAGCGATAACACACACTACCAATTTATTGATCAGTAAATGTCTGAGTACAATGAGTACGCAGAGGAATCAGTACGAGAATACAATGAGTAAAGCTCGAATGAGCTGAATAAATGACTAAGTGTCCTATATATACTCCTAGATCTTCAACAACTTGTCCGATATTCCAGGGATCTCCTCTTCAACGTCTCTTTCAGTTGGTTGACCGAGTTTCCAGCTAACTGACTTTGACCACGTGCAAAATAAGTATTTAACTTGTTGTATGCGATCGTTAGTAGACTTCGTCAAACTGTCCTCGATCAGATATAGACACACAAACCGTTAGTAACAATGCCCTAGCATGCAATGTCATTTCCACATGCTGGGTCATCTATAAAATAAGGGTAAACCTGGGTTATGCACTTTTTAGATCATAGAATAAAATGAATGTAAACTTCCCTATATAAAGTCGACATCCTGGGTCATCACTTTACTATGGACACATTCAGGGTCATCGAATATTACCTGCCAAATTCAGGGTCATACGATTCCTGGGTCATACCTGCCCCTGGTCTATACCTGTACCCTGGATTACTAGCCGAAGATTTAGGGTATAACAAGAATAATATTGAAATTGGATTAGTACACGTACCTTACAGTATTTGGGCAGTGGGGATTCTCACATTAAAATAGGCTTTGAGATTGATGGCATTCCAGGCTCTTGGTAGGGGTTCTCCTTCCATGTTTACCAAACGATATGCCCCTTTTCCTTCTTCAGAGTCTATCAAATATGGACCTTCACAGTTGGGTGCCAATTTTCCATCGGCTGGGTTGGTAGTATTTTGAAATGTTTTTCTCAGTACTAAGTCTCCCACTTGAAATCTTCTTAACCTGGTGCTCCTGTTATAAAACTTTGCCACCCTTTGTTGATAGAATGCCATCCGGATTCTGGCCGTATCTCTGAGCTCCTCAACTGTTTCGAGATCTAGAAGCAGATTTTGGCCGTTGGTTTCAGGATCCTGGCAGTTGATCCTGGCAGTGGGTAACACCATTTCTATGGGAATCACTGCCTCAGCTCCAAACACTAATAAAATGGGGTTTGGCCTGTTCATTCTTGGGTGTTGTCCTATCTGCCCAAAGAACAAATGGTAGCTCTTCAGCCCATTTGCCTTTCTTGGAGCCCAACTTCTTCTTGAGATTCTTGATGATGATCTTATTACTGGATTACGTCTGTCCATTGGCTTAAGGATGGACTGGTGTTGATGTAATCATCTTTATGCCCCAGCTTGCACAAAAATTTATTGTTCGTTTGCCGATAAACTGGGAGCCGTTGTCACATATGATTTCTGTCGGATCCCAAACCTGGTAAGGATGTTTCTCTTAATGAAGGATATCACTTCTTTCTCTCTCACTTGCACATAGGCTTCTGCTTCGATCCATTTGGAGAAATAGTCTTTCATTGCAAGCATACATACTTTTCCTCTAGGAGCCTTGGGCAGCTTACCTACAATATCCATGCCTTACTTCATGAACGGCCATGGGGATACTATAGGATGCAGATGCTCAGCTGGTTAATGCAGATGCTCAGCTAGTTGATACAGAATATTGTTGTGCCTTTGGCAAGCATTGCATTTTCGTGAGAAGCTTATGGCATCCTTCTTCATAGTAGGCCAGTAATAGCCGAATCTGAGAATCTTGGAGAAGAGTGCTCTACCCCCAGTGTGGTTTCCACAATATCCACTGTGGATGTCTTCAAGCACCTCGAGAGCTTCTGATTTCTCTAGGCACCTTAAATAGACACTTGCAAGAGATTTTCTATATAACATGTTATTTAAGATGAAATAAGGTGTTGTTACCTTGACGCGAAAAGCCCTAGGATTTTCACCCTTATGAATCTCTCCGTCTTTAAGATATTTTATGATTGGATGAGTCCAGGATTCCTGGGTATCCTTGGGATTCCCAACATCTGCTTCTTCATTAACTGCGCGAGCTTCCTGTTGGGCTATTACGCGCATCAGGATATGCGTTATAGGAATCCTAATATCCTCAGGGATCCTAAGCGATGAGGCCAAGTTTGCCAAAGCGTCGTGTAGAGGCTAGATTATGAGGCTTGTAATATTAAATTAGTTGGGCTGGGCTTAGTGGGTTTATTTAGATTAGTAAACTAGTTTGGTTGGGTTTACTATTGGGCTTGGGTTTATGATTAGGGTTTAAGAGCCCAATAGTAAACTCATGGGATGGCTATATAAACCCCATGAGTTCACTATTCAAAGGGTTGGCTGTTTACGTTCTAGAGAGAGCTTAGAGGTGTTTACGATCCATTGGAGATTACGATCGTAAACCCGAGAGACAGAGTTTACGATTTGTTGCTTTTGTACCCGACAAGTTTTCTTGTGTGCAAAGATCAAGTTTTTATTGTTTATATCATCGTATTCTTGTGTTCTCTTCATCTCTATTCTTGAATCAATCACTTACGAGGATTCCGCACTCGTTTGTGATTAAAATATCGTGATTAGTTGTTTTTTTTCTGGACCTACAATTGGTATCAGAGCCAAGAATCACAGATTCGAGGTTCTCACGATATTGGATTCAAGCTTTTTCCAAAAAAAAAATATTGAAGATTTGAAGATTTGAAGATTTGAAGATTTGAAGATTTGAAGATTTGAATATTTGAAGATTTGAAGATTTGAAGATTTGAAGATTTGAAGATTTGAAGATTTGAAGATTTGAAGATTTGAAGATTTAAAGATTTGAAAATTTGAAGATTTGAAGATTTGAAGATTTGAAGATTTGAAGATTTGAAGATTTGAAGATTTGAAGATTTGAAGATTTGAAGATTTGAAGATTTGAAGATTTGAAGATTTGAAGATTTGAAGATTTGAAGATTTGAAGATTTGAAGATTTGAAGATTTGAAGATTTGAAGATTTGAAGATTTGAAGATTTGAAGGTTTATGATCAAGGCTTGAAGGTTTGAAGGTTTATGATCAAGGCTTGAAGATTTGAAGGTTTATGATCAAGGCTTGAAGATATGAATGTTTATGATCAAGATTTGAAGGTTTAAGATCCAACACAATCATAAACTAAGTTTACTATCGGAGTTTATGATTGAGATTCCGATTCTGAGTTTATGACTGGTGTTTATGACTGAAGGTGATTACGATCGTAAACAGGTGATTACGATCATAAACAGGTGATTACGATCGTAAACAGGGATTACGATTGTAAACAGGGTTGGTTTATGGCAAAAAGTCAATTTTTCATACTTTCACGGAAACGGGCGTAACTTTTGACTCGTTTGGAGTTAGAAGCTCAAATTTGAACACGACGTTCGTGACACCGAGCCCCAGAATTACCCCCGACTAACGTCCAGGGGAGCTCGTTTGGACCCCCAAAATCCACTCCGAAGGCCTCCGTTTTTCAGTTTTAAGTTTATGACACTATTCTTTGAATAGTACTTTTGCCGATTTTGCCGATTTTCAAGATTTTCAGGAGTTGCATACCTAAAGAAAGAAAATGAGTTCAGTGGTTGAAGAAAAGAATATACTTGAGGACAACGATGCTGAGATATGCCCCAATCCTACTTGTGCTCGTATAATTCCTGAACTTAGGCAAATCTGTAAAAATTTTATGTCAGAACTGTTTGAGGTAAAATGCGAAAGGAGTTCATTCAAGGGTAGATGGCAAAAGAATGAGGAGAAGGTAAAAGCCCAGAAACTAGACATTGTGAAATATCAAAAACTAGCAACTGAGAACGCTTATCTGTATGACGACGCTAAGTTAGAAATAGCTGAGCTTAGGAAGCAGGTAGATGAGCTCACACATAAGAACAATGAGTTGCAAGTGAAACTTGATATGAATCAAATGAGAAGCAAAAGAATGCTCGATGCTGGAAAGGAATTGTCACATGCCGTTGTGACCGGCCAAGTTGGGAAAGATAAAACTGGGTGTGGGTCAGAAAAGTCTGATAAATCTCTGTTTGCAAACAGCATTATTCCTCTACCAGTTCCCAGGGACATTATAGGAATACTTCTTAGTGAGGAACAGGTTGAACGAACCAAGTCTGATTATAAAGAAGCTGCTCCTCCTGTTGATAGTGTCTTGGTTGGAACTACACCATTGACACAAGAAGAAATTGATAATGAAGCAAATATGACTTATGGTGAAGGGAGGGTAAAAGATATATCAGACAATGATGCTGAGTGTCAGAAATATGACAGGTGTCACAACTCTAAGTCTGATGAAGCTGGGATAGAGTTGAAACCATACCCTAAAATTGAAACCCCATGCTTCAAGGTTGTTGACGAAGTCAAAAGGGAAAAGGTGATCTTGACAACACGGCCTGAGGGGAAGATCTTTATGACATCTGGATCTATGTTTGACCAAGAACCAGATGTTGGGTATGACTTACCATCCTTCTCCTCCAAGTTCAAGGGACTAACTGATGGAGTGATCAGTGAAGCTAAAGTTGAGAAGCCAAAGATCACCATTAAGCATCCGAGTATGAAGCCAACAGCTGGAGTGAAGAATGAAAAACTCAAGGGAGTAGCTGTGTCTCCCATTTCTTCAGTTGCTTCATGCAGTTGTCAGTGTAGTTGCAAGAATGGTGCTTCTTCATCAGGAAATCCAGAGAGCACAAAGACGATGAGGACAGGTTCAACACAGGCTTCGAGGATCCAGCAGAAAGTCAAATCTGGAGTTGTAGACAAAGCAAAGAAGCAGGCACAAGGCAAACCAGCTCCATATATGCCACCAAAGACAAATGGGTACACGTCTGACTTCTATCTAAAGAAGCAGACTTGCTTTAATTGTGGCATTGCTGGTCATATTGCTAGAAACTGTCTTTATCGCCCCTATGAACCCTATTTTCCGAAAAGTCAAAGGGTTTCATCTTAGGAGTCTGTGAAGTCTAAGCCGATGATGGTGCAGAAACCTAAGGCAATGAAGACTGTTACTCCTAAGGTTAAACCCTCTGATCAACATTGGGGTGCTGCCAAAGCTGAAAGAAAATCTTTAAATCAAAACAACAGCTTTCCAAGTTACCAAAATTTTCAGAAAAAGGTGATGAAACCATTTTCAAAGCAATCAAAACTTGAAAAACCCAAAATTACCCCTCCCAAGGTAACTAAAAGTGTTTTAAAAAATGAAGTTAAAACGAAGAAGGTTGAAATACCTAAAGTCACAACTCAAAAGGTGACTAAAACAAAAACTGTTTTGAAAAGTGAATCTCAAACAAAGAAGGTTGAAATACCTAAGGTCACAACTCCAAAGGTGACTAAAACAAATGTTAAATCACCTGGAATTTGGAAACCAAAAATCAAGGCAGCTCCATCACAACTTCCTGATTTCTCAAAGGGGATGTTCTTACAAGAAGTATCTTTTATTGATTCCTCAGGTGTACCCAGAAAAACAATGGCCTGGGTACCATTAGCTAACTAATCTCTCACTCTGTGCAGGAAAGATCAAGGAGGATTATCACTAACGTTTTTATTACTAATTTGTTTGTTGATAAGTAATTGTTCCAGGCACAGTTTAGGAGGCGTATCTTCATGTCATGTCAAGTAATCTATAAATGGAAGGTATGTCTCATTGAGAGGTAAAAGGTCGAAATCAGCATGAAAGGTACTGTTCTTAACTTGGTTGTTTGAATGATGAGGCAACAAAGGGTCTTTTGAGTCAAACCTATTTCATTAAAGTTTCATTTGAGCAGTTGATTGATTATGTGTTTGACCTCAAATGAAATGAAGCGCGCATGGCATGAAACCCAATTTTCTCAAAATTTTCAAATCAAAACTTTGAAAGTTAGCTTGGCCAGATGTTTGCAAAATTTTGTGTTTTGTTCTTTTAAGTGTGTTTGTGTGTTTTATTTTTATCGTTTAAAAAAAAATTTGAAAAATGATGTTCACAAGATTGTGACATTAAAAATCAAAAAGCAAGGGGAAGAAATGTAAAGATGAAGAAAAAGTTGACCCCTTAAAAATAGTGTGCTTTTCAATTTTTAATTGTGTGTGTCTTGTTTTTGAGAAGTTTAGGGGAAGTAAAATGAATGACCGGGTTGGAGATGGCTGACACGCGTAAGGCGGAAGTGAAAGGCAAGCTCCACGGTGATATGCTCGGTAGGCTCGACCTAAACTTATGACCTCCAATGAAAGTGCAGTGAACTTAAAAGATATATGTGTTTAGTTTCCCATCCTAGGTTGCATGGTTTAAAAAACTGAGTCCCGGCAAAAATGGGTTGAGAGTGGTAATTACCTAGTATTCACTCTCTCACACGCCATGTTTATGCTATCTTGACAACACCACAGAGCAAAAGAAAATGAAAAAGAAAAGAAAAAGAAAAGAAAAAGAAAAGAAAATGAATAAATAATCACTCAGTTGGTCTTCTTTGCGTGCTTAGCGGCCGACCTGATCACCAACTGATGGTTAATGAAATAAGTGGTAGTCATAACGGTGTTGCATGGTTCCTCAAGTTGGGGGTTTGTGAATCCTCAATAAACTCTGAGGTTGGGTAGGTTTTGCTGTGTACGCTTGGGGGTGGGGACAATTAAACATGACGGTAATATTGTACTATATTAAGCATGACGCATTCGGTTGGGATTAAACGGGTTTGAGTTTAAAGCGGACAAACATACCGGCAATCACCTGGACTAGTCGAGTAACTGAAGCTAAAAAGGGTTCCTCAGTCAGATTCATACGGTTTGATCCCTTGTAAACTTTCTCATGTTTGGTTTATATCTTTCGTGTGTGAGTCGTTTAGTTCTTTTTGGTGTGTTTTCGTCTTGGCCAGGCTGATTTGAGAAGTCAAAATGTGTTTTTCATGGGTTTTAATGCATGACAATATGCCCCCGACAGATCTTGCCAAATTTTTAGGGGAAGGAGTATGGGATAATAAGTATTATCCGAAGGGAACTCGAGGATGATACTTATTATTTAAAGGAAAAGACTTCCTCCGTCAGATCTTGACAAATTTTTAGGGGAAGGAGGGAGGATAATAAGTATTATCCGAAAAGACTCCCATAATACATAGGATCCGAAGGGAACTCGAGGATAATATGTATTATCTCAGGGGAAGTCCTTAGCTGAGGGGAAGTATCCAGCTAAGGGGAAGTCTTTAGAGGTCTTGGGTTCAGGGGAAGTTTTATAGAAAACCCGTAATCTATATTAGGGTTTTTGGTTAAACTTATGTTAATTTAAATCAACTGAACAGATGATAATTACCTTCTAACCCAAAGACCAGTCATCAAATGTCTGGTGGAGTATATTTTTTCAAATGTGTGTCAGACAGGTTGATGATAGAAAGATGCTGCTGATGCTACTGCTGCTCAAAGTTAAAGAACCAGCCGGACAAGACTTCCATCTGAAAAGCAACTGCTCAGGGGAAGTTGTTGGTGTCTTTACAAGTTTCTAAAAGCTTCAAAAGAGCTTCAAAGAAGATGTTCACATGTTTAGGGGAAGCTGAAGTTTTAAAGTCGATCTTTGATGAAGAAAATGATGCAGAGAGCAGTCAGAGATCATGAAGTTTGAAGATCAACAATCAAATTCTTCGAAGTTAGGGGTATTCAAAATTTCAACCCTCCAACTTTTGAAGATTCAAGACAGTTACCGAAGATTTAGCAAGAACCTGTTCTTTCAAGAGAAGCAAGTCAATGAGAGTCCTCCATTTCATTGATTGTTCATTTAAAGAAGTTCGAGCTGATGCTGATCAAGAGAAAGTCCCAAGTGCCCGTCAAGAAACCCATTGGAGATTTCTGCGGAAAGAATCTTCATCAGCAACTATGCCAGCCAGTCAAGAAGAAGAATTTCAAAGATTGAAGACATTTAATATCACAAGCCTAGGGGAAGATTGTAGAGGCTAGATTATGAGGCTTGTAATATTAAATTAGTTGGGCTGGGCTTAGTGGGTTTATTTAGATTAGTAAACTAGTTTGGTTGGGTTTACTATTGGGCTTGGGTTTATGATTAGGGTTTAAGAGCCCAATAGTAAACTCATGGGATGGCTATATAAACCCCAAGAGTTCACTATTCAAAGGGTTGGCTGTTTACGATCTAGAGAGAGCTTAGAGGTGTTTACGATCCATTGGAGATTACGATCGTAAACCCGAGAGACAGAGTTTACGATTTGTTGTTTTTGTACCCGACAAGTTTTCTTGTGTGCAAAGATCAAGTTTTTATTGTTTATATCATCGTATTCTTGTGTTCTCTTCATCTCTATTCTTGAATCAATCACTTACGAGGATTCCGCACTCGTTTGTGATTAAAATATCGTGATTAGTTGTTTTTTTTCTGGACCTACACGTCGGCTTCTGAGTTGTCTTCTCTTGGGACCTGTGAAATGTTAAAACTTTCAAAAAGCAAAGATAACTTTTTAACGATGTCAAGATATTTGATTAAATTCTCCCCTCTCACTGCATAAGAGCCATTAAAGTGGTTAGTCAAAAGAAGAGAATCAACAAATACTTAAATACACCGGATACCCATATCTCTAGCCAATTGCAACCCATCAATCAAAGCTTCATATTCAGCTTTGTTGTTGGTAGCCTGGAATTCACAAGATATGGATATTGGTATTATGTCCCCCTTGTGGCGATTTTAGCAGGATGCCCATCCCTGTTCCTCTAACATTTGAGGATCCATCAGTGTAAAGGATCCAGTCTTCTTCGAGCTTCTCAAGCTGCTGGACTTCCTTCTCAACTTCTGGTTCTATGTCACTACTGAAATCAGCCACAAAGTCAGCCAAGGCTTGGGATTTGATTGCTGTCCTTAGCTCATACTTGATATCATAGGCACTCAACTTGACTGCCCATTTAGCCATCCTACCTGACATCTCTGGCTTCCTGAGAACTGCCTTAATAGGATAGTTAGATTTCACAATTATAGTATGAGTTTAAAAATAATGTCTAAGTTTAGTGGAAGCCATTATAAGAGCTAGAATTAATTTTTCAAGGTGAGAATACGTGGATTCTGCGTCTAGCAGATTTTTACTTACGTATTATACCGGATGCTACTGACCTTGGTGGTCTTTCACCAAGACTGCGCTAACTGAGCTTCCGGAAACAGCTAGATATAAATATAGCGGCTCCCCATCTTCTGGTTTTATTAACAACGGGGCTGCTGACAGGTAATCTTTTAGGCATCTCAGGGCTTCTTCGTGCTTCCCAGTCCATTCAAACCTCTTGTCTTTCCTCGGGATATCGTAGAAATCCTTGCTTTTTTCTGAGGATCTTGAGATGAACCTGTTGAGTGTTGCGATTCTTCCTGTCAACCTTTGCACCTCTTTTACATCTGACGGTGACTTCAAATTTTAGATTGCTTTGATATGCTCAGGGGTTGCTTTGATTCCTCTTTCGGTAACCATGTAGCCTAAAAACTTTCCAGCTCGCACCCTAAAGTGGCACTTGGAGGGATTGAGCTTCATGTTATATTGGTCGAGGATGTCAAAGGCAGTTTGGAGATCCTTGACATGATCTTGTGCCTTCTTGGATTTCACCACCATATCATCTATGTAGACTTCCATCGTGTCCCCCAGTTGCTCTTTAAACATCATATTGACGAGCCTCTGGTAGGTGGCACCTGCATTTCTTAAACCAAAAGGCATAGCAGTGTAACAATAGATACATGTTGGAGTCATAAAAGTTGTATGCTCCTTGTCATATGGTTCCATCTTAATTTGTTGAAAACCTGCTGAGGCATCCATGAAGGTGAGAATCTCATGACGAGCCGTGGCATCCACCATTGCATCGATATGGGGAAGTGGAAAAGGATCCTTAGGACAGGCCTTATTCAAGTTCGTGTAATCAACACAAACTCTCCACTTTCCGTTCTTCTTCTGGACCACCACCACATTTGCTAGCCACTTAGGATATTTGACTTCTCTGATCATCTTGGTTTTGAGAAGCTTGACAACTTCCTCCTGTATGATAATATTCTTCTCGGGAGCGAACTTTCTCCTTTTTTGCTGTATGGGCCTGAAAGAACGATCTAAACCAAGTTTATGAGTAATAACATGTTTAGGGATACGTGTCATGTCCTCATGCTTCCAGGCGAAAGTTGAGGTTTTGGCCTTCAGAAGCTGAACTAATCCTTGTTCAACATCTGTTAGGATGCATGTGCCTACGAGCACCTTGATTTCAGGATTCTCAGGATCTAGATGGACTTCTTTGACATTAAGCTCCCTGTCCTCCTGTCACTACGTCAAAAAGTGGCTTTGGCCACGGTTTTTTTGATATCGCATAGCCACTGTTTTGTAAAAAACATGGCCAAAGGTAAGAAATTCTCGTTTTAGCCACATATATTTTGTACCCGTGGCCAAATATATAGCCTTTGGACCCTTTTAGCCACGTATTTTTTTGTTTATGTGACAACAACAATCAGTTGTAGTGGCTTTAGCCACTGTTTTACAAAAACATGTGGCACTTATTTGTCACACTTAAAAAAGAATGGCGAAATTCACCAAACGGCGACGGAATTTTTATGATTTTTTATTCGTGTGACCAAAAAGGAATGTATGGCCACGCTTAAATAATGTTGTGTGACGAAAGAGTAGATTTTATTACTTAGTAAATTAAAAGAAAACAAAACTATTAAGTATATATTATGTGTGGCTAAATGTGAGCAATGGCCACGCTTTTTACTTAGTTATGTGGCTAAAAGCTAGTACATATGGCCACTGTTATTAGGTTGTGTGACTAAATATTAGATGACTAATGGTCACGGTAGGTTGTGAGTGACAAAAATCTATTACCTATGGCCACATATATTAACTGTGACTAAATGGTAGGTTGTGAGTGACAAAAATCTATTTTATGGTCACGGTAATATTAAACGTGTGACGAAAAAGAGAAGATTTGTGTTTATATGTTTATCATTTTTTATTATCTTGTGATATGGCCACTCATATTAAACATTGGTTGCGTGACAAATTATGACAAATGGTCACGGTATATTAATTTTAGGTGGCTAAAAGAAGACAAACAGTCGACGGCGCTTGTAATCATGATTATGTCATTTACTTTATCGGTCTAATCGGTCTAATCTCCATCTACCACGCCCCTCGATTATCGATATATACTTATCTCTGTATCAGTTTTCATCATCATCTCCACCATGCCCCTTTTCTCCCAGTCTCTCTCTCTCTGTTTTTCGTCCATCATCGCCGGAAAAAAATGTGGAATTGGTGTCATCCGTATGTGGAAAACGGTAAGTTATCATCTTCACCACTGAAGTTCGATTGAAATTTTCGTCTCAGATTTGGTAATTTTTTCTTATGCAGGGAAAGATTGCGCTCTGTATCTCCTGGGAGCAGATTTTAAGTTATTGTGGAAACCATGGAGACGAGGAGTCTCTAATGGTTCATACAAATGCTTTACTGAGAGCAGATTTTAAGTTATTATATAATTTTATAACAATCAGCAGTAAGGGCCCATGATGAGGTTTGCATTCCCCTGTTTGTTGCAACCCTAAACTTGAACAAGGTAGTTGATCTCACTACCCTCCTTTCTTTCTTTTACTCATTCCTTGATTAATTTATAATGTGCTTGATAAATTATGATTTATTATTGTTATTAATAATAGAACTAACTTTAGTTGCAACATTGGGTCGTACCAATCATTCAAATGGCCCGGATAACGATGTTGAATTGTGGAAGGGGAACGATGTAGGAGATGTAGCAAAAGAGATGCTTCTTCACCATTTTCTGTTCCCTCAGCCCCAGACAATCTGAAAACGAAAATGGCGGACGAAGGCGGTAGGAAATCAGGTACCGTGAAGTGGTTCAACGACACCAAGGGTTTCGGCTTCATAACTCCTGGGAGCAGATTTTAAGTTATTATATAATTTTGTAAAGTCAGCGGCAAGGGCCGGCACATGTTGTGGTTTGCAGCACCTGTATTGTCCAGGTGCTTCTCTCGCTTCTGGCCCCATGAACCTGATTTCTTCCAGCCACTTCTTCACCATTTTCAGTTGATCAGAAGCAAGTGCATGTGAGAAAGCAGCAAGTAGCCGTTATATGATGATTCTCAGACAATCTCTCTAGAGCACCATGTGAGAAGCAAAGAGGGATTTGTCTTCAGCCGCTTCTTTTCCCTTTAAGTTAGTAGTTTTAAAGTTGTAATTTTATAGATCAATGTATTAATGGAATCATACCCCCTTTGGATTATGTGTATGTAATTGTGTTTGTTAAAGCAACCATGTGAGAAAGCAAAGAGGGATTTGTCTTCAGCCGCTTCTTTTCCCTTTTATGTAATGAATTGATTTTTTATTTAATATAATGTATTTTCATATGTTTCTGTTCATATTCTCTCAATCCGGATGAAAATATTCTCCCTAAGGTTATAGTCTTCTATATATATATATATATATATATATATATATATATTTGGTTGTGTGACTAAATATTAGTGTATAGAGAATTGTATTCAACCAGAATGATTTTAATTCACTAGATCACTACTACAAAAACTGGCATTCTTGACGTGCATTGCGCGTCAAGAAAGTGCCTTCTTGACACGCAAATGCGCGTCAAGGATGCGGGGGTCAAGAAGCTTATTGACGCGCAAAATGCGTGTCAAGAAGCTCTTGACGCGCGAACAATGACACGCTATCCTTGACACTCCATTCTTGACACCCATTATGCGCGTCAAGAAAGGGTGTCGTCTGTGATTAATATATTTTTTATTTATAATATTTTTTTGTGTCGTCTGTTTATGACAAACATTTTTGCGCGTCATGAATTTTAAAAAAAAATAAAAAAAAATTAATATAATCACTAATTTAACATTAAATAACAATTAACCTGATAATACAAAATAAATATACACTAATAGTAAAATAATACATTTTATAAATAGCAAAACAAATTCATTTTATACATACTAAGAAATACTTCAAAATTTATCTCTAAGGTCACTAGTGTCAATCACCCTACCCTATCAACCTAATTAATTTCAACAACAATCTCATGTGTAGTAGCAAAGCTAAGCACCTCAAAGCTCTCCTCTCTCTCGACCAACATGCTCCTCACATCTTTAGCCAAGAACCCACACCATTGACCTGCACCATAGCTTGCTCCAGCTGGACATTTCTTTTCTTCAATTCTTAATACCGTATGGTGCTAGCTGAAAAAAAATATACTCATTAACAGTCCTGACAAGGTTAATGAGTATATGGTTATGTCCAACAGAAGTTCAAGTGAAAGTCTTCAACACACTTGTGTGTACATAAAATTAAGGACGTTTTTAGGCTTCAAAAGAGCCAGCCAACCAAGTCTAAAAACATTTTTGAGACTCCATACATCAATATAAACGTGCTAAAAGAATGAAAACATGCCTGTTAATATGCCATATCTGTAGCTTTGCTTGCACCCTCTGCTAAAACTTGGTCCAAATACTTGCAGATGAAGTCACCCGTTTGCAAAAGCTTTCTCATATCAACATTTGTCGTTATACCAAGCCCGTTAAGCATGTACACCACATCTTCAGTGGCAACATTGCCTGAAGCTCCCTTAGCATACGGGCATCCACCTAGTCCCGCTACAGAAGAATCCACCACACTTATTCCCATCTGTCATTGATTAAAATGCTTTAAAAAATGATTCTTCTGTTGGATTATCGATCATGTCTTTTTAATAAGTAGTAAGCTTACTTGAAGGGATACTAATATGTTTGGAAGAGATTGACCATAAGTGTCGTGAAAGTGAACCGCGAGCTTTTCAACAGGCACAACTTCCATGACAGCTTCAAGCATTGGAATAACAGTTCCTATTTGATATGATTACAGAAACAATATTATCAGTAAAACTATTCAAGAGGTTTTATGCATTATAATACACACTGAGCAAATTTCAAGCTCTTTGAACTGTTTCCTTTTTGGCTAAAATATAGTCTAAATTTAACCCATTATTCATGGACAGATAATTTATCAGGATGTTGGAAATTACCTGGTGTACCGATCCCTATTGTATCACCAAGTGAGATTTCAATGCACCCCATGTCGTGAAGTTGCAACATATGCAACTTTTGATGGACTAATTGCACCTTCAACAGGGCACCCGACCACGCAAGATACATACCTGTAAGAAACAGTTCCAGCAATCATTAACTAAACTCCATTTATTTCTCATTTTTTTCTACTTTTTTCATTATTTAGAAGGAGCTGAATGCATACCCGCGAACAGGAATGGAGAGCTTTGTTGAAGCATTAAGTATATCATGGTAACGTGCAAGACTTTCTTCAATAGTACAGATATATTTGCTTTTGAAAAGGATTCAGAAGCTGAAGCAAAAACCGCTATTTCCTTAGCTCCAGCTGCAACAGCAGCTTCAAAACCCTGCTCAAAACCAACCATAAAATTATCAAATGTATACATGTGAAGAATATCCAATCGATTTAATCTAAATGAACACTACACACTTTTAAGTTTGGTGTCAATACAGGCAATCTTGCACCTTCCAAGGTTTTAACTGCTTCAACAACGTCTTTAGCATCTGCCAGCTTCATAATACCATAAATGTAATTAGGGACAGTTAGTAATAAGCTTTCTAGCAGATATACATATATTTACAACTATGGTATCTCACAACTTTTCCCAACTAATTTAACAAAAAATGCCACTTGGCTTTTAGGTCCTTCGACCAACAGGCGTGCAGCGTGCCTTCAAATGATACATTGAATAAGAAGATACCTATATGTGTCCATATTTCCCTGTTCATCATGAACAGTCAGTTTCAATCAAATATCAATTACTCTTAAGATAATTCTCACAATTGTAACCTGAACATCATTTCTCTCCCCATACCATACCATTACTCAGGAATGTTGTTTAGAACACAAAACAAATAGAATTCTGATTTATTTAAATATAAAAAAGTTACAAATCATGAAGAACAGGACACATGAAATGTCATGTTTTCTTGACAATAATCCAACGCAAAAACTTCTTGCAACAGAAATGTCATGTTTTCCTATTAATACTTGTTAAAAACTAAAGGTAGCATTGATCCTATCAATCCATCATATAGTGAAAGATTAATAGCAGCAGCCACAGCAAGTAGTTTGATGTGGAAGATAATTTATGATTAATCTTCTAAATCCTATTGTTCCTTAAATATCAACTAAACATAACTCTAATCAAATTTAATGAACTTTTCAATACCAACACCTTAGCCAAATTTGTTGAAAATTATGAGAATGATAATCGAACAGTAACTAAAGCTTGTGCTCCTGATAATAAACACTAATATCACTGAGCCTGACAGCTCAAAATCCTCAACTGACATAATTAAACACTTACAATGGTTTTGAATACTTGGAGAGTGATGCCAGTGGACTTTAGTATAACCATTTTCACTTTTGGTAACAGAGGAGTGCCAAAATTGAAGAAAACATAACTACTTTCACTTTTGATATGTTGTACTCAATACATCGTATGTGGCCCAAGTTCATATGGCCTGGATTTTGGGGGTTTCCATCAGTAGGGTTTGGAGGAGTTTCCATCTTCACACTGCTCACCTAGAAGGAAAGCAAAAATTATAAAGCGATTAATCCAGTTAATAAGTTTCTTCAGTTAAACAAAAATTCTAGGCTAGAACAATATCGTCTGGGAGACCACTGATCAGTGATGATTGTGTAACGACAGTTTGACTTGAACCCTCTGCCTCACTTTCTATAAGCTCCATACTGCTGCAAATTCAACCCATGTAAATATTGAAAGAAAGGTGTTGTGAAATACTAACAGCTGCTAGCTTACACACATCCGTAAAGATTTAAACTATAACCAGTATCATGAAAGTAATATTTGTAATAGAAAAATAACAAGCCGTGACAAATAGAACCACATATACAACGCAGTCTCAACATAATTCGGGATTCATCAACTCTATGTCAGTTTTTGAAAATTCTTTCTGTGCATACTGATTATAGCATACAAATTGCATCTAAGTTAAAAGTTATTGATACCTTCACTAACTGAACTGCACCAAGCTTTGCACATTCCTCTTGAACATCTGCTGCTAATTCAACTTCAGATTTTCATCAGCCTGCCATAATTTATAAGTTCATGGTTATGTAAGAAAAAGTTTTAGATATTCGATAGCTGAACAAGCTTTTCTTAAACTACATGCAAGTTCTGGTAGATTTTTGCTAAATTAAGCAGGAAAGAACAAGATTCAGAGAATCGTGAAGAGACAAACACACTAATTTATGTACATGTGAAATACAACAATATGACTAATCCCAGAGTTATAATAGCAGAGACAAAGATAGATAATCCAATACATAGCAGATGCATATTGTGAAGCCTTGATGAACTGAAATATCATATTCTATTACCTAATGACCAAAACAAGTGAATGTATAGACAAGAAAATATATAGTGCACTATCATGATTCTGAGGTTGTAATAGTATAACCGTTATGAAAGAAATTCGATACCTTATTAGTACTTAAAACCCATCGACCGTTATGAAATAAGATATATAGATGAATTCTGCAAAATATTGTGCAAGCAACAATCAAAGGTTCTGAGGTTGTAATAGTATAACGTACCGTTATGAAATAACGCCTTCGGTGGCTGTAATAAATTCGATACCTTATTAGTACTTGAAACTGTGGATATAACTGGAAAATGAAGGGAAGAGCCGAAGAGGTATATAAGGTTTACCTTCAGGAAGAAGGTCTATAGCTCTTTTAGCCAAAGATGATGAACCTGTTCTTGCAGCAGGGTTTTTTGCATTTTTTTTTCTTTTTCATAGAAGCCATTAGGACAAATATCTGTGTTATGTGTATAGAAACGTTCGGCTCAATTTTGTGACTTGCCAAAACTAGAACAAAAGTAAGATGATATAATGAGATTAGAAATAAAAAAATAAATTTGACAACTAAGTAACAAATAAAGACATCTATAAAAACAACACAGGAGTATGCATACTTCTCCAGGTGGGCCACCAAGCTCTTTCTTGACAACCTGATACACTTGCTTGTAGGAAGACGTCGAACATGTATTCATCGTCCACGTCCTCAATTTGTTGATGTATTTTTAAGGTACCAAATGTTCCGAAATGAGAAAATATCATTTAGCTCAAACATGGGTATTACTCTATAATACTAATCAAATTATTTAATAAGAAAGTGATCTTCATATCCATCACAATTTACACAAAGATATTAAGTTGATAACAATAAATAGTTGTTTCTAGTAGACATGTTTCCTGCACAAAACATCAACCACAAGTGTGATATGGACTGAATTAGGAATAATAGAAATGCTCAACAAATTGAAATTTATAACCTGATCATATAACATCCTTTTTTAGACCTAATATGCCATAGTAATCTGCATCTTCGTTCAATGTCTAATAACTTATTGAATTTTACTTTCAGGTCACAAATAACACACCACACAACACAAGTTCATGAATAAGGATGATTGCAGCCTCTCAATTCAAAATGGGTTAAACTAAAGTGAAAGCATATGAACAAATCAGGAAGTTTATGATGAAAAATCATTAACATAACACCAATTTCCATTTTAGAAACATGTAATCAAGCATTGTTCGTGAATACATTAATTGCAAAGCCATAAGAAATAACACAAACCTGATGAACACCGTAACTAGGTAACATAATCTTGCAAAATTAAAAAGGAAATCATACCTGATTTGTTGTTCAATGGATGTTACGAACTGAAACCAAGATAAATCTACACACACAAGCACACAAAAAAGATTAGTTAACCTAATTTTGATGCCAGAGTGTTTAGTTTCATCACAAATCGTGGTCAGCAACAACATCTTCACTGGCGCAGTTCTAGCATCAATCGCCTCTGTTCATCGTGTTCGAGCAAAGAAAACCCTAGAAATGCCGTTGAGTGATGGAGCAAAGAAAACCAACCCTAGAAACGATGTTGAGTGTCAGGACGAGAATCGTAAGTGCAGGACGAGAATCGCAAGGGAGTGTCATGGAGAATCGATTAATCAGAAGAAGCAAAAATCGATTTTGTGTGTGAGCGGATGATGGAGCAGAGATGGAGAATCGTTTTTGTGTGTGCGTGTTGGGCGAATGAAAATTTAAGAGGAGCGGGAGATGATATAGGGATTTTGGCGCTCAATGAAAATAATGAAAATTTAGGGCAAATCAGAAGAGGGAAAATAAAATAAAAGACGACGGATTCCGTTCTTGACACTCATATTATAAGTGTCCTCCGTGTTTTTTTTTTTAAATATGACAGAAATTCTTGACACTCAAAAATGCGCGTCATGAATTCTTAGGAATTACCTATAATTGACATTTTATTTTAACACTTCAGTTTTTGCACGTCAAGAATTATCGAGTGTCATCGTTCGCGTGTCAAGGAAAGCAGTTTTTGTAGTAGTGGATAATGGGTTTAAATACATGGGAATATCCAATAGACTACGAACATAAGTAACAACTATAGTATATATAGTTCATCCTGAAGAACTCTAGTTTATCCGGTTCATCCTGAAGAACTGTAGTTCATCCTGTTCTATTACTGAATAATTACTCTTGATCCTGAAGAACTCTAGTTCATCCGGTTCTATTCTTCCTGTTCTTCCTGAGGAATTATAGTTCATACGGTTCTGTTCTTGTTAGTTCATACGGTTTTGTTCTTGTTCCAATTTATTGAAGAATTAAAATCTAGCCAGTTTATAAATCCTGTCATCCACTATTAGACAATCAAAAATTATAATTTGTAGCAAACAAGGCTTGAACCTTCATACGGTTCTGTTCTTGTTAGTTCAGACGGTTTTGTTCTTGTTCCAATTTATTGAAGAATTAAAATCTAGCCAGTTTATAAATCCTGTCATCCACTATTAGACAATCAAAAATTATAAATTGTAGCAAACAAGGCTTGAACCTGGGTCAGTCAAAAGAAAGGAACTCACTACAAGATTAAGAAGAAGCATTGAGACAGAAGTGTTAATTGTTATATTTTAACCAGAACTTATTTAATTACTCCCATCACATAAGAAATAATTGATAAACAAAATTTGCGTTGCTAAAGGTAATAAATAGACACGGTAAAAACAGGATTTGTGTGGTAAAGGTAATAAATATACACGGTTATCTTGGCCTGACCTTTCCACTTCTTCCCACCATAGCTGGTAGCGTGTCCTGTCTGCCTTTAAATTTCCACTTTTTCACCGCCAAAATCTTCTGTACGAACGTATTTCCTGATCAACAAGAAAAAAAACTTCGATCGATCAATGGCTGCCTTTGGTAAACAATGGAGGATTAGGGGTGTTAATGAACCAGCACCCTACTACGGCAAGACTCCCCGTAAGTGTATTTTCACTCAACAATGGCTGTACGTTTTTATTTTTAGGGTTTTATGTTTTTTAGTTACTTACTCTCTACTCTACATTTGGGTTTTTTACAGGTGGTCGGAGGTTCACCCTAAAGGTCCATCACTGTGGCGATTTCCACCGGAATGCCGTCGGCCATGATGTGTGGAAGGGAAAGGTAGATTATGTCGACTATGTCGACATTCGCAAATTTGATTGTCATGATCTGTATCAAATGGTGCAATACCTAAACCACACATCGATTGGGTATTTCCTCATTTACTGGAGGATCCCACCTCTGTCCATCAAATACGGGCTTGAGTACGCTGATTTCATCACTCCCGAAGTTGTAAGGGATATGAAACTTCATCTCCAGGGACCAGAGGGGGAGAGAGAGCTGGATGTGTTTTTAATCCGGAACAGGGATTCCACCTACAGAACCTCCGAGTTGGGACCGAGATTGCCGCCTGGTCAAAAGCTGTTTCCTGATGACAGCAGCAGCAGCAGCAGCAGCTTCTTTGATGATGAAGACTATATGTCGGATGCTAGGTCTTAGCTAGTTAGATAGATTTTTGTATAGGATCTGATAAAAATCTTTGTATAAAGATCATATATATATATATATATATATATATATATATATATATATATATATATATGAAAGTTTTTGTAAGCTCTTCCTCATGTTTTGTTTTGGTTAACACCATTAATTATATAGACAGATTTGATCTCAATCATTTAAGTTGATTTTATTCTAAGTTTGATTGTTGCAAGTAGATTTTACAGTCAACTGATGTGATTTTATCCAATTTAGAAGTAAAATTTATCCTGTTTATAAATCATCTCATCCAACCATATCAAAATGCCAACATATACTAACATAACATATGAATATATACTTCATGTAAGATCACAGTTATGAGTAAAATGGAGTCTGCTATGATTCATTGAAAATGTGTATGTATTTATAATAGAAGAAAACTGGTTATCCATCCTGAAGAACTTTAGAACTCTAGTTTATCCGGTTCATCCTTAAGAACTCTAGTTCATCTTCTCTCAATCCTCATGAACTCTTCTTCCTGAAGAATTGTAGTTCATCCGGTTTTCTCTTCTTCCAATTTACTTAAGAAGTAAAATTTATCCTGTTTATATATCATCTCATCCCACCATATCAAAATGCCAACATATACTACACTAACATAGCATATGAATATATCCTTCATGTAAGATCACAGTTATGAGTGAAATGGAGGTCTGCTATGATTCATTGAAAATGTGTATGTTATTAATTATAGATGAAAAGTGTATGAATAAAACTGTAACAACTATCATGTTAACATACAAACTGGAACAACTTATGTAATTGTACACAAATACAGGGATCAACTCTTCTTCCAGCCAAGTTCATCCGGTTCCCATCTTGTTCTCCTCTTCAATAGCTTGTAACTGAAATTTGGCCTTGTTCAAGCGGATCAACTAGTTCAACCTGATCAACATGGCCTTCTTCCTCCGGATGAAGTTGTTCAACCGGATCAACTAGTTCAACCTGATCAACATGGCCTTCTTCCTCCGGATGAAGTTGTTCAACCGGATCAACTTGTTCAACCGGATCAACATGGCCTTCTTCCTCCGGATGAAGTTGTTCCACCGGATCAACTTGTTCAACTTCATCAACATCTGAGGAAGACACCCTGTGCAAGATCCTATTTTGAATCAAATCTAGTTTTGCATGTGAATTTCATTTCAACGTATGCATGGTTGACAACCTTACCTATCAGGGGCTTTCACAGATTGTCTTGCCTTCAACCGTTCAATTTCTTCTCCTTGAGCTCTCACAATTGCACGGAGAGCTGCCAATTCATTTTCAAGTTTTGTACATCGAACCGTCAATTCAGTATGTGTCATGCTGCTCTCAACTGGTGTGTTGCCAGTATCTTTGAGCAAAGAAGAGCAAACAAGCCGACCTTGTTCATGCTCAGCACCCATGGTTTCTTGGCACCTGGGATTCCTGTTGTCAATCAAAGGTTCCTGAATAGGTTCCCTGACAGAAACAGTTGCCGTGGATTGGGTCTTAATGATGTTGGCACTGTCCTCAGGGTCCAGTGGGACTTCATGAGTAGTGTCAGCCCTTTCCACCTGACTTGCTTCATCACTACTGCAAGTCACCTTATCACCAGAATGTCGGTTGGGTGATTGAACCAAGTCCAGCAGTATATTCCCTGCAATAAGGGTTGGGGAATCTACTTCACATGGCCTAGGTGATATACCACCCTCATTCTGAGGTAGTCATGTGGAGGGTCTAGGTAAAGGAGACCTAGTCCTCTTCCTTCTGGGTGATTGTGGAGTGCGTGTGGTATTTTTGGGTGTGGTTTTTGATGTGGACATCCTCTTCCTTTTGGTGGGAATGGTGGGAATTTGTATATCAGTGGAAGAGGATGGTCGGTCTGGTGTGGGCTCAACACTTGTTGGTGTAACAATGTTGTCACCAGGAGCAGTTTGCTCAGGAGCAGTCCTGGCCTTAGGAATAGGGTGTGATGTGTCTTTACCAAGGAAAATAGTTTTGTTCACTTGCATGTTAGAAAATGTTTTACTTGTAAAAGATTTTAGTTCAAGATGTTGATCAGAGATTTGCAGATTTGGAAATTCACAATTGAGAATGTGTTGGATGAATCTGGGGTATATGTAAAAGATCCTTTTAGGTTTTAGATTTTCCAGCATTCCATCAAATATCATTTTTGAAAAGTTAAAGTTGAGCCCATTTACCAATCCATGAAAAGCGGATGATTGAGGTGCAGCAAGTTCATCTCACGCAGTTTTCTTGTGAGACAGGCAGTGGAGAATGGTATGAGCAAGATATCGCCAAACATAGGGTAGTTGTCCCTTTTTGATGGTCCCACAAGTTAAGTCACCCCCATACCCAATTGCTTCGTACGTCTTCAAGTACAATTCAGACTTGTAATCAGGATCACCTCCTGCATCATTGAATTTCATGTGCTTCCGGATCATTTCTTCAGTCAAACTAATCTCATTCCCATTAACTCTAGAGTCAATTTTACCAACCCCGTTGCTATCAACAGATTTTTTGGCTGAGTCCCAAAATTCAGCAATTCTCTGCTTGCATATTACAGGATTCACAGTTAAAGCAAAATGAGTGTTGGATTTCTCGAGGAAATCGTTCACTTCATCAAATAGCTTTGACTTATCAGACTTCTAAAAGTACGCTACAACATTGTGTTCGGCGAAGAACAGTTGAGTACCCTTTGATGCAGCCTTTCGATTCAATTTGGCTGCCATTTGGTAGAAATTAGAGAGTAAGGTTTAGGTTTAAATTGCCAATTAGAAACCTGGAGAGAAAATAGAGGGTAACTGTTTTTCGAAAATGCAGTTTTACACTAACGGCAGTTCTTCTGGATCACAATGAACCCTAAGAATTGAAACAGGGTAAGTTATTGGAGTTTGCCCATTTAGTTGAAATTGGGATGGGGGAAATTTTTTATAATTTAATTTGGTTTAGAAAAATATTATTAATTTATTTTAATTGAATCCACATCAATTAGGGTCGATTAAGACCGATGAGGACAAATGAAGATAAAGTAGGACCAATTAGGACCAACGAAGCCACGAGGCCCAATTAGGGTAAATTGGGGTCAATTTGGGTCAATGAGGATCAATTAGGGTCACTGATGAAGACCAGTTATAACTAATTAACGAGGGTCGATTTTGCTCAATGTCGACGCCTTATGAGGACCAAATATGACCAATTAGGGTCTATTAGGCCGATTGAGGGCCAAATTACGCTCAATGAGAACCAGTAAACTGAATTAAGGTCAACCATGGTCATTTATGACAAATGAGTACCAATGAGGGCCAGTGAACACTCAGTTAGGATGAATTAGGGCCAATGAAGGTCAATTATAGTCTATTCGGCTCGGTTAGGTTCAATGAAGATCACTTACGGTCAATTACGATCAATTAGGCTCATTTAGGACCAACTATAATCAATTGGGGTCAATTAGGCCTAATTGACTCAAATTTGTTGTACTACAAAGTAAATGGTAAACGATAAGTCTAGTAGGTCCTTATTGAGGTTAACTGACACTAATTGGTCCTTATTGGTCCATTTTGTGCAAATTGCTTCTCATTAACCCGAATTGAGCCATATTGGTACTTATTTTGTCTAATTGGCCCTCATCGGTCCTAACTGGCCCTAATAAGTCATAATTCATCCTTATTGGTCCTAATCGAGCATATTCGACCATCATTGGTCCTAATTGGTCCTCATTGACCCTAATTGAACCTAATTGGTCTTAATCGACCATCACTAACCCTGATTTACCCTTATTGGTATCATTGGTCCTCATTTTAACTAATTGGCCCCAATTAGTCCTAATTGGTCATACTTGATTATCAATCCTCATTAGTCACTTCCTTCATGCTCCGTCCTTATCGGTCCTATGAGCATAACCGACCTTCTCATTGAACTGGTCCTAATTCGTATTCATTGACCATATTAGACCATAACAGGTCTTCACTAAAGTATCTTAAATGACGCTAATTGTCAGTATTTAGTCCTCATTGAGCCTAGTTGGTCCTAATTGCTCCTAATTGCTCCTCACCATCCTAATTGGACGTCGTTTAATATTTTTGGAAACAAAATTATTATACATGAGAAATTCACAACATGGCGGTCTTTTGGTATTTTTGTTCTGAATTGCATAGTAATTTATCATTTTAATTTTTGAGTTGTGTTTTAGTTATGTATCCGTTTTTTGTAGTTGCGTTATCACGGCCACAAGGCACGTGTTATTAAAATCTTGTTTATTATATCTAAAAGAAAATAATAAAGTTAATATATATTAAAACATAATTTTGTTAATTAGGGATTTTAACTCCGATCGTCATCCAGATCTGCTTAAAGTATCACAGTTATGAATTTCATCTTCAAGAAGAACCCACTGGAAGAGCCACGTGGAGACATTTAATTAATTAATTAATTATGTTTATGTTTAATTTTAGGTTTAATTATGTTTAATATACATATTGTTTATATAAATTTTGGGTTTTATTATCATTTTGATCAATTCCCCCCCCCCCCCCTTTTAATTAAAATTTTTCACCAAAAAATTTGAATTTCCCACCATTAGTTCAAACTACACCCAAAATTTCGAACTAAATTTACTTATTATCGATTCATCAGATACTTTTCCCTCTCACTTTATCAGAAAATTTCCAATTAAAAACCTCCAGCGAATAACTAGGTCTTCTTTCTCATCCATATCATTCACATCTTCCATGGAGCTTCAACAACGAATAGCTTCAACAGATAGCGCTAGCGATTCTTCAGAAGTGGGATGTGATTTGGGAGACCAATCAGTCCAGAAAACGGTAATTGTTAAGTTATTCCGTTTCATTAATTACAATCTGTTTTCATAAAATTGTTTTTGTTTATATTTGATACACATTTAACTTGGGATCCCTGTATTTGTGTACAGTTACAGTTACAGATCGATAAAATTTTGTTTCATACAGAATTGATTAGGAAGGGGTATATATTGCAGATAAGCCATTCATTTCAACCCATTCATTTTATGCTAAATTAGTTATTTACCTTCTTAAATGACTGGGGGAGCATGCTAAATTAGTTATTTTTATGCTAGGAATGTTGAGGTAAAGCATATGCACATGTTTGTAGATTCATGTTACTGGTGAACCTCCTTTCTCCTTTATGTACACTGCTAGAAATGGTGAACTGTTTGTTTAATTATATCCACTGAAGACATGATGTGTTCTGCTCTTCCCTTTGGATGTCTTTAATTTGTGTATAACATATCAAATAATTAGTCAATAGGGTCTTTATGTGATGTATTAATAACTAAGAACTAATTTACGTTACTCTGGTCATTACTAGCTAGGAAATGATCCTAGAGGACATATATAGGAATGTTTCCAACATTTTTTGTAGGTTCATGTTAGAGGGGTACAAAATAAAGAAATTTTAGTTTAAATCCCCTGTAGAAGAATAGAAGAATGTTGATGTCATGCATCTGCTACTTTGCTAGAAATGGTGAACTGTTTGTTTATATCCACTGAAGACATTATGTGTTCCACTCTTCCCTTTAGATGTCTTTAATTTGTGTATAACATATCAAATAATTAATCAATAGGGTATTTATGTGATATATTAATAATTAAGAACTAACTAAGAGATAATGAATCAATAGGGTCTTCATGCTTTCCTATTTATGTACTTTGTTAAAAAGCATCTAACTACATTCTGTTAATTGTACAAAATTCAAGGATCGATCCAACAACACTGATGGTCAATTGGAAAAACTTGAGTTCGAACTTAAAGAGGAGAGACTTCTTAGGGATGAAAAAAATGAACAAATTAAGGCCCTCTTCTTGAAGATTCAAGAATCGGAGAAAAAACTTGATCTACTTATAGCTCATCTATCTGCAATTGGACCACCGTTACCACACAAACTTAATGCTCCGGCATCTACAGAGGTGAATTCTTTACATCACAACTTAATCATACTATTTTCAAGTACCTTATAATAACATACACTCTTGTTCATGAAGAACACAATTCGAATGAACTCTTGTTCCTGAAGAACACAAATAGATGCAAGTTCCTGGTACATAAGAATATATACTTCATGTAAGAACAAAGTTATGAGTTAAATGGGGCCCTGCTATGATTCATTGAAAATGTATGTTAATATGAAAAAAATAGAGTATATACATAATCTGTATGAATAAAACTGGAACAACTTATGTTAAATTAAAAAAACATAATAAATACTTTCATGATAGGTCTGCGTCATTATTATGCTCTAACTTTTTACCAATTCAAAAACATTGTTCTAGGAAAATTCTAAGGAGATTTTTGTTGGATCTAGCCACAGAACTAATCATGCTGACATACACACAACGGTTAGTATTTGTCAAACTCATTATAGGTTTGATTGCTCATTTAATAAAGTAATTAATTGAACTGTAGGGCGTGAAATCGGTGGTCGATCAACCTCGTCTGAAGCGGTTGAAAAGAAAAAGGTAAATATTTGCCAGTCAAGTTTCATTCCGTTCTATAGTTTCACAGTAATCTGTTTGGTAACGTCATGTAGTCCCATTTTAAATGTTATTTGGTACCTCAAACACTTGGGCCAGCTAGGGATTGTTGGAACAAATGGTGAGATGTGTAGCAAACAAAGTTCAACTGACTTTGAAGTTGATCTGGAACTTAATGTGATCTTCATCCGGATGTTTTAAGTTCATCTGGATATCTAATGTTCATCTGGAAATCAATTGAACTGTAGGACCTGATGACCCATACTACTTGCAATAAAATGGCACTCCTCAGTCCATATCTATCATGGTGGTAAGTATTTCAAAATTGCTATATATATTATGATCAATTTCCATAACCTAATTATCAATTATATGTTTTGGTATAGGAAGGAATACAATAAAAAATGGTCCTAATTAAGCTCAAATCTGGACAGTTGAAGATGAAGACCACGTACGCGTTAGTGTTGTTGACATGTAATTGAATTAGATTGAGAATAATGCTTGTATGCAGTGTAATTTTCTTTAATTTTTTATTTGTATTTCATTTGTATTGACTTGTAATTGAATTTTATTTGATTTGTAATTAATATTTTGTAATAGCTTTTAAATTGGCCACGCGTATAGCAAGGACCCATCTGATTTCAACAACCTTTTGGTTACTTTTTCTTCTTCCCAAATATATGTGGCTAAAACACAAATATACGTGACCATATAATACCAAAGGCCACATTTTTTATATTTTAATGTGGCCGTTGCCACCCTTTGGCCACCCGTAGTGAGACAAAATGTATGATTTCAACTACCCTTTGGCCACTTTCTTTTTCCAAATATATGTGGCTAAAACACAAATATACGTGACCATATAATACCAAAGGTCACGCTTTTTATATCTTAACGTGGCCGTTGCGACCATTTGGCCACGCGTATTGAGACAAAATGTATGATTTCAACTACCCTTTGGCCACTTTCTTTTTCCAAATATATGTGGCTAAAACACAAATATACGTGACCATATAATACCAAAGGTCTCGCTTTTTATATCTTAACGTGGCCGTTGCCACCATTTGGCCACGCGTATTGGGACAAAATATCTGATTTCAACTACCCTTTAGCCACTTTTTTTTTCCAAATATATGTGGCTAAAACACAAATATACGTGACCATATAATACCAAAGGTCACGCTTTTTATATTTTAATGTGGCCGTTGCCACCCTTTGGCCACGCGTATTGGGACAAAATTTATGATTTCAGCAACCCATTTGGCCACGTTATTTCATATCATATGTGGCTAAAACACAAATATACGTGACCATATAATACCAAAGGCCACGCTATTCATATTTTAACGTGGCGGTTGCCACCCTTTGGCCACGCGTATTGGGACAAAAATTATAATTTCAGCAACCCATTTGGCCACGTTTTTTTATAACATATGTGGCTAAAACACAAATATACGTGACCATATAATACCAAAGGCCACGCTTTTGATATTTTAACGTGGCTGTTACCACCCTTTGGCCACTCGTACTGTGACAAAATGTATGATTTCAGCAACCCTTTGGCCACGTATTTTTATAATGTATGTGGCTAAAACACAAATATACGTGACCATAAAATACCAAAGGCCACGTTAAAAAAACACATGTGGCCGTTGGGACCCTTTCGCCACGCTTTTCTGAAGAATTGTTTGATTACAACAACAAATATTGGTACCCTTTAGCCACGCTTATAGGTGGCTTCAGCCACTGATATTGTAACGTGGTCGTAGGGTACATATGGTCACGGCACCTATGGTGTCGGTTGGAATGGAAAAAAAACGTGAACAAACACCTTTTGTCACGGTTTTTTTCCGTGGCCAAAGGTGAATTTTGACGTAGTGTGTCCTCCTGTACTTCAAGTGCTCTTTTCTGTAATTGCTATCCCTTTGTCATCTTGGTGGTGTTCTTCATTGAAGTTGAGTAACAGTTCTTGGCTTCCTGCTGGTCGCTTTCAATCCTTACAACTCCCCAAGGTGTGGGAAGCTTGATGCATTGATGTAAGTTGAAGGGACTGCTTTCATTTCGTGTATCCATGGCCTGCCAAGAATTACATTGCAACAAGAGAGAGAATCTATAACACAAAAATTTTGCATAGAGTTTACCCCCTCTATATATACTGGTAACCTGATATCCCCAACGGTGCTTTTAGTTTCACCACTGACGCCAACCAAGACTGAGGATCTGACAACTATTTCAGTTTTCGGAATCCCCATCTTTTTTAGCACATCAAGACGGATTATGTTTACTGAGCTTCCATTATCAATCAGGATCCTGCGGACAAAATGATTAGAAATATAGAAAGTGACCACAAGACTATCATGGTCGGATTTCGCATCCCACACTTGGGTTTGTTTCCCCATGGCCCCCTTTAGCATCGGACTCTCTTACCCTTTTTCTGGTCTGGTCGTCAAGTTTTTTGAAGCCACCGGTCTTTCCTTATGCCCAAACAATTCCCATGGTTTGGCGCATCCTGGGTACCCTTGATCGTCTAAACCGTTCTTTCCAACCCCTAATTGGTCTACCCGAGTTGGCTCAGGTATACGAACTGAAATCCCATTGTTCAAACCGTTTTTGTAAAAATCCCTGTCAAAATACCTGCAACTGGTACCTGGTGTCACCCAGCGTGAAGGATGGAGAGGTCGGTTCTTTTTCGTGAAATGTTCAAGTATTCCTGGTGGTCACCAGCTTCCTTATAGATGGATTGTTAAGGGTACGAAGACCTGTCATAGAAATTAGGTTTAGTATTGTATATTTATTAAATTACTGACCTTGGATGTTTGTGTTGATCGAATCCTGAATCGTTAATATAATAAACAGATAATAATAATAAAGATTACCTGTAAGCATCTGGTTGAGATCAGCAGTAGTTGGGTTGTCCATCCTGTGAGTAGCCTTGGTTCCCCTTTAGGGTGTATAGCTAATGATGGGAGAAAGAGTTCGTGAAGGGTCACGAACTAGAGAGAGAGCCGAGAGAGAAGAGAGAGAGGTCGAGATTTTCTATGTGGTGATTAACTCTTTAATCTCTCCCTAAGGGCCCTATATATACACCCAAGGGGAAACCCTAGTCTATCTAATAAGGGCAATTACGTCCATCAAATAATGCCAGATAGGGTTAAATAGGTAATTGATTATTTAAGATAAATGATTAAAGGACATAATAAGATTTATATATATATATATATATACATATCCGAAAATATATATATATACATATCCGAAAATATATATATATTTAGATATATATATATATATAAATAATGTCTAACATTCTCCCACTTGGCCGAATGATCATTTATATGAGGTATTAGATAAGTCTGATCAGAATTTAATACTCATTTCAATCTTAAACCAGAATTGCAGCAGAAAAATACAGTCATAGAGTTGATTATCCAACTCAAGACCCCCATTAATCATACTGCAACCCCAAATTTAAAATTCAACATAAATTCAGAATCAATTACAGAAGTAAGCCCTTACCGTTGATTTATAATAAAACTGTCTATATGTCCCGTTAGGCATGCGTAACATATTTAGAGACAAAATCAAACGTATGAGGAAAATTTATAATTAGTCATTCATATTGTGATATGCTTGGTCATTAGTAAACCTCGTCTTCATTATGAGCTCTTAGAAAGACTTATGAGGATAGACCTTAAATTATAGGATCCTTAAGCATATCATGAATGTTTTCAATACAAGAACTTAGTTTCCTCTATTTGTTCTTGAATGAACAAAACTTGTATCGAAAATTTAATGCAGCTCCGCTCAAAACTGTTACTGTTTTAAGAAATTAGGGTAGCTGACTTTTATCACAATGAGTCTTCAATATGTCATTCATCTGGAGTTGAGGAGTCTAATGATAAATTTAGCAACAATGACTTGTTGTTATCATTTTCTTATGACTCTTCCATGATTTATTAGACAAATCTGTCCACAGACATAAGGATATACCCCTGAGTTGACTTTTAATATCTTTTGAATACAATAAAGTCAAAATTTAGAGATAGTCAACTGCTTTAAGTTTCTCACTTCTTCTATAGTTCAAATTATAGTCTTTCGTTTCTTATAGATATTGAAATGCCATTTTAGATGCTTTATAATGAACTACTAAACTTAGGAAATGATTTTAATCATTTCTAGTATTTCAGCAATGTAGGCAATATCTTAAACGGGTATAAACTTGAACATAAGATTTAATTACTTGAACCTTTATTATTAGTCTCCTAGAGTTACAGATTGAGAGTGACGTTGCATGTTGTAATCTAATGAGACTTAATTAACGTCTTGTTAGGTTAATCTTGATGTATTTTGATGCTTATTGCATAAGAAGCATCTTCAAGATTTTAATGTCAAAAATTATGCGAGAATAAGTCGCTTTGACTCATGCAACAAGACTAATATATTATTTGCCTATATATAAGGGCAAATGCAGTATTAGTTGCTCCCACTCATCTTAAGGTAGCTCCATTTATCCACTTATTCTTGATAAAGAATGATTACATTTGTAACATCATCAAAATTTAAATTCACTTATGAGTTTTGCTTACATTAACCCTTTATTTGAATATACTCATTTTAAAGACTAAGTGTTCTTTAACTTTCAGGCTTGAACCTTAAGTTTAGTTTATGAACATGTCTTTATGTTAAGTGAGTATTAAGGAAAGATATTTTATAGGTCCGTTAAATGTCACTCATAATTATGAGTGAGTAATACGGACAACGATAATCTCTCAAAGAATCATTTAGAAAATGAATTCTTAACTTGTTAATAGCCTTTAGAAAACAATCACAATTTATAACGTTTAATTTCTCCTTTCGGATTTCAGTTTAGCTATGGAAAACTAAACTTCTAACGTTATTCTGATTTAGGGAGTTAAGCTCATTATAGCTTTATTCCATCAGATGATTGATTGTTAATAATGGCTCTTAAATCAGAGATACGATTAGTAATCTTTCCAATATCCATGTAAGCTTTATTAAGGTAGGATCATAATCATCAAAGTTAATAGGAAGCTTCATGCCTTGATGACCTACTAAGCTGGATCTAACGAGTTGAAGCAAAACATTAATAGTTTCATAGATTTCCTCTTGAGCATTTAAGTCAGGTATATTAGGAGTAACATTATTTTCTAAGTGTGTGGAAGTGGATCAGTGTTATCGCAGCGTGGTGTACAAGAGGTGTAATTAGAGTTAAATTCAGAGTTACATTTAACTTTATCTCTCCCCCCGCCTTTTGTACTTCAGGCAAGTCATGGATAAGGACTTACACTGCTCCCACTGACCTTAAGGGACAAGTCATAAATAAGGACTTGGACTACTCCCACTAATCTTAGAATTCCTTAGGAACTTGGTATGCAACATGCTTAGTGTTTGAGGATTTGGAAGGTTTAATTTCGGCTAATAACTAATCATATGGTTAATACTTGGTTGTCTTCATGTCCGAATTTTAGAAAGAATTTTGGGGACATTTAGGTAACCTTGTTTAGCATATGAGTTGTTATTTTAAGAGCCTTGGTATATATAGGAGTAGATCTATAACTTTAGATGACATATTTATTATCATGTTCATAAGGATACTTAGATGCATAACTTAATTATGTATCTTTAGAAGTATCATACATGAGCTACTGGTTCACACTATTATAATCCTAATGGATTGAGAGCGTTACCATTATTTGTATGCCAAATCTTAGTATTTAATCTATTAGATCTAATCTCACAACTTTCATTTTATGGTTAACTTGATTTTCAACTTTATCCTTAAAAGTTTTAGGTGAGAAAGACGTTTCTCCTTAATTAGATACAAGAATAAATAATCAATTATTTGAGTGATAAATGTTGTATGCCCAGATATTTTATTCTAGGATAAGGTTCACCAATATGTTTGAGTTTTGGTAAGTTAGAACTCTAGTGGAACCTTGTCTATTCCCTTAACACATGTATTTTCTTTGTTAAGTTCTCACTTATGTGATAACAAAGATTTTGAACATTTATTATCTAGTTATAAGTTATAAAGATTTCAATCCACGTAAGGACAACTAGATAAGAAGAACCAACAACTTTGAGAATTCAAAGTAAATGTGACATTGTCATAGCCATGTGAAAACTTATAACCGTCAATGTCTTACTTTAGTAATGATACTAAGTTCCAAGTGATGTTGGATCATGATAAGGTATCATAAAGTGTAATACAATGACAGTTTTTCATGGTTTATACAACTATGACATTTATTTTGTCACTTACTCTCATTATAGTTGTTTTAGGGTTTATTTCTAGTGTATTGATTGTAATAGATCTTTATAATACTAGTTTTAGTTCACTGTGTTAGTTTGAAAATTAATGGGCACAATTATCATTATTGATTATCCTTTTTAGCCAGTTGTTCCATTAAGGAATTAGAACTGGAAGCTTTCTTGTATCTTATAATAGAAATTAGAACTATCCTCCTTATTTAAGCTATTTTATTGTATAAGGGTTAGTGATAGTGAGGTGAACAAATCTGCTTTTCTAGTTTAAGGCATTATTTATCCTTTATGCACAATGCTATAAAGCACTCATTTTCATGATGACTAATTTTAAGTAGCATTTAATTGTGCTAAGAAAGAATTCACTAAGAAATGCACTAGAAAAGTTTAACTCGAAACATGTGTAAGCCTTGTAAGGGTCATGTTTTTCATTTATTATGATATGTTCACTAAATCATTAACCTAATTTACATTTTGTAAAGTGTTTGCATACATTTAAGAAGTCCTTTTGAATTTTCATTACTCACACGATGTTTAGATTAGGAAATCTGAAACATCTCCCCTGATATCCTTTGTTTAAAGGGATTTTGATTATCATGATAGACAATTCGAATAGACTTTTACTCGCTTTTGATGTTTTCATTGTAAAACCTCTTATGAGAGAGAGTAATTAAGAGTCTTTGTCTTAAGAGATAATCATAATTATTTTGATGAGAGGAAAATCTTTATCGAAACGTTTAGTGATTATATATATTTAGAGTGGATAATTTTATGGAGATTAAAGGTTAAATTAGTTCAAATGAAGATCTAAGAGTGAGTCTAAGGGGTACTTAAAACTAAGGCACAATAATAAAGAATGCACAATTTTAAATTAAGGCGCAATAATGAGGCATTCTTATAAATAATAATGTGCAAATATAAAACAAAGAAGATGTGATATAGTCCGTTATATCACCAAAATAACGGACTAGTTAGGTTCTACTTAAATGAATCAGCTTTCGCGTTGGTTACTTGCCTATCACCTAAGCATTATGAACTAGATAAGGGTATGTGCATAAAGTGATGTATCACATCAGCGTTGGCCAGAAATGATACACCATAAGCTTTATGTACAAGTTAGTTTCGCTGAATACAAATACAACTCATCAGCGTTGGCCAGAAGAGAAACACTCGTACACGAAAGGCGAATGCTTAATTCTTAGTTGATAATCATTGCAAAAACAACGAATCAGCGTTGGCCAGAATCGAGGTTTTAAAGATGTTATCAATTTAAGCAAATAAATTAGTTTAATTTAAAATAAGTTAACTAGTATTAGAAATAATAATGACATTGATTAAGGTAGCAAATCAGCGTTGGCCAGAATCACTACATGTCAATAACTAATACAAGTTAATAAATTAATCTAATTTGATTTTAAATCAGTGATAATAAGTTTACTTGTGAGAAGAAGTTAAATGACATTATGTAGGTAACAAATCAGCGTTGGCCAGAATTGGAACCTTATTAGATGTCTGTTATTAACTATGAATGACACACGTAAATTAGTTATCTGATTTAAATTGGTGTTAGGTTTTGTAAAACGTAAGTTTGTAAGGTTTTAAACAAAATTAAATTTAATGTTAAGCCCCAAATTTAAAATTTTCTGAGGGTATCCGGTCGAAAAGAAGGGAATCCGATCGTAAAGAGGGGTTTCCGATCGAAAAGAGGAACCCGATCGTGAAGGGATACCCGATCGAAAAGCGGGTATCCGATCGGAAAGCCGGTATCCGATCGCGAAGGGATACCCGATCGAAAAGCGGGTATCCGATCGGAAAGTAGTCGATCGAAAAGGGGTGTCGGATCGAGAAGTAGACTTTTCGATCGGATAGAAAAGCCGGTCAAAAAAAACCGTATGGCCCGATCAAAAAGCCGATCGAAAAATCCATCGAAAAGCCGGTCGAAAAGTCCATCGAAAAGTCAATCGAAAAGCAGGTTTTCGATCAAAAAATGGACTTTTCGATCGGATCGAAAAGTGGAATGGTCCGATCGAGAAGTCGATTGCGAAGCCATATGATCGGAAAGTAAGCTTTTCGATCGAAGAGCAGGGACTAAGCCACATGATTCGATCGAGAAGCCAATAAAAAAGGACCGGTAGAAAAGCCGGTAGAAAAGCCGGTAGTAAAGCCGGTAGTAAAGCCGGTAGAAAAGCCGGTAGTAAAGCCGGTAGTAAAGCCGGTAGAAAAGCCGGTAGTAAAGCCGGTAGAAAAGCCGGTAGTAAAGCCGGTAGAAAAGTCGGTAGTAAAGCCGGAATTTTCTATCGGATCGAAAAGTGGACTTTTCGATCGGATCGAAAAGTGGACTTTTCGATCGAGAATTGGTATCTCGATCGAAAAGACAATAACCTCTCGAAATCAGTGAGGGTTTGATTTTAAAACCGATTTAATTTATTTGCTTAAAGACGAATTAGGGTTTTACGATTTTTAGACAGAATCGAAAACCCATTATCTGATTTCGAAAATTAGGGTTTCTTAACGAATTCAGATTAATGATTCGATTGAGCAACATATGCTCTGATACCACATGTTGATCGAATCCTGAATCGTTAATATAATAAACAGATAATAATAATAAAGATTACCTGTAAGCATCTGGTTGAGATCAGCAGTAGTTGGGTTGTCCATCCTGTGAGTAGCCTTGGTTCCCCTTTAGGGTGTATAGCTAATGATGGGAGAAAGAGTTCGTGAAGGGTCACGAACTAGAGAGAGAGCCGAGAGAGAAGAGAGAGAGGTCGAGATTTTCTATGTGGTGATTAACTCTTTAATCTCTCCCTAAGGGCCCTATATATACACCCAAGGGGAAACCCTAGTCTATCTAATAAGGGCAATTACGTCCATCAAATAATGCCAGATAGGGTTAAATAGGTAATTGATTATTTAAGATAAATGATTAAAGGACATAATAAGATTTATATATATATATATATATATACATATCCGAAAATATATATATATACATATCCGAATATATATATATATTTAGATATATATATATATAAATAATGTCTAACAGTTTGTCTATGCAGTGCCTAGTTTGTTGGAGATCGGCCCTGAAGAAGAAAGGACTGAGGCCAACTTGGAGAAGTTCCTTAGCATCCCTAAATCTGATAGTTCATTCCGTTTCGAATAGGTTTCAGTTGCTTCTTATCATACTCCCAGCATGTCGAGCTGTAAGTGCCCCTGGATTACGCATTTTTGTATTTCTTTTATATATGTTGTTTGACATTCAGGGGTTTTCTTTTCAGCCGTTGCCCCTAAGTTCGATCTTGATGATATGGATGTTGTCTTGAGCTCCGGAACTAGCACCGAGGACGACATCATGGTCCTTGGATATGTCAAGACTGAGCTTACTCCTCTCACTAGGATTCCGCCATCCAGGGCTTTCAGTACCAAAAGGAAGACCCGAGGTTCAAGTACTGCTGCTGCTGCCACTCCTGCTGCCCCCAGTTCAATTTCGAAACTTTCGGCCACGGAGAGTGAATCTCTCGTCCACCAGGTAATCATTGTATGCTACTGAAGGATATATTTATTCGTATGAATGCTAACCCTAAATTCCATTATGTCTCAAGCTACCTCCCACATTCTGGACCTTCTAGCCGCTGCTGAGAAGCGAGCAGTTGAGGCTGAAGCTTCTGCCAAGGCAAAGATCACCCAGGCCAACAAGGAAGCCACCAAAGCCAAGCTCCTCCATGACAAAGCTGTGAAGCTCATAGCTGAAAACGAGAAGAAGGCGGTACATGCAAGGAATGATCACCAGGCTGCCAAGGCCAATATTGTTGAAACAACCAGGGTTTCAGCCCTGGTATCCCTACTACATGTTAGGCTCAAGATGGTGAAGGAGGCTAGGGATCTGAAGCTCAAGAACCCAAAGTGGAACCACTGGATATGGCTAAAGAAGCTGCGGGAGCTAGGTGGTACCATTACTGAGGGCTTTGACTTGGACGAGATACAGGATGCAGGGGGTTCAACATTGGTCGCAGCCGATGGCAGCAGGGAAATGGAGGTGGATTAGGTCAGGAACCAAGATGTTGAGGGCCAAGGTGAAGCGGGTAAGGATGAAGCAGGCAAGGAAGAAACCATCAAGGAAGGAGATGCGATGCTGCCGACGCAGCAACCACGGGTACCGTTCAATATCCCGTGGTCTTATGTCTTTTTTCCTATTTTTAGTGAAGCTTTTTAAACATTTCTTTTGTAATGGATGCCGGAGGGTTTTTTCTGGCTGCACAATGTTCCACCCATGGGCTAGATGCTCATGGCTTTTAATATCCCCCATCCTGGGGTAGTTGGACGGTTTGCTCCAACCCCAGGGTGGTTTTTACTATAAAACTGCTATGCTTTAGTTATTTGTTGATGTGATATACGATCTCGACCTGCATAAATAAACATAAAGAAAACATACAGGTTATAGGAGGTAAGTTCTTACCTATTTCATCCTGGGGTATACCCTGGATAATTAACTTTTTGAAACAAGATCACACCGTATCTTCAATCATTGCTTGTTTCATTTCCTGTATTTTTTAAGAATATCATAAGCTATTGTCTAATCAAAAAACGAATACCTAGGATTTGGTATCAAATGCCATCCTAGGTCATAATCCTGGGGTAATCCCACGAATTTCTGGATTGGATCCAAAAACCCTTTGAGGTAAATCTGGAGATATTGGGGTTGAACCCACAAATCCTGGGGTCAAGCCCATAAATCTTGGGGTCAAGCCCATAAATCCTGGGGTCAAGCCGAGGGTCAAGCCCGTAAATCCTGGGGTCAAGCCCATTAATCATGGGGTCAAGCCCGGTGTCGATCCGGCGAACTGGGGTAAATCTCGTTGTCGTACTGGCGAATTCTAGGGTCTACTCTCATGTCATATTGACGATCTAGTGGTCGTCCTCGTGTGTCTTAAGTTGATATGTAAATATCAAAAACCTTAAGGGACTTTCATATGTCCATAGATCATGAGGTTGTCGCCCATGCTGTTAACACAGGTGGATCCCATAATCGTGGGTCATACCAAGTCATCGTGCGCAACTGGCGAGGCGTCAACGCCTAACTCGTAAGGAAGACGTATTATCTTTAAACCTTAGTGGGGATTTTGTAATTACCCAAAACGGAGGAGAGATGGCCAATCTCTGACTTGGAAGAAAAACATTCTTAGCTTTTGCATCGAGTGTTCATTACCTGTTTTTATCTCAAAATGCCTTCATTACGGATGTTAGTGGGTTTTGAAAAAGTAACAAATATGGATAGAAAGTAGAAAGTGGATAATAATAAATCAAGTATCAATGAATACCTTAAATAGTTCATTAGCCAAGAAAGATACATGGGATGCAGCATCCTGGGACAATAGACTTACATGAAATAAGCTTTCAAGTGGATTGCATTCCATGGCCTTGGAAGTAGTTCACCTTCCATGTTGGCAAGCCAATATCC
Organism: Deinandra increscens subsp. villosa; assembly: GCA_039602395.1. Lineage (NCBI taxonomy): Eukaryota > Viridiplantae > Streptophyta > Magnoliopsida > Asterales > Asteraceae > Deinandra > Deinandra increscens. Next base: position 23,996,078 of record JBCNJP010000003.1, read on the forward strand.
CCCTTACCTGCTTCTGAATCAATCAGGTAAGGACCTTCCCATTTAGGGGCCAGCTTCCCATCCCCAGAATTCATAGTGTTTTGGAATGCTTTTCTCAGGACCAGATTCCCTACTCTGAATCTTCGAACCCTCACATGTTTGTTATACGTCTTCCAAATCCTTTGTTGATATGCAGCCATTCTCCTGGCAGCTTGCTCTCGTAACTCATCCACGGTATCCAGGTCATCAGTCAGGGATTCATCGTTAACATCATGGGTCTGACTAGTGACCCAAAATGTAGGAACTACCATCTCTGTTGGGATGACTGCTTCTAAACCAAAGACCAAAGAGAAGGGGGTCTGGCCAGTGGCATTCTTGGAGGCTGTTTTATCTGCCCACAATGCCAAGGGTAGTTCTTCGGCCCATCTTCCCTTCTTCTCCTTCAGTCTCTTTTTCAAATTCTTGATAATAATTTTATTGCTAGACTCTGCCTGGCCATTGGCTTGAGGGTGCACGGGTGTAGAGGTTATCATCTTTATACCCCCAAGCTTCACAGAATCCAGTAGTTCTCTTACCAATGAATTATGATCTGTTGTCACAAACTATCTCAGCATGTATACCTAATCTTGTAAGGATATTCCTTTTGATGAATGATATGACTTCTTTTTCTCTAACTTGGACATAAGCTTCAGCTTCTATCCATTTGAAGAAGTAATCAGTCATTGCCACATAAAAACCCTTCCTCCTGGGGCCCTAGGTAGCTTCCCCATAATGTCCATTCTCCATTTCATTAAGGGCCGGGATGCAGGGATAGGGTACAAAGGTTCCGCCGGCTGGTGAGGAATGTTGGCATGTCTTTGGCATGTGTCACATTTAAGGCCGAAATCCTGGGAATCCTTTCTCAGGTTCGGCCAAAAATATCATGTCCTCAGGATTTTAGACATTAGGGACCTGCCCCCAGTATGGTTCCCACAGTATCCTTCATGGATATCTTTAAGTACTTCCTGGGCGACCTGCTTTTCCGAACATCCTAGGTATGTACCTGCAATAGACTTTTTATACAATTTTCCTTTTGGAAGGACGTACCTGGCTACCTTGGTTCTGAATGCTCTGGCATCCTTTCCTTCAGGTAATCCTTACTCAGTAAATAAGTGATTTCTTTTCGCATGGCTATGCAATCCTCGGTCAAGTGACCAAAGTCTTCGTGGTAAGCACACCACTTAGACTTTCCTTCCAGGATGTGGGTTTGTCAGTTTTCCTGGGCCACCTATCTTTGTCTCCCAGATCCTGCATGGCATTTATGACACCTGCAACGTCAATCCTAAAACAAAATTCGGTAAAGGTAGGATACTCTTCTTCTTCCTCTTCACCCTGGTCTACCCTGTTAACCCGAGGATTATCGGATTTGGAGTATGGTTTGGGTCTTTGGGACCTAGGATGCGACGAGTCTGATTTTCTGCTAGAGGTTCCATATCCTGGGGAGGCATCGATCTTCTCTTGGATTTTAAGATCCTCTTCAAGTCTGATAAAGCGCAGCGCCCTGTGCCTGACTTCATCCTGATAAAATAGAGAGTCTTTCTTTAGGCCCATTTTGAATGCTTGAACTGTAGTGGCCATATCCATATTGGGGATATCCAGGGTTTCTCTGTCGAATCTGTTTACATAGCTTCTGAGAGACTCAGTTGCATCCTGGGTTACCCTGTATAGATCGCTCGTCGGTTTTTAAAAATATGCGACTACAAGAAAACTGGTTGTTAAATAAATTAATCAAATGAGAAAAGGAGGTAATAGAGAAAGGTGGGACGCTGAGGAGCCATTTCAAGGCTGGTGCAGTTAGTGTGGATCTGAACCCTTTACACAGGCATGCTTCTTTAATTTCAGGAGGCATGTAGATAACCTCCATTCTTTCCTTGTATTGTGCCACATGCTCCTCAGGGTCCGTTGTACCGTCATAGAGTTTCATGTTGGGAGTCTAGAATCTTTTTGGAATCTCCACGTCACATATGGGGGATGCAAACCGAGAAAGCTTGTGGCTCGAGGGTGCTACCTCCGGAATCGGTTGTACCACTCTAGGCACACGCGAGATCATCTCTTTAAGCTTCTAAAGTTCCTTGGCCACTACTGGGCTAACACCTTCATTCTGCATAGATTCGTTAGAACAGAAATTAGTGTTTGGGTTTCTTAGGATGTTACCGACATCCTGGGTAACATTGGCCCCAGGATTCACAGTCGAATCCCTGACAATTAACATCCTGGGCATGTTAGCCAGGCTAAAGCTGTGATTCCCTGGTCCAATTGGATGACATCTTCAGGCGGGTTAGATCCGTTTCTAGGTGTGTTGAAGTTCAGTGTAGTAGGACGAACTGGAGACATAGGAGTTCTATCCATGTTTGTCACTTCTGATCTCAACCTCGCCACTTCTCCCATCACGTCCTCGTTCACTTTTTGTTGTTGTTCCATGTAATGCTGCATCTTTGCAAACATGGTGAGGAAATCGTCATTGGAAACCATTACTGGGATCTCCACACCACGTCCAGATCCCGTAACGCCATAGCTGACTGATTGGCTGGTGCTGCGATTCACGACAGGTGTTGGTGTTGTGCTGAACCGGGGTGGCGGTAAAGGAAGGGCAGTGTTAGTTGATGAAGAAGTGTTCGCAGGCGCAGACGCATTCGAGGAACTCGATTGTGTTGCCATCTTTTGGTAAATCTTTGTAAAATTTTGTTTAGAACAAATCTAAAAAGAGTTTGGAAGAAAATTGACACCAATTGACCCACGGTCGGCGCCAAATTGTTTTGGCTAAAATTTCAAAGGACAATTTCGTTACCAAATTAATTTGTGAGGTTAGGTGCCCTAGATGTAAAATATATTAAATTGATAAAAATGGTTTGAATTCAAGGATAAAATAGATTAGATGCAAACAAAACTATTGAATTCCTAGGACGCAAGCAAAAACACAAAGATTTTTTAGGGGGAAATGCCCTTAACCCCTGGATGTCTCCAAGAGTCGTCGGCACAAAGAACCACTTGGCAACGATAACACACGTTGCCCATTTATTTCACTGTAAATTAATTCGAGTACAATTGTTTGCGGCTGTTTTCTAAGTGAGTGAGTGAGAATACAAGTGATCGTAAGTGTGTAAAATAAGCCCTAAGTCGCGTTTAAATACATAGAGTCCCTAACTATAATTATGAGATTCTTGGGATCTTTATTCCAACGGCTTGAAGCTGTTATTGACCGAGTTCGGTGGCGAGTCTTCATCTCCACGTTTATTCCAAGCTTTGACTGAGTCTATTCGACTGTTATTCAACCATTTGCACCTGGCTAAAGATCAAATCAAGTCAAAGGAAATTGTTAGTGATGATACCCGTGCATGCTGGGTACCCGTGCATGCCGGGATCAGGTAATGTAAGTATGCAATCCCTGGATGAGTGATATCCTGTGGTTTAAACCTGTCAAATAATATTAGTAAAACTTAGGCTGAAATCCAGGGTATAACATGGGGAAAAGCCATGTGACAACTATGAGGAATGCACTTAAGAGTTTTGATAGGAAGAGAGAAGACACGGTCAAGTAGGATCTCATCCACAACCATCCCCCCCCCCCCCCTAAAGGGGAGCAGACTTTCCCACCACTTGCAGTTTAAGGATCCTCACAATGAACTCCTCAACCTTCCCTGCGACCCACTTGAATCTGACAATCCCGTCCGCATGGTGGCATGGACGAGTGAGGGTGTGTAAGCACATACACTCTCCACCAGTGTTTTAAAACCGGTTTGACCGGAATTTTTTGAGGGTCTCCGGTTTTTTCACGGGTTTTTACAAGATTCGAACCGGCCGGTTTTTCCCAATTAAACCGGTCCGGTTCAACCGGTTTTCTTATTTTTTATTTTCTTTTAAATAATTTTATTATATGTGTATACTTTATTGCTATTTTTTATTATTTGTGAACTTTAGAACTTATATTTTCTTGTGAAATACCTATTTGGTATTATTTTTTTGGTGGATTAAAATTGTATTTTAACTATTTTTGTTGGAGTGTTAAAGTTTAGTAGCATTTTTATAAAAATATATATTAAAATCCCCTAACCGGTTGAACCGGCAGTCTAACCGGTTAGACCGGTCGAACCGGCCACATGAACTTTTCCGGTTCAACTTCAAAACCGGTTTTTACGGTTCAACTTCAAAACCGGTTTTTACGGTTCAACTTCAAAACCGGTTTTTAAAACATATCTCTCCACACAACTATATGGTAAATAACTTTTTGCATAAAAGTACATGGTAAGACCATATAAATATATCTGATTGTGTAGCAATTCGGCCCCTACACGAAGCGGGAGTTAAATCAAGCTCAACCCATGCACAACCTAAGTTAACTACTTAAGTCCGCCAACTATTTAAACATTTACTCATACATGCAACTTAGAATTTATAATTAGTATCTTACTACCTTTACCTTTCAAAATGAATTTTACAAATAAAAGATATATTATTTGATTACTTCATACATACATGTCAGTTATAAAAGTAAGTGTGAAAAAGATGGACTGGGAAGAAGATAGATATACCATCGTTCAATATGAATTTGTGACATCTTTTGTACCTCCAGGTTTGAGAAAAGGTAATAATAATTTGAATACATAATGGAACAAATTTTCACAATACTATAGCACCTTCTAATCCTGTCTAACCATAACTCAAGCTTTGGGTTTTGATGGAGATGTTACCAAATGATGTAACGTTGCTGTCTGGATAACAGTGCTCGGGTTTGAGCTTGCCTCCCGACTTCTGAGAGAACTAGGCTGTCTCCTCTCTGCTGGTCGCCACTTTCGGGGAAGCAAATGAACCAACCTTGTAGATGTTACCAATAAAATCACGCCACTGACGATAAACAACCTGCAGTTGGACACCCGGATGGATATCAGATAGTGTACAATAATATTGTTATGACAGTTAAAAGGTGGGGAAATGGGCAGGTGGGTAAAGGTCAAACAGGCGACTTTTGTCATGTGGGTCGAACTATAGGGCAGGGTTCTCCCAAAGCACTTCTATTTGAGGTGGCGAAGTTAAAGTGTCGACTGGGTTGGGTAAACGGGTCAAAACTTGAGATTTTTTAGTACTAACTCAGTAAGACTAGGTATAACTGTTTGGGGTTGAGCTAATACACTTTTTTTGTTCAGTTTTTAACTTTTCTATTACTAACTAATGTGTCATACTGTCATATATGAGTACACGAACAAACTTTTACAATAATAATTTCAACTTTGTTGAATTAAATGATTTAAGAGGATGTTCATATTAAAAATAACCCAATTATATGTTCAACCCAATCGGACACTTTCTTTACTAGCATAATTTATTTATTTTACCTATTTGGATCGTTATCAATAGCACATAACCCAAAATATAACTGAAAGTTAAAAAAGAATGTAATATTTTTAAATAAATTATTGGAGGTTTATGCATATTAAACACATTTTAAGCGACTTTTGGCTTGTTCAACCCATTTATTATGTTTCTAGTGTAGCTAACTTTGTAAACGTTATCCATATGACCCGTTTGAGATAAATAAACAAAAAGAAAATAAAATAAAATACATCTAGAAATGGGTCGAAACTCGAAATTGCCAGAGATAATCATGGTTGAGTGGAGAAAAATAATATACCATCCGAGCAAAAGCCAAGAACGAGACGTTGGACTTTCAGGCAGTCGTTCTCCAAGAGCAAGCATACCAGCAAGTACACCTGTCACTATCGAAGCCACAGCAGCACATGTAGACACTACAACCGCCCTCCCATGCTTCAACCCACGGGTCTGCTTAACATTAAATTAATTCCAGATATAGAAAAGTTAGCATATGTACATGAGGAGTTACAAAAGTTAATGTAAATGATTGATTAAAACACCTGATAAACAAAGCCGGAAGCACTACAGCATATGCTGATGGAGATGCAAATAGGAACCAGCAATGCAGGAAATCCCTGCTCCAGAAACACAAATCCCATTTTTGAAATTACAGATGCAATCCTGCATACAAATTTTATTAAAAGTAACTTTACCAGCAAAAACAAATAATGTATATGATGCTAGTTCAAAAAAGAAAAATACCCGAACAAAATGCCAGACTCCAAGCCGTATATGATCTCCTCAACAACTTCAGATTGCATCTAAAACCACAAAAATAATATATATTTAAATAAGCATCATCATAAACATTCCTATGGATAAAGAAATCGGATTGGAAATCTAGGATACCAGCTCTTGTTCTCTTCGTTGACGTCTGTAAATACGAAGCCATCCATTCAGAAGTACCTATATATTATTACATTAACAATCATATTGGTGACCTGAGGACCTGATTTTGTACAATGATTAGGGGCCATAACCTATAAATATAAATACACACAAACAATATCTATAGAAGCACACACACATTAGTATATGTATAAATGTGTGTGTATGTTACACATACACATACAACAAAAAAAAAGCCGATGTAGCATGTACTGAAGATTGCAGAGAATAAGATACCTACAAACAAAAATGCAACACCAAATGCCACCCACGGTAAGTGTAAGATAGAGATTGAGGAAGCCTTTTGCTCCTCTCCTCCTGCACCAACTCCTGCATATTCAATAATCATCTTAAGAACTTTATTTTAGTATATTCCAACTAGGATAAACCAATTGTTAATAAAAGACATGTTTTGAATTATTGGTTCTTGAAAAGTTTATAAATAACTAACTGAGAAGATTCTATAACTAAAATAATTATTGTTTTATAAGTAAGCTTGCATATACCTAAAGTTTCAGCAGCAAAAGGTTATATACATGATAATAATTAGCTTATAGTTCTGTTAGAAGACAACTTTAGAGACTCACATTACCTATGGTGCCAAGCCCAGCCAAAGTAATTCCCATCCAATCAATAACATTCATGACTTCTTTCAGGTAGAAATGAGAAAATATGGATAGGATGGCAAGCCCACATCCCGAAACTGGTTGAATCACAGAGACCTACAGCATATCAAAAGGTACATATAACATATAAGTCTAAAATCCATATACTTGTGAAAATTTCATACATAATGATTAAAGTTGCACGATGGGTGTATAGGGTAACGAGTGAACATGGGTTTGGTTCAAAACAGTCGAGACAGCTTGGGGTGACCAGCCTACAATTTTTTGTTAACATCTTGAACTTTTTTAAAAGAAATCTTTAGGATATTGGATGCATATGAATACACTTTAGGTGACTTATGACCCGTTGCACACAATTGACACCTTTCTTTGTTGGATATATCACCAAGAAAATGCAAACCAAATGGACTTGGTTCCATAGATATGAATTGAAATTCCCACCATTCATGATGACTATTGCAAATAAATGTCATTTTGGATTGGCTAATTCGGCCAAAAGGTTATAGGGATAATATTCTAGATAAATATAAATGAATAAGACGAAAGAAATTTCACAATATATATATATATACACACACACACAGGATCGTGATTTAGAGTACTTACAGGAGCTAGAGATAATGCTCGTAACATCAGCAATGCCCCAAAGATATCCATAAGAAAACCTATCAACCAAAGCTTATTAGAAGCATATGCTCTTACCACCTACAAAATAAAGCATTAAACAAAATTTACAAACTTTTAATTTAAACCAATAAGGCAATATCTTCTCTTCAACATGTGAAAGTTTGCAGTAGATGCACATGCAAACTTCATTGTTGATATTCCAAAAAAGTTACAACTTACAAAAAGAAAGAGATTTAACCTTCAAAAAACATTCTCAATCAAAGTTGTAACTTTACATATACAAAGTAAATAAGCAAAAAAGAGCATTCTTTATAACTCTATTCTCTAGATATACACATGAAAGTGTTTCCTTTCTGTAGATTTCCATGTACACTAGTATAGTTTTTTAATTGCTCCTGCATTTATGTTATTTGTGTTCAGTGTACATATAAATGCATGCTAAACAGACATAACTAACTTAATCTCTACTAGAAACCTTTTCTTATCTCATCAAATCATTAAAATTTCAATTTCAACTGAAAGTTCCTTAGTGACACTAACAAGTCAAAAGCAGACTACTTCCTAACCCTGCAAGAGTAATTTTTAACCTAATTCTAACCAGTAAAATTTCAGATCGGAAGTAAAATCACAGAATGAAACTGAGAACTATTGACCAATCATAATGAACAAAACTTTATAAATCTAGAACACATCTAAACCTAAATCCACATTACCAATTTTCAAATGCATTTGCATCTGAATGGCAAAATATCTGGTCATCAAGACATCAAACAAGCAAATGAAGATCCAAGTGGAGTCTCAATGAACATTATAACATTAACAATGGGTATGCAATAAATAGATCAAGAGTTGAAACATCTTTCAGACATACAGAGACTACCGACAGAGAGAAGAGATGCGTATACCTTGAGTTTGAGAGAGAGAGGAGGGAGAATGACGGTCCCCTTCTTCTGGAGAACTTTACCGATGTTGTTACCGGCGGTGGCTGCCACCGTCAGGAAGATCGACTCCCACATCTCACTCTGCTGTCTCTCTCTAGCCTTTTTTTCGCTATGAAGAGATGGTTTATCAATGGTTGGTCGATTGCGGGAATATGTGCCCAAAGTTTGTATTTTATTTCGGGTTTGATTGCGAAAACGCTGAGGAATTAATAGACATCCTCTTAAAAGTCACGTATAGGCATATATACGTGAGGTATAAGCCAAGATTAGTCAATGAGCTGAAGGTTAGTCACTCACTCCTGGTCTATTGGTCAAGGAGATAAACTTCCTCATATCTTAAAGTTTGGGTTCTGTTTTTTTCTTTTTTTTTTTTTTTAAACGACAAATTTTATTAAAAACAAACAAGCACTAGTAAGGCGCTAGAGGCCAGCAAAGCAAAAGCATTACAACGAGAAAGAGGCCCAATCTTCCCAAAGGACAGGCCGGGCTTTACAACGATGAACAAACCACAAGAAGCTTAAGCTCTTGATTTCAAAAATCACCCGTTGGATGTAAGGAATCCGATTATTGATTATCGCCTTGTTCCGTTCCAACCAAAGACACCAACAACCTGTGAGAAAAATGATGTTCACCGCTTTTGCTTTCCAATCCGGGAGAGCTCCCGATTTGTGCATGTTCGCCAAATCCGCCACCGAGAACGCAACTACCGGAGGAATTTTACACCACTGAGCCACCACCTGCCACACCATATCAGCAAAGGGGCATCCGGTAAAAAGGTGAATCGCCGACTCAGTTCCGTCTCCACACGGCAAAGAAACATTCCGGTGGAGAAGATTGACGCGAGTAGGGAGACGATCCAACAAAGCACGCCAAATCAAAATGTTTACCTTGACGGGAACCCCTTTGCACCACTGGAACTTAATCAAATAGTTCTGATTGCGTAGTTCCTCGACATAGCGACGGAGAGACTTGACCGAGAAGTTGCTTTCTGAATCGTCTGACCATCTCCAAATACCGTTGACCTCCGTCATCATCTCCTGGAGATCCACACCTTGGGCAGCAAATTCCGAACAGACCTTGACAATAGCCTTCCAGATTCCTGATGTTAACGGTTTGAAGGTATAAACGAGTGAACAGAGGCCCTGGAATGCAGGCACACCACCACTCGACGCCAGAGGTTATTCGGCTCAGTTTTGAAGCGCCACACCCACTTGGCAAGCATACAATGATTACTGATTTCGAGGGGGACCAATCCCAGGCCCCCAGCCTCTTTCGATTTGAGAACATTGTGTCTCGCCACCCAGTGGATTTTTTTCCTAGCCGAATCACCTCCCCAAAGAAAGTTCATACGAATTTTTTCCAACTCTTTTAACACCTTCCGAGGGGCCCGGTAAAGCGAAAAGAAATAAGACGGGAGGCAGTCAAGGACAGATTTAATCAGAGTTAACCGGCCGCCAAGAGACAGATTACGGGCCTTCCAGATCGATAATCTCTTCTGAAATGTGTCAACAACCTTACGCCAATGTTTCGCCAAGTTCATGTTTGCCCCTACCAATATACCAAGATATTCAAAAGGCAAATCACTGATTTTGCATCCCAAGATGGAGGCTTTGCGAACAATTTCAGGGTTGTCCACGTTGATCCCCGTAAGACTACATTTATGCAGATTCACTCGAAGCCCCGAAACCATGAAGAAGCCCCATAGAAGCCGCCTTAAATTCAAACAATTGCTTTCGGTCCATTGTCCCAATATCAACACGTCATCGGCGAATAGGAGGTGTGTTAAGTTTGGACCATTCTGTCTGTTTTTTTCTTAAACAACAACTTTATTAAGACCAAACCATAGCAAGGCACTATGGCCGGCCACAACCAACAACATTACATGGGGGAATTATTCCAGATATCCCAGTTAATATTACATAACTTACAATGATACTTAAATCAAAGATAACTCCAATATTTGATCTCCAAAAAAACTCTGTGTATCGCAGGGGTCTTGTTGAAAATGACTCCATTCCTCTCCATCCAGATACACCAACATCCCGTTAGGATGATAGTCTTGAGCACATTAGGCATCCCCTTCGATGAGTTGCCGTCCAAATGTAAATACGCCAAATCCTTCACCGAGAAAAGCCACGTCTCTGGGATCCAACACCACCGAGTAACAAGGTGCCAAACCCCTCCCGCGAACGAACATCCAGAAAAAACATGATCCGTCGATTCAATACCTTCATTGCACAGGACACAAGCATCCGAATTGATATTGATGTTCCGTCGTAATAGCCTATCCCGCGTCGGCAATCTACCGAGCAACGCTCGCCAAAACAGGAGGTTCGCTTTCAAAGGGACGAATCTGGACCATTCAAACACCCACTCTGAGTCCAAAACTGGACTTGAACTAACCTTTTCACGAAGGGACTTCACTGAAAAAATCCCATCAGCTTCAAGGGTCCACCTCCAAACACCATTTGTTTGAACCAAAACCTCCTGCAAGTTGACATTCATACCTTCCAGCTCACCCACCGATTTGAGGAGAGCTTTCCAAATTCCATTAACCCCTGATTTAAAAGGCAAGAAGGGGTCCTGGGGCTGTCTTGAGTGGATTGCGATAATGACCTTTCGCCAAAGCCGGTTATCTTCCTTTTTGAACCGCCACACCCATTTTGTCGGTAAACATAAATTGACACAATGTAAGGGATTCAAGCCAAGACCACCTTCTATATTTGGCTTAAAAATTTGGTTCTGGGACACCCAATGCACTTTATACTTTTCATCATCACCTCCCCACAAGAATTGAAACCGTAATTTTTCCAACACCTAGATGACCTTCTTCGGAGCTCTATATAATGAGAAAAAATAAGTAGGGAGGGAGTTCAATACGGACTTCACAAGCACCAACCCCCCCCCCCCCATCGAGAGCCTTTTAGCCTTCCAAGACGAGAGGCGATTAGAAAACATCTCCACTACTCTAGACCAATTTTTTGCCAAGTTCATATTAGCCCCGACTTTGAGTCCCAGATAATCGAAAGGGAAGTCCGTCACTTTACAACCAAGTAAACTCGCCTTATCCACCACCTCATGATTCAAGACATTAATGCCGGTAATACTACATCACTCCAAGTTCACCCTAAGGCCCGACACAAGGAAAAAAGCCCATAAAAGGCGCCTAAGGTTGACAAAGTTGGATGTCGACCAATCCCCAAGGATCATAACGTCATCCGCAAACAATAGATGCGAAATCACGGGGCCATGATTAGGAAGTTTAATCCCGTGGAAAATTCCCAAATTAACCGCCTTTGACATAATCCAGTGAAAAGCCTCCATGACAATAATAAAAAGAAAAGGCGAAAGAGGATCGCCTTGACGGACCCCTTTAAAGCATTCGAACTCTTCCGATGGCGAACCATTGACAAGGACCGAGGTGCGAGAGGCTTTCAAAACATCTTTAACCCATTTCCGCCACAATTCTGGGAAGTTCATTTGATCCAAAATAGAATCGATGAAGTCCCACTCAACCGAGTCGTAAGCTTTATTAAAATCTATTTTAAAGAACATGGCTTGATTCTTGCTTTTTTTCAACCACGCAAGAGTCTCATTGATGATCAACGGACCGTCCACAATGTTTCTACCCGCCACAAAAGCCATTTGGCTTTCCGAGATAATATCGTCGAGGACTAACCTTAACCGATTGGCAAGCACTTTCGACACCAGTTTAGCAATGCACCCTAAAAGGCAAATTGGCCTAAAATCCGCGAACACTTGGGGGTCCATTTTTTGGAATGAGACACAAAAAGGAGGACGTACATCCCTTAGAAAAACCACCCTCTGAATGGAACATGTTCAACACTTCAACGAAGTCCTCCTCCAAGATGTCCCAAAACAATTTAATAAAACCAAAGTTAAAGTCGTCCGACCCCGGCGCTTTATCGGCCCCACATTCCCACACCGCTCTTTTTATTTCTTCCCTAGAAAAATGGATAACAAGCTCCGCCGCTGCTTCGTCGGAAAGGCGATTAATGTCCGGGCATGAAGCTTCGGTCTGTTGAAGTTGGAATCCTTAAACTTCTCTTTAAAGAAAGAAGCCGCTGTTTTGATTTGAGTGGGATTCACAGTCCACACCCCATGATACAAAATACCATTAATTCTATTCCGTGACGATCGTGATTTCATAATACCATGAAAAAAAGCCGTGTTTTCATCACCGTGGCTAGCCCATTTAACCTTAGCTTTCCAGGCAAGATCGAGACGGACATGATGATCCAAGTTTGCGAGTTTGACTTTCACATTACTCCACTCCTTTAACTCATTATCCTCTAATAATCTACTTTCCGACACCTTCTCCCACTTATTACAAGCTTCAACAAGCACGCTTCTTTCTTCACTGTCGTTCTTTTTCCGATCCCCATTCCACTTTTTTAACGCCAATTTGATATTCTTGAGTTTATCGTGGAGCCTCTTGTCGGCTTTGCCCCTTGTGATGACAGAAGATGCGGCTTCACACACCACCCCTGTGAACTCCTGGTGGTTGAACCAGGAGTTGAAAATACGAAACGGGATAGCCCCGAAATCCTCCATCGTTAATTTAAGAAACAACGTGCTGTGATCGGACCAAAGTCTTGGGAGAGCTCTTAAAGACGCTTCAGGCCACCGTTGAATAAACTCTCCACAGACTAGAATCCGGTCAATTTTACTAAACTTTTTCCCCATGCCGTAAGAGAAAGTGAACCTCGAACCCCCCATATTATATTCAAAGAGCCCAGCCCGTTCAATAAACTCATTAAAGCATGCCGCACCTGCCACGTTGAAAGAGGAAAACAAACGATCCTCCGGAACCCAGACTTCATTGAAATCGCCCACAACCATCCATAAACCTGTCCGACTATTAATCACATTGCATAAATCTACCCACAAGCGTCTTTTGGCAGAAAGGGATTGAGGCGCATAAACGTTCAGAATGTTGAGATCAACCTGCACACCAATCAGAGTCCTAAAAGTCAGAAGAAAATTGGGTTGTTTAATCGAACCTTGAACGGAAAACTTCGCCGGATTCCACATAGAGATAATGCCTCCCGATTGACCACAAGAAGAAACCCAATCCCACGCACAATTCTCTATCCCCCAAAGCCCCCGAACCGGGATCTGCGGGGTCGTCTCCACCTTACTCTCTTGAATACACCGCAAATCAAATCGAAAATCCCTTTTCATTTGCGAGATCCACTCGATTTTAGCACTTCCGAGACCCCGACTGTTAATACAAAGCAAGTCCATCAAAAAATAACTTTATTCCCTGTCCCCTTGATGACGCCTGCAACATGCTCCTCGAACCCATAGAAATCCATCCCCACACAGGCCCCGATTTTAACCGTGCTTGAGATTTCCTCCTCCAAAAAGTTCTCCTCCTGTGACTGCGTCGTCGACCTTGAACCACCCCCTTTCCCCTTCGAAATCGCCCCCAAAACAAACGTTTGCCACCACCGCCATGGACAATGTTACCTTTCTTCTGTTTCGACAAGAATTTGGGAAAGGGTGCCTCCTCACACAATACGGAACAACTCGCCTTGGAAAACCCGTTCCTTTCCTAAATTACATTAGGGCCAGCAGCTTCCCCACACCCAAATTTATGGTCCAAAGGCTCCCTCTCCATCATGGGCTCTAAATCAGCAGACCGGCGCGCCCAACAAAAATGACTGAGGGCCCATATCCATTGGAAAAAACGTTTGAGGGGTCCCATTCCCCAGACTCTACGTTGGCTCTATCTCCTTCGACACCCTAGCCAACAACTCTACCATCCTCTCCTCGTCGTTCTCCAGAACCTTGTCATTACTAACATGCAGGCACGTCTCCAACTTATCGAGGACACCACCACCCCCGAGGCCATCCAAAATCAGAACCCCCTCGTCTCCCCAATCACTGCCAACGTCCTCATCATCCCAGTCTCCCCCATCCTCGTCGTCTTCCTCCGTCACTCTCCCCGGGGGTACAAACTGGGACGAGAATTGATCTTCTTCTTCGAAATTGGGTGTCCATACTATTTACCCTGTAAGTTTATTTAAATAAAACAATTTTAGATAATGACATTATTAGTCCTCCACACTAACGGTGTTAGTTTTTTAACGAAAATGATTATTAGAAATAATAGGATGTAAAGGAAATACCGTTTTTGGCCAAAAAATTACTTGGGATTATTATCCGCCAATCGTGAATAGGTAGGATTATTAAAATCCATTTTTTTCTTGTTAAAACTAATATTTATGATAAATTAAATTATTTATTAATTTTTTTTAAAATGCTATTTAAAATCTTTTTTTTAATACTTAAAAGTAATATTTTAATCAATTAAAATATTTATCAAATATCAACTGAAAAATATGTCATGAATAGGGCTACCCGAGGCGTATTGTCCCCTCATTTCCAGATTCTTCCTCCTTATTCAAGGAAAATCCCAGATCATATGTGTAAGGAATATCGCAGTTGATATTCAGGTTGAAATATGATTTCGTAGCAGTTCCGACTGAACTAGGTTCAAGCGGAAGTTTCAGTTCAAGCGGAGAAGACCAATCAACCGGAAGAAGCACTTTTATACCAGATGCGAATATTGCAGGTGAACTCTATTATCCACCAGATAATGAGTTCAACCAGACTTTTCCTGCATAGTGATGTGTTCGGAACTACACCTAAAAATAATAAAATATCCTAGACCTAAACCTAGACCTAGACACACCTAATTTTACCGAAACTCCTAAAACTAGACCGAACCTAAGGCAAGTGTACCTGTCGGCGGCAGTATAGCTACAGAAGACCGGATATCGAACCCTAAGGACACTATGAACAAGACTCTAACCTAGGACTCTATGAATGAGAAATTTGAGTGATTTTGGTTTTTAGAATTGATTATCTAACTTAACTAACTAAAGCAACTAACAACCGAACTCGGAAAAATCAAGGAAACTGACAGATGGAGAGAAGTACTACCTAGACCTAGAATCCTATTCAACACTTGCAATCTTACTCGGCTATGGATAACTATGATGGAATCAGGATCTTAATAACAACTCTAAGAAAAACCTAGTGGACCCCAGACCATTTACCGGGTGTGACGCAATAGGAAATCCTAAGAATCGAAGACGCACACTGATTGGTTAGGTCACCTCCCGGCTTGTTCCTAACGGATGTTCTAGTACTCGAACAGACAGGTCACCTTCCGGCTTGTTCCTATCCCAGACACCTAACGATGAAAGGAGTAACTAATAACTTACAGAATTAACATGGAATAGCGGGTAAAATTAGAATTAAAAGGGAATCCCTCTCCCGAGGCAATTTAACCTAAAACCCTAAAAACCCCGACTACTCAATAGGTTTATCACCTCCCGGCTTGTCTAAACCTAGCAGCACACAAGAATCAAGATTTTCACTAACAACCTAAACAATGATTAACTAATTTGCTAACCATATCAACTACCAACATAAAGTCATGCAATTGATTACCCAACCCAAACCGAAAGACATTCGCAGATTGGACAGTTTAGACTATTAATTACAACCCTAATTCAAGCATTCATGCGCATTAATTAGTAAATTAACAATCTTTTACTAAAACATCATCCATCTATAAGAATCCATAAACCGAATAAAAGTACAAACGTCAAATAATCATCATATTGGTCTAGGCAGCACAAGTAATTTAGCCAAGAAACATGGTTCGAACAGAAACACGAACAAAAACGATGTCAAGGATATTATCCATCGCTAAAGAAATAAATCAATCTAGCTACCAGCCTACCTGCTTGCTTGCTAAATAATTATTTTGACTTTTTGACGTGCTTGCTTGGTAGCCTGGCTGCTTCGAATTCTTTTTCTCTCTCGACGTATGCTTCTGCCTTTCCCCTCTTCGAATGATTCTCCTTCAATTTTTTATTCTGCCGTCAGAAGCTCCCCTTAATTCAAAGTGTCGTAGGGTTTTTATTTTCTCATGTTGCTTTACGTGCAAGTCTACTCCAATAATTCCCATTCGATAAATATATATATAAATTTACTAATTGAACCAAATTCATCACTTTCCAATTTCATATGAAGTATTATATATTTTAAACTCAGCCCCTGATCTTAAACATAATTTTACACAAGTCCTTGAACTTTCTTGATTAATTCTTTCAAACCTTGAACTTTGATGTAATATCATACCATCCCCCTGGACTCGTATACCAACCTACAACCAAATATATTTAATCATTTTGAGCACAATTAAATCACAATAACCTAATCAAACACAAGAGTCAATTAATTACTAAACTCACACCAAAATATATAAAAATGACTCAAAAACACATTAAGACTCAAATAACAATAAAATATATAAAAACCAAATAAAATGACGCAAAACCGACTCAAATACTATACAAAATACAAGGGAAATCCAGATGTGTTTAGCACACATCACATAGTCTTTTCAGCTGTCAATTCGCTGTTAAAGCTTTCTGGTTACTTCTAAAAGTATCAAAGTCGCTCTCCTAAAATAGTATGTTACTGATCACACGCTACCAATCCCATCCGTTGAATATTATTCTTTTGGTAGTATAGTTTGACTTATGTAATCAACGATCTAGATGATCGTATGGAAATCAATGGCTATCATTGATTTCCCTTAGCATTATATATAGCATAGCTCGTTCTCAACATTTGTACGCTTGCTTGTATGAACAACACTGTGTAATATTGTTGAGTTAATGCAAATAGTGCCGAGTATATTTATTTCGTCTGTTACTATCTTATGCAAAAAAAAAACTATTATTTACAAGTGTTAACCGATTATAGTAGAGTGGAGATTAACTTAATTCCGCACGGTTAATCTTACAAGGTAATCTTGTAATCTAAGTGTTAAATATCTCGATCCTATAAGTGGTATCAGAGCTTTGGCTCTCACTTTGAATACACTAAGTGCTTCAAAGTTGATATTTACTTGTTTACTCTATTGTTTTTAAGCTTTTCTTTCTTTGAAAGTTTTCAAAATGAATGATCTCAGTCTAGTTTCTTCAAACGGTTGCACAAACAAACCACCCATGTTCACTCCTAATGATTTTGACACATGGAAGCTCCGTATGGAGGGGTTTGTCCGAAGTTTAGAACACCGTAATTGGAAGTCACTAACTGTAGGTCCGACCATCGTAACTGTACCATCTGTTGATGTTGAAGAGGTTCAAATTCCAAAATCACTTGATAAATTCACTGACATTGACCACAAGTTGTTTGAGCCAGACTTCAAGGCCTATTGGACCTTGCAAGCAGCGCTACCCAACTCTATACTTGTTGGATTTAAGGGGTACAAAACAGCTTTTGACTTGTGGAATGCTCTCATTAAGATGTATGAAGGAACAAGTGAGGTTAAAGAGAATAAAAAGGACATTTTAAAACAAAAATATGAAAATTTCAGTTACAAATCTGGTGAAACCATGACAAACCAGTCTCTTCGCTTTGTTTCTCTACTTGATGAGCTTCGAAGGGCAGATGTAACTCTTGAACAAGCTGATGTTAAAAGAAAGTTTCTAAGGTTACTACCTGCAATGTGGACTGTTTATACAGTAAGAATAAGAGAGTGCAAAAACCTTAAGAAAATGAAACTGAGTGAGCTTCATGGTATCTTTTGTGCCTATGAAATGGAGATAAATCTCAAACAAAACTCAGTTTCTGAATCAACTCAGCCACTGGCAACTGCTCTTGTCACTGCCGACTTCCAAAGCCAAAGAAATGTGACTTCAAACTTTTCAATTCAGTCACCTTTGGCAAATTTTTCTGAAAATGTCTCACATAACTTTGAGAACAGTCACCATGCCTTTGTAGTCACTGACTCACACTCTAACTTCACACGTGAAGATTTAGAATGTATTGGTGCATATTACTTAGAGGAGATGGATATTCTTACACAACTTGCCATGGTCTCAGTAAGAGCTCAATGTTTCTATAAACGTACTGGGAGGACTTACAAGGGAACCAAAAATGCCTCTATTGGTATTGACAAAAGCAAGGTCAAGTGTTATAACTGTCACCAATTGGGACACTTTGCAAGAGAATGCCCAAGTCCAAGAAAAGAAAATCGGTTTCAGAACCAAGTTCAAGCAAAATCACAGGGAAGCCATCATCAAAACAACAACAGCAACAAGAACAACAACACTCATGGTTATTCAAACTCACAACCAACACCACCAAAACCGAGCGGGAGTGGAAGCAACAACAACAGCAACTTAACAGCAGCGTTAGCTAATCAAACGGAGTATGTTGACTGGGAGGAAGTTATCATGGAGTTTGAGCTAATTAATCATTCCCTTATGGCAAAGGAAAGAATCATCATCTGCTTAGGTAAACTCTATCCCTGTAAAGGTGTTAGCACACCTATGCTCTCCTACTTGTATTGAACAAGTGACAAGATACGGGAACCACAACTCTAAGTTAATTGAAGAAGTCTCAAAACTAAAAGAGTTAAAGGAGTGTTTTAGAAAAATAGAAAGATCATACATTTCAAAAATCACTGTTTTAAATGAAGAAGTTGAGCAAGTAAAACAAACTAACTCAAATTTGGAAACTTAAGTCGATGATTAAATCTCCAAGATGAATGCTTCATGAAAGGAAACCCAATATGCCAAGGCAGATGTGGGTGCACTTGAAGTAAAATTGACTGAAGCTCAATTCACCTGTGATAAATTTCAAAAAGCAAATGAAAAGGCTGAAAAACTTTGGAAAGGTGCCATGTATGGTAAAACTGGAATTGGTTACACATCTATGAAACCACCCAGTGATTACTTACCAGTAATTGAACCAATTTCAGCTTTATAAACTGAAAGCACATTTAGTTTAATTGTTGATGACTCTGCTCCAGTAACTGTTGTTGAAAAGAAGTGTGAATCTGTTGAAGCTGAAATCACTGCTGCAAGCACCTCTGCAGTAGTTGATCAATCAAAAATTTTGAAACCAACATATGTTGTGCCTCTACCCACTTTTTATGAACCTAAAGATTCAAAAGTTGGAGGAAAACATGTTGAAAATGTCAAAACTAGCAAATGTCAAATTTTTGGTAAAACAATTTTCAGTCAAGAAACAAGTGAAAAATCCCCTAGATACACTCAATCTTATGACTCTTCTAGAGTTCCTGAGTGTATAGTTTGTGGAAAATTGGGTCATTTGGCAGTTGATTGTTATTACAACCCTCTAAACAGAAATCAATCCTCAAAGACTAAAAATGTGAAACATCAAAATGTGGCAAAGAAACTAACAAGAAGAGTCTCACCTGTTAAAAATGTGAAACATCAAAATGTGGCAAAGAAACTAAAGTATTTTGAGTCTGATTCAAACAAGGTCTTAATTGGAAATGAAAGAAATGGTAGTTTTTCTGTTTTCCAGCAAAACAATTTTCCGGCTGAACTTCAAGCGGAACAATCTTCCGCTATAACTCAGGTTCAACCGAAAAACAATAAAAATTTCAGGTCAGTTACTGATTTGAAACAAAGACCATCTGTGAGATTTAGTGACAACTATGAAGTGTTTGAAAGTCAAGGAAGAAGAAATCCTTCAAGAGGAAAAGTCAATCCTCGTAACTTTTTTCAAACGGAAAGAATTTCTGGTCAAAAGTCATACTGTTTTTTGATAATTGATGATTTTACCAGATAAACTTAGGTTTTCTTCTTAAAATCAAAAGATGAAACAGCAGAATTGTTAAAGACTCTTGTGATCAAATTGGAAAATCAGTCAAAATTTAAAGTCAAAACAATTAGGTGTGACAATGGTAAAGAGTTTAAAAATCAAGTTTTAAATTCTTTTTGTGAAGAAAAAGGGATAACAAGGCAGTTCAGTGCTCCCAGAACTCCACAACATAATGGAGTTGCTGAAAGGAGAAATAGAACATTGATTGAAGCTGCCAGGGCAATATTGGCTGATTGTAAATTATCCGTGATATATTGGGCAGAAGCAGTGAACACTGCCTGCTATGTCCAAAACAGGATCTTGATTGTTAAAGGCAAAAACAAAACACCATATGAGCTTTGGAAAAATAGAGAACAAACATTTATTTCTTTAAATCTTTTGGGTGTCCTGTTACCATTGTAAGGGAATAATTTGTGGCTTGTGTATTAAATTATCCATTGGCGGATTATTTTGAAGGCTTATGTGTTATAATAGGTGGAAATTAGTTGGGTTATAGTTATACTGGGTCATTGGGCAATTTTAGATGTGTTCGCGCTCAATTAGAAAGTGTTTAGAGGGAGTTTTGTGGGCCTTTAGAGTCAAATACGGGAATTTTGATGTTTTAGGGTTTAGGAGGATGGCTTGTTGACCAATCATATCATATCCTAGAAATAGAACCCTATAGTATCTTGAATAGGTTGTTGATTGTTTGGTAAAGATCAAGGTGTTCTCGAAATTCTCTCTTGAGAATTTTGATCCAGTGTATTGTAACCGGTTAATATTCAAGATCTTTCTCCACGATTGGTTTGTGTTTGTCTTACTATTTCAATCGTTACTTTTATATTATTCATCGTTTCTTGAATCACCAATCAAACCGGATTCCGCACGGTCTTAATTGGATTAGATATCGCGTGAGGAACTGATTTGATCCTTACAATTGGTATCAGAGCCAAGAAACATTGTTTCGAGGCTCTCGTGATATCGGATTCAAGGTTTTGTTAACTAACGGTTTGAGTTTTATGTGTGATTTTCAGTTTTTAGCGCGAAACAGGAGGTGCTTGTGCAATTTTGTGCAGGTTTCGTACCGGTCAGAAGCAAGAAGCTCGAGTTTTACAAGCTATTCGATCGAAACTATGGCCTTGTCCCTGTTTCGATCGAAATCCATAGTTTTTCGATCCGGACTGGTACTTTTCGATCGAATTTTCAATTGATAAGCACTTTTCGATCATCCCTTCTCGATCAGTGTCTGTAGCTTTGTCCCGTTCGGACTTGATCGAAAAGTGTACTTTTCGATCCGTCTACACTTTTCGATCGAGCCAAAACTCCGCCCGATCAAAAATAAGACTTTTTGATCAGTCTCTTCTGTGAAAACCCCTTTTCGATCAAACTTTTCAATCCAAGAACCTCTCGACCGAAAACCCCTTTCGATTAAGCTTTCCGATCCAAAACCCTTTTGCGGCAAAAACACTTTTTTCGCACTGTTTCACTAAAACGCGCGTAACTTGGTCCTCGTTTGGAGTTAGAAGCTCTAATACCAGCCCAAACAACCATCTCGACGAGCCCACAACAACCCCCGCCTAACGGCCAGGGGAGCTCTTTTGGACCCTCAAATTTCACTCTAAAGGCCTTCGTTTTTCAGTTTGAAGTTTTTGACACTATTCTTTGAATAGTGATTTTTCCGTTTTTACAAGATTTGCTCTAGAAGTTCATCCAAAGAAGATCATGGAACACATTCTACCAGGTACTACTGTATCTACCAGCAATAATGAGATATGTTTAAACCCTAAGTGTCAGGCTATCATAAAAGAATGTAAAGATTGGGAACGTAAGTTCACCAATGAAACCCTAAATCATGAATCTACTGCCAGAGACCTTAGAGAATATGTAGATAAGGCTAGAATATTTAGGGAGAAATATGAGGCCATTAAATTAGACCTTATGAGCTTAGAAAGTCGATTGAGCAATAAGGGAACTTACCATAGGATTGCTAACACTAAAGTGGAAACGTTAACCAAAGAGCCAAATTAGGAACTTCTCAAACTAAAATCGAGCGTACTGATAAAATTGTTTCTAAAATATTGGAATCTAGTTCCTTGTTTTATAAAACTGATGCCAGAATGAGGCATGTTAAAGGCAATTCAAGGTTAGGTCTTGGCATTGATGAAAAGGATGAAAACTCTACACACATTGTGTATATGCCTTTGATGCATGAAATGATTCCTCAACATAAAACTTCTCAAACCACTTTAGAAGTTAAAGCTAAAATTGATAGGAAACTTGCCTCATGTCCCATTAAAATTTCTGCTCCTGTTTCTAACACTACTGACAATTCTATTCATTGTGCAGATAAAGTTAGCAAAGAGGCAGGGGTAACGGATGAAAAGGAGAGTCTTAAGAGTCAAACATGTTCCTCTTTTGAAAATATTGATTGGGACAAATCTAAATTTCCTGTGGTTGAGTCTGGTTTAAAATTGTCTGAGTCGGATGTCCTCAGCAAAACTTCTTTGTCTGGTGATTTTAATTTTGGAAAGTGTGATGCTAAACCTGCGAAACAATTAAGAACAGTTAAAATTTTAAGAAGAGGTAAGGGAACACAGGTTGCTGGTCCCAAACCCTCAAATCCAGGTGTGTTTGGTGTAAAAAATTATGATGATAAGAATGAAAATGTTGTGAAAAAATATGCAAAAAGTACGGGACACCAAACCTCATGATTTTGTCCCGTACCCAGAAGTCATTTCTGCATATGACCAGTTCAGACCGATACAACGGGAGTATATTCTGACCACCAAACCTAAAGGTTGAACCCATTGGATTCATAAAAATTGGTTAAAACCCTCTTGGCAATCCACTGGGCATAACCAAT
Organism: Deinandra increscens subsp. villosa; assembly: GCA_039602395.1. Taxonomy (NCBI): domain Eukaryota; kingdom Viridiplantae; phylum Streptophyta; class Magnoliopsida; order Asterales; family Asteraceae; genus Deinandra; species Deinandra increscens. The sequence goes on from JBCNJP010000003.1 coordinate 24,019,075, forward strand.
CTCAGACTCCCGCCTATCCCAAGAAGCAATCTTGCCATGTGTGTGGAAAGCCTGGACACCTGGCAAGAAACTGGTTGCGTAGACCCTATGAGCCCTACTACCCAAAGTACACTATGCAGAATCAAATCCCAAAAGCCCAATCTGGTGGTGGTTCAAAATAAAAGTCTGCGCCTTCAAACCCTAAGGTGGTGAAGTATGTACCTCAACAACCAAAGGTACAAAAGGTAAATCAAAAGCCTAAGTCACCTCAAAAACCAAAGAAAAATGGTTTTATAAACTGATAATGTTTTTCATGGTAAATCAAAACCAGTCATTTTTCCACAACAAGTCAGTTTTCCAAAACCTGCTTATTTTCCAAAACCAGCTTGTTATTCAAAAATAAAGGTGAGGTGTGAGGAAAAGAGGTGGAATGAGGCAAAGGTGGTTAACCAGAATTACCAGCGTAAAGGGGTGTATAAAAAACACTCCAAACAATTTCAAAATGTCAAAAATCAGAATGTGCAGAAGAATCCACCCAAAAGTCCTCAGGTAAAAGACAAACCGAACCACCCAACTTGGAAGGTCAAGAACAAAGATGTTCCCAAAGATGACCAGGTAAAACCCATAACCAAGGCAACCACACCCCTAATCCCTGATGTTACAAAGGGAATGTGCTTAAAAGAGATAACTTTCACTGACTCTTCAGGTATACCCAGAACAACAATGGCTTGGGTACTAATGGCTAACTAATCTCTCACTATGTGCAGGAACAGTCAAGGAGGACTTTCATTAACCTTTGCTTGTTTGTGATAGTGATTGTTCGAGGCACATGATAGAAGGCATCTCTCCATTACATAACATCCAAATTTTCAATAGTAGGGATGTTTTTCTAGTGAGAGGTAACTCTAACAAATCAGCAAAGTATTGTCCGGATTGGTTGTTTCTTGACTAAAGTGTTGTGAGGTATGGTTCTGCATAAAACAAAAACCCAGTTCTGATAATTTTCAAATGATAATCTCTGAAGGTTAGCTTGGCCAGTTTTAGTAGATATTTAGTGATGTATTAGTGTGTTAAGAAAACAAAAAAAAAAATTAAAAAATTAAAAATATTTAAAAATGTGTTGTTATTAAAAAAATCAAAAAGCAAAAGGAATAATAGAATAAAAGATGTAATAATTAACCCCTAAAAAATCGTGCTTCTTGTGCTTTTTAATTTTTTTAATTTTTTAATTCTTTTAATCTTTCGTTTGTGTGTTTGAGAATGTGGGAAGTGAAATAAACTTAATGTTCTGAGAATGACTGACACGCGTAAGGCTGAAGTGAAAGACATGCTCCAAGGTGATGTGCTCGGTAGGCTCAGTTCCAAAAACAAAAGTATGGGTCACAACACTGAAAGATATGTCATTTGACGAGAAACACACACTTAGGTTAGTTGCGTTTTCTATTTGACCGCGAAATTGTTCCCGATACACACGCCGGACTCCAAAGTGTGAGCAAATACATGGGGATGTCAAAACCGTTACTCAATATCACCTCTGTTTTGCGTAAGCAAAGACTTGGTGTAGACTGTACTGACGTGTTAATCAAATTTTCCTCTGTTTTGCGTGAGCAAAGACCTGGTTAGTCTTTATTAACGTGCTTGCAGATTGCTGTATATAATTTAGACCCACAACTAACGTCCAAAACCCTTTAGCCCTGACTTTGCGACCAGACTTATGTGTTTGAGGAAAGGTTACCACCTGACTGAAAAATGTCTCTGAGTTGAAATCGTACAAGTCTTTGTATATTATCCCTATCTCTTAATGATATGTTCTTTCTCTTCTCAACCAAGTCTCGAGAAAAGATTCAAAACTCTGGATACGGGTATGTGAAAATATGTGGTAGGGAATGATTAAGCTTGATAGACTGCACATATACCTAGAATTTGTGTGTGACTGACTGTCTTGTGTTCATATTTAATATACCTAAAAGATAAATAAGTGACATACAGCCTGGAAAAGAGGAACATGGGTTTAAAGAGGTTCAATATACTATCAATCACCTGGACGGGTTTGAGTAACAGATGCTGAAAAGGGTTCCTCAGTTCAGACAAAGACGGTTTGATCCCAAATAAAACCTTCTCGTTTAGTAATCTGGTATGTTTGTTTTATTTTTATTTTTCTATTGAGTTATCTTAAGTTTCTATTGTTTAGTTTCAACCATGGCCAGGTTTATTTAAAGATTTTAATATATTTTTGTGGCTTTTTATGCAAGAAAGTATGCCCCTCCTCAGAATCTCAGGGGGAGATAATGTGAAGAGTCTTCAGGTTCAGGGGAAGTATTTATAGGAAACCCGTAACCTATGTTAGGGTTTTCGGTTAAATAATGTTAACCCAATAACCAGTCATCCTTGTCTGGTTAATGTCCTTTACATGTTGTGCTTTACAGGTTAAGTCAGAAAAAGACAACTCATGGACAAGAAAGTCAAGGACTCGGTTGATCAAAGCACTAATGCTGCTACTGTTATAGTTGAAGAACCAGCCGGAAAAATGGACTTACCCTATGCTCAGGGGAAGTTTGTTGGTTCAATAAAAGCTTCCAAATATTTGAGAAGATACCGTTCACATGTTGAGGGGAAGCAATATGCATCATTGCAGTTAATAAAGAAAAGATGCAGAGCAGTCAGAACAAGAAATGTTTCAAGCCAAGAAATTCAAGAACGACAAGACAGGGCTTTTAAAAGTTTTACCTTCTGAAGTCACAAGCAAGTCAAGACAGTTACTAATGATTCAGCAAGGACTCAACATGTTTCAAGAAGGAGCAAGTATATGAGAATCTTCCTCTCATTATTTGTTCATCATTTTCAGCTGATGCTGATAAAGAGAAAGAGCCATCTTACATCTCTCATGCTGCCCAATGAAGATTGTTAAAGAAAAGAATCTTCACAAGCCAAGGGGAAGATTGTAAGGGAATAATTTGTGGCTTGTGTATTAAATTATCCATTGGTGGACTATTTTGAAGGCCTATGTGTTAGAATAGGTGAAAATTAGTTGGGTTATAGTTATATTGGGTCATTGGGCCATTTTAGTTGTGTTTGGGCTTAATTAGAAAGTGTTTAGAGGGAGTTAGTGGGCCTTTAGAGTCAAATACGGGAATTTTGATGTTTTAGGGTTTGGAAGGATGGCTTGTTGACCAAGCATATCATCTCATATAAAAAGAACCTTATAGTATCTTGATTGAATAGGTTTTTGATTGTGTGGTAAAGGTCAATGTGTTCTCGAAATTCTCTCTTGAGAATTTCGATCCAGTGTATTGCAACCGGTTAATATTCAAGAGCTTTCTCTAAGATTGATTTGTGTTTGTCTTACTATTTCAATTGTTACTTTTATATTATTCATCGCTTCTTGAATCACCAATCAAACCAGATTTTGCACGGTCTTGATTAGATTAGATATCGCGTGAGGAACTGATCTGATCCTTACAAACATTCTTATAACCAATGAGTTATTGCCAAAATTTGCTGAAAAAGCAGATGATGGATATTTTGTTGGGTATTCTGGTGTGTCAAAGGCATCCAGGGTATACAACAAGACAACTAAGGTTGTTGAGGAAACTCTGAATGTTTTCTTCAATGAAAAATCCAAATGTAAACTTTACTTCTCAGCCCACTTGGTTATATGACACTGATTCACTAACCACTGCCTTCAACTTAACTGTTGAGAAGCCTGTGAGTAATTCAGTGCAGGAAAAGGAAATCAAAACTTCAGCTGGTGAACATTGGAGGACGAATACAAAGAATTTCTCAATCGACCCTCCATGCTTTTCTTCACTCAGCACCAAGCCTTTGAAGCCAACTGTTGTGTAAAACTCTACTGAAGTCATCTCTGTTGAAGCAGATGTTGATCCAGTTCTAAATCAAGTGGAAAATTCTCCGGCTCAAGTTCAAACGGAAACAACTTCAACTGAGTCTCCGGCTCAAGTTCAACCGGAAAATAGCATTTCAGATTCTTTGGATAATTTTGACTCTGGATTCACTGAGCCCTCAAATTAATAATGATCTTATATCAAATGAACTCAATTTTGGACATGAATCCTATGGGTCAATGCCTAGTTCTCGATATTAAACACAACACCCGATCCCATCTCACCTATTGGTAATGTTGAGTCTAATGTTATACTCCCTCAACTCAATTTTCCCACCAATGGAAGAAGCCATGAATTCTCAATATTTCAAGATAGAAGAAATAACAATTATCATCCTTTGGAGAATATTATTGGAGATGTGTCAGCTCCTTTGCTGACAAGAAGCAAATCCGTTGGTGCAAACATCTGCTTGCATGCTGCCTTTCTATCACAAGAGGTTCCTACCAAGGTAACTGAAGCTTTAAAAGACAATAGTTAGGTAGAAGCTATGCAGGAAGAACTATTTCAGATCAACAAACATAAGGTATGGGAATTGGTTGATTTGTCAGAAGGGGCGGAACCAATTGGTACCAAATGGGTGTTCAGGAATAAAAAGATGACAAAGGTATAATGGTTAAGAACAAAGCAAGGTTAGTAGTGCAAGGATATGCTCAAGAGGAAGGTATTGATTATGATGAAGTTTTTGCTCCTATAGCCAGACTTGAAGCCATCAGAATCTTCTTCGCTTATGCTGCATTCAAGAACTTCCAAGTGTTTCAAATGGATGTTAAAAGTGTCTTTCTTTCTGGGTTACTAGATCAAGACGTGTATGTATGTCAACTTGAGGATCCACACTATCCTAACAGAGTGTGTAAGCTTACCAAAGCTTTGTATGGTCTCAAACAAGCTCCTAGAACTTTGGTATGAAACTCTTTCAAACTATCTCTTGGAGAATGGGTACATGAGAAGAGCTATTGACAAAACACTCTTCATCAATAAAGTTGGTAAAGACATGTTGATGGTTCAGATATATGTGGATGACATCATCTTTGGTTCCTCCAATTCCGCTCTTTGTAAAGAATTTGAAGCTCTTATGCAAGCAAAGTTTGAGATGAGCTCAATGGGAGAACTCAATTTATTTTTGGGGCTGCAAGTGAAGCAAACTGACTCTGGTATTTTCTTGAACCAATCTAAATATATTCAAGATATGCTTAAACGTTTTGATATGCAGTCAGCTTCTAGCACCAAAACTCCCATTTCCACATCCCACAAGATCACAAGTGACTCAAGTGGTGAACCTATGGATGAGCATCTGTACAGAGCAATGATTGGATCATTGATGTTCAGTGTTTGCCTATGTGCTAGATACCATGCATCACAAAAGGAATCTCACTTGTTGGCAGTTAAAAGAATATTCAGATATTTGAAGGGTCAACCTAAATTAGGTTTGTGGTATCCTAAAAATCCTGATTTCACCTTCAAAGCATTCACTGACAGTGATTATGGTGGCTGCAACCTGGATAAGAAGTCAACTTCAGGCGGATGTTAATTTATGGGGAGAGACTTATCTCATGGCAATGCAAGAAATAGACCTGTGTTACTACTTCTACTGCTGAAGCTGAGTATATTGTTGCTTTAAGTTGTTCTGGATAAGTCCTGTGGATTCAAAATCAAATGCGAGACTATGGAATCACATTCATGGAAACTCCCATCTTTGCTAACAACAACAGTGTCATTTCAATCACCAACAACCCTGTGAAGCTCTCCAAAACAAAGCACGTTGACATCAGGTATCATTTTATTAGAGATTGTGCTAAAAAGAATTTAATCAATTTGCTTAAAGTTCACACGGATAACCAATCAGCTGATTTATTCAAAAAAGCTTTTGATGAGGCAAGATTTTTCTACCTCATTACAGCAATTAGTATGATGAACTTTGATTAAAATGTTTTCAGAAACCTTTAATAAAGAAGAACTTTGTGTCAAAGAGACCGTATCTTGATACAAAAAGAAAAATAAAATCTTTGTGTTAATTAAAAAACATTTTGATTCATAGTCAATAACTTCTGTCAAACTATGAAAATTAAGACAAGTCATTTTCAACAAAATCATGTGTTTTGGTTTTCCGTTTCAAGTTCCGGTTCAACATGTGACAAAATAAAATTTAAAACTCTCCAAGTGAACGTCAACCGGAAACATGCTTTGTCTTAAACGTGGAAATTTTTTGAAAACAATTCTTCCAAACGGAAAAATGTCCGCTTGAGGTTCAAACGGAAGAAATTTGGTTTTTAAAATAAAGGAGTAAATGTGTTGCGCTTAAACTTCCGGGTCAACGGTCAAAGATGCTTTATATTTAATTACCCGGAATGCACCTTTTTCTAAGCGGATATGCATTGAATTACCCATTAAGTTTTTAATCGTTAAATATCTGATGTTCAGTAAATTATCTTTTAGATAAATACACGCTTCAGGGGGTTGTACCGTATAAACCCCAAAGCACAAGTCAAATCAGTCACTGAACGGTTATTTCAGATTCTTTCTCCTCCATGTCACCCTCGTCAAGGTAAAAAGCCCTAAATTACCAGCATTCCTCACATTTCTCATAACTTCCACACCCAATTTCTCTCAACTTCTCCATAACTCCCAAGGAAATTCTCAATTCTCTCTGTAAATCCAACAAAGCGATGGCTCCTAAAGCAAGTTCAAGTGGCAAACAGCCTGCCGGAAATCCTAAGTTCGTAATAGAACACAATCTGGTGGCCTATCTCGAAAAAGCAAGCAAGACAGATGAATACACTGCCATGATAGAGTTTCTGAAAGAGTCACATCTTCGTCACGCGCTTACAGTTGAAGCGGTGATCTATGAAGAAATCATGGATGAATTTTGGAAAATGCCCAAGTTGTCGAAGATAGCAACGGTGTAGAAAGTATATCCTCAAAGAGTGAAGGATATAGATGTGGTAATCGATGAAAAGAAGGTTCGAAAAGTTCTGAAACTAAGAGATGAAGATGGGTATATTATGATTGAAGCCAAACATTACATGCCACTGTTCAGGGCCATAGGCTACGGCGGTTCAACCACCATAAAACAATCAAAAAGGAGTAACTACCACATAAATGGCGTTTCTTGCCCACATTCTCCTGAGGTGTCTAACTCCAAAGAAAGGAGGCTTTGATGAACTTGCGGCTGAACATGCATCGGCATTCTATGTTGTGGTACAGGGTGAAAATTTTCAATTTTTATAAATTAATTTTTCAAGCCCTAAAATGTAATGTTGAAGCTTTTTAATTTTTCATCTACCCCAGATTTTTAACCTACATTTTGCACGAGGAATGCCCTCAAATTACCTTAAGTGGTACAGTTTTACAGCAAAAACTTCTCAACGAGAATACTTTTTCAAATTTGGCTCTCAACAAGCCAGCATTTCTCAGAAGGGACCACTAACCATCCCTTGCCAATTCTGAGGCAGTTTCCGGATGAACCCTTACAGGTTAAAACGAAACCTGTTGCTGCAACTGAGCAACCTGCTCAAGATGACAGGGCTATTAACCCCATAGTCCCTGATCCCACATATGTCCCAACTTCCTCTACTATGCAAACTTACTAATGCAAAAAGAGGAAGTCATATGCTAAAATTACCACCATTCATGCCACTTCATCATCTGAATCCCCTTCTGCCATTTTCAAAAGGCACAAATCTGTGGTTGCTAGGTCTCATCCACCTATGCCCACTGAACCTACCCCAGCTTCAAGCCCCACTAAAGGCAAAAAGCCCAAACGAAAGCAAACCAAATTGAGATTATCTCTTAAGGATGAACCTTCATTTGAGGGGGAGTCATAAGAAAAGGATGCACAATCCTCATCCAACAGGTTCACACCCCGAACTTCCGTATCACCCAGAAGTGACAATGCCTTCAATCCTGATCCAAATGATGGTGTTATTAACTCATCTACCTCATTACACGAGAACAGACATATGGATTTGGACCCTGTTGCATTGAACCCCCACTCCTCATTGGAGGTGAATCTCAGGAGAGAAGAAGAGATGTATGTAGAAAGGTTTGCTGCTGCTGCTCAAGTGTCCCCACTGGACCTTGGTGCTAGCAGTAACATCCATAAGACCCAATCTACAGCAATCCTCTTTGAATCAGCTCATGCGGGTCCTTCATTGGAACCAAGGGATCCTGAGACAGTTGTGGAGAATATCCGGTGACAAGAAGCCATGGGTACCGAGCATGATCAATCTAGGATTGAAGGCTTAGTTTCGTCCAATGATACTGGTAAAAAGCTAGTTGAGGACAATTTTATACTCCCTGAATTGACGGTCTTGTACAAGTCACTACAACAACAGGTTGATGACCTCAAAGTCACTTAACAACTCTGGTTCACGCTCAAGGCAAACCTACAGAACAATCTACTACACCTCCGGTTGAAGTCAGTTCTTCGAACCCAGACATGGTTCATTCAGTTGAAGTTGATCCTGTCAAATTGGGGGAGAAAACTGCTGCTTCACCATCTTTATCTTAGGCTCAATTTAACCAAGAAATTAAAGAAACAGAGAGACTTCTGGTTGAATTCAGGTTAACTGCATTCAAGAAGGCAGACATACAACCCTTCTCTATGGAAGAAAGCTGGGAAACAGTTAGGAACAACCAACTAGTTGTTGTGTCCCCATTTCAAGATCCTACTCTAACGCAGTTGGTTCAATATTCAATGCTTATTGCTGGTGCCCTCCCTGAGCACATATACATGGTGATTAGGCTGATGAGAGATGTGATCATTCCAAGGGAGAAAGCATTTATTCAATCATCAAAGGACGTAGCCTCCAGCAGCAGAGTTATAGTAGAGAATGTGGTGTTAGAAAAGGTTGTAGAAGAGCAAAGTGGAACTGCAGTAATTGTAACTGAAAGAATGGATGAGAATGTGTTGGGTGAAGGTGAAAACACTGAAGTTATTGAATCAGTTGACAAAGGAACAGAAGTCACCAAACCACAGGTGGTGACAGAAGTTCAAGCTGAAATTTAGGCGGAAGGTCAAGTTGAAACTCAGACCCACATAGAGGTAATTGAGATTGATTAAAATGCACCTGATGAAGAGAGAACTGGAAGATTTGATGAGAACATAGCAATCTTTGGAACTGACCAATTTCCAGAAGTTCAACCGGAGAACCAGACAACATATGAGACTGTAGATATTGCTCAGATCCTTGTTTCTATGCAAACAGTTCAAGCGCTTGAGCAAGTTCAAACGGAAGAAACAGTTTAAGCTGACACTGCTCTAATAATTCATCAAGTTGTGCATACAGAAGAAGCTGAAGCTCTCAACAAGTTTGTAGAGGATGATAATTGCAGCAGAAAATGAGAGGTTGGTTAAGGAGTATCAGGATGAGTTAGAGTTATACTCTATTGATTTTGTGGTAGGAGTGTTTGAAGAAGCTAAAAGGAGATCAGCTGAATGGAGAATGCAGATCTATGACTTGATAAAAATGGATGATAAGGAAAAAAGACAGGTTGATGAGCATTGCCTCAAGAATGCCTGCCAAATTGGTCAAGATTGACAATAACTATGAACTTCTCAGGAAGGTGACGAGAATTCTGGTTGTAAGGGAATGGAAATCAGAGGAAGAGGTGTTCAACATGAAGGTCAAAGAACTCTGCGGCTATATTGACTTCGTTTATCAAAAGCTGAAATGAGATGAATATGCTGTTGATCATAGCTTGGTTATGCCTGATCCTTCTACAACCATCTCAGGCATGACTAAACTGTCATTTATTAAACTTGAACCTGATGTAGAAGATGCAGATGCACCAGTGCTACCACCTCCATTCATAACTGAATAATTTCCATCCCTTAGACAAACCTAATTATCCTCATTACCAAAAGGTCTAACCTCCTACAAACCTTTCCAACCAAGAAGATCCAAATTTCTCCATCCTAAATACAGAACTGATAATTTTACTCCATTCACTCCCTTTAACCCAAAACCAAATCCTACCTCAGTCCTAGATATGTTAGACATATTTCGTGCCTCACCTCCCTCCAGCCCTGCACCTAAAGCCAGTAAACCACCCTAAAAAACCCCCAGTTTTACCTCCTCTCACCATCAGAGTTCCAACTACTACACCTCCACCTCCACCATTCACCTCTGTTGAGCCTAGGAAAAGAAAAGATGACTGAGAAGATTGTTAACATAAGGAAAAACAATACCCGTGATGACCTGAGTGGGACTGAGAGTTGAAGATGAAGTGACTACAAGTCAATTTTTGAAGATTGCTTCGAAGATGGTAAATAATTTGACAGCATCGGCTTAGGGGCAGATTGTCAGGAATATCACAGTTGATATTCCGGTTAAAGTCTGATTTTGTAGTAGTTCCGACTGAACTAGGTTCAAGCAGAAGTTTCAGTTCAAACGGAGAAGACCAATCAACCCGAAGAAGCACTTTTGTACCAGATGCGAATATTCTGGGTGAACTCTATTATCCACCAGATAATGAGTTCAACTGGACTTTTCCTGCATAGTCTTTTTAGCTGTCAATTTGTTGTTAAAGCTTCCTGGTTGCTTCTAAAAGTATCAAAGCCGCTCTCCTAAAGTAGTATGTTACTGATCACACGACACCAATCCCATCTGTCGAAGATTATTCTTTTGGTAGTATAGTTTGACTTATGTAATCAACAGTCTAGATGATCGTATGAAAATCAATGGCTATCATTGATTTCTCTTAGCACTATATATAACATAGCTCATTCTCAACATTTGTACGCTTGCTTGTATGAACAACACTGTGTAATATTGTTGAGTTAATCCAAATAGTACCGAGTATATTTTACTTCGTGTGTTACTATCTTATGCAAACAACTATTATTTACAAGTGTTAACCCGTTATAGTAGAGTGGAGATTAAATTAATTCCGCAATGTTAATCTTACAAGTAAATCTTATAATCTACAAAGTGTTAAATATCTCGATCCTACAATATGAACAAGTACGCCACGGATAAACCTATGAACTCATAAACGTTATGTTGACCCTTTTAGTAAATGGATTCTTAGGTGTTTGACTGCTGCATTCTTGTGTGGATGCCGTATCATATTAGGACCTACATCTTTTCATCTCATGGACTCATAGTCCCAGTCGAAACACTTATGAAGATTTATTTGCATAACATCTATTTGATGTCATGTTTATAAATCTTTTGAACAATTGTTTTTGTAAACTTATGGACAAAACCTACTAATAAATTCCGATGTGAAATGAAACTCCTTTTTGTCTTAAAACAACTCTTTTCGTTGAATCATTTAGAGGTCGTTCAATGTAACCTCGGAGATGATCCATGACGTCATATGCTCGACACAGCTTTTACATGGTGTGATAAACCAACCCTACTAGTTTGAGCACACAGGTTTAGATGAAGCTCTCGGGTTCGAACCGCGCAATACATTTTTTTTATTTGGGTAATATTTATATTATATTAATGTTATTCTGAGTTTTCTCCAAGTATCTAACCTCCACAATTGGTTTTTGCCATCACCCTTCACCGGGAGTACCCGGGTTCGATCCTTACCAGTGACATAATTTTTTTTCCCTTTTTTCCTTTTATTTTTTCTTCTATACTTTTTCTTTTTTCTTATTTCTTTTGTATTTTTTTCATTTTTCTTTTTTTATATTTCTATCCAATCGAGTTAGTTAAAAACCCACTATCTCATAAGATAGGCGTGGGTTTGATCCTCGCACGATCACTTTTTTTAATCTATCTTTTACTTTTAACTTTATTTTATTAAACTTTATTTTATTATTTACTTCAAATGTTGGGTTTTTAAAATTCATACCTTTTCATTTAGTATAAGCTTTCATAGATTTCATTAAATTATTAATAACCAAAAAAGATATTTAATACATAAAAAAGTTTTTATTTACTTTTTCCCCAATTACTTTTAGTACGTTATAAACGTTATTTTGAAACTTTTTTATTTCTAAAATTTCTTTTAACATTTAAATAAGTTTTGGCAACTTTTTTGCTTTCTTAATTTTTTACTCGCATAAGATTTATTATTTTCAGTATAAATTTATTAAAATATAAACCAAGTAAAAATCCAGCTTTAAAAAATGTTCTTTTACACTTTGCTTTATATATTTTTTGTTTCGTTCTTTTTACATAGGATATTTTTATATGTCTTTCGTTATAGATTGTATTCAAAACCGAGCGTTGTGACATAAATGTATAAATTTCATTTAATTGATCTTCCTTTTATAAGATGTTTTAAAATCAAATTGTATCGATTTTTTTTATTTCTTGCTACGATTTACATATGAGGTCTTCACTACAAGGCGTGACCGGTTAAACACCTAGTTATATATGTTGGGTTGTCTATCCGAAATTTTGTCGATAACTGTATGTGTCCGGACATGCAATGCTAATTTTACCAAATTAAGTTAAAATGTTAGTCACTTTAACTAGAACACGTTGGTCAAAGTTTGAGAGTTAACCTAAAAATTTGTCAAGTGTCACAGAGAAATTAGATATGTTACTTGACTTTAATTAGTAGTTGAGATTGAATTGGTGAGGAAAATTATGATAGAGGGGCATTTTAATATTGACCACTTTTGTTGACGTTTTCATCATTTTGTTTTAAACGTACATAACTGTTATATAGGATATTTTTATTTTTTAAATTACACCATAAATATGAACTTTTAATCTTTAAAACAAGTACAATATTGCTATATATAAATAAAAAATTTATGTTTTTCCGACTCCTTGTGTGTTCTAATGCGTCCATGTGTTTATTTGCTCATTATTGTGTATTTCTGTTTGTCATTGTGTTTATTTTAAATTATTAGTTTTGGACAACATAATTACGAAATAACACCATGGTATACTTCCAATATATAAAATACGATAATAAAATATTAACAAATTTTTTTAATGCATAAATAAATAAAGACAAAATAACTCGAAATGAGTTAAGACACAGAACACTGTGTTGTACACAATGACCTGAAACACAAGACACAATAATAATAATCTAAAAATAAGATACAATGAATTGAACGTAAGACATAATAACTAAAGTATATTATTTTAAAAAAAATAGAAACACGCATATTAAAGCCATAATTCTTCGTATATATTTTTAAATCTACAACTCTTCTTAGTTAATTAACTCAAATAATATATATTATATAGAGTTAAATACGACTTGTGTTCTCGAGGTTTGACGATTTTAACCCTTTGAGTTCATTTTTTAAATTATTAACACATCTCGTCTTGAGGTATACTTTTCGTTCAAATCTGGTCTAAGGTTTGCATTTCGTTGCCAATTGAGTCCTTGGGATTAACAGAGGTTAAATTTTTCTATTAAGTGGAAGGGCCATTTCAATCAATTTACAGATCAGGGACTAATTATGTATTTTATGTAATTTGTCAACTTTATTCTTCTAAAGAGGCTATTTATGTAACTTATATAATATATAAAAAAATCAATACAAAAACTTTATTTATATCTCTTTACCCAAGTTACCCTCCCTTTTCTTCCTCCCCTAAAATCTGAAAGTTCGATGGCTCCGATAGCGATAACAAGTTTTCCGGCGAAATCTTCGACCTCTGCCTCTTTCTTCTTCTCATAAAGACCTTAAATCCCATACTATCCGCCTCCACCACCTTAAATTCGAAGATAAAGCCGTCGCCGACAACCACCGCTATCTAGCGACGATTCCGTCTATCTCCACCACCTCTGTCTAAAGAAGATACCCCCCCCCCCCCAATACTTTTAAGTCTGTGGTGAAGCTATTCACCACGACCCTCAATTTTCAAACTGCGAACTTACTCGATTTTTAAAATTGTTGACTTCTGTAAAGTAAAAAATGACATGAAAATACATCAAATTGGATTGAATTACATCAAGTGAGTGATTTAGAGTCCATCTTAGACTCGATAAGAGCTAATGGATCTGATTTTTTTCATTTGGTGATTTGATTTTATTGAAAAGGATGTGTGAATGTGGGTATCAAACTTTAGTTGGCCCAGAAAAATTCGTGGTAAGAATAGCGGTGTTTTAAATAGTAGCCTAATTTGCAAATTAATCGCATAGTGGGCGGCGATGATTACGGGAGTTCAGTTCTTGTTTTGTTTCTCTTCCATGTAAGTTGCAAAAACCTTCATTCCTAAATCAATCGCACAAGATCAAGTATAAAACTCATCAGCAGCACAAGATCAAGGCTGAACCAGAAACACACCTTAGACGTATCTCTTTTATCCCGACGGAGATGGTTGTAGTGGCTTCTGAACCAGAGAAGAAAATGAATGGAAGTAGGTAAAGTGGTGGACGCAGCTGTTATATCTCCTTCGTATAGCCCGCTGCCGCTGCCGTTACATACGCGAGTAACCGCTCCAAATATGCTCTCTCCGGCGAGGGCTTTTGTTCCTCGCCAATCACGGCCAAAGAGAAACATGCCCAAGTACAACCGGATGTATGCTGGAGAAGAAAATAAACAATCCGGCGAAGCGGAGTTGTTAAGGGAAGGGGTGGTGAGTGGTGAGAGAGGGGATGGGTTTGACAAATTACATATTTTGTCCTTCTTATAAAATATATTTATTAATTTATAGATATAGTCCCTTATATGTAAAATTACTAAAACACCCTTATAGTTAACAGAAAAACTAACCCTGTTAGTTCTAGGGACTCAAATGGCAACAAAATACAAACCTTAGACCAGATTTGTTAATAATCTGAAAAATGAACTCAAGTAGTTAAATTGACAAATTACAGGGACTCAAATCGTATTTAACTCTATTATATATCTTGTCAAGCAAGCTCTTAATTGACATGGTATAATGATTATGAGTTTGGGATACTTGAAGCACGTTCAAGATATTACTAAAAGGGGTGTGTTGATAACGGTTTGTCAGGCCGTTTCAAATCCCCAACTTAGATTGATTTTGTAGTAGTGGAAGCTAGGGTTATCGAACCTAGGGAATATGTGGAAATTGACCAATTGATTAACTAAATTAACTAAAATTACTGATTAACCTAAAATTACCTACTTTGCCACTTAGCTGTTTTGATTGATTGGGTGAATTAACTAACAAATTAACTAACTTTAAACTAAAAACTTACTGGAACTATCAATTAAGAGAAACTAACCACTTTTGGATCCTGGTTGACTACCGATCTAGGCAAAACCTAATTACTTAGTTGTGACACATAGACATGCCCCCCAATTGCCTCCTTGACCTAATAACCTAAGTTCCTAATGGGCTGATTAGTCCTGCCGCAAGAAAGTGCTAGATCATGTCAGGGGACCACTAAAACCCTAGGTTACTAGTTAGATTAAACAATTTAGCATGCGGGTGTTCAACGGTTGCAAGGATTCCGAAACAACTAACTAAGCAATCGATTAGGAATAGAACGATTTTACCAACCAATCACCAAAAGCGGTTAGGGGTGATTAGCCGGACATAACTAAGTTAACAAACGAAAGCATAATGAAAAACTGCATTTAATTAAGTTACCGAATGAGTGTAAAACTTCAAAATCCTCAACAATGGTGGAACAAGTCGTAAACCCTCTGCTCTGGTCGAATACGAATGAAGAAGATTATCCTAATTACTTAACAAACAAGTTCAAATACCAAAACCCTAAATTTTCTTCTGTCGGCCAATTTGGGGCGTACCGCCCCAGATTATGCAATCCTGGGCGTACCTCCCGGTTTTATTCTTCCGGATTGTTTCCTTCTTTTCAGGGCGTACCGCCCTGGTCTCTGCATTTCTAGTCGTACCGCCCAGATCTTCATTTCAGGAAATTTTCTTCTTTTTCTTCTAAATCTTCACCCGCTTCTCGATCCTTTCTCGAACTTCGTACTGATCAGCTTCAGGCTCCTCATAACAGCTCCATTTTAGCTCATTTAACTCATGGTACCTCAAAACATAAAACCCGTGAAAATGCTATGTAATCCAACCATTATTATAAATAAATATGACAAATTAAGCACAATAATGACGACACATTGGACTAACATCACATCCCCACACTTGACTTTTTCCGTCTCGGAAAAACTGCCATGGAATCATAATTGAGAAAATCAACTCAAAATCATTCAACAATTTAATATTTATCAACCAATTCAATTCCACATTTCAAAAATGTATTCATATATACTAATTGCAACTGCCGATATTTCGGTCCGACTAAACCCAACCACTGATCTTTGAACCCCCAAGGTGTTTATAAATTACCAATCATTTGTATCAACCTGCCTATGTGTCCCACATTCAGAAAGTCCTAGCTTAATCTACTCCCGACTCAAATTCGGTCAAAGCAAAGGGTAATAAAGATGAAATATTTAAATTTTCCCCACCCTAGTTAAACCAGATACTCATATATCCCAAGAATGATGGATTTGGATGGATAAGTGAAGTTGTTTGAGCATTTATTTGACTACTGATGCTTCTTTTTTTTCATTTTCTTTTTCGTTTTTTTTTCTTTTTTTTATAGTTGGTTAATTTTAACTATACTTACCAACGGACATCATCAGAGGCATTCTTTCACAAGGTCTTACCCCCGAAATCATACGTGAGTGTTTTGCCCGTGAGATCCGGAACATCATCAGAGGCACTCACCACGGGATACTATCCTTAGTTCGTACGTGAGTATTTTGTCCCTTCACTCTAATTCATTAACCAATTTATTACCTAATATGCTCAAATATGGAAAGATGGGGCGCCGTTATTTCTCGGATTTGCTTTCGCAAAAAGATCATAACGTGCCAAGTTATTCTGAGGATATATAAGTCTCTAATTTAAAAAGGTCTTTTTCCTCCTAATTATCAGTTTCAATCTTACTCTAACTCCTAAAATGGGAACCCACTAGCAAACTGAATTAATTACATATTTATACACAAATAAACACCAAGGGATAATTAAGCTTTACTAAATCAGCTGGGCCTATCGAAACATCACAAATTAACTATATTTTCCATTCTCTCCTTTTCTTACCACTTTTCCCTTTCTTTTTTGATTTATATCTTAATTTTTATTCTGAAAATCGACTCCCAATTGTACTATCATTTTCCATGTACCGGAAATTTTCCTCAAACAGATTTTGACTCAAAACCTAAAACTAAAAATGACTCAAAAAAATGGAAAATCTTTTTGTATTTTTTTATGTTTTTCAATTTTTTTAATATAAATAACATAACTACCTAAGAATTCAAACAACTTTAAAATTAAAAATAAAACTGACGTCCTGTCCCCCTCCCCACACTTAAGATCGACATTGTCCTCAATGTGATAGGAAACACGCACATGACGAATATACAGACACGAACGATAAAAGAAAATAGAATAAGAAATAAAATGCAACCACAAAATAAAAGGAAAATACATAAATAAAAAGAAAAAGATACAAGTTGGAACAAACTCCCCTGATAACATCGTGAAAGCTCCTCAGAAGTCGTGCCAACACCCTCTCGTAACAGATCGTGAATTCCAGAAATCGGATGGAAGAAGTAATGGAAGGATTTCACATCTCACTCACGGTGCTACCAAGAAACATAAACATCATACCAAATATATACAATCAAAAAGGAAAGCACAACCACCCCAACCGGTTACCCCGTACAGTACCCCCAGTTATCATATAGTATAATATCATACAGACCATGATCTAGTAAAAACAAAATAACCAAAAAGTACAAGGTAAGCGAAACAAAACCGATCAGCAGTGGTAGTGAAATCAGCATCCAAGCACCCTACTCCTCATCATCACCACCAGCATCTCCTCCAGCATCTCCCTCATCACCAACATCAGCACGAGCCTCATCACCAGCATCTCCAGCACCAGCATCATCACCTCCCTCAGGCTCATCTCCAGCACCCTCAGGCTCCTGAAAGAAATCAGGAATAGGCATACCCTGATGGGTCATCATACAGCGCATAGCCCTCTCAATCCTCTCAAAACGAACATCCACATAATCTAGCACTGTCTCCTGAACCACATCCAATGTAACCTGATCAGCCCTCGGCGGCCTCTCTGATCTCGGCCTCAACGGCCTCTCTACCTGGTGTAAAATCCTATGCCGCCTCGCGGCCCTAGCAGCCTCATCACCCTGCACAATCACATCCCGAACGGCCTCCCACTGCGGTGGATCAGTCATAGTAACCATGGATGCTAGCCGCATATCACCTAACTCATAAGGAGAAGTCTCAGCCCCGACAGTCAAATGGGTCTCCAAATACCTATCCGGCTCAAACACCCCTAACCTCCTAGCCAACCTAGTAACATAGGGCCCCATACTCAAATGAACGCCCTTCCCCGACGTCCTCCTCCTCGCAAACGATGAAATCAAAACCCCAGCGATGTTGAGGTCATCACCCTCAACGATCGAACGCAGCACCGCCAAATCAAGTTTCGTGACCTTCTCGACGCCAGATCGACGACCGATAATGGTACACGCAACTATCCTGTGAACATAACGCAGCACTGGATCTCTAATCTGTGACTCCACCACACTATCCAAATACGGGACCGATCCAATCGCATCCCAAAATGCAGCCAGCTGCAAATCAGTAACCCCCTATGGATGTGGTCGGCTAAAAAGCCCCCTCGGCAGCTCTGCAAACGCCGGCGCCTCAACCTCCTCCTGGGTGTACAACCCGGACACGACCGCGAACTCTGGAATGCTCATGTGATGAGTCCGACGGCCTAAAGCAAAAGATAAGGCGTTCCCATCGCCAAACTTCCCCGGACCCACCTGAAAAGTCGACAGAAACTCGACAGTCAGCTCCACGTACTGGTGGTCATCCGGGGTCAACGCCCGCCTCCATCGGTCAGTGATCAATCCTCGAATCCTCTCTAGCTGCCCAACCTGAGCCAACAACCCCTAGTCAATCGTGCGATGGTGCAACAGCGGCATCTCTATAAACCTCTGCATCTGTCTATCCTCATGCGAATCCCGTGCGAACCGCAGCAAAGAATGCTGTCGGTGATCCCTCCTAGCGACGGGTGGCGGCGGCATATCAGCCTCTGGCAGGATCTCTGGCCCCCAGTAGTTGATTATCCTCCTACGAAATGGTGGAACCGGAACAGCAGCCTCCGGATCTCCGCGCCTCCTCCTCTTGGGACCTCTACGTTCGAAACTAGAGCCCGGTTGGTCCGACATCCTGATTCAAACAAGTTAGCACAAAACAATAATAATAATAATATCAAGCGGGCCGTCCTGCAATTAACTTCCACATTTCACAAACTATTTTTGTATTTTTCGATATTTTAATTTTTTTGGTTTTTTCAAAATTTTATAAAGAAAAACAAAAATTAAACTAAAAAGAAAAATAAAACTGAAAGTGAAAATTAAAAACGACAAAATTGCATTTTGGGAAAAATTGTAAAATTCTGTTAAAACTCTCCCAGGGCGTACCGCCCAGAAGTGATGAAAATTGGGCGGTACGCCGCCCAATTTAATTCGCAGGAACCCTAATATCCATTTGGGGCGTACCGCCTCCAATGTTGGAGCCCTAGGCGGTACGCCGCCCAATTAATCGCCGAAAAAATTAAAATCGGTCACAACCGATCCATCTAAAACTAATCCACACTCCGACAACCTCAATATCTCACACAAATCGGTTAACAATCGGTTCCATTCAACAAATTTAAACAAAAACTACTCTAAACATCGAAAATTAACTAATCAACTACATATACTAACAAAAAACAAACGGGAAAGGGAACCTGGATGCTCGAAATGAAGAAAAATGCGCTCGGTGTTCGGTGTTCGTGCAAACGGCCGGCAAGAACGCCGCGCGGCGGTTGATGGTGGTGTAGCTCGGCGGTGGTGTGCGAATTGTGGTGGATGAGTGTCGCGTGTGCGAGTGTTGGTTGGGTGGTAGAGTAGCTCGACGGTGCCGCGGTGGTGTTCGGTGGTTAGCGGTGGTGGCAGCTCTCGTTTTTTGATCGAGAGAGAAAGGGGCGGTGGTGTTTGGTGAAAAACCGACCCACCGCCTGTTTTGTTTATTTTTTTCTACGTTCAAAATCCGGGCGTACCGCCCAAATTGGCATTGCGGTGGGCGTACCGCCCCGATTTACAATTCGATTTTTTAAGAAAATTTCCGGGCGTACCGCCCTGGATTGGTTCATCCTGGGCGTACCGCCCTTGCCTCTTTTTGGCAGAAAGTTTGGAAAATTTTGGAGCCTAAAAAATTTTCTATCTCTGGAAAGACACCACTTTTGTACCACCGAGCATGTGTACTGCAAAATTTTCATTAAAACTTACCTGGAATGCAGTTTGTGGCACAAATTCACTCCCGAGCTTTCCGATTTCCTGAAAACACACCAAAAACGTAAAATCTAACAAAACTACCAAAAAACACACGAAAATGAAACGAAGAACAAACCGCTGGGTTGCCTCCCAGTTAGCGCTAAGTTTTTAAGGTCTTCAGCCAGACCGTACTTCCCTTTCACGTTTCCGGGCTTTGAGAAGCGGGCGCCAAAAAGTAATCGTCTTTGTCGACTTGCCCGTGAATGTCTGCCGAGTCCAAGTACGACTTCAACCTGTGCCCATTAACCACTTGCTTCAGATGGTCGTCCAGGTCTTCAATCTCGAAATTACCATACTCCCCCACACTTGTGATGATGTACGGCCCCGTCCATTTGCTTTTCAGCTTACCTAGAAACAATTTCAACCGTGAGTTAAATAACCATACCTTTTGACCTACCTGCAAGTCCATCTTCTTCAATCGTGCATCATGCACTTTCTTCATCTTATTCTTGTAAGCGGATGCACTCTCATACGCTTCATCGCGTAACTCTTTCAATTCTCCCAGTTAGAGCTTCCTATCTCTACCTGCAGCATCATAACTCATATTAACTTCTTTAACAGCCCATAATGCTCTGTGAGCTAACTCAACAGGTAAATGACATCCCTTCCCATAGACCAACCGATAGGGAGTGGTTCCAATAGGCGTTTTAAAAGCAGTGCGATACGCCCACAAGGCGTCATTCAATTTGGAAGACCAATCCTTGCGGTCGATTCGCACAGTTTTCTGCAAAATTTCTTTGATTTGCCGATTGGAAACCTCCACTTGACCACTTGTTTGCGGATGATATGGAGTTGCAATTCGGTGGTCTATGCCATATTTCTTAAGTAGTTTGCCAAATTGAAAGTTCTTGAAATGAGATCCCCCATCACTTATGATCACACGAGGGATTCCAAACCTAGAAAAAATGTTTTATTGGACGAATTTGCAAACTACACTATGGTCATTGGTCTTAGTAGCAATGGCTTCTATCCATTTGGACACATAATCTACCGCTACTAGAATGTAAAGAAAACCATTAGAGTTAGGGAAAGGGCCCATAAAATCTATGCCCCAAATATCAAAAATCTCTACAACCAAAATTGGTTGCAAGGGCATCTCATCACGCTTTGTGATGCTTCCCATCTGCTGACATCTCGTGCAATGCTTCACGAACTCAAACGCATCTTTGAAAAGTGTGGGCCAAAACAATCCGGATGAAAGAACCCGGTGACCCGTCTTCTGCCCACTAAAGTGGCCTCCCCATGCTGATGCGTGTACCAACTCTAACACCGTTTGTGCCTCCGACTCCGGTACACATCTCCGGATTACTTGATCCGGTCCTACCTTGAACAAATCCGGTTCATCCCATATGTACTTGTGTGCTTGGGATTTCAAATGCACCTTCTTTCTCCTGGGCCAATGTTCCGGAACTGTACCTGCAGCCAAATAATTCACAATATGAGCATACCAAGGCAAATGAGAAACACTTTATAATTGTTCATCAGGAAAAGTCTCATTGATGCTCCATTCATCTTCTTCTGCTTCAATGTGGGGCAATCGGGACAAATGGTTCGCCACCACATTCTCACTACCCTTCTTGTCTCTAATCTCCAGATTGAATTCCTGCAACAAAAGGATCCACCGAATGAGCCTCGGCTTGGCATCCTTCTTCTCCATCAAGTACCGAACCGCACTGTGGGCCGAATACACTATCACTTTACTTCCCCAAATATAGGACCTGAACTTATCAAGAGCAAACTTTACTGCAAGTAATTCTTTTTCAGTGGTAGTATAATTCAATTGAGCCCCATCTAAAGTTTTACTCGCATAATAAATCACAACCGGTTTTTTATCTACCCTTTGACCCAAAACCGCCCCAACAGCAAAATCAGATGCATCACACATAATTTCAAAAGGCGTAGACCAATCGGGTGCTTGCAACACTGGTGCCTCAATTAATTTATTTTTCAAAGTGTGAAAAGAATTTAAACACTCATCATTAAAATCAAAGACTTCATCTTTTAACAACAGTTTGCAAAGAGGTTTAGTAATTTTGCTAAAATCTTTAATGAACCTCCTATAAAAACCGGCATGACCTAAAAATGCCCTAATGCCCTTAACATTCGTGGGAGGAGGCAAAGTTGAAATTACTTTGATTTTTGCCCTATCAACCTCAATCCCGCGACTTGACACCACGTGTCCCAACACGATCCCCTCTTGAACCATAAAATAGCTCTTTTCCCAACTTAACACTAGATTAGTTTCTATGCAACGCTCTAAGACTCGTGTTAATTGGTTCAAAAAAGACTCAAATGATGTACCAAAAATCGAAAAGTCGTCCATAAAAATTTCAAGAGAATCCCCGATCATATCAGAAAAAATAGCCATCATGCATCTTTGAAAAGTGGCTGGGGCATTACACAAACCGAATGGCATCCTCCGGAAAGCAAAGGTGCCATAAGGACAAGTAAAAGTGGTCTTTTGTTGGTCATCGGGGTGAATGGCAATTTGGTTGTACCCCGAATAACCGTCTAAAAAACAATAAAACTTTTGACCGGACAACTTCTCAATTATTTGGTCAATGAAAGGTAGAGGAAAATGGTCCTTGGAAGTTGCGGAATTCAACTTCCTATAGTCAATGCAAATTCGCCACCCGGTTACCGGTCGGGTGGCTATTTCCTCACCTTTCTCGTTCCTTACTATTTGGATTCCCGCTTTCTTAGGAACGGTTTGAGTTGGACTTACCCATGTTGTGACAACTGTAACTTCCCAAGTTAACCCCGTTAAGTTTTTCCGTTAGTTCCGTTAACGAACCCGAGACCCGTTATTTGAATGATTACATTTTTATACATGTTTATTTGCTAATTAATTTTAGTAACTTGTTTCGTGAACTTATTTCGTGATCTTATGTGTTAATTGTGAAAATTTGCATTTTTATGCGAAACCGGGCTTCGTGTGTAAATTTGCATTTTTATGTATAAATGATAAATTTATATAACCCGACTAAATTTTACATACTAAATGATTTAAAAACATTTAGAAACATTTTTAGAAGTTTTACTTTACAACTTCTAGTTAAAAACCCATTTAAAATGAGTTCTATGCCTTAAATGATTAAAAGAAAACTTGAGGGACCAAAGGTGTAACATTTAATTAAAAGAAATCTGCATTTTATCTTCCTCCCCACCCTCACTTCACGACATCAGCTCCTCTCCCCCTCTTCTTCACGATCAAAACACACACACACACACCCACTTACAAAAATCGCGAAATCAAGCACAAAGGAGCAAAAATTCGGAGTTTGGAAGCTCAATCAAGCTCCTAGAACACTCAAGCCAGCTTCCTCTTCTCCTCTTCTACTCCTACTCGCGATTTCTACCTCCAATTTGTAAGCCCTAACTTTTTGAATCCGAAATTTGTTGTTGCATGTGTGTTCTATGGTGTTTTTATGCTAAATGGTGAGCTATTATGCTCTTGATTCATGTTTTAGGTTGAGATATGTTAGTTTATGATTTAGGACAGATTTGTAATGAGTTTTAATTCTGGGTTTTGAGCTTGAAATCTGCTATGTGTGCTTTTGTATGATTGTTGGGTGTTTGGTTATGGAAATTGGGTGTAATGTGCTTAATTGCTAGCTCAAGGTTGAGATTTTGATATGAATATGGTATGATCTTGTTAGGAACAGAAATTGCATGATATTATGGTCATAAACTTGTTGGTAGGTGTTAATTTGATCAAATGTTAGCATAGAGTTGAAATGCTAGTCATGGGCAAACTTGGAAATTTCTAACAGCTTTGACCAGAATTTTTGGTCAACTTGCAGCTGTCATAACTTACTCAATTTTCATCGAAATCAGTTGATTCTTTTTCCCTAGTAAAGTATTGTGTCTTAGCTTTACAACGGCTACTCGCACACTTTCTAAAACCTCCGTTTGGTCACTCAAAACACAGCTGCAAGTCGGGTACTCAAAGCTGTCATTTTCTGTGAAAAGTGGACTTTTCATTTTGGTTGAGCATGTTAATCTTGTTCTAATGGTGTGTTTGCTATCCGTAAATGATGTTAATATATTAAAAGTAAGATCTGGAGATGTTGGTTCATAAATTCCAAATTTTGAATGAGATATGCAAGTTTTTCATTTCCTTTAACTAGTTTACTAAACACTAAAATGTGCCAACTTCCGATGTGCATAACTTCTTCGTTTCTCAACATTTTTAGTTGATTCTTTTTGCTACAATTCCTAAATGACATGTAGTATATGCCTGTAAAATTAAAGGATCTAATTCCAAGTATTGTGGATTTTAGCTATGCCACTAGCTAAGTGCTTGAAGTTTGACTTTCTGGGTCAACTTTGACTCAAATTTCAATTGCTTGATTTTCTCCCAATTTGGGACTTGTATGTGCATTGAGTGACTTGTATGATTGCATGAAACATGTTTAGGTGCTTACGTGCTAGTTTCGTCCTTGCGACACCTTCTAATTTCATTAGACCATATTTATCCGAATAGGTTGACTTTGACCAACCTGTTGAACCAAGTGCTAGGTACCAGTGCACCCTAAGGTGAGTTTCACTTACTATTATTGTTATATCTGGTTTAGGATGATAACGCACAGATAGTTGCATCCGGTAAAGGATGGCAACCCAACGGTAAAGGTATTTCTTTACTTGAGTAATCTTCCGACAAAATATCATATGTTGCACTGAATTGCTTTATTTATAAAAAGTCCTTACATTCGGGCCGTTAATATACAATAGCGAGGTAATGTTGAGTAGTACTACTGGGGATTGACAACCCCGCTCAGCGGTGCACGGGATGCACCCTCCGACTGGCGGTCGGACTGAGATCAATGTTAGCCTACCCACCGTGATCCGGATGGACACGGGAAGGCAAGGTTCATAGGTATCCCCTATCCAAACATTGTCAGCTTCGGTTACGAACGATTCAGGTGTGCATAACTATAGGCTAGCTACCTACGATATGGAACTTTACTGGCCCTATGATTAATGATTGTGTTTTACCTGTCTTTATTCATACATTAGGTCTACATGTGGCGTGTAGACCGCCTTAGTGAACTCACCAGCCTTGGCTGACACTTGATTGTTGTTTTCTTTTCAGGTCGTTAGGAGGATCATGGACAGCACCGGAGGCGGCAGTACTTCTTATGGATACCTTTTGAAAAACCCGGAATTTCAAATATTTAAATCCATCGTTTTGTAACACCATAACTGCAAACTTTATTTATGCTTCCGCTGAACTGTTAAACTTACTGTTTTGGACTGTAACTTAAACCTTATGCTAACTTTTAAACCCCGTTATGGTTTGGTTGTAACTGAAGTCTGGGATCCTGGTCTGGATCACACCCCACACGGTTATACTCCGTTAGTGGAAATTAGGGGTGTGACACATGTGCTATCGGAGATAGGGTAAATAATACCTGCATCAAGCCATTTAAGTATCACCTTCTTGACTACCTCTCGCATGTTTGGGTTAAGCCTCCTTTGCGCATCTCTCGCAGGCTTTGCTCCTTCCTCGGTAATGATCTTGTGCATGACTATGGACGGACTAATTCCTTTCAAATCTGCAATGGTCCATCCAATAGCCGCCCGATGCTTCACCAATACCTTCATTAGCTCTTCCTCCTGCTCCTGAGTCAAACCTGAAGAAATAATAACAGGAAGAGTGTTATTTTTGCCAATAAAATTATATTTCAAATGTTTAGGAAGTTCTTTAAGTTCAAGAGAAGGTGGTGATTCAAGTGAAGGCTTCAATTGTGAATCGATATGCTCCGGTAAGCTCTCCACTTGAACAGACCATGGTGGTCTTTGGTCTCGCAATGCCATCAACTCGTGGCTCTCATCTTCTGCTTCCATCTCCTTGACCATATCTGCATAACCCCTGCCAAACAAAGCAAACTCCTCGGGGGTCCCATCCTCCTCATTAAAAGGGAAAAAAGGAGGCATAAGACCATCAACAATTTCAGCCCGAAAGCATTCATCGTCGTCCCGAGGGTTAGTCACATTACCAAAAACACTTAACCGCATTTTACGGTTCCCAAAAGTCATATCAACGGTACCCGACCTACAATCAATTTGTGAATGACTAGTAGCTAGAAAAGGTCGACCCAAAATTACCGTTGGTTGAGCGGTTTTTTCAACAGACACATAATCAAGAACCAAAAAGTCTACCGGATAGAAAAATTCATTAACTTTGACAATCACATCCGATAAAATTCCCCGGGGAAGCTTAGGGGTCAAATCAGCCAAAATCACCGTAGTGTTAGCCTTTTTCAAAGGTCCAAAATCGTACTGATCGTACAAGCTCCCCGGTAAGATACTCACACTCGCTCCAAGATCCAAAAGGGCACGGGTCATTTGAAAGTCACCAACTTGAATTGAAACTATTGGTGCCCCAGGATCTTGGAGTTTCTTGGGCAAAATCCCTGAAATTATGGCACTCACATCCGCATTTGCATCAAGCTGTTTCGGAATTTTGTAATTCCGCTTTTGAGTGCACATGTCTTTCAAGTACTTTGCGTAAGCCGGAATTTGCCTAATTGCATCTAAAAGGGGAAGATTGATTTTAACTTGTTTAAAAATATCCCACATCTCATCTTGTTGTGGGCCCCGTTTAGATGTTGTTTTCTGATTAGGTTCAATTAAGGCTTTTGGAAAAGGGACCGACTTTTTCTGTTCAACCACCTCATTATCTATCACCCTATTATCTGATTCATTAAAAGTTACTTTCTTTATGTTCCTAGGGTTACTAGACTCGGTTGCAACAGACTTTGGGGTTGTTTGGTCGGTTTCCGGCTCACTTTCATCGTCACTTACCCAATCCTCCACTACCCCATCAACTTGCGGTGGAGGTGTCCCCACCTTATTATCTACGGACTTACCTGATCGCAAGGTTGTGATCTTGTTGATTGGCACATGTCGCGTGTTCTTCGAACTGGAAGGTTGATTCTGTTGATGTTGTGGGTTGATGGTGGTGTCGCTCGGCAATCTTCCCATATCCCGCTTTGATGACTCGGCCGCCAATTGGCCCAATTGTTTCTGAAATGCTCCCATGGTTTTTTCTTGGAGCTCGAACTTCCGGTCAAACCCTTGAACTTTATCGAATAGCTTCTTTTGACCATATGCAATTGAGTTCACTTTCTCCATTAAGGCGGCAAACTGAGTTTGCATCCCATCGTCTGGTGCCGGTTGGGCTTGTGGGTAGCTCCTTTGGGGCGGATTTCCACCTTGAGTGTAGGTGTTCCGTTGGTAGCCCCCTTGATTATACCCGGATGTCCGACCTTGATATTGCGTTGGAGCTCCACCCTGCACATTAGAAGTTTGAAAGTTAGGATTCAACTGATTATTAGCATTACCGTACCTAAAATTTGGATGGTTGCGAAGGTTAGGATGGTAAGTGTTGGAGTTCATGGCTCCTTGCACATAGTTGACATCTTCACTCTGCTGCACCCCGATTGAACAAGAACCAGCTGAATGTCCCAACTCGCCACAACTAGTGCACACCGGAATTTGCGCACTTGCCTTCACCTCTTCGGGTACTCCCCCCAACTTCATATGTGCTACCTGTTTCTCCAAGAGGAGGTTCTGTTGACGGAGCTTCTCTATCCTTTCCTCCGCCTCATAGTCGACCGATTTGACCGAGGCGGATCTCGATCGTCTTCCGTTTTGAGCAAGCCGCTTGGAGGTGGCACTCAATCTTTCAATGTACCCCCAATCCACCTCTTCCGTGTTAGTCAATAAGGTCCCATTGCTGATGGAGTTCAAGTCTCGGATATCCTCTGGAAGGAGACCATCATAAAATGCTTTAATGAGATCCCAAGTGTCTATTCTGTGATGTGGGCACTTGCGCAACATGTCCTTAAACCGAGTGAATGCCTCGTGAAATGGTTCTCCGGTGTGTTGTTGGAAGGATCAGATCTCTTCTTTGACCTCACTGGTTTTGCTCATCGGATAGTATTCTTCAAGGAACACTTCTTGCATTTGCACCCAAGTATAGATGCTACTGGGGGTTAGACTCTCGAACCATCTCCTTGCTCGATCTTTGAGGGTATATGGGAAAAGCATTAGCTTGACATCGTCCTGTGTAAACCCCGTGGCTCCAATAGGTATGCATATGGACTCGAAGCTATGAATGTGATGATATGGCTCTTCAGTTCTCTTCCCATAGAATTCTGGCAAATGGTTTAAGTATTGAGGTCGGACCTCAAATGCTCTTCTATTGTCCCCAATTGGCGTGACTACTGCTGATGCACTTGGAACGACTATTGGCTTAAATTGACTAGCCACTCCCTGAACCGGCGGGTTTTCTACCAATCTTGGGACTCCTCCTTCCATTTGAAGACGAGCTCCCCCATTGTTGAATTGTGGAACTCCTCTTGGGGGGGGAAGCTCTTCGCCCTTGTGGTGCAACATTTGCCTGTGGAGCTCGTGCTCTGTTCCTTGGAACTTCAACCGGCGGTTCCTCTCTATACCCATATCCGTCTTCATCTTCATTTTGGTCATACCCGTCTTGCCAATCCTGTTCCTCATACATTGGGTTTTGTCGGAATTGGGGTTGGTTAGCTTGTCGGGGTTGTTGTTGTGGGGCCTGGCGGAATATGGGTTGTCGTGGTGCATCGCGGAAGATGGGTTGTTTTGGATACCTAACCCGATAGTGATAACCTTCCTCCTCATGGTGTAAGGATTTCGGAGACAAGGATGGAAGAGAGTCGTGCCCATGTACCCGAAATGGTGGGATATGAACCGGAGGAATGTTTTGTGGCATGGCGGGGTTCACTGGTTCATTTTGTGGTTGGTTTTGTGGTTGGTTGCGGTCTTGATTGAGGTTTTGATTTGGGTGTGGATTTTGGTTGGGAATTGGGTCTTGGTTGATGTTATCATTTAGGTTAGGGTTCTGATTGGGATTTGGGTTTTGGTGTATGTTGGCATTTTGGTTGGGGTTTGGATTTTGGCCCTCCATGGTTCTTCTGTTTCTTTGCTCTGCTCGGTTCTGCCGAGCTGTTCTCTCAATCTCCGGATTGTATATCAACGGTGATGTCTTGCGGGAATGCCGCGTATGCATGCAATTTCACCTAAAACCTGCAAAATCGGTCACAAAAGAGCAAACCAATTACGTAGCACTGTTCCAGGGGGTGTAAATAATGCAATCGAACAGGAAAAATCAAAACTTGGATGGACAAAAATCTCAAAACTTTCTGTGAAAAAAGGTCCAAGGCGTACCGCCCAGGAATGAGAATTCTGAGGCGTACCGCCCAGAAATTGATTTCGACAAAAATTAATTTTTTTTTTAGTTGCAGAAAGTAATTACTGGAATAAAAACACTATTTTTGGGTTTTTTGAATTTTTTTGAAAAATAAAACAAAAATGCAAATTAAACGAAAATCAACTAATCAAAAAGCGCACTAATTCCCCGGCAACGGCGCCAATTTGATAACGGTTTGTCAGGCCGTTTCAAATCCCCAACTTAGATTGATTTTGTAGTAGTGGAAGCTAGGGTTATCGAACCTAGGGAATATGTGGAAATTGACCAATTGATTAACTAAATTAACTAAAATTACTGATTAACCTAAAATTACCTACTTTGCCACTTAGCTGTTTTGATTGATTGGGTGAATTAACTAACAAATTAACTAACTTTAAACTAAAAACTTACTGGAACTATCAATTAATAGAAACTAACCACTTTTGGATCCTGGTTGACTACCGATCTAGGCAAAACCTAATTACTTAATTGTGACACATAGACATGCCCCCCAATTGCCTCCTTGACCTAATAACCTAAGTTCCTAATGGGCTGATAAGTCCTGCCGCAAGAAAGTGCTAGATCATGTCAGGGGACCACTAAAACCCTAGGTTACTAGTTAGATTAAACAATTTAGCATGCGGGTGTTCAACGGTTGCAAGGATTCCGGAACAACTAACTAAGCAATCGATTAGGAATAGAATGATTTTACCAACCAATCACCAAAAGCGGTTAGGGGTGATTAGCCGGACATAACTAAGTTAACAAACGAAAGCATAATGAAAAACTGCATTTAATTAAGTTACCGAATGAGTGTAAAACTTCAAAATCCTCAACAATGGTGGAACAAGTCGTAAACCCTCTGCTCTGGTCGAATACGAATGAAGAAGATTATCCTAATTACTTAACAAACAAGTTTAAATACCAAAACCCTAAATATTCTTCTGTCGGCCAATTTGGGGCGTACCGCCCCAGATTATGCAATCCTGGGCGTACCGCCCGGTTTTATTCTTCTGGATTGTTTCCTTCTTTTCAGGGCGTACCGCCCTGGTCTCTGCATTTCTAGGCGTACCGCCCAGATCTTCATTTCAGGAACTTTTCTTCTTTTTCTTCTAAATCTTCACCCGCTTCTCGATCCTTTCTCGAACTTCGTATTGATCAGCTTCAGGCTCCTCATAACAGCTCCATTTTAGCTCATTTAACTCATGGTACCTCAAAACATAAAACCCGTGAAAATGCTATGTAATCCAACCATTATTATAAATAAATATGACAAATTAAGCACAATAATGACGACACATTGGACTAACATCATGTGTATTCTTTTTTATGATTTCTAAATTAGTCAAAGATGTCAAATTCAGTATAAATGATTGCAATCACGTCTTAGAAAGACTTCTAGGATGTTAAATATCTGACTTTTGAAATATATACATATCATGTCACGGGTGGGGTTATTGTGAGAAGTTTAGTTTGGATAAGAAGGATAAGAAGGAATCATAGCCATTAGATCTTCAATTAAATGAAGATCTATGGCTTAAAATTTCCCTGGGTAAATTAGAGAGAAAAACAAAAGAAAATAAAATATGGAAGGGTATTTTTGACTTTTTATCAAATTTTCCCCATTTTTTAAACATTCATAACTTTTAGATACGACATTATTTTTTTTTTAAATTACACCATAAAAACGAGCGTTTTTTTATCTTTAAAACGCGTATAGTGTTGCTATATAAAAAATTAAATTTTTTTTACTCTTTCGATTGTATCAAAATGTTCAGATCATTGTGTCATTGTGTCGTTGTGTCATTGTGTCAAAATGTTCAGATCATTTTGTCATATTGTGTCAAAATGTTCAGATCATTTGTGTCATATGATGTTAAAAACCGAAAAAGTAATTTTTTTTATTTTATATATAGCAACACAATATATATACTTTTGACACGACGACACAATGACACAATGATCTGAACATTTTGACACAATGATGTGTCAAAATGTTCAGATCATTGTTTCATATGGTGCCAAAAACCGAAAGAGTAATTAATTTTATATATAGCAACACTATATATACTTTTGACACGACGACACAATGACACAATAATCTGAACATTTTGATACAATGACACAATGATGTGTTAAAATGTTCAGATCATTGTTTCATATTGTGCAAAAAATTGAAAGAGTATTTAATTTTATATATAACAACATTATATATACTTTTGACACGACGACACAATGACACAATGATCTGAACATTTTTGACACAATGACACAATGACCTGTGTCAAAAATCGAAAGAGTAATTTTTTTTTTCATTTTTTATATAGCAACACTATATGCGTTTTAAAGATAAAAAATGCTCGTTTTTATGGTGTAATTTTTTTAAAAAAATAATGTCGTATATGAAAGTTATGAATGTTTAAAGAAAATGGGGGAAGTAGATAAAAAGTCAACAAAAGTGGCTAAGACTAAAATACCACTCCTTCCTTTTTTATTAGATCAAGATCTAATGGCTGAAATTCATTCTCATCCTTCTTATCCAAAATAAATTTCTCATTTGAACCTCTCTCATCATGTCACGTAATAACTTTGTAAAAAATATTTTATTGTACAATTATGAGTTTGGGATAGTGAAGCCTCGGATTCAAAATATGACTAAAATGGTACTCTTAAGTCGTTTGTTTTCTTTTTTATGGTTTTCTGAATTAATCAAAGATGTCAAATCCGGTATAAATCATTACAATCACATTTTAAAAAGACTTCTAGGATATTGAATATTTGAGTTTTAAAAATATATACATATCATGTCACGTAATAACTTTGTAAAAAAATATTTTATTGTGTACAAGATGAAATTTTACAACCAAAAAATGAATTCACTTTGGCTTCTGTATGAGATTTGATTCTGGGGTTTCCCCTTTCATCTTCATTTTCCTTCCGCCATTAATTCCCAGAACCTTCCTATAACCTTTTGGACAAAAGATGTAATTAATTACGTGTTGATTGGGTCATTCTCGTTGAAAAGCGACTAATTTCAACACCATCGCAATCATCGTTGACGGGACAAAGAACATCAAAAACAAAAAGACCCAGATGTTGCCAAATCGTCCGTCAATTACCCCTATTAATTAAACAACCTTGATGGCGCTCTAGGGTTTCTTCATTATCATCGATTTCTTCTGGGTCTGATCGCCTCTGTGGTTTCTCTCAGGACTTTTCACAAACAGGTGGTGTGCGTCCAAGGTTTGATCCAGCTCCGGCCCCTGTGGCCATTGAAACTTGAAGTTGTTCGAGTTTCGGCGACATGGGTTGTGTTTGTTGCAAATGTCGTCGCCGATCTCCGTCGTCTTGGTCCGATGGTGGCAAGAAAATCATAGGGAAGAAAGATAAAAACGCTAGTTCCGACGAGTTGTTCGAAGTCATCCCCATTCCGTCACACAATTTCAAACTGGAGTGTGCTGTGCTCACACGACGCGGGTATTATCCCGACACACCTAATAAAGAAAATCAAGATTGTTTTTGCATCAAAACGTGCATTCAAGGAAACCCTAATGTCCATTTTTTTGGTGTTTTTGATGGTCATGGTCACGCCGGAAAACAGTGTTCAAATTTCGTCAAATCCAGACTTGTTGAGATTCTTTGTAGTATAGATACGTTGGTCCAAGATCCTGTTCATGCTTTTAACTTAGCTTTTTCAACAACTAACACCGAGCTTCATGATAACCCCGAAATTGATGATTCCATGAGTGGTACAACTGCAATTACAGTTCTTGTGATCGGCGACAAGCTTTTCGTCGCTAATGTGGGTGATTCGAGAGCTGTGATCACTCTCAAAACCGGTGATCATGGTCTTGTTGTTGCGCATGATTTGTCGCAAGATCAGACTCCTTTTCGGAATGATGAGTGTGAGAGGGTGAAAGAATGTGGGGCTAGGGTTTTGAGTGTTGATCAGGTTGAAGGGGTTAAAGATCCCAGTGTCCAGTCATGGGGCGATGAAGAGAATGCGGGTAGTGATCCGCCGCGGTTATGGATGCGAAACGCGATGTACCCCGGGACTGCTTTTACGCGTAGTGTGGGTGATAGTATTGCGGAGAAAATTGGTGTTGTGGCGGTTCCTGAAGTTTCGGAGGTTCAACTCACGGCTAATAACCCGTTTTTCGTACTTGCAAGTGATGGTGTGTTTGAGTTCCTATCTAGCCAAGCTGTCGTTGATATGGTACGCTTACAATTGTCATTATATACTAACCTGACCCAACATGATGGTTTTTGATCTATTGTTGTTTAGGTTGATAGATACATGGATCCGAGGAGCGCGTGTGCTGCAGTGGCTGCAGAATCATACAAACTATGGTTAGAGCACGAGAATCGGACAGATGACATAACAATCATCGTTGTACATGTTAACGGCTTATCCAATGTGAGAATCTTGATAAACTGTTTCAGTTATATAACTGTTGTATTCTGATTACAACTTACAAAACAACAATCTGGTTGCAATAGTCAGATGATAAGAAAGGCGTTGAAGAAGGTGGAAGCAGTAGTGGTGGTATTCAACCAACTGAAGTGAAACCGGATGTTACACCACCACGGTCAGAGATGTTCGGGTCGGTGGGAAGCAATTTCTCACAGTATCTGCATTTTCACCAGGTTTTGTTAACTAATGATCAGAACCAGCCTGTCAAGCAACCCAGATGATAGAGCTGTTGGATTCGGGTCAACCTGTTCAGCAGCATTTTGTATCTGTGTAGTTGTAAGCACACACACGGTTATTGTAACATTATGTGCTTTTATTTCCTAGGTGATATTGTTAGACTAGTTACCATAGTTTTTGAAGATTGAAAAATGGAGCTTTGTTGTAAACTTTGTTTCAATGATATGTTAGTATTCTGATATGGTGTATCCACTATAAATTTTTGCACCTTATTTTAAGATGTGGGTCTTAACCGGAGCAGCCCCCTTATCTCCTTCTCCTAAGATAGAGGTAAGGCTCGTGTCCATCCAACCCTACAAATGGCTAAACAGCTACGAGTGCGATTATACTAGGTTTGTTTGTTTTATAATAGCACATCCCTGAACCATGAGCAACATCTCCACTCACGCCTAGATAGGATTGGCGTATTAGGTGGGGATCTGAGTCTCCGGACTCGGGAATGTTAGATATTGTCCGATCCGATTCTCTAAGAAATGTAGCAACATTGTATATACTTTCAATTAATTATCTTCATCTAAAACATAAGAAGCTTGTATAAACTTATTTTTACACTCAACGATGAACAATCTTAAACCATAGCAAATAATGAGGCGATACAAGAAGTTGTGTTCGGCAGAATTCAGAAACAAAAACCACCTGTGTCAGGAGTACATCTTGAGAAGAATGTGACTAGTGAAAATGAAAAGAAAAAAGATCAAAAAACTAAATGTTAAGGAAATGCATCAACAAGATGAAAGTACTAAAAGTTGCAGACCGCTCGAGTCGAGTTTGAATCAAACCCCACATCAATACACAAAAAAAGGGAAACCATGCACCTCGTGGTCAAAGTCAAACATTTGCAGGATAGAACAAAAGCTGTCAGTTTGCTGGTGTAGCAGCAACAGGACATTTTCCTAATGTGTTCCATAAGATATAATCCCCAGAGTGGACCTGTTTGTTACAAAATAAAATTTACTGTCAACGGAAAGTACTAGAACATAGACAAGCTTCTACAGCTACATTTTGAGGTGCAACATGGGCGGGTCAGGCGGCGGTTTGGACAAGGGGTCAATACGGATTGGGTCCGGTAAGGTTGGCTATTAATACTTTTGTGTGATTATTTTGATACTATATGAATATGCATTACATATGATTACAAAACTATACGAATACAGCAATAACCTAAATCTGAGTAAGATTTAGGAAGTTGTGTGCATGAAATATACACTTAAGCCTTCAGACACCTAATAACCATTTTAAACAGTTCGGCATTTTTTCAGTCCCTCTTTAGCTAATATTTTTTTAATTCAGCCCAAATCGCCCATTCATAGGTATATAGGTCAAAAGTGCTACCTCTACCTACTAGATATGGTTTACACTTTGCGAGACTCCACCGCCTATATGTAGTGCCCAATGCCCATTGGGACCATGAAAATGGTAGCTACAGATTTGTCCCACTAGATATCCTTTTTTTAAGTCCAAAAAGAAAAAAAGAACCCAACTTATTTAGGTTTCTAAAAGATTCAAGGGCATTTTTTATGACCTTGGTTTCAAAGGGAAAAAAACATGAGGTGCTTTGAGGTCACAAAAGCTGAGGCATTAGGCACGTGCATCACGTATACGAGGCGTTACTCTATGTACAACCAAATAAGCTTTATTTACAGCCAGAAGTTGTCTTCCATATGTTTAACTGACATATCAATCTTTTTATCAAGCAGACCATTCATAATTTCATGTCTTTGGTTGCCTTTACATATCAACCTCCTACAAACCCTAACTTCGATCAAATTTTTCCCAGAAGTACATGAGACCCCGCCTCAAGACCCTGAAGCACTTTCCTGATAGCCTCGTATGCATATCAGGCGTGCCTTTTTTAATCAAATTGATGACATTTCCAAAAGGGTGCTATAGTGGAGGTGGCAATCACAACAATAAATAGTAAAAGAGGCTGGGAGGAGAAAATCACCTGATTTGAATACTCCACAGGGACTTTGACAGATGGAAAGATGTTTACCTGCATATCAATTGGTCATATAATTTTATTTATTTATATTTTTATTTATTTGCCTCCTTATTAGGCCAATGTCAAAGTAAAAAGTCACATAACTTTATGCTTCTCTCTATTCTAAAGGTTGTGATACTAATAGATTAAAAAGCAAAATGAGTACACTCACAGATTTAGGATCTATTGTCATTCCTGAGAGAGATGTCCCCGCCATCTTGAAAGAAACCTGTGCCAATTTAGTACACTTAGTTTTCTGTAGGCCAACAGACTTCACTAAACCCATGAAACATCTAAACAAAATATGAATAAACATCATAAAACTAAAACAAAACAAAAAACCCGTAACACATACCTTCGCATAGTTGTATGCATTCCAGCAAAATGGTTCTTCTAAATCAACAGCTGGAAGATGCTTATTCATTTTCTCCATCAAAAATTCCTCTACATTAACCATATTATTTACCTGCTCTATTTCTGTATCACTGTCTTCGTCAACACCTTGAACAGATCCAAAGTCAACTGGGCTTTGACTTTTCCATGGAGCAAACTTAACAGTTCCTGGAAAATTTGCTTCAATACTCTTTGCACCAACCCCTCGACCACTCAGTATAATTTTCCATTCAACAGAGTGCTTGGTATAAGAAACCGTACCAATAGAAGGTGTCCCCTCAAATGAAATTACCTTTCTTCTAGGGAAAGGCATACTCACCGTACAAAATTCCATAGTCAATGGTGCCTTGTAGCCTTCCATTAAAGACAACTTAAACAAAAAGGCACCTTCATTTTCAGACACCATTGAAAGCTGGTAGAATCCCTTAACTGGAACACCTATGGAACACGGAGCTTGATACCGTAATAATACAAAATTACCGAGTGGTGGTGAGAACATCACCGCCTGTTTATCACCACCACCTTGTTCGGGAACTTGGGCACATGGGTGAAAAGATAATATCTCGATCCGTTTACTGTCTAATCCAGTAAGTGGAAACAGGACGTCAGGCAGTCCCTCTAATTCAGCCCGGCAGTTTACTTGACCCAATATCGATAAGCTATCAGGAATCTCGTCTCGGTCATACATTGCTGCATTAACAATCTCGTGAATTGTGAATAGAAGCCTCTGCTTTCCTTTATAAAGATATGGTTTCCAAGCTGGTTGCTTGCTGTCTACAGGAGGTATGTCAGCTGGCGAGAAACCATTGGTCCTGATTGCAGTAATATTTGGGTAGCTGATGTCCAAGGGTGTACCTATATATAGAACAAGTAGCATGTAATAATGAACATACTAGAGATGAAGGGAATTATGATTTTGCGAAAGTTCACTAACCGAAGGGCATTGCAGTGCTGATGAAGCTTCGAAGTGCATCTTTATCAGGGTTCCTAGGACCAATTTTTGGAAGGTCTGATGTAGAGGAGCCACCGCCAATGGCAGTGGAATTAGTGGAAGCTGCAACTGGCGGTGCTACAGGTTTTGGTCTGGCAGAAATGCCAATACTTCCGGTTAAGGAATCCAATAAGCCTCCAACAGACGGTCCTGCACTTACAACTACTTCTGGTTCTGGGAGATCTAATGTAATTATGTCGCCTAGAACATGAGCCACCATGAAGGCTCTGCAGAGAAAAATAAAAATCCTTCTTAATCTGATTGGTAAGAAAAACATATCCTTAATAGGTGATGTAGATCAAAAGCTAGGGCAGGACCAATGCAGGATCAAAAGCTAAAGCAGGACCAATGCAGGTATCTTAAGAGCAAACCAAATGCATGTTATAAGAACGACACAAGTTGTAGAAAAATAAGGCTAGTACAAGGTTTTATGTTTGATAGAGCTATACATTACCGCAAGAAACATATTCTTCGAATTATAAAACTAAAATCATTTGCATACTTGTAGAGTTGTGGTTAATTTAGTTATTTAGGCTATCAGATAATACATAACCTCCATAAACAATTAAGCATCACCTAGGTCCCATTTAAGCATTTTAATGCCAAAAATGCAATGCTAACTTGTTAAGAGCCTAAACATGACACAAACAGGAAAAAGAGAACTTAAAGGTGTTAAAATTAGAAAAGATAACTTTTGGACGCAACTGAAAACACATCTCAAAATATGGATGGTCCTAACTTGATGAAGTCATGATGTCACTCTAAAATGGGTTTTAAGCCCATTTTTCTGTTATCCAATTCAATAGGTAATAGAAAATGTGTGTAATTAAGAGGACTGTAGAGAATTCATTTGATTTGATTTCCTTCTCAGAGTGTAGCATGTGTATGTATTCATATCTATTGTCATATTCATAATATAAATAAAATAATTTAAGGTATAGGCTCTACTAGATTTTCTTTCTAGACAAAAGACGGTATTAAGAGTAATGGTTGAGAGGTAATATTACATCATCTGAAACTCTACTAATAGTGCAGCAGTTGGCATCATTGATCATTACTCATGAAACATATAAACTTTTCCTCTTAGGAAGAGAAATTTTTCTCTTATTCATGAAGTCTGTAAGGACTTTTCTCATCTTGAACATGATTTGTCTGCTCAAGCATACTTCATGAACTTTACAAGGATTTATGGAGAGCTAAATGTCTTCTCACCATTTAGCGTTGATATCAAAGTGCAACAAGCACAGCAGATGAAGATGGCTTTTATGAGATTTTGGTAGGTCTTAATTCTCAATCTGAAAAGAGAACTTGGATCTGTTCCCAAACTAACATATTCTCTTTGCAAAAGGTGCTCAGCTCACAACTAGTGTTTCTATTCTATGTACAAGTGTTCTCATCTCAATGGATGATTGATTCTGGTTTTTTGGAAACCATACATTTGAATATATGATCTATTAACTTTACCAACTTAAAACCTCACACTTTTCCTTCCAAAGTGACTTTAGCACCTGGTTCTAAATCTCTACTAGTCTTGGTACTCGCACTCCATCCTGTTTCCTATCATTCCCTAGATTTAACTAATTTCTCCTTTAATTTAGTGTTAGTAAAAAAACTCTAAGTAATTGTGTCTCAGTTTACCTGAATCATTGTTTGTTTCAGGAGCTTATGATGATGCAGATTTTTAGTAAAAGGACATGTATGATTGAGCTCTTTAATTTAGATTTAACTAATTTCTCCAAATTAAGATTGTTAGATTTAACCAATGCACTAATTTAGATTTTTAAAATTAACTAATTTCTCCTTTAATTTAGTTGTACATCTCGGATATGAAAATACAAGTGCCCAGGTTCACCGTTCACACTTGTTTTGTCATCTCAATTTTGATGGAGCTCTTTCTCATTTAGGACATCCTTCTCTGTTCATATTTACAAATTCAGAATGTGTTGCAAAGCATCATCATTTATCTTATGTATTTGAAGTCAAATAACTTAAATAGTTCTCCCTTTAAATTAGTCCAAACAGGCATTCAGGGTCCTTTTCCTGTTATATCTAGATCAATTTTCTTTTCAGTATTTAGCTACTTCTATTGACAACATCTCTCTAACGACTTGGCTTGTAGCTAACAATTTTCTCATTTTAGTGGGTTTTATTGAAATTCAAACATAATTTAATTAATACTTCGGCAACTGATAATGTCTAACAACCTTTTTATTATTCTTTTAGGACCTTACGTTGAATAAACATGGAAATCATTAATCCTCTGCATTGACACACATGCTCAAAAGTGCAGCCGGAAGAAAAATAGACATCTTCTTAAGACCACTACAGCCCACCACTTACTCCTAACACATGATCCTAAGCATTTTCAGTTGGTAATGTTTCAACTGCTTGCTTCTTCACTAATCATATATTCATGTCATCTTCTGTTCTTACCAATGAAACCCCTCACAACAAACTGTACAAAAAAAATGTATTCCCTATCTTGCTTATATGGTTGCATTTGTTTTGTCCCTCATGTATGAAAGTCACTTAGTCCCAAGTCAATCTTGAGTGATTTCTAGGATTACTTGTGATTTAATAAAGGATGTCAATGTTATTGCCAAGTTCAAACAAATACCTTGTATCTGCTAATGTCACTTTTCCAGAACATTCCCCTTCATTTCTTGCTTTTTTATAAACCTACAGAGCAAAATGAAGTTATTGAGGGCACCAACACCTATCCACCATGTCTAAAATAGAAGACAAGATCCTCATGTCACACGTCTCACACCAATTTTTCATTCAACGTCACATCCATCAGCCAATGACATTTGATATTCTGACTATTCTCCATATGGATAAAAAGATAATGCTCTTATCCTACGTCATCTTCGGTTTCATACTTTAATCATCTATCACCATCTTGTTGTTCTTTGTTGCATCTCAATATTTCATATCCCCTCAAAAATTGCCCATACGTTTTATCTCATCTTTCATGGTAATATGGTATGCAACAATGAGAGACAACAAGGATGCTTTAGAGGTCAATAGTAACAGGAATATAGTAACCTGTGTCTTGTGTGTTGGTAAATGGCTATAGGATGAAAATGGGAGTTTGTGGTTAGACCGTTAGAGTCCAACCCTGATGGTTTTGTGGCTTGGTTACAAGCTCGTTTGAGCCCTAAAGGTTATGCTTCCACATATGGGATGACTACTCTAGGACCTTTTCTTCTACTTTCAAAACTTTTTGTATTTTTTTGTTTGTTTATAGTATAGGCTACTACATGCATTTTGGCAGTTTGCTAGCTTAAAGCATATGAGATTACACATGAAGAGGTGCACATGGAACCACCATTATTTAAGAAGAGTCCAAGAAAGTATACATGTTAAGGAAGTTGTCGTATGGCTTGAGGCATTCTCCTTGTTCATGGTTTCAGAGATTTGGTACTATTGTAATTGAGTATGGCTTTCGAGGAATTGCATGATCACTTAGTATCGAGAGTTCGAGACACTTTTACTTCTTTACATCATCAAGTTCTTAGTGCATTCTATTGATTACCGAGACTGAATGAGCGAAGAAGTTGAAATCAAAATACTAAAAGCTTTCCTTAGGACTTGCTTTTAAATATTGGATCTAGGCCTATTAAAGTACTTCTTTACATTGAAATTTCTCTCTGTCAAAAAGAAGTGCACACTGTCTCCCAAAAAGGCAGGATGAGTGGTGCACTTATGATACCAAATATGAAGTGAAGCAAAAGACTGAGACTTGCTTGGAAACCTAAGAAATGGAAAGATAAGTCGCCTTACCGTCACTCACCCTCATATCGCCTTTACAATGAGTGCCATATTCAAGAACCTCATATTTAGGATGTTGTTAGTCACATTCAAGGTCACCCTAAGGGTGTGCTAGTATGTGGCATATTATCATCAAAAACAGGATCACCCTATTGTAGAAGGTTTCCAACTTTCATAAATGTCGAGTTGCTAATTAAAATGATCAGACAAACAGGTGCATATACCTATGGTTAATATCTATTTACAGGATGTAGTCTTATTTCTTCGCTTACAAAAACCCTCCATGTGCAACCTAAGAAGCTATATGTACAGCCTCAATTGCTTTTTACCTACTTCCCATGTATACCAGTCTCTTCACACCGTCCGAATCGCAAGACTCCTCGCCTTAGGGTGCCTAGCTCATAAGTACACCTCTGGCATGCTTTTCTAAACCAAGTTTGTAAGAGCTTTAGGTACAATTCTTTACTGAGACAAAGTTTCGTGGAAAAGAATATTTAAACATATAGATGCTTGGGATAAAAGAATTTATCAGTTCCCATCATGTACTTGTTCATTTCATTAAACAGGGTATACGAAAAGGAATAAATTCAAAAGCGGTAATGAAGCCATCTCTTGAGGAAAGTATAAAAATAAACCATATATAAATGCACAAACAGGATTGCAATGAAGCAAAAATCAGTGGTAAAAAATATTTAACTTTATTGAAATAGAAGTAAAGTATAAATTATAGAGATGCAAACATAAAGGATTATATTAGTGAACAAACCAACATCCCATACACCTGGTGAAAGTTACTCTACGAATTAAATTTGCAAGTATAACTTACCATACCCTGTGATGCATGGAAGTTGAAGCAATAGGGAAGACAAATTTCCATCAACTCCCACACCATTGCCACAGTCAGACCTCTTACATATTGTGCTGTATGCTCTCAAATAATCAGGTTCCACTAATGGCAGAACAAGGATGTAATATTGACCTTTGGCATGCAAAATGAGTGGCCAAAATGTATGATCTTCCTCGTTTTCCTCTTTCTTAACATGAAGACTTACAATATGGCGCATAATTGGATCATCAACCCATGAATCTGATCCTTCAATTGACTGTTTGACCCGTATTCCGTACCCACGAGCAGACCCTTCCCTGCATTATGTGCCAACTACGTTAAGTGTTGCTAAGAACAGCTTTTGGTACACATATGTGTTCGCATGTATAAAGTATTTGAACAAAAGTACCAAGTAACTTAAGGAAGTTTGCTTTATAAACCAGAAAAACATGTAACATTAACCAGTCTAGTTAGTATTAGTTTACATGATATGTATATATAATGTGGGATCTCTACCAGATCATCTACATTTAAGTACAATATTCACAAATGAAAGTTCATTTATCAGTCGGTATTAACTTCAACAGATTTTTCACAAAACCTCGCATATGTGAAAAGCATAACCAAAATCAAACGGAGAACAAATCTGAAGTTCAGAAAACCTCTTTTTTCGTTCCGCAAACGCAGCAGCTAGCTCTGAATCCGTCGGAAGAGACGATGACGAAACATTTGCTTTCTTACAAGCAACACTCCAACGTCTCTCGACCACCAAAAACCTCCTGCTCAATTTCAACAACAAAAATACATCCGAAGATCAAAAATTTGATAGTTAGGCTTAAAAATTGAACAAATAGATACGTCAAACGAATAAACTGGATCTGTTGAGGTAAAATACACATGAACCCTAGTGATCTATGAAGAGAGTGATTGAACTTACCGAGAGAAGACGACGGTGTCCTGATTGTTGAGAATCCAAAGAGCTCGAATGCTGCAACTAGTGGGCATCGCTAATATCTATCTGGTTGTTCGTTGAAATGTCCGAAAGGTTTTACGCAGGCAAATACGGACGGATAGGGGTTGTTCGACAGGTTTCGTTTCGTTTTGGAATGTTGAGTGAAAGGCTAAAGACCACCCTTACACTATTATTAATATACTCTTTTAGTCCCCTAAGGAACATTTCTTATTTTTGTGGTTCAT
>JBCNJP010000003.1:24062851-24112851 GCA_039602395.1 Deinandra increscens subsp. villosa
GGGCAATTATGCTTCCAATGCCCCCAACTTGTTGCATTCAAAAAATTGACGCTCTTCAGGAGGCGATGCTTTTGTAACCTTCTCACCTTCGTTGCTGGCAGATTTGGCAGGAACATTAGCTTTCTTCTTGCCTTTTCTGTTATATATAACCCTTTTTCTTGGAATTAGGCTTCATAACCACAAGCAAATTTGACCATCAACACTGAATTGGTTTTGTTGGTCATATTCACCCCATTTTGAGCATACCATGAAGTTGGGCACTGTCTTCACCCGCTATTCATATTGTAATTAATCATGAACTAGTCGTTATAGCTGGGAGAGAGTTTATGAAATGTCCTATTTCATTTCATTTTTCATGGGATAACCAAGCTTGGCCAAATGGTCAGTGTACCCTTTCATCTTACCGAAATGTGCACTAACATAGGAGCCTTTTTGCATTCTGCAGCTTATGAGTTGCGTTATGGTGTCATAACGCTCATGATGGGCTTGTGTCTGAAACATGGACCTAAGTTGGACGATCATGTCGTAGGCACTCGTGTCTTCCAGGTTCTTCTAGAGGTCAGGAGACATGGTGGCTAGCATTAGACAAGCTACCTCATCAACATCCTCCATATGCTTATCATGTGCCTTTTTAGCAGCAGTAGTGTTATTCTCTGGCTCTTCAATGATGGTGCCATCTAAGACATGGATTTTCTTTACCATCTTGAAAACTAATCTCAAATTGCGTTGCCAGTCGAGAAAGTTGGGGTTATTTAGCTTTTCTTTCTCAAGTATGGACTTAAGTGTGACAGAGGAATTGTTTTCAGCAGACATCTATTAAATAAGCAAAAATAATTTAATTAGTATTTTAATGTATAATCCCTTATTTATAATTTGTAATTTATAACTGAATAACGATAATGAATGAGAATCTGGTTAAATCAGTCACTAAAGGCAGCTGTAGCAAGCAACATTAGTGAATCGGTAAACACACTGGAAACGATTATCAGTTGTGAGAAATGCACAACTCTCGATTTGTATGGTTGCTAAGACAACTCTTCATAATGAATTGATAGTTTGGCCTCATCTATGCCCACTTTTATCTTAACACAGTTGTGGCATGTAACATGGAGAAAAATAATAGTCGTCCTAAAATATTTACGTATGGAAGGGCCTGGATGTGTAAAATAACCGGTGCCCCTTGAAAGGATAAACTAGACACAAAGTGTGGTCTTGTGGGCTCTAACACTAATGGTTCGTATCATGCCCCTAAGTGTTACTTATAATAGGATTGTCATAGACTGTAAATTTTAATTTATTACCGAATAGAGTTGTAAAAGATAGTTTTACTATATGACATTTGTTATTTAACAAAGGACCATATCCAACTTTCGGGACACTTAATTTTTAATTATCATATAGAACTAAGTCTGTCACAATATTATATAAACAGTTAAAGTTAATAATTAAAATTATTATGTTTTTGAGGTTTTAGAAAATGTAGACCATAGATTTTAAAAAAAAAAACCTTGTGGTTATATAATTTTCAAAAATTTTACAAGTTGTAAAATTTTTAGAACTAGTTACATACGATTATGGTACCAATTTGAAACACTTTTAAAAAGGAGTTTGGTATTAGGTTGGAATGTAATAACAATTATTAAATAAAAGAAATCACAATAGCAAAGTAAATGAAT
This sequence comes from Deinandra increscens subsp. villosa, assembly GCA_039602395.1. Classification (NCBI taxonomy): domain Eukaryota; kingdom Viridiplantae; phylum Streptophyta; class Magnoliopsida; order Asterales; family Asteraceae; genus Deinandra; species Deinandra increscens. The sequence goes on from JBCNJP010000003.1 coordinate 24,064,528, forward strand.
ATGTAAATCTTTAGGTCATTAGGACTTTGATCTTGCTAGAGCTAAGTAGCAAGATCAGATAGGTCACAGGGTCAAAACACATAAACAGCTACAAGAATAGACTTGAGTGCATCTGGTCGTCTTGAGCTACTCCTATTGATTTCATGACTCTGTCTCTGACGTCGGTTTTAATTTCGGGTCTTTGGTTACAATATTTTAATAAAAATACAATAAAGAGAAAAACCCTAATATATTACAACTTTGAGCCATCTAATTGGACAATATTTTAATAAAAATACAATAAAGAGAAAAACCCTAATATATTACAACTTTGAGCCATCTAATTGAACGAAAACAATTAATTACAACTTTGAGCCAACAGAACAGACCAAAACCATACACATAAACACAGGGTCGGGCCAAATTTACAGATTAACACAATCATGATAAGTGTTTGTGCAATATATGTTTGTGTCAGTGTCCTAGGAGTCGTAGAATAGCTTGAGTAGAAAATTGTAATTTGTAAGTGGAGAATGAGACCCAGCGAATGAGTGGATAATGACCACCGAATGAGTTCATTTGGTGGACACCATATTCGGTGGCAGCTCAACTATAAATAGCAATCTCATTCATTGCATTTAAAACTTTTTGGAGTGAGTTGAGTTTTGTGTCATCCGGTGAGTTTGTAACCAGAAACGTTCATCGGTGATCAATACACAAAACCAACTTGCATTTACTGATTGTGTGCTTATCTTACTATTCTACACTTCATAACACTTAACAATATCCGTCCAGACCACTTACAATGGGTATCAGAGCACTACTTGTTTTCGTTTAGTGAAAAACCATCGAGTTTAGAGATCTTTCAAAAATCAATTTTCAAAAAGTAACATTTTATCAGATTTGATCCGATCAGAATGTGTTAAATTCACTCTGTTTCATCTTTTCTGAAACAATTTTCTCAAAAACTTAAGATTTCAGTAAAATTTTGATAAATATCTCTTCATTCGGTGACTACATAGTGCCACCGAATAAGAATTTGTGTTGATTTGCCGGTAATTCGCCAATTCAAAATTATCATTCGGTCCTCATTTCTTTCGCATTCGGCCATTAGAATTCATTCGATGACTATCATTCGCCTGAGTGTTTTTATACGCTGGGTATTGTATTTAACTGTTCATTCACCGAATATATTTTATTCGGCGAGTAACTTCTGCAGTCCTTAGACTCATTCGGCTGTTCAGTTCATTTCATTATCTGAGATTTCATTCAGTGAAGATTGTTCATTCACCGGATAAATTTCATTCGGCCATTTTAGTCTCATTCGCTCACATTAGTCTTCATTCTTTGGTATTTCTTTCATATGCCAGAGTCAATTTCATTTGGCTAATTTTTCTTCATTCGGTGGGCAGTTTGTTGTTTCATCATCTTGAGTGAAATGCAAGCCTTTACTACGATGCGGAGCTCCGTTCAAGCAATGCTTAAATATGATAACGCAATTGGCACGAGTCAGAAGGTACCAAAGTTGATGAAACTAGAGGATTACCATAAATGAAGGAAAAGGTTCGAGGCGTACGTTGGTACAAACGATGTTGACTTGTGGAGAGCTATTGATGAGGGTTTTGAGTATCTAAGTGTAACTGGAGTGCCTGAATTTCAAAGGAATCTCAATGAGAAGGAAAGAGATGACTTTAAAAGAGAGCAAAAAGTTTATGGCATGCTCAAAATGGCACTACCAAAGGAACTGTTACATCAATTCAAAACTTGTAAAAATTCAAAAGAGTTGTGGAAGGCTTTAGAAAACAGTGTGAAGGAAATGACCAGTATAAGAAGAGCAAGAAGAGAGTGTTGTGAAAGGAATTTAATGTTTTCAGACATTATCCAAATGAAATTTTATCTGAATTGTTGGTAAGATTCGCATATTTACAAAGTGAAATGGAAAATGTTGATTTAAAAAAGGATGAAGACGAAATCAAAGAGAAACTGCTTGAAGATTTACCGACTAAGTGGGAGAACTACGTTCTTTTACTTACACATGATAAGACTACTCCAAGTGGATGTTAAGTGACTTAGCTGGTAAATTAGAGGCCCGGGAATTAGAAATGTCTCTTGTTAACAATGTGCCCGCATAAGCACACAACGTAGAACTTTATTATGGAAAAAATGCTGCTAGCATAAGTGCTAAGTCTAAATCAAGCACTAGTGCTTCACCTGCAATAGCTTTTGTAGCTGAGGTTAGTTCTAGTGGTTCTGATTCGTCACAAAGCAGTTCGGTTGTCATGCTATTATATTGGTGAATGTTATCCAATTCTCAAACCATAGCGCTCTATCCATGCAAACAATAAAAGACATGTGGCCTTTGGTTTAGCATTGGTATCATCCAATTATGGTGTCATAACTGGTAATGTTAATAGTGTTGAATTAACTAAAGAGGATTACGATCAAGTTGATCCCGATGATCTAGAACTGATGGATCTAAATTGGCAGTTTGCTATGCTAGTGAGGTGGGTAAAAAAGTTTTTGAAGAAAACTGGGAGAAAAGATTTGAATAGTGGAGGAAAAATTGGTTTCGATAAATCCAAAGTTCGTTGCTATAATTGCTCCATGTTGGGTCATTTCGCAAGAGAATGCCAACAACCGAAAAGGCAAGATAATCAAAAGCCAAATCAAACAGGTGGGCAAATAGGTTCAAGTAATAACTCCCAATCATCTCAAAATCAAAGTTCAAGGAGTCATGCTAATCCAAAAGCTCTTGTTTCTCAATTAAATGAAGGCTATGATTAGAGCCAAACATTTACTAATCAAACTGAATTACCTGTTAAATATGTGCAGGTTAACCAATGTTTGACCGATAATTCATCTGAAGCTTGTAAGAGTGAGGTATTTAATGAAGGTTGTTATGCTTTGATGGATGGTATTCAGAAGGTAGTCACTACACCTTGTTCCAATTGTGAAGAGATGGAGAAATAATGTGATTATCTAAAAGTAAAATGTGATGAGCTTAGAGAAACCTGTGTTGAACTAGATGAAAAGGAATTAAGTCATCAGGAAGACAATGAACAGTTGCTAGGTAAAGTGGCTAGTTATAAGGATGAGAATAACGTTCTATAAGAGAATGTTGAAATCTTTAAAGGAAGATGGGAGCTGACCAAACAAGAGTTGCTTGGAGAGTATGAAAATCTGAGAATGAAAAAATATGAGTCGAACAGAGCTCCGAAGCAACGCATTGCATCTCAGAAGGAATTAGCCGAGGGCCAATCAAAGATATCAGAATTGAATGTTGATATCCTTGATTTAAAACACCAATTGGACAATCTTAAAAATTCTCATTCTTTCACAAGTTATTTGTTCAAGGATAAAAATTTTAAAGAAATTTTCAAAGATGCTGGCCTCAACCAAGTTCCACCTCCTGTGGTCATGACCAAGTCCCCATCTACGGTTCAGACTGATGATGATATTGATTACTCTAAGTTGGTTAAGATGCATGTTGATAAGAACAAGTGTCAGAAAGAGAAGAAACCAAAGAAACACTCTTCAAAGAGTGGGTCGGATTCTATAAAACCACAAAAATTCACTTCAAGCTCAACTTTATTTGAAACAGAAAAATTTCACAAAGTTGACTACTCACACTGATATTCATGAATCACTTTTTTTATAAAAAGAAAGATTTAAAAGATATCAAGGCAAAGTTTTCCAGAATGGCCATAGAAAAGGAAATGGAGACTTTAGACTCAAAGTCTCAGTCTTCAAAACTGGCCAGTCATAAAAAGGCCAATAAGGGTTATGAAACAAATAATGTTGAAAAATTTGAGCCTAAGGAGGTCTTAAAGAAGCCTGAGAAGGGTGGCTTAAAGATTCTGAAAAGTCTAAATCTCACTATAGGAAACCCAAACCCTTAAAGCAAAATCCTAGGATCGATTGTACTGATTAAAGTGTTCGGGTCTATTATGAAGACCTTTTATCACTTTCTTTTGTTGATCCCAAATTACTTGAGCATGTGTTCACTGCTGGGCAAGATCCCAAATGTGATGTTAAACCATTCCTTGAACCATGGTTTGGGAAAAGGGTAAGAAAAGTCCATCGTACTCACCTAAATATTTTGAAAATTCAAATGGTTTTTATTCTGAAGGATCAAACCGATTCCAATTTTATGATGATTTTGGGTTTTATGATGATTTCGGGTATCATCATCGGGCTGTTATGATGACTTTGGTTATGATCGAGGTTTTTACGATGGTTTTGGAGATAACTATGGTTTTTATGATGGTCCAAAACCACGTAAGTCAAAGAAAAAGCAATCGATGATCCAAATGTATGACGATTGGTCAACTAATCAATATGGAAATCCTATTTCCATCCTTATTACTGGTTTTCGTAGATGTTATACCTGTTTGAAAAGAGGACATATTCGAAAAAAATGTCCCGAATTGTCTGAAAAGTTTGTCTCTGTTGAGAATTTTACAAAGTTTGTGGATTCTGAGGGTATGGTTCACGATGAGGTTAAACCAAGTTCTTTAAAACCAAAACAAAAATCTTTCAACAAAGGAAAGAAATTTGATAAAAGAACTTATGGTAATTCTGAAAACACAAGTTTTTCTGACTCATCAACAACCACCAAGCAGCTGGAAAATTCGGAGACCCAAGAATGTCTCCAGGGCAAATGAATATTTTATAGAGGACACCGGTCGACCCAAAGCTTCAGGCTTGGGTCCCTCCAAAGACTAACTATATTGATCTGTGAGTGCAGGGTGCTTCTAGAATACCTATTCATAATCTCTAGGTTGTGGATAGTGGAGCCTCCAGGCACATGACTGGTGACATATTGCTCCTGGATGATGTGGAGACTATAAATGGAGGATATATCACCTTTGCAGGTCACAAAGGAGGTCAAATAACTAGTGAACGCAAACTTTCAAATGAAAGCGTGAGTTTCAATCGAGTGAAATACGTCAAGCAACTTTAGCACAACTTTATGTCAGTGTCTCAGATTTGTGATAAGCAATACACGACTTCTTTCACAAACTGAATGCCTGACAATGAAGCCTGGAATCCGGATTCCCGATGAATGGACTGTGATGCGAGCCCCAAGGTATCAAGATTTATATGTTCTCAACATGAATTCCGCAAAGTCAAAGGTTCTTGCAACGTGTTCTCTATCCAATGCAATAGAAAAAGACTCAATTTTTTGGCATAGACGCATGGGGCATGTCCATTAGTGCAAGATGAATGAGCTGGTACGCAAAGAGTCGGTTGAAGGTGTTCCCAAACACCAGTTCATTTTTTAATGATGTATGCGTCTCTTGCAAAAAAGGAAAATGGAAGAGGAAGTCACATCCGACTAAGAAAATCAACTCCATTGATGTTCCATTCGAACTCCTTCACATGGATCTCTTCGGTCCTATGAACAAGAAAAGCATCTATGGAGATTCTTACTGTCTGGTGGTGACTAATGACTTTTCATGTTTTTTCTAGGTGATGTTTATGTCAACAAAAGACGAAACAATTGTGTTACTGATTAATTTCATCAAGAAGATCGAGTCTTTATAGAAGTTGAAAGTGAGAATAATTCGTTGCGACAGTGGCATTGAGTTCAAGAATGCAACCATTGAGGTGTTTTATTTGCAACAAGGAATCCATCGGGAGTTTAGTGCTCCTTATACACCACAACAAAATGGGGTTGTTGAACGTAAAAATCACACAATTATTGAAACGGTGAGGACCATGCTAGCTGACTCCAAACTTCCTGTTATATTCCAGAGTGAAGAAGTTAGCAAAATTGTTATGTTATTAATCGGGTCCTGACGGTTAAGCGGATTGGTAAAACATGTTACCATATTTTGAATAACAAAAAACCGAATTTGAAGTTTCTGGAAGCTTTTGGATCTCCATACACAATATTGCAGTCGGCTAGAAAGTTTGATGAAAAAGTCACGGAAGGTTATTTCGTCGGGTATGCAACACCGAAGAAGCACGTGTTGTGTCGACTCGTGTTGTGGAAGAGTGGCTGCACGTAGATTGTCAACGCTACACTTTGCCACCAGCCGGAAAATGTCCTGTTAATACACGAAATGTTATGCCATGATGATACATGCTTTGACTTCTGTATATATATGAACCCTTGTTTATGATCAACCATCGGTATCGTGTGTCTGTATGTCGAGTCATAGTTCCAACGTGCTATGTTATGGGCCATAGTGACGTTAAGTAAAGATTAGACACAAAACTAATACTTAAGACCTAAACGTGTTCATAGGTCTTCGTTAAGCAAAACTTGGATTATATAACAAGTGTAGCAGTGCAACCAAAGGTGAGTGTCACTAACCCGTTTACTGTGAGCCCGTTTGGGACACACTGAATAACTTAATGGAAAACAATGCTGACAACTTTACGAGTGCTATGCACCACTTGATGAAACTGAAAACTTAGAATGCTATGCATCTACTTGATGAACTTGAAGTGTTTTATGGGAAACACTTGTGAAACTTAACAAACTATTTTCTGAAACGAAAACCGTTTTAATATGGCTAGTGTAGGTTAAAGTCTAAACCACATGATATCACATGATTTCTAAGGATTGCCTTTTTAACTGAAAAAGTCCTCAACTTAATTGTGCCATTAATTGTAAAGCGAGGGGATGTTGGGTAGATCTACTGGAGTTTGACAAACTCCGCCTCGTGACACTGGAGGTGCACGGAGGTACAATATCAGCCTATCTGACCGTGATCCCGAGAGGACACGGGGGAGGCAAAGCCGCGATGACGAATGTCCGCAAAACAAAATGGCTGAAGGCTCTGCCTCTACTATACTTAATCGTCAGCTTTGGTACAAACTTCCTTAGTGCATGGAAACAACGGATTAGCTACCCGCGATATCGGTTGAGCACTTTAATTATACAAGACTAGTACATACCTGATAACTCTGTTACGGACAATAACTCTACTAAATAACAAATGTTTATAAATTGGCGTATATAACTGAGCATTGCTTTTCACAAACAAATATTACGAATACATATGTTGACACGATTATGATTATGAGACCGGGCCAATGCATGACATGCCCACTGTGAACTCACCAACCGTTAGGTTGACACTTGTGTGGTTTTCACTTTTGCAGATCGTTGAAGAGTATCCATTGAAGGTTGGCATGGCACGTGAAGACTTTTACTTTCATTAAACTAACTGGGGATTTTGATTTGAAACAATGATTTGTAAAGCACGTGGCTAGTGCTAAGATACTATATGTTTTTATTCCGCTGCGTAACTTTTGAAACTGTTTGAAATGAATGTTTTGGACTTTACTCTGATTCGTTTAGTATTTGTAACTAATGGTTGTGGTCCTGGTCTAGCTCGCACCCCTTAACGGTATAAACTCCGTTAGTGGTTAATTTGGGGGTGTGACAGATTGGTATCAGAGCCATAGGTTGCAGAGAACTGGAATCATTTTGAAAAACGATTTGGAAACTGCAACTTGAAACCTTAGTTACAAACGAACAAACAAATTCCCAAAACAAAATTTTTACGTGCCAACCTGGGATACTCGCTCCACTGTGTAAGTAAATACTCCATATGTAGATATATATATGTAGATATATATAGAGACCGTGTCTAAGTAGTCTAACGGAAAAGCCTTAGGAAGATTTTCACACACGAATACGAAATGCGAACGATAATACACGCACTACTATGGGGGAAAGCGACAACGAAACGATGCTACACGCGACGTCCTGATTTCTGCTACGATGACTACGCCGACGGTGACTTTTATGGGGAAGCCGACTTTCGACGATAGTACTTACGACTTACGACGTTCTCCGACGACGCCTCGATTGTGCACAAAATTTTTCTGGACTAATAGAGGGATAACGGGAAATTGCTAATATACATATTATGGGATATGTATAGAATATAATTGTTACTGAACACTGGCTACTTTAACTGTTCAGCAAAATGTCTGGAAGAGCGGGAAGGAATAACATCAACCTGACGCCTGCACAACTGCAAGCAATGATCAACGAGCATGTGCAAGCCGCCGTGGCCGCCGTGCAAGCTACAATTGCCGCGCATGGTAATTGTTATGCCGGTTAAGGCACAAGGCGATATATATATTTTGACCTGTTTAAATTTGAAACCCGAACTATTAATTGCATCAGGAAACGTTCATCACTGCACATTTAAGACTTTCATGGACTGCAAGCCGATGACGTTCTCCGGCGAGGAAGGAGCGGTGGGACTCCTCAGGTGGATCGAGAAGTCTGAAAAGGTCTTCTCCATGTGTAACTGCCCGGCTGAGAACAAGGTGAAATTTGCGACTGGTACATTCGAAGGAGCTGCTCTCTCCTGGTGGAACGCTGAAATTCAAATGGTCGGGGTAAATGCGGCTAACAACATGGAATGGGAAGCGTTCAAGGAACTGATAATGGAGGAGTATTGCCCACGGGACCAAGTCAAGAAGCTTGAGGGAGAATTTCTGAACTCCAAAATGTCTGGGTCTGAAGTCGAAGAGTACACTGCGCGTTACCACGAGTACGCGGTACTGTGTCCGTCCATGGTTGATGCTGAATTCAAGCGCATTGAGCGTTATCTGGAGGGTCTCGTACCCCAAATCAAGAGTTTGGTGACTGCCAGCAACCCAATCACTGTGCAACAAGCCATCCGTCTGGCTCACAAGTTAACTGATCAGGAAGTTGAGAGGGGTACACTTCCTGCAAGAGTTTCTGAAAAGACTGCCTTGAGTGGCAAAAGAAAAGCTGAAGGAGAAGCTCCTGAAAATTCAATGAACAATCAGAGTGTTGGAAACAACACGGGGAGATCCTTTAACTCCCAGGGTCAGAGCAAGAGATCTGGAAACAACAGTGTTAACAACCACCAGGGCGGAAATGGCCAAAGTAACTACAAAGGTAACCTGCCCAAGTGCAACAAGTGTGGGAAGCATCACACCGGTACCTGCAGAAAAAGTTTGACCTGCGAAAGATGTGGCAAGAGGAGCCATGAAGCAAAAGACTGTTGGGCAATTCTTCCTGAGCAACAGAACCGCCAAAGGCACAACAACAACTATGGAAACAACCGGGGCAATGGTAACAACAATGGTCAGAACCGTAACAACAATGAAGCTCCCAGAGGAAATGGTAATGGGAACTGCTATGAATGTGGTGCTCAAGGCCACATAAAGAGGGACTGCCCGCAGTTGAGAAGACAGGGGAATGGTAATCAGGGAAACAATGGTGGAAACGGTAATGGCGGAGGTAATGCCAACGGGAATGGTGGAAATGGCAGGGGAAGAGCTTTTGTTATGGGTCAAGGTGAAGCTCGCAATGATGCCAACGTGATTAACGGTAAATTCATCCTTAATGGTTTCTTTGCTACTGTATTGTTTGATTCTGGTGCTGAAAGAAGCTTTATTTCCACTAAATTTGCTAAGTTGATTAATGCTAAACCTATTGCCTTAGACGCTAAGTATGTGGTAGAGCTAGCTAATGGTAAACTTCATGATACAACTCAGATAGTTAAGGACTGTAAGTTAGAACTAGCTGGCCATACATTAGGAATCGACCTTATGCCTTTTCCGATTGGTAGTTTTGACGTTATAGTAGGAATGGATTGGTTATCTGAGAATCGAGCTGAAATCTTATGTAAAGAAAAAGTGGTTCGTATTCCACTCGAAGGAGGTAAAGTGTTAACGGTCCAAGGTGAAAAAGGTGGAACAGTAACTGGTATTATTTCGTTTCTCAAAGCTCAAAAGTGCCTTCGTAAAGGTCACTTCGCGATTCTTGCAAACGTCACCGATTCGACACTTCCCGAGCGCAGAATCGACGACTACCCGATAGTCCGCGACTTCCAAGATGTATTTCCTGAAGATCTGCCTGGTTTGCCTCCATTTCGACAAGTTGAGTTTGGAATCGACTTAGCTCCTGGAGCCGCTCCGATTGCACGCGCACCTTACCGTTTGGCAGTAAGTGAACTCAACGAACTCTCCTCACAACTTCAAGAGCTACTCGACAAAGGGTTTATTCGTCCAAGTTCGTCTCCGTGGGGAGCACCGGTATTGTTTGTTAAGAAGAAGGATGGAACGTTCCGAATGTGTATTGACTACCGAGAGCTTAACAAAGTTACGATCAAGAATCGGTATCCACTTCCTCGAATCGACGATCTCTTCGACCAGCTGCAAGGTTCGAGCTACTTCTCAAAGATTGATCTACGGTCTGGATATCACCAACTTCGTGTTCGAGATGAGGATGTACCCAAGACTGCTTTCAGAACTCGGTATGGTCACTACGAATTCCTGGTTATGCCGTTTGGGCTAACCAATGCACCTGCCGTATTTATGGATCTGATGAATCGAGTGTGCAAGCCGTACCTCGATAAGTTTGTGATAGTTTTCATTGATGATATTTTGATCTACTCCAAGACAAAGGAAGAACACGAGGAGCACCTGCGACTTATTTTGGAATTGCTCCGCAAGGAACAGCTTTATGCTAAGTTTTCAAAGTGCGATTTTTGGATTCGCGAAGTCCAGTTTCTTGGACACATTGTTGATCAGAATGGAATTCATGTCGACCCAGCTAAAGTGGAAGCTATCAAGAATTGGCCTACTCCAAGAGCGCCGACCGAAATCCGACAATTTTTGGGACTTGCCGGATACTATCGAAGATTCATTAAGGGTTTCTCGCAGTTGGCTCAACCCTTAACAGCTTTAACGCACAAAGGAGTGCAATACAGATGGGGTGAAAAAGAAGAACGTGCGTTTCAAACTCTTAAAGATATGTTATGTTCGGCTCCAATTCTCGCGTTACCCGATGGGATTGACGACTTTGTGGTTTACTGTGATGCATCAATCCAAGGACTCGGTTGTGTGTTGATGCAACGGGACAAAGTGATTGCCTATGGGTCCAGGCAACTGAAGGATACTGAGAAGAATTATACAACGCATGATTTGGAAATGGGAGCCGTTGTTCATGCACTCAAGATTTGGAGACATTACCTCTACGGAACAAAGTGCACAATATTTACCGACCACAAAAGCTTACAGCACATCTTTAATCAGAAGGATCTCAACATGCGACAACGACGGTGGGTCGAGCTACTGAATGACTATGACTTAGCAATTAAATATCATCCGGGAAAAGCCAATGTTGTGGCTGATGCATTAAGTCGGAAAGAGTACGAAAAGCCTCGACGGGTACGAGCGCTGCAACTTACCATCCACACGGGATTGCCGGATCGGATCCGCGATGCCCAACAAGAAGCTTTAAAGGAAGAAAACTTCGCAGCTGAAGCACTGCGTGGTGTGGATGGAAATTCTGAAGTTAAGTCCGACGGACTCAGGTATTATAATGACAGAATTTGGGTTCCTTTACTTGGAAATCTCCGTGAGCTCGTGATGGACGAGGCTCACAAGTCAAGGTATTCGGTGCACCCTGGATCGGATAAAATGTACCAAGATTTGAAGGGTTTGTATTGGTGGCCGAACATGAAAGCCGACATCGCGCGATATGTGGCTAAGTGTTTAACATGCTCAAGAGTGAAGATTGAATACCAAAAGCCTTCTGGGCTATTACAGCAACCAAAGATCCCAGAATGGAAATGGGAGGATATCTCAATGGATTTTGTAACGGGATTACCTCATCGATCGAATCGACCAGATGCGATTTGGGTTATCATTGATCGATTAACCAAATCTGCACATTTTATCCCGATGAAGGAAAATGATAATATGGATAAATTAACTAAGCTGTATATCGACCGAATTGTGGCACGTCATGGGGTGCCAAAGACTATTATCTCTGACAGAGATCCTCGATTCACTTCCCGATTATGGCAATCTATGCAAGAAGCACTGGGAACCAGACTGGATATGAGCACAGCCTATCACCCGCAGACCGATGGTCAGACGGAAAGAACTATTCAGACTTTAGAAGACATGCTCCGAGCTTGCGTTCTCGACTTTGGTAAAGACTGGGAGGCTCACCTTCCGTTGGTGGAGTTCTCCTACAACAACAGTTATCATTCAAGTATCGGTGCTGCACCTTTTGAAGCTCTTTATGGCAGAAAATGTAGATCGCCCGTGTGTTGGGCCGAAACGGGTGAGAAAGGACTCACTGGACCGGAAATCATTCATGATACGACTGAACGGATTATTCAAATCAGAAAACGGATAGCCGCAGCACGTGACAGACAAAAGAGCTATGCCGACAAACGCCGTAAACCTTTGAAGTTCGAGGTAGGCGACAAAGTGTTATTAAAGGTATCTCCCTGGAAAGGTGTGATACGCTTCGGAAAGCGTGGAAAGTTAAATCCTCGCTATATCGGTCCGTTTGAAATCATTGGGGAAGTAGGCCCGGTGGCCTATCGATTACAACTCCCTGCTGAACTCGATGGAGTTCACAACGTGTTTCACGTTTCGAACCTAAAGAAATGTCTGGCTGAAGACATCGAAATAATTCCTTTGGAAGAATTGGAAATTGATGAACATCTGAGATTTATCGAGCAACCGGTAGAAATCATGGGACGCGAGGAGAAAGCCCTCAAACGTAGCAAGATTCCGATCGTCAAGGTTCGATGGAACTCAAAGCGTGGACCTGAATATACTTGGGAACGAGAGGATCAGATGAAGAAAAAGTATCCTCACTTGTTCGAGCAAACGTCCACAGAAACTCAAGGTATGATTTAATTTTGGGGACCAAAATTCCTTTAACAGGAGGAGGATGTGGCGACCCTAAAACTTTTGCTTTCTTTCCCCAGCAACGACAGCTGATGCTGCAAACGCTACGACGCAAGAATAATTTTCGGGACGAAAATTCCAATTACAAGGGGATGATGTGACATCCGAGAATTTCAAGGTTTACTTCCGTTAGACAATTCCGTTAGTTACGTTATAAGTGTTAACTTAGTAACTAATGCTTAACTAGGCCGAATACGTCCACGTCCTTTGGTTGATCACCGAACCCGCCCATATGTGCTATGTGTTCATTTATTAATGTCATTATGTGCAATGTGATTTAAACGCATGATTTAATATTATGAATAGCATGACAAATTGTAAATCCTTGATTTTGTGAAAATTGTCTAAGTTGTGCAGCCAGCGAAACTACCGGGCGAAACTATAGTGTCGCCCGGTAGTCAGCTGAGCTATTCGATAACACGTGATCAGAGCCAGTTTCGCCTGGCCAGCGAAACTGCCAGCGAAACTAGCCTCTGATATAAATAATCTTAATAAACCCTAGTTCTCCTATTTGCCTCATTTACACAAAAACACACACACTCTTCTCTGGAAATCTGGTCAGCCGAAAACCATCAAGAAACATCAAGATCTCAGCCTCAAGACAACATCCATTCGATTCCTTGATCGAATCGTGAGTCCCAAAACCTTTCTTTATGCCATTTCTATGTGTTTTCTATGTGTTTTACTTATAAAGCATGCTCAAACCTCCATGAAATCACTTGATCTTCTGATATGTTGCTTAGGAATGCTAGATCTACTATAAAGTCAGTAACTTTACGTGTGAAATCCATCCATGATAAAGATTTATGCTAGTTTAGGTCATTTTAGGGTTTTAAATGTATTTTTGGTGATTTGATGATGAAAATGCATGTTTAAGGTGTTAAAGCTTACTGATTTATGTTGGTAAATGGTTATGAATGCTAGATAATGAATTGCATGTAATATGGAAGCTGTTAGATTGATTTTTAGGCTGATTTATGTGTTTTTCGCGACCAGCGAAACTGTGGTGTTCTCTGGGCGAAACTGTCCAGCGAAACTATGTATATCTTCAACCAGCGACACTATGCAGCGAAACTGCAGTGTCGCCGGGTAAACCAACCAGACCAGCTCGAGCGAATCTACCGAGCGAAATTCCCTGAACGAAAGTTCAAACCAGTTTCGGGCGAAACTAGGCTAGCGAAACTGTGCCAACAGTTTCGAGCGAAACTAGCCTAGCGAAACTGTGTCATCGGGTATTGCCTAGCGAAAGTGCTGCCCGTGCACACAGCGAAACTGCCTAGCGAAACTGCTAGCGAAACTGAGACCAGAATCCAAACTTGTACAATTTGCTTGAATGTTATGCCATGACTTACATGATTATGCCATGATGATACATGCTTTGATTTCTGATATATATGAACCCTTGTTTATGATCAACCATCGGTGTCGTGTGTCTGTATGTCGAGTCATAGTTCCAACGTGCTATGTTATGGGCCATAGTGACGTTAAGTAAAGATTAGACACAAAACTAATACTTAAGACCTAAACGTGTTCATAGGTCTTCGTTAAGCAAAACTTGGATTATATAACAAGTGTAGCAGTGCAACCAAAGGTGAGTGTCACTAACCCGTTTACTGTGAGCCCGTTTGGGACACACTGAATAACTTAATGGAAAACAATGCTGACAACTTTACGAGTGCTATGCACCACTTGATGAAACTGAAAACTTAGAATGCTATGCATCTACTTGATGAACTTGAAGTGTTTTATGGGAAACACTTGTGAAACTTAACAAACTATTTTCTGAAACGAAAACCGTTTTAATATGGCTAGTGTAGGTTAAAGTCTAAACCACATGATATCACATGATTTCTAAGGATTGCCTTTTTAACTGAAAAAGTCCTCAACTTAATTGTGCCATTAATTGTAAAGCGAGGGGATGTTGGGTAGATCTACTGGAGTTTGACAAACTCCGCCTCGTGACACTGGAGGTGCACGGAGGTACAATATCAGCCTATCTGACCGTGATCCCGAGAGGACACGGGGGAGGCAAAGCCGCGATGACGAATGTCCGCAAAACAAAATGGCTGAAGGCTCTGCCTCTACTATACTTAATCGTCAGCTTTGGTACAAACTTCCTTAGTGCATGGAAACAACGGATTAGCTACCCGCGATATCGGTTGAGCACTTTAATTATACAAGACTAGTACATACCTGATAACTCTGTTACGGACAATAACTCTACTAAATAACAAATGTTTATAAATTGGCGTATATAACTGAGCATTGCTTTTCACAAACAAATATTACGAATACATATGTTGACACGATTATGATTATGAGACCGGGCCAATGCATGACATGCCCACTGTGAACTCACCAACCGTTAGGTTGACACTTGTGTGGTTTTCACTTTTGCAGATCGTTGAAGAGTATCCATTGAAGGTTGGCATGGCACGTGAAGACTTTTACTTTCATTAAACTAACTGGGGATTTTGATTTGAAACAATGATTTGTAAAGCACGTGGCTAGTGCTAAGATACTATTGTTTTTATTCCGCTGCGTAACTTTTGAAACTGTTTGAAATGAATGTTTTGGACTTTACTCTGATTCGTTTAGTATTTGTAACTAATGGTTGTGGTCCTGGTTTAGCTCGCACCCCTTAACGGTATAAACTCCGTTAGTGGTTAAATGGGGGTGTGACACATATTGCTCCTGGATGATGTGGAGACTATAAATGGAGGATATATCACCTTTGCAGGTCACAAAGGAGGTCAAATAACTAGTGAACGCAAACTTTCAAATGAAAGCGTGAGTTTCAATCGAGTGAAATACGTCAAGCAACTTTAGCACAACTTTATGTCAGTGTCTCAGATTTGTGATAAGCAATACACGACTTCTTTCACAAACTGAATGCCTGACAATGAAGCCTGGAATCCGGATTCCCGATGAATGGACTGTGATGCGAGCCCCAAGGTATCAAGATTTATATGTTCTCAACATGAATTCCGCAAAGTCAAAGGTTCTTGCAACGTGTTCTCTATCCAATGCAATAGAAAAAGACTCAATTTTTTGGCATAGACGCATGGGGCATGTCCATTAGTGCAAGATGAATGAGCTGGTACGCAAAGAGTCGGTTGAAGGTGTTCCCAAACACCAGTTCATTTTTTAATGATGTATGCGTCTCTTGCAAAAAAGGAAAATGGAAGAGGAAGTCACATCCGACTAAGAAAATCAACTCCATTGATGTTCCATTCGAACTCCTTCACATGGATCTCTTCGGTCCTATGAACAAGAAAAGCATCTATGGAGATTCTTACTGTCTGGTGGTGACTAATGACTTTTCATGTTTTTTCTAGGTGATGTTTATGTCAACAAAAGACGAAACAATTGTGTTACTGATTAATTTCATCAAGAAGATCGAGTCTTTATAGAAGTTGAAAGTGAGAATAATTCGTTGCGACAGTGGCATTGAGTTCAAGAATGCAACCATTGAGGTGTTTTATTTGCAACAAGGAATCCATCGGGAGTTTAGTGCTCCTTATACACCACAACAAAATGGGGTTGTTGAACGTAAAAATCACACAATTATTGAAACGGTGAGGACCATGCTAGCTGACTCCAAACTTCCTGTTATATTCCAGAGTGAAGAAGTTAGCAAAATTGTTATGTTATTAATCGGGTCCTGACGGTTAAGCGGATTGGTAAAACATGTTACCATATTTTGAATAACAAAAAACCGAATTTGAAGTTTCTGGAAGCTTTTGGATCTCCATACACAATATTGCAGTCGGCTAGAAAGTTTGATGAAAAAGTCACGGAAGGTTATTTCGTCGGGTATGCAACACCGAAGAAGCACGTGTTGTGTCGACTCGTGTTGTGGAAGAGTGGCTGCACGTAGATTGTCAACGCTACACTTTGCCACCAGCCGGAAAATGTCCTGTTAATACACGAAATGGCAATGAGCTGGATCTGACGAAGACACGAAGTTTTGGTATTTTGGTCTGGTGGCCGAACTCCGGCCGAACCTTGGCCGAGCCTTGGCCGAACCTGAGGTTCGGACAGGCAGTGGAGTTCGGACGTCCGTAGCTTATATATAAGTGTTTGTGTCTTTGTAATTCAGGAAGTTTTGAGAGAGAGAGCGAATTTTGTATGTGAGATTTCCTCTGTGTCTCTGTGTAACTCTGATTCTCTGTTAATACGAGATTGAGTTTTATTTACGTTTGTGTGTTGATTTCTCACTTGTTTACGATTGTATTCGATCAATTCGACCAAACCGATCCACGATCAGTCACTTTCAAGTGGTATCAGAGCAATCTGGTGCTGTTTGGTTCGAATTGTTGCAATTCGTTTACTCAAAGTTCGTTTTTCGTGTTTCTCTCTGGAATTTTGCGTGAAAAACACCATGTTTTGCGTCAAAATTCATTGTTTCTGAGTGTTTTTAGTCCTTTGAGTGTTTAGAGGTCAGCTCTGAGTGTTTTCGGTGAGATCCAAAAATTTTCCGAATTTTACGTTCGGCCGAACTTCAAGTTCGGTGAAACCGCTCCGAAGCCAGAGTTCGGAGTGAGGTTCGGTCAGTTTTTCTGATTCGGTGAGAGTTCGGAGTTCTTTCAGAGAGAGTTCGGTGAGAATTTTGTCTCGGAGGGAGTTCGGACTAGGATCGGAGATAGATCGGAGTTTCTGAGTTCGGTGATACGTTCGTTGAGAGTTCGGACTTTTTGATTTCAGTTCGGTGAAAGTTCGGAGCTAGTTCGGAGCGTGTGAGAAGTTCGGAGCTAGTATTGAGTTCGGACCAAGTTCGGCGAGATCAGAATTCAAAATTTTCAATTATGTCGGATTATAACGCGTTTGCTGCTATTCAAACGCAGATGCAAACGTTACTCAATTACGACAATGAAATCGGAACAACACAGAAAGTTCCAAAGTTGCTTAAATTTGAAGACTATGCCAACTGGAAGAAACGGTTTGAGGCCTATATCGGAACAACGGATCCAGATCTATGGATTGCTATGGATGCACCATATGTGTATCCTGTTGGCCTTAACAATGTTCCCATTATGCAACGGAAATCTGGATCTTACACAGAAAGCTGATTTTGTTCGTGAACAGAAAGCATATGGTTTAATCACTCAAGCTTTGCCAAAGGAATTATTACACCAATTCAAAAGTTGCAAACACTCTCATGAGTTATGGACAACACTGAAAGAGAGGTGTGAGGGCAACGAACAATATAAGAAAAGTAAGAAGAAGGTGCTAAACAAGGAATTTGACAACTTCAAACATTTTGATGGCGAGGGCGTTCCTGAGCTAATTTCAAGATATTGTCATTTATTGTCTGAAATGGATAATGTCCAAATTAAGAAAGATGACGAAGAGCTGAAGGAAAAATTGTTGGAAGGTCTGCCATCGAAATGGGAATCTTATGTTTTGATGATCATGAATGATAAAGACTATGCCGATTTAACATTTGTGAAACTTTTGGGTAAACTGCAAGCTCGTGATTTAGAAATGAAGAATGTTAACACTACTCCGGCAGCAGTTCAGAATCCAGATGTTTATTATGGGTCAAATGCAGCAACTATTTCTGGAAAATCAGCAAAGATAACAAGTACTGCACCTGCTACAGCATTTGTGGCTGGAAACTTACCTGGATATGTGTCAAGTTCAGGAACTGGAACTGGTTCACAAAGTGCTGATTACAATTATAGTTCTGGAATAAGTGGCACGTCAATCCCAGCAAGTAATCTGGTGAACACGGGAAAGATGGCCATGTCAGTATCTACCACTGAAGATTATATGGCTCTTGTTTCTGCATTAGTGTCATCATATTATGGATTGATAACTGGAAATGTCAGTAATGCTGAATTGACTGAAGAAGACTATGATCAGGTGGATCCTGATGATTTGGAGTTGATGGATATAAACTGGCAGTTTGCTATGCTGGCGAGAAGAGTGAAAAGATTTTTGAAGAAGACCGGAAGAAAAGATTTGAATTCTGGTGGCAGAATTGGATTTGATAAGTCTAAAGTTAGATGCTACAATTGTTCCAATTTTGGTCATTTTGCTCGCGAATGTCAGCAGCCGAAAAAGCAAGAATATCAGAAATTCACTCCAAAATCAAATGTTTCTGGATCCAACACTCCTTCGAGTTCAGGGAGTACTTCTAATTCTAAAACTGAATCCACAAAAGCTCTTGTTTCTCAAGTTGACAAAACCTATAATTGGGGTAATCAGTTCGCTGATTCATCTGCTTTAATTGTTACTCACGTGCAGGATGAAGAAACTATGACTGAATCTACTGAAAATGAAGAAGAAGTGCATGGTGAAGCTACTGATGGAACTTTTGATGGAATTAATGATGAAGATGAAGTCTCAAATTCAAGGAGTGGTCATAAGTCTGTGATTGAAGAAAAATTTGCATTTATGGCTGATGTGTCTGAAAAGATCGAGTCCGATGCAATTCTCTTGTTGGAAAAGCAAATTAAACTTCTGACTGAGGAGAAAGAGGCATTGATTCGAGAATGTGACGCAGCGAAAGCCGAAGCAGTTGATGCAGCAAATGATTTTGAAAATCTTTATCAAAAGAGTCTTCCACTGAAAGAAAGATATGAGAAAGCACAACAAAATGCTGTTGAAATTGCTGATAAGATGCTTGCATTGCAGAAGGATATGCAGAAAATTACTGATGAAAATTCAAGTCTGAAACAGGAGATCGGTTCATTGAAAAGGAGCAATCTTACTGAAACAGTTGCTCTGATGGCCGATTCTTCAAAGGTAGTCTCATATCCTTCGATGTGTAAATCGTGTGATGACTTTGCTACTGCTAAGTCTGTGCTCTTAGATGAGAAAACAAAGTTAAATGATCTTCTGGCAGTAGCAAAAGCTGATAAAAACATTTACAAGGAAAGATGGGAGGGGACAACCCAGGAATTACTGTCAGTACATGAGCAATTGCGTTTGCAAAAATTTGATTTTTCGAATCAGTCTGAATTGCTCGTGTCTGTACAGAAGGATTTGGCTGCTAGTCAGAAACTTGTCGCTGATTTGAAAATCGAGGTTTTTGAGTTAAAACAAAAATTGGATTCTGTTCAAATGTCATCTTCTTTTACAAATTTTCTTTATAAAACTGAAAAAGAAGATGTTTCTGGCAAGCTGAGTCAAGTTCCACCTCCGGTGAATATCACACTTGGTCCTTCATCTGAGGAGAAAGTAAATGTTTCTAATCAAGCTGAACAAAACAAATTTGACAAAGTTTTAACTGAAAAATCCATCTTGGATTCAACAGTTGATGAGCTTTTCTATGATGTTTCTGATTTTGACAAAGTTGATGACTTAGTGTCTGAAACTGATGTTGAAAATTCGGTGCACACTCAATCTAAAGTTTGTAAGCCAGATCATAATGATTTAATTTCCAAACATGATTTTCCAACAATTAAATCTGAGCTTTCAAAACTGAGTGCATACGAACAAAAGCAGATTGCTCGGAGCAAATCTGTAGAAGGTAAGAAGGTCAAGTACGGTGGAGTCGGATTTGAGTCCTCAGCTAAATCTAAAACTGTGGCAAAAGATTCTTCTTCGAAAATTTTGAAATCTACAAATGCTAAGGCTCGAAATCCTACTTTGGACAACGACTGTGACAAGGTTGAACCATGGGTGACTTATCGGTTAAAGGGTTCCAATAGGATTTATAGTGACAAAGAATTTCCTTTGGATATGGTGAACCCGAATTTAATCGATCAAATTTTCTCATGTAAGTATGATCCAGCATATGATCCTAAAGTGCGAAATGTGCCCATTAAGAGGGGAAATAGCAG
Source organism: Deinandra increscens subsp. villosa (assembly GCA_039602395.1). Taxonomy (NCBI): domain Eukaryota; kingdom Viridiplantae; phylum Streptophyta; class Magnoliopsida; order Asterales; family Asteraceae; genus Deinandra; species Deinandra increscens. The sequence goes on from JBCNJP010000003.1 coordinate 24,085,020, forward strand.
CAGTGCTAATGTAATGGACACATTTCAATCTGAATCTGAGTCTGGGTTGGTAAACAGAGTGAACAGAGTGAAAATTTCTGTTGAAAAATCGTCAAATAAGAAAACAACAAAACCAACCGTTCAAACACCACCGAAAGGTTTTTATAAAAAGAAAAACAAAACCAACCGTTCAAACACCACCGAAAGGTTTTTATGATCAAAAACAACCGAATTTCAGAAAATCCAGTCCATTTTTCAAACAGATCTCAATTTTATAATGATGAAGGATTTTATGATGAGTTTGGTTGTGGACCAAATCAATCTGGTTTTAGGAAAAGTTCAAAATGGGTTGATTTTGAAGGTCAAAATGAATATGATTCAAGGTTTGGTGGGTATAGAAACAGATCTCAGAATTTTAGGGATCATCGTTTTTCTGAGAATCCTTATGCTAGAAATCAGGCTGGATTTTATGATGATTGTTCAGGAAACGTGTCTGGATATGATTCAGGACGTAACGATGAGTTTGGACATCGTTATGTGTCTAAAAAGCAAGGTGTAAAATCCAAGTTTCAAAAACGGGTTGTTGAGTCCGAAGTGGATGACAATGCGAGTGAAAAAGTCATAATTGATAAAAGAAAGTGTTTTAAATGCAAAACTCGTGGTCATACATATCGGACTTGCCCGTTGAAGAAATCCAAATCCACCAAATCTGACACAGAAAAGTCTGACGATATGTCTGAAGGCTATCAAACTGATACTAAGAAAAAGGTCAGATTTGTGGATGAGCAAGGCAGAATTCATTCTAATGAGAAATCATCAGATTTTCATAAAAATGAAAAGAAATCAGAAAATGAATTTTCAAAGACAAAATCAATTTTGAAAAATTCTGCTGCAAGCTCCAAGGGTTCTACAACTGATGGACAAAAACCTAAGGGTTCGTCCATGGCAGGTAAAGATTTTGTTGAAGATGACGGTCGACCCAAAGCGTCAAGCTTGGGTTCGTCCCGAAACTAATCTTCTGTCGTAATTTATGCAGGGATCTTCGCGACAACTGATGAACAACATCTGGGTTGTTGATAGCGGAGCATCTCGGCACATGACCGGAGACATATCTTTGTTGCATGATGTGAAATACTTTGACGGAGGTAAAGTAACATTTGCTGGGAACAAAGGAGGTCAAGTAACCGGTATTGGTAAACTTTCAAACGGTGCTGTCACATTTGACAAAGTTGAATTTGTTCAAGAATTGGAGTATAATCTTTTGAGTGTCTCCCAGATTTGTGATAAGCGTTTCACAACTGCTTTCACTGGGAGTGAATGTTTAATACTGAAACCTGAATTCAAGATTCCTGATGAATATGTGGTAATGCGAGCACCGAGATTCTCAAACTTGTACATGCTCGACATGAATTCAGCAAAAGCAACGGTCGCAGGTCAATGTTTCTTGTCAAAGGCATCCGAAAGAGATTCCGTTCTGTGGCATCGTCGCATGGGTCACATCCATTACAGAAAGATGAACGAACTAGTGCGGAGGGGTCTTGTTGAAGGGGTTCCAAAGCAACAGTTTGTGTTTAATGATGTGTGTGTGAGCTGCAAGAAGGGTAAACAGAAAAGAAAATCCCATCCACTGAAGAAATATCACTCTATTGAGGTCCCGTTAGAGCTACTTCATATGGATTTATTTGGTCCGGTGAATCGAGCAAGTATTTCGGGAAATTGGTATTGTCTGGTGGTTACTGATGAATTTTCAAGATATTCGTGGGCTGATTTTCTGGTCTCTAAGGATGAAACGCCAAGAATTCTCATCAATTTGATCACAACACTTGAATCTTTATACAAATTGAAAGTTAGGAGAATTCGGAGTGACAATGGCACGGAGTTTAAGAATTTAACCGTGAGGACTTTTTGTATGGAAAAAGGAATTGTGCATGAATTCAGCACACCATACACACCTCAGCAAAACGGCGTGGCAGAAAGAAAGAATCGCACAATTATTGAAACAGCACGTACAATGTTGGCTGATGCTCAATTACCTGTTCCTTTTTGGACAGAAGCTGTCAACACTGCGTGTTATGTGCTAAATCGAGTGCTTACCGTAAAGCGTCTTGGAAAGACATGCTATGAACTTCTGAAGAATCGTAAGCCGAATCTCGATTATCTAGAGCCGTTTGGGTGTCCCTGTACCGTATTGGCTGCTGCAGGAAAATTTGATGACAAGGTCTTTGAGGGACTGTTTGTTGGTTATTCAAATCAGAAGAAACGTGTTTTCAATAAGCAGACCGGTACGGTGGGTGAATATCTGCATGTGGATTTCCAATCATATACTTTACCACCCAGAGGCGTTGGACCGGACTGGTTGTTCGATTACAAAACTTTGTTTGAAAATTTTGAATTGACGCCAGAAGTATCTGATGAACAACTTACTAGAGTTTTCATTGAATTACAAGATGATACTCCGGTGTTAAACATTCAAACTCTGCCAACTCCGATAGTTCCTGTTGCTGATGAGTATTTGACCGAGACATCTAATGATACGACTTTTGCTGCTGATGATATGTCTTCTGAAGATGATAGTGAATTTCATGAAGCCGTGACACATCAGGTGGAAATTTCTGCTCAGCAACCTGATCCACAAGTTGAATCTACGTCTGGTGAAGCTGATGTTACTACAACTGAGAATGTGGTGGTTGAGGAAGATCCTGTTCCTGATTTACCTGAAGCGGTGGTTGTTCCTATTCATCAAACACTCCGGATAAACACCATTCATCCACAAGAAAATATCATTGGTGATTTAAATGAAGGAGTTCGTACAAGACATCAAATTGAGAGTGGTGCTTTACTATCTGTTCTGGAATCTGGTATTCAAGAGGAAGTATTTCATTCATGCTTTATATCCCAGATCGAACCGACAAATGTTAAAGAAGCTTTATTAGACGGTTCGTGGGTTGAAGCAATGCAAGAAGAATTACTACAATTTCAAAAATTGGGTGTGTGGCATTTGGAAGATTTACCTGAAGGTAGCAAAGAGCCGTGTGGTACACGGTGGGTTTACAAGTGCAAACGGGATGATCGTGGGATTATCGTCCGAAACAAAGCTCGTTTGGTTGTTCAAGGTTTTTCTCAAGAAGAAGGGATAGACTTTAACGAAGTGTATGCTCCTGTTGCCAGAATTGAAGCAATCAGAATATTTTTGGCGTTTGCTGCACATCGTGGGTTTAAAGTCTTTCAAATGGATGTAAAGAGTGCGTTTCTGTACGGCAAGGTTAAAGAAGAGGTGTATGTCAAACAACCTCCGGGATTCTTCGATCCTGATTATCCGGAGAAGGTTTATAAGTTAGACAAAGCTTTATATGGTCTCCATCAGGCTCCTCGAGCTTGGTATGAGACGTTGTCTACTTATTTACTCGACAACGGGTTTAAGCGTGGGTTGGTTGATCCTACTCTTTTCTGTCGTAAAACGGGGGAGGATTTGCTTCTGGTACAGATTTATGTCGACGATATTATTTTTGGCTGTTCAAACGAGAAGTTATCGAAGGATTTCGAGACTTTAATGCAAACAAGGTTTGAGATGAGTTCGATGGGAGAAATGTCTTTCTTCTTAGGATTGCAAGTTCAACAATCTGATAAGGGTATCTTCATACATCAGTCGAAGTATGTGAGAGATGTCCTGAATCGGTTTAAGGTGGAAGACGTTCGAATTCCTGGAACTCCTATTCAGCTGTCGCATGGCCTATGTCCTGATGAAAACGGTGAAGAAGTTGAAGTCACTCGTTATCGGGCCATAATAGGTTCACTGATGTATTTAACAGCTAGTCGACCTGATATAATGTTTGCTGTTTGTTTGTGTGCCAGGTACCAGGCGGCTCCTCGTGTTTCGCATATGAATGCGGTTTTGCGAATTCTTGCTTATCTGAAGGGTAATTCAGATCTCGGGATCTGGTACCCTCATGATGATAAGTTCGACTTATCAGCATATACAGATTCAGACTACGGCGGTTGTAAGATTAATTTCAAGTCAACCACGGCCGGATGTCAGTTTCTCGGTGATAGGTTGGTATCTTGGCAGTGTAAGAAGCAAACTTCTGTTGCCACATCCACGGCTGAAGCTGAATACATAGCAGCTGCTAGTTGCTGTTCTCAGGTTTTATGGATTCAACAGCAGATGCGGGATTACGGTTTGAAGTTTCTTACTACTCCAATTTACATAGATAATTCGGCCGCTATTTGCATAACAAAAAACCCCGTACATCACTCTAAAACGAAACACATTGATATTCGTTATCATTTCATCCGGGATTGTTTTGAGAAACACCTGATTGATCTGCAAAAGATCCATACTGATTTTCAAAAAGCGGATCTTTTTACGAAAGCTTTTGACAAAACCCGCTTTCGTTATCTTTTGCAGATCAACGGCATACAAAAGTTACCGGTCGAGTAACTTTCGGTTGATCATTTTTGCTTATTGTTTTATTTTGTTTCTTATACAAAAATCCAAAAATAGTGTTTTGTATTTTAGGGGGAGAAATGTCAGAAAATATAAAAAAAAACATGGAAAAATGTCAGAAAATATTAAAAAAATGGAAAAATGAAAATTTGAGAAATTGATCCGACCAAGCGAGAAATGATATTACATCGGCGTGTGTTATCAACCACGGATAAAGTAAAACAGAAAAGCTGTAGGTTCTTGTTTGGTTAGTTAAGTGCGTAAGGGTAAATCTGATATATGCTAGTATGATATAAACATAAAAATATTGCTTGTTTAATTGTGAGACACATCATGATGATTATTGTGTGATCTTGGCATTAAATAAAATGAAAAAGCAAAAACAGAATAAGAGATGTTCTGGTGTACGCATGTTTTCATTTTGCAAAGATTTAAACTTGTTTGATTTTCTTTATTTTGTCAAACGATCGGACTTTCTCTGCGTATCGAAAGATCGACCTGATTGTTGTTCGTTTGACGTTCTGCTTTATTTTCTTTGGTGTTTCGTATAATCCATCGGACTTTCTCTGCGTGTACGTGAGTACCGACCTGATTGTTGTTGGATTATACAACTTCTGCTTTATTTTACATTTTTTATTTTCCTAAACAATCGGACTTTCTCTGCGTGCCTACCAGCCAACCTGATTGTTGTTTGTTTAGGGTTCTGCGTTATTTTTGCATGAAACACCATGAACGATAAATCTCTGTGAGAATCAAATTCTGTGAAAAGTACAAAAATAATAAGAATAAGCCAGATTACCGGTATTTCTGATTGTGTGGGTTTTCACATTATCAATGCTTGCTAAATATATCTTAACATATTAGAAAGCTATAAAAATTGATCTACCCAAGCTGAAATAAATTGAAAAATTGTATTTGCTGCCAACTTGACTTGCATGCTGATTAAAAATGAAATTGAAGTGTGTCTGATGCATATTGACCGATATGATCTCGCGTCTGGATCTTTCTCACAAAAATATTTAAGTTATTTCAATTTTTAGTAATTTTGTTTCAATTCTGTTTGGTTTGTTATGTGAATGTCTGGAAAAAATCACAAGAAGATTTTAGGTATGTTTTAGCATAAGTTTGAAAAATACCAAAAAGATTTTAGGTGTGTTTGAAATTTTTACAAAAAATTCAAAAAGATTTTATTCTGCGTTATTTTCGATCAACCGATTAGTGAAAGATGTCAAATTATGCCGGAAACAACCAAATGGACTTGATTTGAGAAATTTCATCAGTAAAATTGAACGAAGTTTGAGAAAAATTGATAAATTTTAAACTTTGGATGTTCAATTTGAAAAATTCATCGAAATCAGGGGTTAATTGTGAAAAATTTCAAAACTCCAAACCTGAAGTTCGGAGGGCCGAACACGGAGTTCGGAGGTCCAAAGATGGAAGTTCGGAGGTACGAACCTCGCCATCGGACAAAGTTTGGAGTTGGCCGATTGGGGAGTTCGGTGTTACTGTTCGGCCGAACTTGGAGTTCGGAGGTCCGAACGTGGTTGGCTATAAATGCGCCAAACTTGACGTTCGGAGAGCATTGTTACTGTTTTTCTCCGAACGTGCACCGAACCTCTGCCTAAATTTTAAACTTTCGTTTTAACGTGTTTTTGGCGAATTAACGACTGATTTCAGGTAGATCTTGATATTCCGAATGTACTGGTTGTCTTAGATTAGGTTTTTACCCATGTTTTGTGAGGTTTTGACTGGAAAAACTCGTTCGGAAATAACCCAGATCTAGATCTGAAAATACGCTATGAAAACCATGTTTTTATCAATTAAAATTGGTTCCTGTGGGTTGCTTGTCATATTCCGACTATAGGTGTTGCTTGGCAGTGTCTAATTTGGTCGTTTTCATCAAGTTTGAGATTCAAACCTGTCGGAGTTCTTCAAGCTCCGAACCTGGGGTTCGGAGACTCCGAACGTGGAGTTCGGAGGAGGCTCGGACAGAGTTCGGCGGGTCTTAGATTTTTGTTCAAATGTTGTTCGTTTATGCAAACGACAATGATTTAACAAAATCAATGATGATATCTGTTAATCACATTGAATTTAATGAATGTTTTCTTTTATGTGTTTTCAGATATGGCGAACGATTTAAAGATTGGCGACAAGCATAACATTTGTGCACACATCGGGGTTGCAAGAGGCAAATTAGATAAATTTGGAGGACCTGGAATATTTGAGTTTCTGAGACGTTCAAGAATACATTACGCTATTACTCAGCAGTGTGATGTATACAAAGATATTATTTTGGAATTCTGGAGTACGGCACATACAATTTCTGATCCACCGATTAGAATTGTTACTACTGTTCAAGGGCGACCAGTTCAAGTCACAGAAGCGGATATTCGCAGGGTTTTACAGTTAGGGTCTGATTCACCAAATGCAAGAATTGAATTTCCTCATGAAGATAACGTGGCATTCTTAAAGCGGATTTGGTATACGGACGATCCAAGCAAGGAGTGGGTATACAAGTCGTCGTTGAGTGTGCCGTACAAGTATCTTGCCCATGTGCTGTTAGTCTGTTTGGGACATCGAATTTCAGGGCATGATGAAGTTCAGCAGATCATTCTGTCCTTGATGAATGCATTAGTGATGAATCGACCTTACAACGTGTCTGGGATGATATTCCATTATATGAGAGATAATCTAACACAACGTCAGAAGAAGGCAGCTATCTATCCTAGATTCCTCCAGATGGTGCTGAATGATTTATATCCAGATTTGACAAAGAATGCAGCATATCGAATGGAATTAAAGCATATGACCGAGGCAAGTGTTGGGGCTTTGGCGTCTTATCAAAAGAAGGCACCAGAGTTTCAGCCTAAACTGAAGAGATTGATTGGCCATCTAGCCAATGTCAATTATGTGGCACCAGTCACAGGTGCACCTCGTCATGATGACGGAAGCGACCCAGAAGAACTGGATTATAGTTGGATCGAAGAGCAGAATCAGATACCTCAGCAGGGAAGGGTAAAAAGGCCTAAGAGGCAGATTCCAATCGTTCAGGAACAAGTTAATCAAGATCCACAGCCAGAACCAGTAGTTACTCAACCGCCAGCTGTTAATACCCTGATTGATGAATCCGAATCTGATGATGATTTTCTGGATACTGGAGTTGACTCTGAGGACTTATCGGAACCAAACGATCCGTTTGTCCGTGTCCTGATTAATTCCAAGTATGTGAAGTTGAGAAAGGGAAGCGATGAGCACATTGCATACAGAATCAGCCAGAACAAGAGTGTCGATAGATACAAAGATCGAGTATATGATGTAGTGGCCTCATCCGAATCTGATGAAGATTATAATCCTGAAGTCGAGGTGGTTTCTGGTAAAGGCAAACAGCCAGTGACTGGTTCATCTGTTACTCCATCTAAAGGAAGAACGAAATTAGTAGTTGGGGGCAGAACGAAGAAGAGAAAGGGTGTAGGTGTTCAACAATTTGTTTTGCAGCCTCGTTCCAGTGTCTCTGCATCTACTGAAGCTACAACAACGGTTCAGACTTCGGTGTCTGACACTCAAGCTGATTTCTTGCAGAACTTGATGAATGCAAGTCGTTCGACAACTGCTGGCACAGCACCTTCAGCAAGTGCTGGTGCGTAGTTTGTTAATCAGCCAATAGGATCTACAACATCGGTTTTCACTTCTGCTACTGCAACTGCGTCTACACACTCTACACCAGATGTAACTTTTAATTTTGAAGAAGGTTCGGTTTCTTTTTCACAAGCTAGTATCTTACAGAGTGCTTTATCAGATCATCAATCTCAGATTGACGCTTTGAAAGCTAAGTCTGAAGCACAGGAAAAGACCATTACTGTGCTGACGTTAGATAAAGAAGATTTGACTCGACAAGTTGTAATTATTCAGAGTCGTGATAGAACCAAAGATCAGGAAATTTTGAGATTACAAAGAGTTACTCATACTCAATCGAAAATGCTTCTTGAGATGGGTGAGCAGATTAAAGTTTTGATGGAAAAATTTAAAGCTCATGGGGAGATAGGAGACGGTTCGGGGTGTAATGAGGACCCAATGCGTTTTCTAAATGATGATCTCGACCAAGATGACCCTGAAGGGAATGTTGGTGGCGGACCAGGCCCATCTGGAACTACTTCGGGTTCAGGTGCTGGTGCATCATCTTCCCAGGGGGAGAAAGACTCGAGAGAAGCGGTACCAATTTCTTCGATTCCTTCTAATCAAGCGGCAAAAAGTTTGAATGAATTTGCTGAGATGTTACAAACACTTGAAGAAGGAGAATTTGTTGGAAATTTGACGGTTGAAGAGTTACAGCGGGTGTTCGATTTAAATGACGAAGAGCTAAGAAAGGCATCTGAAAAAGAACCTGAGAAATACGAAGAACCTGAGCCAGAGTCTGATGAATACGTGGAAGGTATATTTGAAGAAGATATTAAAGTGGAGGATATTACAGAGGAGGAATATCCAGATCTGTACTCCAACTTCAATAACAATCAAACTGGTGATGAGTTTGAAGTATTTCCGAAAGAGAGAGATGCTGAGGCTGAAGAAGTATTGAAAAAGAAAGAATCTGAGAAACCAGAAGACCCAGTGGTGAAGGAGGCAAAGATTCAGAAACAGAATCAGGATTTTAAAGAATTTATGAAGGCTTTTCATGCAAATTATATTCCGCCTCCGAAACCTATCAAGCAAAGATCATCTTTCAAGTTCAAGGGTCGGGTATCGGGAGAAATTATTAGTTGGATGTATGCTTCGAGCTTGAGGTGCTATGGAATTAAACGTGAAAATGGGATCCATAACTTCAAGTGTGCCAAGGATTTCAGGAGTCTGCCTGTTTGGGATGTTCGTGAACTGACAAGGAAACCTTTTTGTTGTTATGGCGATGATGCGTTGGGTATGCACTTTAAGAAGATTCTCGAGAAAGAATATCGTGAAGGATTTCAGTTTTTGGATCCTTAAAGACCAAAGCGACGTCGATCTACAACAAGGGTTCATGAACGAACGGGTAAGAAGCTGATAATTTTGGTGTTTCCGAAGAAGCCTGATGTAATGAAGAAGATACCTCTGATGACAATGCAACAAAATTTCATCAAAGATCTGAGGTGGTGGTATTATAATGAGAAGACAGGTGAAGCGGTTATTGTATTGAAGGAAGATAATCGGGTTGTGAAGATCTACGATCCGATGTGGCTGATTAACTTGTCAAAGGCTGATATTGACGAGTTGTATCACAATCCAATTCTGTATCACCCTGATTACATGGATCAAGCGCTGAAGTTCCAAATGGTGATAAGGGTTTGTTTTGCGTTCAACATTTTTGCTGGAAATAACCACGACTTGGTTTGGAAAGGTGATGGGTCTGCTACAGATACTCAAGGCTGATGAAGAACGGTCCAGCTATTGCCAAGGGAGAGTTTGTTGATACACGAAATGGCAATGAGCTGGATCTGACGAAGACACGAAGTTTTGGTATTTTGGTCTGGTGGCCGAACTCCGGCCGAACCTTGGCCGAGCCTTGTCCGAACCTGAGGTTCGGACAGGCAGTGGAGTTCGGACGTCGTAGCTTATATATAAGTGTTTGTCTCTTTGTAATTTAGGAAGTTTTGAGAGAGAGAGCGAATTTTGTATGTGAGATTTCCTCTGTGTCTCTGTGTAACTCTGATTCTCTGTTAATACGAGATTGAGTTTTATTTACATTTGTGTGTTGATTTCTCACTTGTTTACGATTGTATTCGATCAATTTGACCAAACCGATCCACGATCAGTCACTTTCATGTCCAGATTGGTTATTTGACTACAAGACGTTGTTTAACCCATTAAGTACGAGTGGTGGGCTTACCGACGAGAAACTTGCATCTGTTTATGTAGATTCTCAAGGTGACTCGTTGGTTCCTGATAATTCTAATGTTGTTATCCCACCAGTGCAAGATCCAGCACCAAGCAACGATGTTATTGAAAAAAGTTCTTCGTATGATGAGAGTGAATTTCATGAAGCACAATCGAAACCGGTTGATATTTTTGTGACTGAACCGAGTACAAGTACGAATGTACAAGCTGTTGAATGGAAGTCGTGGAACTCAATATCGACAACCTTAACTAAAACGTGGAGGTTCCTATTCATCCTACTCTCATAATTCATACATATCATCCGCAAGATCAAATTATATGAAAATTCGTCAGCATCGGATCGTCTACTCGATCTAGCTATTTCGGATAAGAAACAAGTAATTAAAGATTGTTTCTTGATCACAATAGAACAATTACAATCAGGAATTCACTCAGAGAAAAACACCTTACAGAACACACACTTAACACTCAGATATTCGCTCAACCACCACTGAATTACAGAGCAAAATGGGTATTTATACTCCAGTACACGAACCCATCCGAACTGTGAGTTCGTGTGGTTCTGAACTCACCCGAAGTGTGACTTCGGGTCACATCAGACCCACTTCGTGTAACATCCTTTTGCATCATCGTCTTGTTCACATACTTCACACGACAACCCAATCATGCTCTAACAAACTCCCCCTCGATGTGTGCAGTATCTGTTCATCCATTTAAAATGTATCTTCAATGAAACTCCCCCTCAACTTGATGGTTAGCCTAATCTTGAATACTTGACGGCACACAGTGTGTTTCCTTCTTTATCAACAACTTGAGAAGACTTGAAGTTGTGACATTCTTCTTCCACTTAGTAACTGTTCAATAATAAATAATCTTGGCGCAAAACATCTCTTTGAGACTCCAAGATATAGATTTTAAAATATTGATTTGTATTCCGTGTCGATCAGATCGAAAACAAAACAGAAACAAATCTTTTTGACTTTTAGAAAGTTTATATCAAAACAAACCTAAAATCTTTTTGATCTTTTCAAACTTATTCTAAAACACACCAAAAATCTTTTTGAACTTTTAGAAATGAAATGAAATTGCAATACAAAATCAAACTCTATTTTTGGTATGAGAAAGATCACTATATGGGATCATATTGGACATATGGTACTGAACTACACTTCACTTTCAACTAATTGAAGCTCATAAGCCATGTTGATTGCTGATATTATTTGTCCATCTTAAACTCAGGTAGAATCAAACTCGTAACATCAGGATATGTCAAGGTATTTATTAGATTTGCTTTGACCAGTGTATCCCACACTATCAGAAATATTCAGACATTTTTCTTTTTCTCGTGTGATTACACTTGTGATTATCACATAGTGATTTGAAATCATGATATCGTCAACTGTATTCCATGCAAAAAGAAATAAGAATGTTAAATCGTCTACCTTAAGGTCGATCTTTCGATACGCAGATAAGGCCTCGGATTTAACAAAATAAGGAAAAATAAAACAATTTGAAATTGTATAATTCAATAACAATCAGGTCGGTCTTGTGGACATGCAGAGAAAGTCCGATGAATTATACGAAACACCAAAGAAAATAAAGCAGAACCTCAAATGAACAACAGTCAGGTCGATTTTCGGTTCGCAGAGAAAGTCCGGTCATTTGAGAAAATAAAGAAAATCAAACAAGTTAAAAATCTTTGCAAAATGAACACATGTATACACAGTGACTTCTCATTTTCTTTTTCACATATTTTTCTATTTTGACATGACATACGTTTCAAGATGTTATCCACTTGGTCAAGCATAGTATTTAGTGTATATCACATCTGAATACTTAATGATTTGCCGAGCCTACCAAGCATATCAAACAATGATCTAATGGCTTTTTCATCTACTCTATCTATGAGTCGGATACATAAGCCAATGTACCATCATTTCCCAATGATCAATTTCTCACAATTTTATATATTTTGCATGTATTCACCTTCACCATATTTTTCATTTTTCCATAACATGCACAATTTTATATATTTTGCATGTATTCACCTTCACCATATTTTGCATTATTCCATAACATGCATCTTCTCCCCCTTAAAATGAAAAACTCTATTTTTGAAATTTTCATTTTATAAAAACAAGACACTATTTTTGGCCTTTTCAATTTTCTTCCCCTAAACTATAAACAAAATGTAAAGATAAAAAAAAATTGATCAACCGACACGGATACCTATCGGTTTAAGTTTTTCAGAAAAATTTCAAGTTAGAAAGATCATTCATGAAATTTAAATTAAGAATAAGCAAAATACTCCTCCATCAGCAATTTTTCAATCGCCGATAGGTCTTCTAGAAGTACCTGCACACTGGTCAAACACATCAGTTTTTAAATTCACCCGAAGCGAGTGCTTCTGGTCGACCAGTGTCCTGGTTTTGCTTTGAAACTAATTTAGGTTTCCATTGTTGTTGTTTTGGTAAAGTAGTCTTTGATGAATCAATCACAGTTGATTGTGACGAATAACCTATATTTGAAACTTTTGAAAATTTTGGAATAAACTTTCTTGTTTTTTAAAGAATGTAGGCTGAAATTCATCAAAAACTCTGCCATGTTCATCAATGAACTTTGGTCTGGCAGTTTTACCAAAAACTTGAACCTTTTGTTTTCTTTGAGTAGAAGCAGCAGAAACTGGACAATCTTGTGCCATATGCCCTTTTTGTCGGCAAATGTAACACCAACGATTATTTATATTCTTCCTTTTAGGAACCTACAAGCTTCACAAAAATCATTACCTCCAAAAATGATCATAAAAAGTATCATATACCTGATGTCGATGATCATGAATCCATTTTGAAGTTGGACTTTTGGGAGTAGAATTTAAACCTCCAGACGAAAATTTAGCATTTTGATTCTTCTTGTTCTTCTGAGCAGCATCCTTCACAAAAACTTCAGATATTTTCTGAGCATCCACACAATAAAGTGGAAGTTCGTTGTCTATAAAATATTTGTTCTGAACCCTTGAGCTTGTAAAATCTCTTAGGTTGAACTTTTTCAGCCTTGAAAACATCCTTCTTAATTTGCTTCAATTTAATTTTCTTCAAATTATGTTGTTTTGAAGCTTGAACATCATCATCTTCAATAACTCTTGATTGAAAACCAAAACCAACACTTTTTCCTGAAATCTTCTCTTCCGAGCTTGAAGATTTATGCTCGTTCTTCGCCAATCAAGAAAATCCAACTTTAACTTCTGTGCATAGAAAATCGTCTCATCAATATCAGTATGAGTACAAATCTTCTCGGTAGAAGTAGCTGACTGCTCATTCTCAGTCGATGACGAATCAGACACAAACTTTGAATATGTAGGAATCACATATTTCTTCTCATCTTCTTCCCTTTTTATTGTTTTTTTCTTCTTCACACATTTTTCTTCTTCTGATTTTTGATGATGAAAACTTTGAGTAATCATAGTCTTCAACCTTTTCCTTGACAACATTGATATATTCTTTGAAAGTGCGTGAGCGTATGGATCTTCTACTTAGTCGATATGAAATCAATGTAAACAAGCAAAACGCAGAGAGTAAATACAAAAGACTTGTATTAACCACTGAGAGAACCACAGAGTACACTTAGAGAATATGACACGGAAGCCCTTAATTGTTCTATACAAGATGACGTATTTATACTAAGCTAAACCCGCTGGTCCGAACCTCAAGTTCGGCCACAAGTTCGGCCATGTCCGAACTCCAGGTTCGCTGGGAGTTCGGACCTCAGCAATCTTGTATGTCTTATCTTGAATTCGATACTTCACATGACGATCAGGAACCATGTATCAACAAACTCCCCCTCGGCATGTGCAGTATCATCTCCTCTTATCAAAACTTGTATCTTGTATCCTCAATCAAACTCTTCCTCGATCTTGACGATGAGTTCAATTTTGAATACTTGATATTGCATCGTGTGTAAACTACACTTCAATTTCGATTATTGTAGCACATAAGTCATGCCGATTGCAGATATAATTTGTCTAACTTTAAACTCTGGCACAATCAGACTTATAACATCTGGATATGTTAAGATATAGATTAGATTCTACATTGACCAGTGTACCCCACACTATCAGACATACTCAGATATGCTTTGCTTATCACATTTTGTGATTTCACTTGTGAATTTAATCACATAATGGTTGTAACCATGATATAGTCAACTGTGTTCCATGCAAAACGAAATAAGAATGTTAAATCGTCTACCTTAAGGTCGATCTTTCGATACGCAGATAAGGCCTCGGATTTAACAAAATAAGAAAATAAAACAAGTTGAAATTGTATAACCCAACAACAATCAGGACGGTACTCCCGTACACGCAGAGAAAGTCCGATGAGTTATAGGAAACACCAAAGAAAATAAAGCAGAACGTCAAACGAACAACAATCAGGTCGGTCTTTCGACACGCAGAGAAAGTCCGATCGTTTGACAAAATAAAGAAAATCAAACAAGTTTAAATCTTTGCAAAATGAACACATGTATACACAGTGACTTCTCATTTTATTTTTCACATATCTTTTTCTTGATATATCATGACATACGTATCAAGATGTTGTCCACTAGGTCAAGCATCAGATTTAGTGTATATCACATTTGTATACTTTCTGATTTGCCGAACCTACCTTACACATCGATCAAATGGTCTTATGGCTTTTTCACTTACTTTATCCATGAGTCAGACAATGTCAGCCAACGTACCATCATTTCCCAAACCTGTCGGATACAATTTCTCATTTTTCAATGTTTTTGGATTTTTGCATTTTTCATTGTTTTTGTCTTTTCCAAATTTCTCCCCCTAAAAATGACAACTCTAGTTATAGATTTTCATTTTTACGATTTGAAAAACAACACACTATTTTTGTATTTTTGCACAAACAAACTCCCCCTCAGAATGAGACGGAGTGAAAAACAAGAAAAATTGATCAACCAACACGAATACTAGCAATGTAGCCAATTGAAAAACAAAAATTGATTTTGAAATTCAATATAATTAGAAAACAGATATTTCACAATCAGCAATTGTCAATCACCGAAAGATCTTCCTGAAACACCTGCTTGACACCAAAAAAAAAAAAAAAAAAACATTAGTCGCATTGGGATCGACCTGAATCAAGAGCGTCGGATCGCCCGGTGTCTTCCACAAAGTCCTTGTTGGCCTTGGAAACAACTTTTGGTTTCCAAATTTGTAAAAGTTTTAATTTTTGATCAGAACCTGAATCAGATTCAACCAACGAACTTGATTTAGACCAAGACGATTTACGAGTTGATTTGTGCTTTGGAGACCATGGTTCATCAAAAATTTGACCTTTGTTATCCACATATTTAGCAGTTTTGTGAATATATGCAGTCGTTGGACAATCAGCAGCTAAATGTCCTGGTTGACGACATACATAACAAAGTCTTTCTCGAAAATTGTTTGAAAATTGTTTTCATTTTGAAAAACCAATTCATTGTTCAGAATCAAAGTTATCAAAGAAACCATCAGAAGAATCATACCTAGGAGATGGACTCCTTGAAGATGATGACTTTCCAGAATAATAAGAAAATTCTTTCAGAGATGGTGATTTCTTTGTAACTTTAGCTTTAACAGCCTTGTCAGCTTTCACTGGTTTCTTTGCAACAGCTGGAATTTCCTTCACAACAAAACCCAAACCTTTGTGCTTGGAACCTGAAACCTTTGAAGAACTTGAAGAAGAACCTGAAGCACTTCTTGACTTAGCCTCACTAGTAAATTTGGCTTTGATATCCTTCAGCTTGTTCTTTTCAACAAAACTTTTTCCTCTTCGGTTGCAAATGAAGAACTCGAACCAACCTTATCAAACACCTTCTCATTTTCCAGTAATACAGACTTTGAAACAAACTTGGGAGCTTCACCCAAAGGTTTCTCCTTCCTTTTAGACTTAGACTTGTTCTTCTTGGGTGAAGTAACAAACTTGGAATAATCATGCAATTCATCTTTTGGAGCAAGCGGAGCAGAAGTAACTTCAACCAAATCCACTGGTTGAGGAACCAAGTGAACATCATCCTTTTTAGAAATCTCTGAACTCTGATCCTGCTTGTATAAGAAATTAAGCAATGTTGGTGACAAATTGCAGTTCTTCACTTGCCTTTTCAACTCCAAAATCTCCAATTTCAAGTCATTAATCTTCTGTTGACCTTCAAACACCTCTTGTTGTGACTTGATGAACTTTGCATTGAGATCATCATATTCATAAGTCTGTAACTTTCTGATCTCACACTCTGCAAACAGTTCTTGAAGAACACTTTCTCTCTTTTGTTTATAGATCTCAACATCTTTAGTTAATACTTCATTCTTGTCTCTATGTAGGACATTCTCATCTTGAAGCATTGAGATCTTGTTTTGAAGTTTTTCAACAGTAACAGCAGTTGTAGCAATAAGAGCAGTAGCTTCTTCATATTTTTGCTGAACCGGATAACTCTTCTCAAACAGATTCTCAAAATCTTGAGCTGCATCTAACACTTCAGCTTTGGCTTTCTCACACTCTTCAGCTAATTGAACCTTTTCCTTCAAAATATCTTCATGAATATGAACCAACTCATAATATTTCTTTTGAAAATCCTCTAACTCTTTCTTTAACACCACAATCTCTTCAGTTGAAATTTGACAACGTTGTTCAAAACTTGCAATCTCCTGGAGCAATTTTTTACATTTGAAACATTCAAACTCTTCAACATTTGAACTTGTAGAAACTTTAGGTAATTCGTCTTGTACCAAAGATATACTAGAAGAAGTATCAGACTCTGTTAAAAAACTTTCATCATTAGCATGTTGAACAGTTAAAGCAATTGAGATTGGAGTATGATTCTTTTTAACTTCTGAATCGGCATTCCAGGCAAACCCATCTGGATGCATAAATGTATTAGTCCAATCATAAGCAAGAGTAGCAGATTTCTGATCAACCTTTTCAGCTTTATCGGATGGATGAAAAACTAAATGTGCATGTTGACCAGTTTTCAATTTACTTTCTGTTGAACTTGGACATTCGCGAGCAAAATGACCATAATTTGAACACTTGTAACATTTCACCTTCGATTTATCCAAACCAATCTTACCATCCTGATTCAATCTTTTCTTCCCAGTTCTATTGAAAAACTTCTTTGTTCGACGAACCAACATAGCATATTGCCAATTGAGATCCATTTCCTCCAAATGATCATAATCAATCTGATCATAATCATCATTTGCTAATTCAGCATTACTCACAGAACCAGTGATAACACCAAAGTATGAAGATACTAATGCAGACATCAATGCATTATAATCATCAATAGTTTGAACAGACAATGCACTATGAGTCGAAGAACTTGGAATTGACACATTACAACCAGCAGAAGAATAACTTGGATGTTCAGATTTACCTGCCAGAAATGCTGTAGGAGGAGCGGAACTAAGAATATTAGACTTCCTAGCATTCATTGTAGAGTCATTTTCACCATGATACACTGCAGGATTCTGAATTTGTGTAGGAAGTGATTTATTCACCATTAATTCCATATCCCGAGCCTGGATTCTTTGAACCAAATCATTGAAAGACAATCCTGTAAAATCCTTATCATGAGTAATCATCATTACATAATTCTCCCATTTTTCAGGCAAAGCTTCCAAGATCTTTTCTTTCATATCAACCTCTTCTTTAGTAAGATTCACCAAACGCATTTCACTCATCAGATGAGCGAATCTTGCAATCAGATTAGGAATTGTTTCATTCTGATAATGCTTAAAACTATCAAACTCTTTCTTCAAAACCTTTTGGCGACTTTTCTTGTATTGATCATTGCCTTCACATCGTTTTTCCAATGCATCCCATAGACTTTTTGATGTGTAGTTACCAGCAAATTGATGAAGTAACTCTTTAGGAAATGCCATCGTTAATGTACCATACACCTTTTTCTCAGCTTGATAAGCTTTCTTTTGTTCAGAAGACATTTTTCTTTGAAGAATAGGTTCACCAGTTTCATCTTTAGGATAAACATATTGCTCAGTGAACGCTAACCACATATCAATGTCATTTATATCGACAACCGCTTCACACCGTTTAACCCAACTATGATAATCTTCCAATTTTAGCAATTTGGGAACTTTCTGACTTGTTCCGATTTCATTATCATAATTCATCATTGTTTGCATTGTAGCTTGAACCGAATTTTGAATAGCCACGAACGCTTGAAAATCGGACATTCTCGAAAAACAGATTACTGTTCACGCCGAACCTTATCCGAACCTCCTCCGAACGTTCACCGATTCTAGTCCGAACCTAGTCCGAAACACAAACTCACCGAATCTGACCTTCGGAGTAACAAAGACCGAACGTTGTCCGAACGTTGACCGATCTATCACCGAACTCTCACCGAAACAAAGAAAAACGCCGAACGCTCACCGAACTTCGTCCGAACCTTGAGTTCGGAGCGGTTAGGCCGAACGAGTCCGAACCTCAAACGAGACAGAATTCACTCGACGCCATTTACTCAATTTTCAAAGTTTTTGACTGGAATTTTCGACAGAGATTCAAGCAGACTTGATAGAAACAACTCAGGAATGAATTTTGAATGAAAAACACACTCGAAACAATCAAACGAATTCAAGAATGATTGACATTTTTGCAAAAACGTGAATTTGAACTCAAAACTCTGAAAAACACTGATTTCCGACTAGTAGAGCAAACCTAATGCTCTGATACCACTTGAAAGTGCGTGAGCGTATGGATCTTCTACTTAGTCGATATGAAATCAATGTAAACAAGCAAAACGCAGAGAGTAAATACAAAAGACTTGTATTACCACTGAGAGAACCACAGAGTAAACTTAGAGAATATGACACGGAAGCCCTTAATTGTTCTATACAAGATGACGTATTTATACTAAGCTAAACCCGCTGGTCCGAACCTCAAGTTCGGCCACAAGTTCGGCCATGTCCGAACTCCAGGTTCGCTGGGAGTTCGGACCTCAGCAATCTTGTATGTCTTATCTTGAATTCGATACTTCACATGACGATCAGGAACCATGTATCAACATTCTTTTATAATAGTCGAGGTGTGAATGTCCTATCAAATACTCTTTCAAAATTCTCATCTTTTGCCAAGAAACTTGTGAATGATTGTGAATTGGTGACATTATTGAGAAGATGATTAGCATCAATCACCTGAATCTTAAGATTATAAATCTTTTGTGTGCTTCAGACAATTCTTTCTTAGTTGCAATTAACCTTTTAGTAACCAGATTAGTTTCAAGATTTTTGCAATCTAAGATTTTCAAGCTCACCAAATAATTCTTTCTTCAACTTATCTTTGTTCCTTTTCTGGATATCAATGTTTGTATTCAATAACTTGTTGACCCTTGTTAATTCCTTCTTCTCCTCCAACAATGCTTCATTCTCAATAAAATAACTTTTTGCTTTAGCAGCGAGTTCATCAGAAGTTTTGTTTAGCACATCAAGTTTAACTTTGGATATTTAAAAAAAGATCATTGAATCATTTTCAACATCTTTTGCTTCAAACTTCCATTTCTCAACTTCTTGAACTAACGCAGCATTTTCTTCAACTAACTTTGCATACTTTAACTCAAAATCCTTTCCATTTTTCTTAGAAGCCTCCAATTCTTCCTTTACTAATTGAAGTTCAGATGTACGAATCCTGACTTCTATCAACAAAGAACCATTTTCCTTCAACAAATTATCAATTTTAGCTTCAAAGTTTTCATTCTCAGGTGATTCATAAGAACTTGTGTCTGAATAATAATCATCTTGTTCAGCTGTGACAATCAATGCTGACTTATCAAACACTTTACCCCAATCAAAAGGTCTCTCCTTTGAACAGCCAACGCTTTTATACTTGATGCCGCTTGATAACCATTGGTAGTCGTTGAATCAGATTTGTTTGCTTACGATTGTTGACACTCTCTGGGAAAATGTCCAAAATTAGAACATTTGTAACATTTCACCTTACATTTGTCTAATCCCATCTTTCCATCTGTATTAATAGACCTCTTTCCAGTTTTCTTAAGAAATCTTCTTGCTCTTTGAGTTACAGAGCCAATTGCCATGCCATATCCATTTCATCCAAATGATTATCATCAATTTCATCAAAGTCATCTCTGCTTATCTTCGTCTCATTAACATTGTTAATAATCATACCAAGAGAAAATGAAATAAAAGCAGATATCAAACTAGCACACTCATCAGGTGTCTGAACAGAAAATGCATGCTGATTGGTCAAATCTGGAATTGTAAAACTACAACCCTTTGAAGAATCAGAATTATTAGACATTTCTGAAACATTTCCAATAAATGAAGTACTTGGTACAAAACTAGCACCGACTGGTTTAGCTTTTGCATGAATACTTGTAGCATTCTGACCATGATACAATTCTGGATTTTGCAATTGAGCAGTTGATTTATGCGAATTCATCATTTCCATTTCTCGTGCATGAACTTTTCCCGTTGATTCACAAAATGATAATGATGAGTATTCTTTGTCATGTGTAATCAACAAAACATAATTTTCCCATTTC
This sequence comes from Deinandra increscens subsp. villosa, assembly GCA_039602395.1. Classification (NCBI taxonomy): domain Eukaryota; kingdom Viridiplantae; phylum Streptophyta; class Magnoliopsida; order Asterales; family Asteraceae; genus Deinandra; species Deinandra increscens. The sequence goes on from JBCNJP010000003.1 coordinate 24,105,871, forward strand.
TCTGGAAATGCTTCCATCATTTTCTCTTTCAACTCTTCATCGGTTTTCTCAATTCCAACAACTTTTAATTCACTTATAAGATGTGAAAACCTTCATACAAGAGTCGTGATGTTTTCTTTATCATAATACCGAAAGTTGTCAAATTCCTTGTTCAACACCTTTCTTCGACTCTTTTTTTATTTATCGTTTCCTTCACATCTTGCTTATAAAGCATCCCATAATTGTTTTGTCCTTTTGCAAGTGCTGAATTGATGTAGCAATTCAGTAGGTAAAGTCATAGTAAGATAACCAAAAGCTTTCTGTTCAAGCTCATAACTTTTTTCTTTCTTCAGATGAAAAATCTTTGATTTCCTTATACTCCCCACAATCAGTTGGACTTTTGTACGGTTTTTTAATTGGAATATAGATCGATATTGTTTGTGCTGACATAAGCAGAAAACCATTGCTTCCAATTGCGATAATCCTCCAATTTTAATAACTTTGGAACTTTTTGACTTGTTTCGATTTCATTATCGGTTGATCAAGGTTTGCATCGCGTTTTGCATGACGGCAAATGCTTCGAAATCATACATTTTTTCCGAAATATGATGCTTCAAAAACTTCAAACCCAAAAACAGAGGTCTTAAAACTGGATTTCTTGGGTCAAAACAAAGGGTACTAGCCATAAGGCAATAAAATTGTAGATCTCGTCGAGATAGTCGTTTTGGCTGGTATTAGCTCCCGTAACTCTTAACGGATCTCAAGTTACGTCAGTTTTAATAAAACCACCCAAAAATTTCAATCTAATTGTGACTTCGGTTATCCGAACTGACTCAAAATGAACCGAGCTGACGTGAATTGTCACTTCGGGTGACGGTTATTTTTCGAACTGGTGTTCTTCACCCGAACTGGAACGAACCGGACATATATTTGGTCAAAAATCACGATTCAGGACAGATTTTAATGAGATTTGTAGCAGTAGATCAGAAAAATGACAATGAATGATTTAGGAGTGAAATTTTCACGAGAAACACGACTGAAATGATCAAAATCTCGTAAAAACACTCCAAAAATGACACTTTTTGTTTCAAAATCCCCCAAAATAGCAACCACAGATCAGTAGACTGAACCAGAAAGCTATGATACCACTTGAAAAGTCGTGAGCATCGGATCGTCTACTCGATCTAGCTATTTTGGATAAGAAACAAGTAATTAAAGATTGTTTATTGATCACAATAGAACGATTACAATCAGGAATACTTAGAGAAAAACACCTTACAGAGCACACACTTAACACTCAGATATTCGCTCAACCACCACTGAATTACAGAGCAAAACAGGTATTTATACTCCAATACACGAACCCATCCGAATTGTGAGTTCGTGTGGTTCCGAACTCACCCGAAGTGTGACTCCGGGTGACACTTCGTGTCACTTCGGGCTCACTTCGTGTAATAGCCTTTTTGCATCATCGACTTGTTCATATACTTCACACGATGAACCAATCATGCTCTAACATTATAGGTGATGTTGAGACCGGTGTTCCAACACGGCATCAATTGACAAATGCTGATGCGTTAGTCGTTGAGATTTAGAAATCGGGTATTCAGAGTGAGGTTCAATATTTGTGTTGTCTTTCTCATGTTGAACCGGTTGATGTTCACCAAGAATTGAAATATTCATCTTGGGTTGACGCAATGAAAGAAGAATTGCTGCAATTTCAAAAGCTTGGTGTGTGGCATTTGGTCAACAAACTGCCAAATGTGCCTAATATTTGTGGAACCCGCTAGGTTTTCATGTGTAAACGAGATGATTGAGGGATATCGCTTAAAATAAAGAGAGATTGTTTGTCCAGGCATTTTCACAACGGGAGGGAATTGACTTTAACGAAGTTTATGCCTCGGTTGCAAGGATTCCAGCTATAAGGATCTTTCTAGCCTTTGCTGCTTTTAAAGGCTTCAAAGTTTATTTGATTGATGTGAAAAGTGCATTTCTAAATGGCGTAATACAGTAAGCAGTGTTTGTCAGGCAACCACCAGGGTTTGCCGATCCGAAATTTCCTGATCGAGTGTGTCGTCTTGACAAAGCCTTCTACGGTCTACATCAAGCCTTGGGAGCTTGGTGTGAGACTTTGTCCACCCATCTTCTTGAAAATGGTTTCAAGATAGGTCATGTTGACTGCACTCTTTTCTATATAATGTTCGGAGGAGACTTGCTGCTGGTACAGGTTTACGTTGATGATATTATCCTTGGGAGTATAAACGATAAATTGTGCACGGATTTCGAATTTGTGATGAAGAGACAGTTTGAGATGAGTTCCAATAGGGTAATGCAATTCTTCCTAGGTCTACAAGTGCAACAGTCTAAAGCCGAGATCTTTTTCCATCAGCCAAAATACGTGCACGACATCTTGAGCCGATTTAAGATTGAGTATTTTCAAATCCCAAGTACCCCATTGCCCGTTAATTATGGCTTGTCATCGGACGAGCAGGGTAAAGGTGTTGATCTAACACTTTACCAGGCAACGATTGGATCTCTGATTTACTTGACTGTGTCGCAGCCCGATATCATGTTTTGTCGTCTGTATGTGTACTCGTTCGGTACCAGGCAGATCCGAGAGAGTCGCACTTGTTGATGGTAAAACCGGTATTTGCTTATCTGAAGGGTTGTCCGGATTACGTGATCTGGTACCCTCATGATGATAAGTTCGATCTTAGTGCTTTTTTCTGGTTCATATTATGGTGGCTGCAAGATAAATTTTAAATCTACTATTGCAGGTTGTCAATTTTTAGGGGAGAGACTTGTCTCATGGTAGTGCAAAAAGCAAACCATCATCGCTACATCAACCGGTGAGGCAAAATATGTGGCTACATCGAGTTGCGGTTCACAAGTCTTGTGGATTCAGCAGCAGCTACACGACTATGGTTTGAATTTCACTACTACCCCTATATATATTGATAATTCGGCCGCTATTTGCATAACTAAGAACCCCGTCCATCACTCAAAGGCTAAACACATCAATATTCGATACCATTTCATAAGAGACTGTTATGAAAAGAAACTGATCAATATCGAGAAAATTTACACAGATTTCAAAAAGACGATTTGTTTACAAAATCGTTCGACAAAACCATATTTGAGTTTTTGTTACAAATCAAAGGCATAAAACGGCTAAACAACAAATGATCGGTTGTTGGATCACTTTGCTTTTATTTTCTTCTTTAAAAGTTTGAAAAATCCAAAAATAGAGTATTTTTCATTTTAGGGGGAGAAAATTTGGAAAAGTAAAAAAATGAAAAATGAAAAATACAAAAAAATTGAAAAAATAAAATGAGAAATTGATCTGACATTTAATAAGTGATGGTACATCAGCGTGTGTTATCTGCCATGGATAGTTTAGATCTAAAGGCTGTAAGTTCATGCTTGATTTCTTTGGTGTGCTTGACAAATCTGATATGTGTAAGTATGATATAAGTATAACGCTTGGCTGATAACTGTGGTTTAACATCTTGACGGATATTGTGTGGCACTTATATAAAATACAAAAATAGAATAAGAGATGTCCTGGTGTATGCGTGCTTTCATTTTGAAAGATTTAAACTTGTTTGATTTTATTATTTCTCTCAAATGATCGAACTATCAATGTGTATACGTATTTATCGATCTGATAGTTGTTCATTTGAGGTTTTGTTTTGTTTTCTTGGTGTCTTTCTTCAAACATCGAATTCTCTCTACTTATACGGAAGTATCGATCTTAGAATTGGTGTTTAAATAGTTTCAACTTGTTTTGCTTTCTTATTTTGCTAAAACCGAGGTCTTATCTGCATATCGAAAGATCAAACTTAAGGTAGACGATTTAGCGTTCTGTTTTCTTTTTGCGTGACACACTTTGGACAATATATCTTTGTTGAAAAGTTATGGAGATAAGCAAGTTCATAATATCTGCATGAGAGACCTGCTATATGTGACTTGATTTGAATAAAAGAAAACACGAAAAATATAATAAGTTGTTTTACCGGTATTCCTAGTAGTGTGGGTTCCATGTTATTTGTGCTCGAAAATAAACCCTAATCATATCACAAAACCATAGAAATTGATTTATGAAAGCTGAAATAAACATGAAATTGTTGTATCTGCAATCAACGTAGCTTGCATGCTGATTAAGGTTGAAATTGAAATGTGCTAGATACATAATGCTTATATGATCTCATGTTGTGATCTTTCTCAATAAAAGTATATTTATAAGTAATTCAATTCAGTTTTTATTTCAATTGTTTCAGTTTACATTCAGGTCTGTTTCATTTTCATTGCTAAAAAATTCAAAAAGATTTTAGGTGTGTTTTAGCATATACTTAGAAAGATTCAAAAAGATTTTAGGCGTGATTTAATATAAATTTGATAAAAGCCAAAAAGATTTTTGGCCTGCTTTATGTTTTGATCAAACGAACTGAGAAAATATCCTGCCGTGCCATTCTGGATAAGCAACCAAATCTCAACACCAGTTGTGTTTGTAAAAAAGAAAAGTTTAATTGTGATTGATTGTGATTAAATGGTTAAAATTTCTCAAATTGGTGATGGTTTGCATCAAAAATGCAAGTTAAGGGGTGAAAAATGAAAAAAATTTGGTCAGAAATGAGATCATTCGTTATCCCCGAATGAAGCTCATCTGCTGAATGTACATCATCCGCCAAATGATGCCCATATAAATGGGCCAATGACTCATTCGATGGTCATTATCTGAAATTTTTCATTTGCCAATTACAAACATCATTCGGTGGGCTCTCGTTTAACATCATTCGGTAATTATTGAATCTCTTGATTAACAAAGTTCTTGCCAAATTTTTGTAGTGAAACATGTGCGCAGCTTGTTTTGGAGCCAGTTTGAGAACAACCTCGTCCTCATTCGACCAGATTTGAGAGAGTTTTGAACGAAAAACTATTCGGTTTTGGGCCAAATGACATTTTTTTTTTATTTCTAAGTGTCTTAATCTTAACTAAAATCAAATTAGAAGACACCATTAGGTTCACGAACATGAGGCGCAACTTTTGTAACAAATTTTGAGTTGAATGGAAGTCTAGATCAAAATCTAAGGTTTGAAATTTTTGATTCGGAAAAATGCAATGCCGAATGACATCATTCGCCGAATGAGATCATTCGATGCTCATTTGGCAGGCTCAATTTCATTCTGCCAATCATATTCATTTAATGGTCATTTGATGAGTACTTCATTTTGTGAAATTTTTTTATTGCAATCTAATTTGTGATTGATGTGTTGTTTTCTTTGTGAATCAGATATGGCAGTGAACCCGAACTTGGATGCTAGACCCAAGCACAATATATGTGCTTATCTGGGTCCCTCTGCAAAGTATCAAGCAAATTTTGAAGGGATGTTCGATTTTTTCAACCGTTCAAGAATACACTATGCTATTACAACTTGCTGCACTCTGTATTCTGATATCTTGAATGACTTCTGACATTCTGCTCATTTCAACAAAACAGTGACCCACACCAAATCGAACTACAATTCAGACCAATCCGGTGATTATAACTAAAGCTTTGATTAGACAGATCATGCAATTTGATGATGAAGATGGAGATCCCGTGGAATTCGGTGTTCTTAAAAGAATCATACATCATGGCGATCCGTACGTGGAATGGTTCAAGAAGTCTAATCTTTCGATTCCATACAAGTTTATGTTGCATGTGTTACTGCACTGCAATGGTAACCATTTGACAAGCCATGATGAGGGGGAGATCAAGATAGTTTCAGCTATGGTAGCATTAATTATGAACTGAAGATACAATTTTTCGAAGTTGGTGTTTCTAAACATGATCGACAACATTGCAACAAGACAGAATAAGGTCTTGATGTATCCGAGGTTCCTACAGATGATGATTAATCATTTGTTGTCCAATCTTCTGAAGCATGCTAATCTGAAGATTTCATTGCAACATATGACTGATGCTACCATTGCTAAGTTGGCAGTATATAGAAATAAGAATGACAACCGTCCTCCTTTAAAGAGATTGACCGGGCATCTTATCGGTCCGAATTACATTGAACCACGGAAGACCGAACGGTGCTCTGAGACATGCACATGGCAATAGTTCTATGAAGAGGAGGAATTGGATTATTCGATGTGTGTTGAGGTCATGAAGCGATTGTTGATGATGAGGATGATGCTCTAGTTGTTAATGAAGCTGCGCACGAACCTGTTGTGAATGAAAATTTGCAAGATCTAGTTATTCAAGCTGCATATGTTCAGGAACGTGAGAATCAAGATGATCCGAATGTTGACAGTGTTGGTGGTGATCAAGGTAATGAGAATGTTGATAAAGATGTTGGTGTTGATGCTGATAAATCAGATTCCGACGATGATTCTTTTGATGACAATGATCATCCTGATCAGTTTATCGTGGTAGAGCATAATTGCAAGAACTTAACTTTCAAAAAAGGGTTCTGAGGAATACGATGCTTTTATGTCTTCTAGAAGCAAGCTTATTGATCCTCAAGGTGGAAATTCTGCTCAAGCGGCTGATTTCGGATAAAGATTATATTCCTTCCCCGCCAAAAGCTGACAAGGGGAAACAGCCTGCTGCTTCGGTCTCAATGAAAGGAGAGGAAAAGGCTCATGTTTCGAATCTGAAAATTGTTCTTAAGAGAAAGACTGATGTTGTGGCTAAACCTGCTCAGAAGAAGAAAGCGTAGCAGGTGGTGTCACAAGGCCCTTCTTCTAAAATTTTGAAGCCTACTTTGAGGAGATCGTCTACAATGTCTTCTCGAGTTCTTTCTTCAGAGTCCGTTAAGGAGTGCTCTAGATGTGTCTGCTGTTCCACAGACAAGTTTGGCTAATGTTTCAAATGTTCAAGCTTATGTTTCTGTTTCTTCCATGACTCCAGTATTATCTAGCTCTACTGGTGTGCAAAGAATTATTTCTTCATTGGCTATGCTTCTCCGACCACTTCGATTTCAATGGCAAGTTTTCCAACACCAAATTTCA
>JBCNJP010000003.1:24113351-24187468 GCA_039602395.1 Deinandra increscens subsp. villosa
ACTACTACAAAAACTACCTTCCTTGACACGCGAACGATGACACTCGATAATTCTTGACGTGCAAAAACTGAAGTGTCAAAATAAAATGTCAATTATAGGTAATTTCTAAGAATTAATGACGCGCATTTTTGCGTGTCAAGAATTTCTGTCATATTTCAAAAAAAAAAACACGGAGGACATATAAAAGCCGCGTGTCAAGAAGGAAGTGTCGTTTTTTAATTTTTTGGCTCCACATTTCCCCCCAATATTTTTGCCCTAATTTTCAATTTTCCCCCAAAACACTCGGTCTTAACCCTTTTCATCGCCGCTCCAATCTCCATCTCCCTTCTCCTCCATTCTCACATCAGCTCCATCCCGGATTACAATTCTCCATCACTCCACAACCTTGTTCTTTTTCTATTGAAATCATACCCTAGTTTTTGCCATCGTTAGCGACCACGAACAACGCAAGCATCGTCAAAAGCACAAAGATGACGAAGAATTCAGGTTTGTGCATATATATATCATTCACCTAGGGCTTTTGTTTGTCAGATCTGGTTATTGTAAGATTTGACGATGAAAGCTTCGTCCATTTCATCTGAATCTAGGGCTTTTTTTGTGCTTCGATCGGTGAAAACCAGGTGGCTAACCACAGTTGCTGCTGTGAAGTCTTCGTCACCGGCACAACACTCTTCGCCGCTGCTGCTTACTGTTAATTCGTTAACATAGCCCCTCAACAAGCTCGAGCAAAAGCGAGTTCAGATTACGTCAAAACAAGCCTCCGCAAGCTTCTCCAACAAGATTGACTTTTAACTTTCCCCTTCCTTGTTGACATTTAACACAAGCGAGTTCAGTTTACTTCAACTTTTCAGTTTATTCATTCCATTTAGGTACTTTTATCTTCTTCGTTTCTTCCTTGTTGACATTTAACACATCACAATCTTCTCCAACACGATTGCTGTTGTAAATTAGGGTTCATAGCTTAAATTCATGCGAATGTTTTGTATTTAGAAAATTGTAGTTAATATATCTGATTGCTTGCTTCTTTTCTCTAATTGTTAGGAAGTCATCATCTTGGAATCGATGACACGAAGAACATCGCCAGAGTGTTGCAGCGTATGCTCATGGATGGTGCGGTTTTGGAGATTACTGCAAGGAGAAACCATTTAATTACAGAAAAGGTTGAATTCCTCTTTGAAAAGGTTGTCCTCTAGTCCTAGATGTTATGTTCTTCTTCTGTGTTATAGTTATTAGCCGATTGAATGAATATATTCATTTATTATTTGTTAGTTATTGATTGGAGTATACTGTTTGAACCCATGACTCATTTCTGTTGTTGGGTTAAAATACTCGAGCCGTATGTTGCATGTTAGGTGTTACCTGGATTCAAGTTTAAAAACGGTCCACAACCAAACCGCAACATGAATCAGACTCGACAGCTCTCTGGTTTTAGTCTAATCTATAAACCAAACTCCAGTTTTGTACCAATGTGGTTGGCTTCTATTAGTAGGATAATGTTTCTTATGTATACATCGCTTACTGTTAAATTCATCTTCCCGTAACCGCTTCATACGTTCTTTTACATGACTAACCATGTGAACGTCTATGTCGCTAGATAGAGGTGCAAAAATTGGTTCCTGATTTGTGTTTTGTATTTAGAAAATTGTAGTCTTCATATCTTATGGTTGTTGATATATCATATATGGGTTATTTTATTCTTGTTTACTGGTTTTGTATCTGGGCTTTTATCAGGTATGAGTTTTTGAGTACACAAACTGCAAAATTGTTGCTGAAACTTTACAGGTTCGTAGGAACAAACATTGTGGGCGAGTCTGTTTGCAGGAACAAACATTGTGGGCGAGTAGAATTTTCATTTGTTACATACTTAAAACCGTGCTTTTATGAAAATTCTTCATGGTCAGCTTTGTTATGATTTTTACATTATATATGTGAGAGAAATGCATACTTAAAACCGTACTATTCTTATATTAGTTTTGGCTTTGTAGAATTTTCATTTGATATTTTTAAAACTGGCAGGTTCGTGTTTTGGTGACAAAGGAATTTCTTCAGCTGCTACATGATGGTGTTCTACTTCAGCGCCCTTCTTGGCGAGTGGACAATGGTAGAGTTAATACCCTGTTGGATTCTGCTCTTCTCATGGCTGATCATTCAATATTTCCACATGGTAATTGATGTCTCCTTAAATCTCTATGTTCGGCTTCATTATCCAATACAATGTGAAAACAATCTAAAATATATTTGGCACACAAGGAGCATTTGGATTTGCGTTTTGAGGATACTGAATACTCAGAATCAGTTGTAATAACCACAGCTGCACGATTATTTGAACTCCAAAACTGATTATTACAAATTGAAGTCCCCCAAAATCAAATCCAAAAACCCCCTTTAATATTTGAGGCTGCCATTAGTTACTTACAATCTCTTGCTTCAGACTGCATCAGATACTTAAACTCCATAAAAAAAAGGTTGTCATATTTTCTCCTTTTATGTTTGATGCTATTCTTATAGTTTCCACCCTTATGGAGACAATGCGTAAACATAACAAAATTTAAAGCACGGTTTTAAGTATGCATGGAAACTCCTTCCAAAGGACTTCGAATGACTTTAAGCATGAAATGAGGTAATCATATGATTTGTTAAAAGTTTGTGCCATGTTCTAATGTTGTGTATTGTTTTGTAGTTTTATTTGATCAGGCCTTATCCACACTGGACCACACATAACACATATAAGTACTCTGTTTCTTCTTCATACATACATGCTCATTGGGGTGTTATATAAACTAAAACGAGTATTGTACTCATTTAGGTTTATCAACAGGTATTTTTTTCTTGTACTAGGTTGTTTTTTTTTGCAGTTATATATGATTGTTAAAACTGATTAACAGTGGATTTTGCTACTGGTTGTTTTTTCCTTGTGCTTATTCCAAACCACACCTACCATGGCTGAAGGACAATGTACATGAGAGTTAACAGTGGATTTTGCTACTGGTTATATTCTTGCTGCATTTGATGGGGTTAGCTTTTATCAACTAATATTATAATTTCCTCTTTGTTATGGCTATAGGTTGCAAAGCTGGGTGGCTGGGTTGAGTAACGGGTCAAAACTGGTAAGTTTTTAGTATGGTCTGGTTGGGTTGGATTCTTGGACACTTGGTAAGTTTTTAATATGGTCAGGTTAGATTCTTGGACAATGCTCAGACCGAGTTATAGCATGGTCACAGAATCCTGATATTCTACCCAATCACCAAATCTTTGTTTAATTGATGAATCTCGTGCATATTGACAAATCTAGAATATTTACAGATCCTATTAGCCATTTTATGAGTCAAGTGGGTGTTTCTTTTTGGCTTCAATATGACCATTTTTATTAGTATTAAAATACCTCCATTTTGACCAGTTTTAGTTTGCACTTTATCTGATCTACAGGTCTAGCCGGATTACTTTGAAATCCGACTTGTGCAGGGATCTTCTGCCCAGATGGATTTCCAGAGAAACTAAACTCAGGCATGTCATCCTCATCTCGGGCAGCAGCAGCAACAACAGCCCCAGGACCAAAACCAGGAGGTATGCTGTCATCGTCGTCATCATTGTTATTAGGCTGTTGTGGTGGCATATGGTTGACATATTTTGGTATATTTCATGTTTAACTGGTATTTACATGGTTCCATGTTGATGTATTCCAGGAAAATGCAGCACTCATGAAGCTCTCAGCATATAAAGAGTATCCATTTGTATTAGATTTATTATAGGGATATAAATGTTAGTAGCAAGGATCCATTTGTAAACTCATTAACTTTGTAATGTTTGCTATATATATGAAATGTATTATTTATTGTTGTTAGAGTATTTTTTTTATTTTGTATTGTCAGGTTAAATGTCATTTAATGTAGAAATTAGTGATTTACAAACAAATAATTTTTTTTTATTTTTTTAAAAACATTCTTGACGCGCAAAAATGCGTGTCATCTCCCTTTATGACTGGGGCTTCCTTGACGTGCATTTTATGACGCGCATTGCGCGTCATAAAATGCGCGTCATCGTTTGCGCGTCAAGAGCTTCTTGACACGCATTTTGCGCGTCAAGAAGCTTCTTGACCCCCGCATCCTTGACGCGCATTTGCGTGTCAAGAAGGCCCTTTCTTGACGCGCAATGCACGTCAAGAAAGCCAGTTTTTGTAGTAGTGACTCCTCCATAATCAGTTCTTTAAACGCTTCCCATTCCATGCCATTAGCCGCATCTACGCCAATCATCTGGATTTCGGCATTCCACCAGGAGAGAGCAGCTCCCTCGAAGGTACCAGTCGCATATTTCACTTTGTTCTCAGTAGGGCAGTTGCACATAGAGAAGACCTTCTCAGACTTCTCGATCCACCTGAGGAGTCCTACCGCTCCTTCTTCGCCGGAAAACGTTATCGGCTTGCAGTCCATGAAGGACTTAAACGTGCAGTGATGGAGGTTTCCTGATGCATAAATAGTTCGGGTTTTAAGTTGAAACAAGTCAAAAACCACTAACGGAGTTTATACCGTTAATGGGTGCGAGCAAACCAGGACCACAACCATTAGTTACAAATACTAAACGAATCAGAGTAAAGTCCAAACATTCATCATAAAACAGTTCAAAGTTTGCAGCGGAAAGACAAACATGAGTATTTTAGCACTATCCACGTGCTTTAATTACAAAACATAAATTGTTGTTCGATTCCCAAATTTAAGTTTAAAATAAAATAATAACTTCGGTGCCATGCCAACCTCCAGCGGATACTCCTCAGCGATCTGCAAAAGTGAAAACCACACAAGTGTCAACCTAACGGTTGGTGAGTTCACAGTAGGCATGTCATGCAGCGGCCCGGTCTCATAAGCGTATGTATCAACATATAAATAAGTATAGTTTTGCAAAACAATTTGCCAAGTGTTGAATTATCGAATATGCACTAGTTAAGTAAAGATTAAAGCGGTCAACCGATATCGCGGGTAGCTAATCCGGTTTCCATGCACTAAGGAAGTTCGTACCAAAGCTGACGTAACAGAGTTCGGCATTTGCCGATGGTTTGTGCCTCCAGTTGTGTTCCTCATGGGACCCATAACTAAAATAGGCTGATATTGAACTCCGTTCGGCCTCCAACCGGTTGGCTACACATTTGTGTACCGCGGAGCAGGGTTTGTCAAACCCTCAGTAGATCTACCCAACATCCCCTCGCTTCGCAAATTAATGGTACTAAATTGTTGAGGACTTTTAAGTTTTAAGGCATCCTTAGAAATCATGTGATATCATTTGGTTTAGACTTTAACCTAAAGCCGTTTATTCTGGATTTCATTTGAAATCCTAAAAAGAGTTTAAGTGTCAAAATGGTTGTTCCGGATTTCATTTGAAATCCCAAATGAGTTTAAGTATTAAATAGTTGGTGGCGGATTTCATTTGAAACCCCAAGGATGGACAGTTGCAAGTGCTTTCCATAGAACACTCCAACTTCCATAACAGATATCCCATTTGGCAATACCTCAAAATGTCGGCGTTTTTTTCCGTTAAGTAAATTCGTTGTGACCCAAACGGGCTCACAATTAAAGGGTTAGTGAAACTCACCTTAGGTTGCTCAGCTTACACTTCAAATAATTCCAATTATGATTGCTAACGAAGACCTGATGATCACATTAAGGTCTTAGGTGCTAGGTTGTGTCTAAACTTTAACTACGTCACTATGGCCCATAACATAGCACGTTGAAACTACGACTCGACATACCGACACACGACACCGATGGTTAATCATAAACGAGGGTTCACATTACTCAGAAATCAAAGCATGTTTCATCATTGCATAATCATGTAAGTCATGGCATAACATTCAAATAAGTTGCACAATTTTGGGTTTTGGTCTGGCCACAGTTTCGCTACACAGTTTCGCTATGTGCACGGGCAGCACTTTCGCTAGGGTATACCCGATGACACAGTTTCGCTGGCTAGATTCGCCCGAAACTGGTTTGAACTTTCGTTTATATAAGGCACAGTTTCGCTAGATAGTTTCGCTTGAAACTGATGGCACAGTTTCGCTATCTAGTTTCGCTCGAAACTGATTTGAACTTTCGTTCAGGAGTCTATGGTTGTTTCGCTCGGTAGTTTCGTTCGAGCAATACACTTAGTTTCACAGGCGACACTATAGTTTCGCTGTATAGTGTCGCTGGATGAAGATTCAAACAGTTTGCGAAACTACAGTTTCGCCTAACGAATCTGGCAGTTTCGCTGGTCGCAGAAAATTCGTAAATTCGACAAAAAATCATTTTGATGGCTTCCATACTTCATATAATTCAGTTTCTAGCATGCATAAACATTTACCAACATTAAACAAGCAAATTTAACACCTTAAACATGGATTTTCATCATCAAATCTCCAAGAACACTTTTAAGCATAAAATGACCTAACTAGCATGGATCTTCATTATGGCATGATTTTACACGTAAAGTTGCAGTCTTTATGTTAGATCTAGCATTCCTAAGCATCATATTAGGAGATCAAACGATTCCATGAATATTTGGTCATGCTTTTTAAGAAAACACATAGAAACGCAAGGAAAATAGTTTTGGGGACTCACGGTTTGATTTTCCGGGCTCGATGGATAATCTTCAAGGCTGAGATCACGGTGATTCACAGCTGGTCTTGGCTGATCAGCAATGGTCCAACGAGAGAGAGAGAGAGAATGGGAGTGTGTGTATGTGTTTTTTATGTGATGTAAGGATTAAACGGAGATTAGGGTTTTATTTCCCTTAAATACTAAAGCCTCCATTGGGCTTATCATTGGGATTTGGGCCCCAATGATTAGTCCATCATTAGCCCATGATTAAAATAAATGCATACATTCTAATTACTCGATTAATCACATAGATACACGATTAAATAATATGTCATGCTAATAATAATAAATACGTGAATACATAATTAAGCAATTAAACACATAGTCATGCTTTTTGATAATAATCATGCGTTTAAATCACGTTGCACATACTTCAATAAATAAATAAACACATAACACATATGGACGGGTTCGGTGATCAACCAAAGGTCGTGGACGTATTCGGCCTAGTTAAGCATTAGTTACCTAGTTAATACTTATAACGTAACTAACGGAGATTGTCTAACGGAAGTTAACCTTGGAATTCTCGGATGTCACAAAAAAAGTTAGAAACATATTGAAAATTCAGCAACAACAAGAAACATCAGTATCCTACCCTTCTCAACCCACTTCAATGGTAACTCCGTCCCCCCAGGAATCGAGTCTCGTTTGACGAAGAAAAACCGCTTCTTCCAGTCATGGTCATTGTGGGAAGCTCGGGGAATCAACTGGGAGGTGGAGGTGCGAGCCTTGAGAACAAACTGACTACAACCATGGGTTCTTAACTGATACGCTTCATAGATTTCAGGAATCCCAATGTTGAGATTCCTGGTTTGGTTCAACTGATCCAGAGAAAACAAAATTCTCCAGACCATCGGCATGGTTTGGGAGTAAGAAAGCCGAGTGGTTTTGAAAAACTGTGTGATAAGCTCCGGAAAGGGGAACGTCATCCCAAGCAAGAAAGGATAGTACATAAAGCAAACCCAAGTTATGGAGATGAAATCGGACTTGGTAAGAGAATCGAAGGGTCGAAAAACAGTTTCCGGCGGAAAGATGCCGGAATTCTTTAAATCGAGGATGTCGCGATCGTTGAAAGTGCAGGTTTCTTCCTCACAGGGGATAATGTACCCCTGATCATGGAAATCTTCGACGACCGGAGAGCTTAACGAAGAAGAGGACCAGGTGTTTTTCTTGGGCATGGCCGAAAAACGAGAAGAAAGCAATAAGACGAAGAAGGGACTAACCTGGAATATCGGAGAAGCTCGAGAGGTTATGTGAAGAAGACGGTAAAAATCTCATTGTGTAATCTTCTATTTAAAGAGAATATCATGATTACCATGGGGCGCCGAGAAATCAGTCACATCTCAACCATAATTACCCTCTAAACGCCGTGAAAAAGGGAATCTTTTTGAATTTTAACAGTTGTCGAGCTTATCCACATCTGTTGAAATTCAAGGGGCAATTGTTGAGGGTATACTTTCAGGATGCTCGCAGGAAGCTCAGATAGTTCAAGAATCCTATTATCATCTGGGAATCCCGTCTACTCAGGTATCCTGATTGATTTTATTTTGCTAATCCTCATATTTGCCACGTGTTTTATTTGACCAGGTACAAATGAAGTCGATAACTACTTCCGAAACTTAAGCTCCAGCTACGGTAGATCGTGGACCAAGTGAACGAAGAAGTCCCATAACGGTCGAGTTAGTTGGACGATAGAATCCCGGGAATCTCGGAAAATTTGTTATCATTGTATTTGTTATATAAATCGAGGATTCGATCAGTAGGAACACACATTCGACACATTGAACACACTTTAGCTTAGTTACGACCACACAACATTGTATCACATAGTTCTGATCGATCAAACCTCCAACCCCTTGTAATATTCCATTTGATTATCAATAAAATTGTGTGGCAGCAGGCTCTTCTGGCCGACTCCCTAGGTTTTTTTGCTAGGATTCCTAGAGGCAACTCGAAGGAGCCTAGATTTTTCCCTCGTTACATCCTTGTGTTCAACTTTACATTTCAAGCATATTGACAAGCACACTACCTCACATTCTAAGTTTGGAATACGAAATTTCTTTGTGAATTTTTTACCAAAACAGCGAGCATCCTGAAATCGACCCCTAACACTATGGATCTTTCGATCGAAACAGGGACAAAGCCATAGTTTCAATCGAATAGCTTGTAAAACTTGAACTTCTGGCTTCTGCTACGATCGAAACCTGCACAAGATCGCACACGTACCTCCTGTTTCGAGCTAAAAACTAAAAATCACACACAAAGCTTGTTGGGAATCGAGATACCGAGCCAACAAGATTTGGATAGATGTGATTAATTCAATGGCCACTTAACTTAAACCGTCCCGACAACACGGTGAAAACCATGACAACTCAAGTTACAAGACTCAACTAAAGAAAAGGCTCTAGTGAATATTATTTATTGTTTAAATATTGTCACTAGTTTGTAGTTTACTATTATGCCCTTAGTGAGTTTGTACTATATATAGTAAGTCTTTCTCATGTGAAATACTTGATGATGAGTGATACTTTGAGAGAGAGTTAGTCATGGTTCTTTGAAGCTTGTCGAGGGTTCATGAACTCACCTATTAAGTTCATGATACCCGGGAATGCGTGGGATAGGTAAAATGTAATCTTTCGGTTATCTTTATTTATCTATCATTCCACCTTGTTTATCTATCTATCTTGTACTTCATCTATCATGTTTATACTAGCTTTGCTCATCATCATCATCACATCTCAAACACCATCGTGTTCATATCCGGGTGTTCATTTGTTTCTACAAAAATGAGTTACACAAAGACTCGATCCGCTTCCGCAACCAAGGTATTTGCCCACCACCTCGGTTTTTCAATTGGCATCAGAGCCACGGTCAAGATAATGCAACCTCACGGTTGATATCTCAACTTTGTGTTCATATGCTCGTTATTTTTGTAAACAAATGGAGATGTAAACTTTTTAGAAAGATTTTGAACTCCCCTCCATATTTTTCAAAGTTTTTGAAAAATATTTTTGAATTTTTCTTTCATAGAATAGTCAAAATCTATTTGTTCATATATATCTTTTGAGTTGTTAAAAGAGATTTTCTTGAGCATTTGTGTTTTTGTCCAGTAAACACAAATAGGTTTATAAACTTGTCCATGTTGTTTCTAAATCTAGCTCAAAACATGAATCTAATGCATATCTGGCGTATATTTTTAAATTCATGGTAATTTCTTTTGAATTGTTAATCTAAAAAATTCTTGATCAGAGAGCCCATGTAAAAGAAGAAAATTATTCCTTGTCCCATCTTCCTTTTCTCTCTGATAGAGTGCAAGTTTAAAATTACTTTTACTTTAGCACTTGACTTTATTTTTCTTGAGTCTCACAATTCTTTTTCTTTCACTTTATTCACTTTTCCTGCACTTTCTTTCTCCACACGCATCTATACTTTCTTCAAGGTTCCATGGCACTACTTTCTCTCTCTAAAATCATGAGAGCTACACAAAATATTCAGAGTGTTTATAGGTCGTTCTTGAAGATGTTTGTGTGAAAGAACTCAAAAAATGAAGTAAACGAGACTGCAGCTCGTACTTCACAGCATTTTTCTCTCCGTTCTCGATCGAAAGATAGTGTTGTAGGTCAAAGAAAGTGGAACTCGGTTATGGACTCGAGGATTCTAGGGTCATCAATGGTTCAAGGGTTAAAGATCGATGATTTCCAGCGGATTCACGCTCAGGGTTTAATTCGAAGAAGATCATGATGGTTGATATTAGGGTTTGTCGAAGACGGTGTCGGCTGGTCCTTAAAGCAGATGGTACAGATGATGACGAGCACTGTTGCACATGCTTGCTTTTGTTAAAAGCCTTACAATACAAAAGTTACAGCTTACTCTCTCTGTTGTCATGCTGTTTAGAAGAAGATTACAAGAGTAAGGTGATATCTGGGTTTTTGGGTGAGAAAGAGACTAAAGTATAGTTGACTTCATTTTTTTGTCGTGACCTGGAGTGGAGTATAGAAAAGGTAAACCCTACTTTCTGTAGACATGTTCAGTCTTGTCTCTATCCTCGTACATAACACTTTCTCTCCCCTCAACGCGAATTAACCGGAAAAACCATCTCTTGTCCGGCTGAACTCCATTCCACCGGAAGAACTCTTTCTTCCGAGAGAACCAGCTACCCAAAATTCCGACAGAACCATCTCCAACAGGAAAAACTTAGTTCAAGCGGAGTTCCAACTTGAACCGGAAGAAGATATTTCAACCGAAAAAAAGGCTCTAGGGAATATTATTTATTGTTTAAATATTATCACTAGTTGGTAGTTTACTATTATGCCCTTAGTGAGTTTGTATTATATATAGTAAGTCTTTCTCATGTGAAAGACTTGATGATGAGTGATACTTTGAGAGAGAGTTAGTCATGGTTCTTTGAAGCTTGTCGAGGGTTCATGAACTCACCTAGTAAGTTCATGATACCCGGGAATGCGTGGGGTAGGTAAAATTTAATCTTTCGGTTATCTTTATTTATCTATCATTCCACCTTGTTTATCTATCTATCTTGTTCTTCATCTATCATGTTTATACTAGCTTTGCTCATCATCATCATCACATCTCAAACACCATCGTGTTCATATCCGGGTGTTCATTTGTTTCTACAAAAATGAGTTACACAAAGACTCGATCCGCTTCCGCAACCAAGGTATTTGCCCACCACCTCGGTTTTTCAAAGCTCAAACCGTTAGTTAATAAAACCTTGAATCCGATATCGCGAGAGCCTCGAAACAATGTTTCTTGGCTCTGATACCAATTGTAAGGATCAAATTGATTCCTCACGCGATATCTAATCCAATCAAGACCGTGCGGAATCCGGTTTAATTGGTGATTCAAGAAATGATGAATAATAATAAAAAGAAACAATTGAAACAATTAGAATAACACAAACCGATTAAGAAGTGAAGTTCATTAACAAAACTGGTTGCAATAGACATGAGGATTTCAAAATTCTCTAGAGAGAATTTCGATGAGCACCTTGAGCTATACCCCACAATCAACAACCTAATCTAGTCAATAATAGGTTCCTTATATAGGGGATGACCAACTTGATAAACAAGTCACCTCCCAACCTACAAAATTTCGGCCCAAGCCTATCAAAACCGTATAGACCCATTAAACCCACAAAACCCACACATGTTAGCCCAATTACAATTACTTACAAGCCCAAAATACATCTAATTCAAAAGCCTTATTTTCTAGGTCTCTACACTATCCTTTTGCCATTTACCATTTTACTTATTTTAGGGTGATACATGCTCGTGAGTTTCACTACTCTCCCCCTTTTATCCTTTTGTATTTTTGAGTGATACATATTTCTTTTATTTAAACATTTATTTATTTCCTTATCGTACTCTCTTTTATCTAGATTATCGTACTTGATTGCATATTGGATGCTCGATACACAATAAAAAATATGTTCGGACTAGTGATGCTTACCCCGGCTAGTCTCGCACGTACACAATCTTAGTCCTCGATGTAGGACCGCAGGTAAAATGGGTAGCACTATTTGGGGATAATGCCCCCCACGTCCTTGTACCCATGTATTTTGGGACGTTCTCATAAGGGATGACATGTTGGCATTTCACACATCACGATCCCATGGTTAGGTTCACCATTATTTATATTTTACGGGAAGACTCTATTGGCGAGTGGTCGCGTGCAAAACAATCGGGTCTGGACCATGACGGATAGAGGATGGTTGATTGTGGAACTATATTCATTTTAATGCCATTACATCCCATGGTCGGTGGGCCATCTAATTGATTACTATTGTGACGACGTGTGATAAAACCTATTTTTGACACATGTACGATAATACTTATGATTTTGGTTAAACTCGATGATACTATGTTTTACTTAATATAAAATTAATTTTTTTGGCAAACTCAACGATAACTACGTTTTCCGTAATACAAAAAGCTTATTTTTGATAAAACACAACTATGATTGTATTTTTCACAAACCTAAAGAGAAACTCATTTTGTACGAAGATTACTTTTGACTAACCTTGTGCAACTAATGCAAATGAGTTACAGTCTAAGACGAAAATCTTAGTTCGCTGTAACTAGGGGTGCTAAATAGGTCGGGTTGGCAGGTTGGCGGGTCAACCCAACCCGAACCCAAAAAATTTCACACCAACCCGAACACGACACGTATTTTCATGGGTTAACGCGAACATGACCTGTTTGACCTGAATATTTTTTTAATTTTACATATTCTACTTTAGAATCATCAAACAATTCTCAAAATCCAATACATATTATACTTTAAAATGATCAAACATTTCTCAAAATCGAATAGAACATTAAAAATTTGAAATTCTAACATAATATAAATCGTCAAATTCTAACAGACTTGAATCATCAAAAATTAGAAACAAAAGTTCCAACAAAATTCATAACATCAAAAAAAATTCCAACAGATTGCAATTATAAAAAAAAAATTCCAACAAAATCCAATAATATCATAATATCAAAGAATATGTTGTTTTACCAAAATGAGACAAAACACATTCTCTAATTGAAGTGCATTTCTTCATTCTTCATTAAAATCCTTTCTTGCTTATAGCTTTGTATTTCATTCAGAGTTCTTGCATTTACACATCAGCTCTTCTCCTAGATCTGTTTTTACCTGTTGGGTTTTGCCAGTAGTATTCGGGACACGGGTAGTAATTTTAATTTTTTTTATTTAAACTCGTTTCACTAACTGTATTACTGGATACAATAATAATTATTTAATTACATAATTAAATCTATGTTGCAGAAGCGTAAATATATCACATATATAATTAAAACATACACAAAAACCAAGTGACAAGTTAAACAGGATCTAATCACTGAGATACGAATACTAGTCGTATATATATAAATTCGATACATATGTATATATTTATCTTTAAATCAATATTTAGATATATAATAAAATAAATTGTAGTAACTAAATATAACAATTTATGTGATTATCATAATCATTATTGTCATTCGATCTAAAGCAAAAGTGTTTAGATCTTGAACGGTCAGTTGTGTCGAACAATTGTTCGTGACACCGAGGTTCAACGAGACAAGCGCTAGGCTTATGAATAACTTACCAGAGAAGCAATATCGGGTTTGTTTCAAAACCGTAGCATAAAAGCACACCAAAACGATCCCGGATAACCGGAGTTTGAACTGCAGTGGTGCGGCGGTGAAGCGGCGGCGTGACAGCGGAGTGGCGGTGGCTCGAGGCGGCAACGGCAGCACGTGGTGGAAGCGGCGGTGGCTTGGTCTGGTGCGAAGGCTGGACGGACTGCGGCAGTGAGGCGGTCAACAGTGGTGGCCTTGCGAAGGGAGGGTTGGCTAGAGATCGGCGAACGGTAACGGTGGCTGAGAGGTGGTCGGCGGTTGTTGTCACGAGGGAGACAAAGATCAGGAGAGATTGGGTGTTTAAAAACTATAACATGATTAAATAAACAGTTTTATTAAATAAACTTATTTATTTAAATAACTATTATCATCCACCTTTTTAATAAAACTAATTAAATAAACAGTTTTATTTAATTACTTTTTATTTAATATAGTAATACTAATAATAATTATTATTATTTATATTTCACCGACTAATAATCATTACTAATTGATAATTATATTCTCTGCTTTTTTATTATTAAAAAATTAATAACAATGTGAAATGATTAATTATTATATATATCAATATATAAATAATAATATGAAATCATTTATGTTTTCGTAGAACAACGTTTACTAATTAAACGTATTCGGTTCTCGTTGCCCTCGGTGTAAATCTTACAAGTCACAACTGGGTCGGGTTCTTAGAAATTGTCGGGTCTGGACATACAATATCCAACTGTCTCCCACTTAGAGAGATTCTGACAAGATTATAGGATGCAGTCAGAGGCGCTCTCGCTACACATGACTGCCCCAACCAGTTGTGATACCTTATGTTGACAACCAAGGTTTATCAGTTTCAAAGCAACATGATATTATACTTATGATAAATATCGTTATTCATTGTTCCCTTCTGTATTCGAAATCAATTAAACGATAAGGAATAGATTCAATTCAACTTATCTTAAGTTCAACGTTTCTCAATCTCGATTGCAAGTGTTTCAATCAAACACACAGTAAGTTTGGGTATGGCCTTACACTTAGCACTTGGAATCAACGAGAGGGCCTATGATGTCTCACTGTTGCATTGTAAATGCCAGAGTATAGAATCACATATTGACTACATGCAGCTCCCACTGAACTTCAGATCTATTCTGAAAAGTAGCCTTTATGACAGGCAATTATGCAACAATGGTTGACTATAATCAAAGAACAAATCCTGATAAACAGGAGGTAGCACATGTATCTCAGGTCTAAGGATAAAAATGAGTTTACCATCAATCACCTCATCTTGTTATTGAATCAAAGAAGATAATTTAATGCGAGTTACGTCCAACGTCATTCTGTAATGAGGTCTATGAATTTGGATAGTCAACCGTTTGAGTCCAAAGTCATAACAATCTTATCTTAGATTCATTCCCACGATTCTGACCGACTACGGACACTTTTGAATCATATGTATGCATGTGAGTATG
This sequence comes from Deinandra increscens subsp. villosa, assembly GCA_039602395.1. NCBI lineage: Eukaryota > Viridiplantae > Streptophyta > Magnoliopsida > Asterales > Asteraceae > Deinandra > Deinandra increscens. Next base: position 24,128,583 of record JBCNJP010000003.1, read on the forward strand.
GAGAGTTAAACAACTCGAATCCAAAGTCACAATGCTTCAAAATCTGATACGTTTGCACGATTCTGATGGAGCATTAAGAATACTACATATCTAGTCATGGATGATAAACGTATTAAAATCGAACACAGTTATATATCTCAGAACTTGTTTTAACCGTTTAAAATAAATATAAATAAAATATAACTGTTACAGTTCATACATCCCAAATACTAAACCAAATTTTGGCTTATCGTGCTGAGATATCACATCAAGTATGTGATGTTTAAATGATAGTTTCTTAGTCATTTATAGCCAAATTTTGATACCGTGTTAAGTGTCTTTTACTAAATATTTCTATACTTCCATTATTGTTTCCTAAACAGTGTGGTGTACTCAAGTGATATGTGATACTAAGTGCCATTGGTGTGCACTATAAATATGTGTTATCACATAACCCATCTTCAAGGACTACTCCTTAATCAATCTAAGACTTTAAATGAACAGTTTCATTCATGTAGAGGTCACTTGAGATGGCTTACGTATTTATACTATATCAATACAATTTCTTTGTTATGATATACTTCCAAATTATGTCATCGTGTAACCGTTTATAGTGAGGTCCATATAATAAATATTTATTATATGATTTTGTTTAACGTCGTAATGGCTTTGGACAAGCCCTAGAAGTAATTTGTCTCTGTGGATCATTATCAAGAGTCTACATTTAAGCAAGTAACTTCTCAATCATTTGATGATTAAATCCATTATTTAATTTAATTAATTAAATCAAACTACTTGGACCATTATGTAATTATCATAAGCATGCTTATTAACATAGTGCTCCCACTTGCCTTATATAGATTTGGTATAGTGCTCCCACTTGCCTTATATAGATTTGGTGTTCTCTAAGACTATCAATCAAACCTTAAGGATATTCGCAAACAGTTTTGCTTAAACTTATCTAGGTTTACCAGTTAGACCAACTTAATCTTGTAATTAGATATAAGATTGTGGGTTTGAATATTCATGCAAGCTGGTGCATGACAGATATCTTAATTTAATGAAATCGAATTATCTCAGATCAAACATCTGATATAGATTCACATTTCATTTTCTAGGTAATAGATTATGGAATATTCTTCGATAAGAATGTTAGGTTCAATTCAAATCCATTTTCTTCAAGAACCCTCACATTTCCTGATTAAGGCTACAACCTTTTAGAGCATAAATGGTTCCTTGTGTGAAGTATCAGGACAAGACGAAGCTACAAATAGGCTATTATCTAAAGTAACACGAAGTGACACGGAGTGAGTTCCGAACGCACACTTCGTGTCTTCACGAAGTGTCACTTTGGGTGAGCTTCAGTTCGGGTACATCAGCTTGTGTATAAATAGATTTGTGCTTTGTCGTTTAGACATATCTCTAGGAAGCTCAAGTATGTGTTCTAAGAGTGTTTTCTCTGTGAGTCTTCTGAGGGTTTCTAGATTGTAAACTTGTTCCTCGTTGATCAATGAAACAATCTTTTAATTACTCGTTTGTATCCAAATAGCTAGATCGAGTATACGTTCTGATGCTCATGCGTTTTCAAGTAGTATCAGAGCTATCTGGTTCTATCTATTGGTCTGTGGTTACAATTATTTGAATTTTAGAAAAAAAAAGTGTTGATTCTTGATAATTTGGAGTGTTTTTGGTGTTTCTTGATCATTTCTGTTGAGTTTTACATAAAAATTTCAATCCTAAAACAATTCTTTCATGTGTATCTGATCTACTGTTGAAAATCTCGTTAAAATCTGTCCAAAATCACGAAATTTGATCCAAATATGTCCAGTTCATTGCAGTTCGGATGAAGAACAGTCTGTAACAAAATAACCGTCATCTGAAGTGTTACATCAGACCAGTTCGCGTCAGTTTGTTCATCCAAAGTGTCACTTTGTTCATCCAAAGTGTCAGTTTGTTCATCCAAAGTGTCAGTTTGGATCAGTTTGGGGCAGTTCGGATTTCAGTTCGAACCATTTCGTGAAAGGTTTAGTTCGGATCCACTTCGGACCAGTTCATTTCAATAGTCTAGTTCGGATCCACTTCGGCTCAGTTCGGTTCAAGTACATTCACTTCGGATCAGTTCGGTTGAACAGAATTTTAAATTCATCGTGATGTCTGATTTTTAAACTTTTTCCATTATGCAAAACGCGATGCAAACCTTGATCAATTTTGATAATGAAATAGGAACAAGTCAGAAAGTTCCCAAGTTATTAAAATTGGAGGATTATCACAATTGGAAGCAAAGGTTTTCTGCCTATGTCCAGCACGAATGATATTGATCTATGGATTTCAATTGAGAAATGGTACACACGTCCAACTCATGGAGGTGAGTATAAGCAAATCAAATATTTTTTATCTGAAGAAAGAAAAATTTATGAACTTGAACAAAAAGTGGTTGTTTATCTTACTATGGATTTACCTACCGAATTGCTACATCAGTTCACCACTTGCAAAAAGACGAAACAATTATGGGATGCTTTATCAGCAAGATGTGAAGCAAACAATCAATACAAAAAGAGTCAACGAAAGGTGTTGAACAAAGAATTTGATAACTTTCAACATTATGATAAAGAAAACATCACTGCTCTTGTGTCAAGGTTATCACATTTAATCAGTGAAGTGAAAGTTGTTGGAATAGAGAAAACTGATGAAGAATTAAAAGAAAAATTATTGGAAATTTTACCATAAAATTAGGAGAATTATGTTTTACTGATTACACATGACAAAGAATTCTCAACATTATCATTTGATGAGTTGACAGATAAGTTTCATGCTCGATAAATGGAGATGATGACTTCAAACACATCAACTGCTCAACTGCAAAACCCAGGGTTGTATCTTTGTCAGAATGCAGCAAGAATAAATGCTAAAGCTAAATTTCGCGACAATTATAACCCAAATGCAAACACTACTCAATTATGACAATGAGATCGGAACGAGTCAAAAGGTTCCTAAATTACTCAAACTTGAAGATTATCATAATTGGAGAAAGAGGTTCGAATCCTACATCGGTACTTCAGATTGTGACCTCTGGATCGTAATTGATGACGTGTATACTTATCCGGTTGATAACAACAATGTTCCAATTATGCAACGCAACTTGAATGTTGGACAAAAGACGGAATACTCGAGAATCAAAGGCTTATGGTGCACTTACGATGGCTTAACAAAAGAATTGTTATATCAATTCAAGACTTGCAAGAACTCGAAGGAGTTATGAAACGCTTTGAAGGAGAGATGTGAAGGAAACAAGCAGTATAAGAAAATCAAGAAAAATGTTCTAAGGACAGAATTTTACAATTTCAAACATTTTGACGGTGAAGAAATGCCTGAATTCGTTTGATTGTTTCGAGTGTGCTTTTCATTCAAAATTCATTCCTGGGTTGTTTCTATCATGTTTGCTTGAATTCCTGTCGAAAGTTCCAGTCAAAAATGTTGAAAATCGAGAGAATGGCGTCGAGTGAATTCTGTCCTGTTTGAGGTTCGGACAAGTTCGGCATAACCGCTCCGAACTTGAGGTTCGGACGGTGTTCGGTCTCTATATTGATTCGGTGAGAGTTCGGTGAGCGATCGGTCAGTGTTCGGACTAAGTTCGGTGATAGTTCGGAGTTGTTGGATTCTTGTTCGTCCGAAGGTCAGGTTCGGAGAGAGTTCGGCGTTCTTTAGGTTCGGACTAAGCTCGGAGGAAGTTCGGACGAGGTTCGGAGTGAACAGTAACCAGTGTTTCAAAAATGTCCGATTTTCAAGCGTTTGCGGCTATTCAAAATTCAGTTCAGGCAACGATGCAAACAATGATTAACTATGATAATGAAATTGGAACAAGTCAGAAAGTTCCCAAATTACTTAAATTGGAAGATTATCATAGTTGGGTGACACGATTTGAAGCATTTGTTTCCGCAAATGATATCGATATGTGGCTATCGTATTCTGAACAATATACATATCCTAAGGGTGAGGACGGAGAGCCAATTCTTCAAAGGAATCTTTCTGGTGAACAAAAGAAAGCATATCAAGCTGAGAAAAAGGCTTATGGTACTTTAACAATGGCTTTGCCTACTGATTTACTACATCAATTTTCAAGTAACTATACCGCAAAGAGCTTGTGGGATGCTCTAGAAAAGAGGTGTGAAGGCAATGATCAGTATAAGAAAAGTCGATAAAAAGTGTTGAAGAAAGAATTTGATAGCTTCAAGCATTATCAAAATGAATCAATTCCTAATCTGATTGCAAGATTTGCACATTTAATGAGTGAAATGAAATTGGTGAATCTTACAAAAGATGAAGCTGATAGGAAAGAAAAGATTATGGAAGCTCTACCAGAGAAGTGGGAAAATTATGTGATGATGATTACTAATGATAAGGATTATCCAAGGTTGTCGTTTAATGATCTGATTCAACGGATCCAAGCTAGGGATATGGAGTTAAAAGTGAACAAGTCACTTCCTGAGCAAATTCAGAATCCTGCAGTGTATTATGGCAACAATGATTCAACTTTGAATGCTGGAAAGTCTAATATTCTTAGTTCTGCACCCCCTACAGCGTTTCTGGCCGGTAAATCTGACACTCCAAGTTATTCATCTGCTGGTTGTACTGTGTCAATTCCTAGTTCTTCGACTCAAAGTGCATTTTCTGTTCAAACTGTTGATGATTATAATGCGGTGATGTCTGCATTGGTATATTCATACTTTGATGTTATCACTGGTGCTGTGAGTACTGCTGAGTTAGCAAATGAAGATTACGATCAGATTGATTATGATCATTTGGAGGAAATGGATCTAAATTGGCAATATGCTATGTTGGTTCGTCGAACAAAGAAGTTTTTTAATAGAACTGGTAAGAAGAGACTTAATCAGGAAGGAAAGATTGGATTGGACAAATCTAAGGTGAAATGTTATAAGTGTTCAGTTTATGGTCACTTTGGTCGAGAATGTCCAAGTTCTACAGAAAGTAAATTGAAGACTGGTCAGCATGCACATTTAGTTTTTCATCCATCCGATAAAGCTGCAAAGATTGATCAGAAATCTGCTACTCTTGCTCATGATTGGACTGATACATTTATGCATCGAGATGGATTTGTCTGGAATGTAGATTCAGAAATTAAAAAGCATAATACTCCAATCTCAATTGCTTTAACCGTTCAACATGCTGATGATGAAAGCTTTTTAACAGAATCTGATACTTCTTTAAGTATATCTTTGGTTCAAGAAGACTTACCTAAGTCTTCTGAGAATTCAAAAGATGATGAATTTAAATGTTATAAATGTGAGAAGTTGCTCAAGAAAATTGCAAGTTTTGAACAAGATTGTCAATTATCAACTGAAGATATTATGGTTCTCAAGAAAGAGGTGGAAGATTTTCAAAAGAAGTATTATGATTTGGTTCATATTCATGAAGATGTGTTGAAGGAAAAGGCTCAATTGGCTGAAGAGTGTGAGAAAGCCAAAGATGAAGCGTTAGACGCAGCTCAAGATTTTGAGAATCTGTTTGAGAAGAGTTCTCCTGTTCAGCAAAAATATGAAGAGGCTACAACTCTTATTACAAAAACTATTGTAACCGTTGAGAAGCTTCAACACAAGATCTCTATGCTGCAAGATGAAAATGTTCTTTACAGAGACAAGAATGAAGTTTTAACTAAAGATGTTGAGATTTACAAGCAAAAGAGAGAAAATGTGCTTGAAGAATTATATGCTGAATGTGAGATCCGGAAATTACAAACTTATGAATATGATGATCTCAATGCAAAATTCATCAAGTCACCACAAGAGGTTTTTGAAGGTCAACAGAAGATTAATGATTTAAAATTGGAGATTTTGGAGTTGAAAAGGCAAGTGAATAACTGCAATTTGTCACCGACATTGCTTAACTTCTTATACAAGCAGGATCAGAGTTCGGACAGTTCTAAGAAGGATGATGTTCACTTGGTTCCTCAACCAGTGGATTTAATTGAAGTTACTGCTGCTCAGATTGATCCAAAAGATGACTTGCATGATTATTCCAAGTTTGCAACTCCATCCAAGAAGAACAAGTCCAAGTCTAAAAAGAAGGAGAAACCTTTGGGTGAAGCTCCAAAGTTTATTTCCAAGTCTGTATTGCTGGAAAATGAGAAAGTTTTTGATAAGGTTGTTTTGATTTCTTCATCTGCAATCGAAGAAGAAAAAGTTTTGATTGAAAAGAAGAAGCTGAAGGATATCAAAGCCAAATTTACTAGTGAAGCTAAGTCAAGAATTGCTTCTGGTTCTTCTTCCGTTTCTTGAAAGACTCAAGGATCTAAACATAAAGGGTTAGGTTATAAAGTGTTGGGAGACTCAGTTCAAGCAAAGAAATCTGTGAAGGTTGAAAAGGTTCCTAAAGCAAAAGTTACAAAGAACTCACCATCTCAGAAGGAATTTTCTTATTATTCTGAAAGATCTTCATCTTCAAGGAGTCCATCTCCTAGGTATGATTCTTCTGATGGTTTCTTTGATAATTTTCATTCTAAACATTCATCTGATTCTCAAAAATCAAAACATTTTTCAAACAATTTTAGAGAAAGACTTTGTTATGTATGACGTCAACAGGACATCTAGCTGCTGATTGTCCGAAAACTGCATATATCCACAAAACTGCAAAATATGTGGATCACAAAGGTCAAATTTTTTATGAACCATGGTCCCCAAAGCTTAAGTCAACTCGTAAATCGTCTTGGTCTAAATCAAGTACGTCGGTTGGATCTGATTCAGGTTCTGATCAAAAATTAAAACTTTTACAAATTTGGACACCAAAAGTTGTTTCCAAGGCCAACAAGGACTTTGTGGAAGACACCGGGCGACCCGACGCTGTTGATTCGGGTCATCCCAATGCAACTAATGTTTTATTTGGTGTCAAGCAGGTGTTTCAAGAATACCTTTCGGTGATTGAAAAATTGCTGATTGTGAAATATCTGTTCTGATTAAATGTTAAACTGCGAGTATTTGTGTTGGTTGATCAATTTTTCGTGATTTTTCACTCAGTCTCATTCTGAGGGGGAGTTTATTTTTGCAAAAATACAAAAATAGTGTGCTGTTTTTCAGATCGTAAAAATGAAAATCTATAAATAGAGTTGTCATTTTTAGGGGGGAGAAATTTGAAAAAGACAAAAACATTGAAAAATGCAAAAAGCCAAAAACATTAAAAAATGAGAAATTGTATCCGACATGATTGGGAAATGATGGTACATTGGCCGACTGTGTCTGACTTATGGATAAAGTAGATGAAAAGGCCATAAGACCATTTGATCGATGTGCAAGGTAGGCTCGGTAAATCAGAAAGTATACAAATGTGATATATACTAAATCTGATGCTTGACCTAGTGGACAACATCTTGATGCATATCTCATGATATATCAAGAAAAAGACATGTGAAAAATAAAATGAGAAGTCACTGTGTATACATGTGTTCTTTTTGCAAAGATTTAAACTTGTTTGATTCTCTTTATTTTGTCAAACGATCGGACTTTCTCTGCGTGTCGAAAGACCGACCTGATCGTTATTCGTTTGACGTTCTGCTTTATTTTCTTTGGTGTTTCGTATAACTCATCGGACTTTCTCTGCGTGTACGGGTGTACCGACCTGATTGTTGTTGAGTTATACAACTTCAACTTGTTTTATTTTCGTATTTTGTTAAATCTGAGGCCTTATCTGCGTATCGAAAGATCGACCTTAAGGTAGACGATTTAACATTCTTATTTCTTTTTGCACGGAACACAGTTGACTATATCATTGTTACAATCATTATGTGATTCAAATCACAAATGAGATCACAAAATTTGATAAGCAAAAGCATATCTGAGTATGTCTGATAGTGTGGGGTACGCTGGTCAATGCAAATTTAATCAATATCTTAACATATCCAGATGTTATGAGTATGATTGTGCCAGAGTTTAAAGTTGGACAAACTATATCTACAATCGGCGTGGCTTATGTGCTGCAATATTCGAAATTGAAATGTAGTTCAGCATGTTATGACCAATATGATCCCAAGTTGTGATCTTTCTCACAAAATACAAAAATAGTGTCTAATTCTGTATTGTTTTACTTCTGTTATCAGAAAATACCAAAAAGATTTTAGGTGTGTTTTGATATAAAGTTTCCAAAAGCCAAAAAGATTTTGTTTATGTTTTGTTTTCGATTGATCAACACGAAATACAAAATTACTTTTCAAAATCAAACTATCTTGGAGTCTCGAAGAGACATTTTGCACCAAGATTATTTATGTTGGCAGGTTTCTAAGTGGGAAGAGAGCATCACAACTTCAAGTCTTCTGAAGTTTGTTGATAAAGAGATTACACACGATGCAATATCAAGTATTCAAGATTGAACTCATCGTCAAGAACGAGGAAGAGTTTGATTAAAGATACATGATACAAAGTTGAATAGAGAAGATGATACTGCACATGCTGAGGGGGAGTTTGTTGATACATGGTTCTTGGTCGTCATGTGAAGTATCGAATACAAGAAGGATACACACAAGATTGCTGAGGTCCGAACTCAGGCCGAACCTGAAGTTCGGACATGGCCGAACGTGTGGCCGAACCTCAGGTTCGGCCGGTCGTATTTCAGCTCTATAAATATGTGTTTCATGTATTGTATTCAGGGGATAACAGTCTAAGCTTCTATGTTATACATTTACTCTGTGTACTCTGTGGTCTCTGTGGTTAATACAAAGTTCATATGTATTTACTCTGTGTGTTTCATCTCGTTTATATTGATTTCATTACGACTAAGTAGAAAATCCACACGTTCACGCACTTTCAAACTGTATGTTTATGATCTCAAATGATAAGGAATTTTCGAAATTGACATTTCTGCAATTAATCGGGAAGGTTCATGCTCGAGATCTGGAAATGAAAAATGTGAACACTACACCTGCTGAAGTGCAGAATCCTGAAGTGTATTATGGTTCAAATGCTGCAACAATTTTTGGGAAATCTGGTAAATCTAAAAAATTCAGCACCAACAACAGCATTCGTAGCAAGAAGTATTTCCGACGGTGAAAATATGTCACATTCCGAGAGCTATGAGTCGAGAGGGTGTACTATCTCAATTTCTACAAGAAACACAATCAATGCAAGCAAACTTGCTCTATCTGTGAACACAACTAAAGATTACATGGCATTGGTGTCTGCTTTGGTGTCATCGTACTATGGGGTTATTACCGGTAAGGTAAGCAATGCTGAACATACAGAAGAAGATTATGATCAGGTAGATCCCGATAACCTGGAGTTGATGGACATCAATTGGCAATTTGCTATGCTTCCAAGAAGGGTTAAGAGGTTTTTAAAGAAGACAGGAAGAAAGGATTTAAATTCGGGAGGAAGAATTAGTTTTGACAAGTCAAAAGTGTGTTGTGACAATTGTTTGAATTTTAGACATTTTGCACAAGAATGTTTTCAACCAAAGAAGCAAGAATACCATAAATCTACTCATAAAATCTGATTCATCGTTTGGTAACCCTAAGTTCAATGCAAAAAATTCAGGGAGTGCTTCTAACCCTACATCCGATTCTCCAAAATCTCTAGTTTCACAAAATGATAAAACTTATAATTGGGGTAACCAATTTCTTGATTCGTCTGCTTTAATTGTTAATCATGAGCAGGATGAGAATACTCTAATTGAATCTGCATCTGAAGATAGTGACATCAATGATGTTTCAGAAGTCGTTGAAGAAACTCAAGCACCTGTTCATGATCAATATGCTTTTATGGCCTCTGACACTGATCTGAATGAATTGTTATTGGTGAAGAAAGAGTTGAAAATTGTGATGAAAGAAAAAGAAGCTTTGATTAAATAATGTGAAGTCGTCATAGCTGAAGCACAAGATGCTGCTAATGATTTAGAAGCTTTATTCCAGAAAAGCTATCCGGTGCAGCAGAAATATGAAAAAGCTCACAAAAGTGCTATGGAAGCAAATCAGATGATCGTGACGTTGCAAGAGGAACTTCAGAAGTTAGCTGATGAAAACAACAGTTTGAAGCTGGAAAATGCAGCTCTGAAGCGAAATAATCTGAAAAAAATCAGTCGTTGCTTTGATGAGTGACACTCCAAAGGTATCAAAAACATATCCTCCAACATGTGATCTTTGTGTTCAATATGCTAAGGGAAATGGTGACCTTTTAGAGCAAAACAATAAGATGGTAGATCAACTATCTGTGGCTAAAGCAGATATTGAAATTTACAAAAAGCCATGGGAGGGCACTACAAAAGAATTCATTTATTTACACGATCAATTACGAATTCAAAAAATATGAATTTAGTAAGCAGTCTGAAATGCTCGTGTCTGCCCAGAAGGAGTTGGTTAATACCTAGAAAACTATTTCAGATTTAAAAATTAAAATTGTTGATCTAACAAACAAAATTGACACTTTCAAAGTACCTTTGTCGTTTATAAACTTTTTGTATAACTATGATCAATGTCAAATGTTGGATAAGGAAATCAAATTTAACAAGGTTCCTGCTCCTGTGATTATCCCAAACAACCCATCTTCTGATGTACCATCTACTGAAAAATGTGATTACACCTCTTATAAAAGAGACGTGTCTGATAAGTCACATTCAAAGATATCTGAAAAGAAATCAACAAAAAAAATCTGCTCTAGATTCTGAGGTACATGAACTGTTTTACAACTTCACTGATTTTGACAAAATTCATGATTTAATTTTTGATACTGATCCTGAGGTTTCAAAGACTGTTTCAAAACAAACTCAGGATGAAATTATTTTAAAATACAACTTTGATCAAATGAAATTAGAACTCGAGAAGTTGAGTGAATTTGAGCAGAAAATTATTGCAAGATCAACATCTGTTGGTGGGAAGAAAACCAAAAATGGTGGTATTGGATATGAATCACAATCTTTGAATTCCAAATCTAAAGTTTTTGAAAAGGGTTCGAGTTCCAAATTACCAAAAGATAAAGTTGACAAAACCAAGGTCAAAGGGAAGTCTATTGATCAATTGATAAAAATGCAAAGTGGGTTACTTATCGCTTGAAAGGATCTGAGAAGATGTATAACGATACGGAATTTCCATTGAAAATGGTATCCGGACCTGATTGACAAAGTCTTCAAGGGAGGCTATGGTCCTAAATATGATCCAAATGCTCATAGTGTGCCAATTAGGAGGGGAAATGGAAAAGTTATTATTTCAATTGAGACACTAGATTCTGAGGAATCTGATCATTCAGATCATGCGTTAGTTATAATCGTTCAAAAATCAGTCAAGAAACCATTTGTGTCTCAACCACTAAGGGCTGACAACCCAATTTTTGCTGATAATTCTAAATCAATCTTCAGAAAGCCAAATCAATTTTTCTAAAAATCTCAATTTCATGATGATGGATTTAATGATAATTTTGGCTATGGGCCGAATCCACAGATGTATGGTAGGGGTCCAAATTGGTTTGATCATGGATCCGAGAATTGGTACTGGTCCATCTAGGTATGGTGTTAGGAGAGGTTATTATCAGAATTTTGATGATGGGTATTATTCTGTAAATGAATATTTTTATTTTGATTTTTACCTAGAGACTGATAACGGTTACAATTTAGGTTTCTATGATGACTTTTCTGGTCATCAGGTTTCTTACCCCCAACAGAAATTTTCAAAACCAAAGAAACCGAAGCCTGCTATCGAAACTATATACGATGACGGAACGGTCGATGAGTTTGATAGACCAGTGTCGATCATGATAACCGACCATTATCATTGTTTCAAGTGCAAGGAACGAGGGCATATGTACAAACAATTTCCATTATTGAAAGAAAAAATTCCAAAGTCTAGTCCAGCATCTGATGGATATCAGACTGAAACACCTGCTTCTGCTGACTCAAAGAAGAGAGTAAAATTTGTGGATAACAAGGGCTTAATTCATGATGACCTCAAGCTATCATTTTCAAAATTTAAATCTACTAAAAATAATATGAATTTTGATGGTGAAACTGAAAAGATCAAATCAATTTTGAAAAATTCTGAGGCATCATCAAGTCAACAGAATGAGAAGTGGAAACCTAAGGGTGCTTCCACACAGGTCATGATTTTGTTGAAGATGACGGACGACCCAAAGCTTCAAGCTTGGGTTCTTCCCGAACTAATTAATTTCTCTGATGTGTGCAGGGAGCTCCAAGACAGTCCGTAAATAACCTATGGGTAGTCGACAATGGAGTGTCTCGGCACATGACTAATGACATTTCCTTACTCGAAGACGTCAAACCTTTTAATGGAGGAAGTGTTACTTTCACTGGTAATAAAGGTGGTCAAATCACGGGTATTGACAAACTTACCAACGGTGCGATTACATTCGACCGAGTTGAGTATGTGAAGGAATTGGAGTACAATCTGCTGAGTGTTTCCTAGATTTATGACAAGCAGTTTACAATGGCTTTCACAGGGAATGAATGCTTAATCTTAAAACCTGGCTTTATGATTCCCGATGAGTGGATAATGATGCAAGCACCAAGAATGTCCAATCTATATGGTATGGATATGAATTCTGCTAAAGTAGTTGCGGTTGGTCAATGTTTCGTGTCTAAAGCTACTGAAAAAGATTCCGTTTTGTGGCATCGACGCATGGGTCACATCAATTACAGAAAGATGAATGAATTGGTTAGAAAGGGTCTGGTTGAAGGAATCCTAACTAATCAGTTTATAAATAATGACGTGTGTGTGAGCTACAAAAAGGGGAAGCAAAAGTGAAAGTCTCATCCTTTGAATAAGTACCATTCAATCACTGTTCCGCTTGAATTGCTTCACATGGATCTATTTGGTCCTGTAAACAAACGAAGCATATCGGGCGAGTGGCACTATTTGGTTGTAACTGACGAATATTCTAGATTCTCTTGGGTGAACTTTCTGGTGACAAAAGACGAAACTTCTGACATGCTTATAAACTTAATTAATACACTACAATCTTACTACAAGTTGAAGATTTGCGGAATCTACAGCGATAACGGCACAGAGCGTAAAAACATCAAAATTCAATTATTTTGTTTGGAGAAGTTCATTGTTCATGAATTTAGTGCTCCATACACTCCACAGCAGAATGGTGTCGCGAAGAGAAAGAATAGAACAATTATTGAGATGGCAAAAACCATGCTAGCTGACTCGAATCTTCCGGTGAATTTCTGGACCGAGGCAGTGAGTACAACATGCTATGTATGAAATAGGGGTCTAAAGATGAAACGTCTTGGTAAAACATGTTATGAGCTGTTGAAGAACCAAAAGCCGAATCTCAAGCATCTGGAACCTTTTGGGTCTCCCTACATGATATTGCAGTCTGCCGGGAAGTTCAATGAAAAAGCAGTCGAAGGATTCCTTGTCGGCTATGCCAATCCTAAAAAGAGAGTCTTTAATACGGCCACTAGTGCAGTGGAAGAATGGTTACACGTAGATTGTCAACCACATACTTTACCATCCAAAGGCGTTGGACCAGATTGGATGTTCGATTACAAAGCTTTATTTGATTCTTTCGATTATGAAAAGGGGTTAACCGATGATCAATTGGCAAAAAAATTACATTGATTTACAAGATCAAGCACCGGTTATGCATACCCCATCTCCGACAACTCCGAATGTGTCAGCAGAAGATGAATTGACCGAGTCCATGATTGTAGTTGTGTAAAAACGAGAATGTTGTGGTTGAGGATGACAACAATCTAAATGAAAGTATTGTAGTTCCAATTCATCCGGTGCACCGTGTTGATACATGAAATGGCATAATGCTGGATCGGATTGAAGAAAAACTGTGAAGAAAAGAAGACTTAACCATGATCAGCCGAACTGACCCGAACTGAAAAAAACTGGCAGCCGAAGTGCCAGTTTGGGTGATGTCCAGTTTCAGTGGTCAGTCTTTAGTATAAATAGTTTTCTTGTTCAGAATTTTGTAAGAGAGTTTCTTATGTGTGTGGTTTCCAGTGTGAAATCAGTTTGTATGCTCTTAGTCCTGTTTGTAATCTTGTTTGTCTGATTAATCAAAGGATTGAGCTTTATTTACACCAATTGTCTCGTTTTCATATATAAATGACTTGAGTTTAGCAAGATCCGACCGTCCCACTCATTTTCATTTGGTATCAGAGTTGTGGTTGTTTGCTCAGCTCGTTTCTGAGTCGTTTGGTTGAAAACGAAGTTTTCTCGCTGTTTTTGTTCACTCTTTCACACTTTTTCATCGCAAAAACTTGTGTTTTTTTTTTAAATAGATCATTTATGTGTATTCCTAACGTAAAAATGGTCATTTTGGAGTGAATTCGGTCTGTCAGAGTCATCTCGTTCAAAAAATGTTGAATTTTCAGTTCAGTTCGCTTGAGTTCGTTGGATCTGAAAAATAACCCTCAACCGAAGTTCGACTTTGGCTGAATAACTGCTCCGAAGTCGTAGTTCATATGAGTTCGCTTCCAGTTCAGATAAATTTTCAAGTTCGGATCGAGTTCGGAACCAGTTCGGATTGGTTTGGATACTAGTCACTTTGCTTAAAGGTTGGAAGACTTCGTTTAGTCTGGTTCATTTCGGATAGGTTTGGAAGATTATCACTTCGCCTTCAGTTCGATTGAGTTCGCTTACTGTTGTTGAGTACGGTTCCAGTTCGGATACCTTCGGACAATCTATTTCAGTTCGTTTGAGTTCCGTTAATCAAAATTTGTCAATTGTCGAGATATCGGAATATCAAGCATTTGCAGCGATTCAATCTCACATGCAAACGCTACTGAATTATGATAATGAGATAGGAACGAGTCAGAAGGTTCCTAAATTGTTCAAACTCGAAGATTATCATAATTGGAGAAAGAGGTTCGAGTCGTATATCGGTACTTTAGATTGCAATCTCTGGATTGCGATCGATGATGGATATACTTATCCGGTGGATACCAATAATGTTTCAATTATGCAAAGAAATTTAATGTTGAACAAAAGGCTGATTATACATGAGAGTAGAAAGCTTACGGTGCGCTTACTCAAGCGTTACCAAAAGAGTTGTTACATCAATTCAAGACGTGTAAAATTTCGAAAGAATTAGGGAATGCCTTGAAAGAAAGATGTGAAGGAAACAAACAATACAACGAGAGTAAGAAAAATGTTTTGTGAAAAGACTTCGAAAACTTTAAACATTTTGATGGTGAAGGTGTGCCTGAGTTGATATCTCGATTCTGCCATCTACAATCTGAAATGAATATTGTTAGTATTAAGACAGATGATGATGATGAGCTAAAGGAGAAATTGCTTGAAGCACTGCCAGAAAAGTGGGAATCGTATGTTCTGATGATCACAAATGACAAAGAATTTTCAAAGTTGACTTTCTTACAATTATTAGGAAAGTTACAAGCAAGAGATCTGGAAATGAAGAATGTGAATACTACGCCTGCAGAAGTGCAAAATCCAGAAGTTTATTATGGTCAGAATGTAGCGACAATTTCCAGCAAATCTGGTAAACATGTCAATTCAGCACCGACAACAGCATTCGTAGCAGGAGGTGTATCTAATGCTGGGAATATGTCTAATTCTGAAAGTTATGAGTCAAGAGGATGCAATGTCTCTATACCCGCAAGCAACACGATAAATGCAACAAAATGGCTTTATTTGTTACTACAACAAAAGATTACATGGCATTAGTGTATGTTTTAGTGTCATCGTATTACGCGGTTATCACTGGTAAAGTAAGCAATGCTGGGCTTACGGAGGAAGATTATGACCAGGTAGACCCTGATGATCTGGAATTGATGGACATAAATTGGCAGTTTGCTATGTTGGCCAGAAGGGTAAAGAGATTCCTAAATAAGACTGGTAGGAAGGACTTGAACTCTGGTGGAAGAATAGGTTTTGACAAGTCAAAAGTCCGATGCTACAATTATTCTAACTTCGGTCACTTCGCAAGAGAATGTTCACAACTGAAGAAACAAGAATATCAGAAGTTTACTCCAAAAGTTGAATCTTCGTCTAACAACGCTAAGTTCAATACACAAAATTCAGTGAGTACTTCTAATCCGAATTCTGATTCCACACAATCCCTTGTTTCACAAGAAGATAAAACATATAACTTGGGTAAACAGTTTGTTGATTCATCTGCTTTAATTATAAATCATGTGCAGGATGAAGATACATTAATTGAATCAACTTTTGATGGTGGTGAAGCTAATGATGGTTCAGACTCAATTGAAGAAATTCAGACATGTGCTAATGATCAATTTTCCTTCATGACAAATTCCATGCCTGAATTTGCTGATTCTGATGAAGTCTTATCGCTCAAGAAAGAATTGGAAATGTTAATGAAAGAGAAAAAAGCCTTAATCAAAGATTATGAAGCTGCTAAGGCAGAATGTTAGTGCATATACGGTTCATCATGTGAAGTATCTGAACAAGACGAGAATTGAAAAAAAGTTGCCAACTGAAGTGACACGAAGTCACAGTTCGTGTGATCACACGAAGTGGCAGTTCGGTTGACTTTGGGTGAAGTCCATTTAGGATAGATCTAGTAAGATCTGTTCTACGGTTTTATAAGTGGCATCAGAGCAAAACCACGTTGCTCTATTGTGTTTGCTTTGATCGTGTTTGTTTTTGTGTCAATAACGTGGTTTTTTCATTCAAAAACGAGTCAATTTTTGAGCTTTTCGAGTGCAATTCATTTCTGAAACATTCCTATGGTTAAAATCTTCTTGAGTGCTGCAAATCTCGTTAAAATCTGTTCAAAATCGCAAAATTTGATCCAAATTTATTCCAGTTCGGGTCAAGAACATTCTGTTAAAAAATAACCGTCAACCAAAGTGTGAGTTCAAACCAGTTCGCGTCAGTTTGTTAATCCAAAGTGACAGTTCAGACCAGTTCGGCTTAGTTTGGTTCACTTAAGACCAGTTCGGCTTAGTTTGGTTCACTTAAGACCAGTTCGGATCAGTTCATCCAAGTACAGTCGGATTTCAATTCGGATTAGTTTGGGTGAACCAGTTCGTATCCAATTCGGATCCACTTCGGACCATTTCGTTTAAATTCTTCATTTCGCTTCTAGTTCGGACAAGTTTGGGTTTTTTGGGTTGTTTCACTAAAACTAACGTAACTTGAGAATTGTTAAGAGTTACGGGAGCTAATACCAGCCAAAACGACCATCTCGGAGAGATCTACACTTTTACTGCCTTACGGCTAGTAACCTCCGTTCCGATACACAAATTCCATTTCTAGGATCTTCGTTTTTGAGTTTGAACTTTTCTAAATAGAAGATATCGAAAGGTTTGTTGCTAGTCATAGACAAGAAGTGCCACAATTGTTAAGATTTGAAGATTGTCATTGGGCATCAAAGTTTAAAACATATATTGATGGTGTAGATAAAGATTTGTGGATTTCAATTAAGGATTTATATGTCTATCCAACTGATTCTTCTGGAGAACCTAAATGGAGAAGAGATCTTACAAAAAGCAGTTTGAAAATGAAAAGAAGGCATATGAGTTTATAAGATTGGGATTATCAACAGAGTACTTGTGTATTTTAAGGATTATCAGAAATCGAAAGTATTGTGGGACAATCTGAAAACAATTAATATCAAAATATGCCACTTCATCGAAATTCAAAGTCCACAAAGGATAAAAAAGATGGGATTGAAGAGTTAGAAAAAAAAAGTGGCAAAGTTGACTGAAGAAAATGTTATTCACAAAAGAATTGGAGAAGTGGAAAATAAATTTTGTGATGGTTTAGTTGCAGAAATTCAAAAGGATGTGTCTAAATCCTGTTCAAATTGTTCTAAATTTATTAGAATGAAGGAAGAATGGTTGAAAGAGAAGAAAGTGTTAACTGAGGAATGCAAGAAAGCTAAAGCTAAAGAAAAGGAAGTTAATGAAGATTTTTATGCTTTATTTGCCAAATCAAAGGAGAAGATTGATTATCTTCAAGTACAAATCGATGAGCTTGCTGCAACAGCTAAAAGATTTTCAATTAAAAATGAAGCTCTAGTTTCTGAGAAGACTAAATCAGTCAAAGAGAACAAAGTTTTGAAAACAGATATCGATGATCTTCAAAAGAAAGTGACAAAGATTACAAAAGAAGTGCTTGATGAATGTGAATGAATGTATGCTCAAAAGCATAAATATAATCAATTGTCTGAGAAATTTATCGCTGCTCAGAAGGAGTTACTGGAAACTAATACTAGGATTTCTGAAATAAAGATTAAAATGCTTGATCTGCAATGATAACTTGCAAATTACAATACATCAAGCGTGTTTCAGAATTATTGTATCATCTGGAATGAGATGGAAAACCTAGTAAAGATGTTGATAATCATGAAGTTCCTGATCCAGTACTTGATTTGAAAATGACATCTAATGATAATTCAATTCAAAATCTGCAAGATTATCTAGCAGAAGATGGTGTTAAGTCGTAAAAATCAAAGAAATCAAAGTCTCAGAAAAGAAACAAGGATGAAAGAATATTTGTTTTAAGCAAGGTTCCAAAGTTTGATTCAAAATCTGTTTTTCTTGATGCTGAAATTTTTTTTGAAGGAAAACCTGAACATGTTAAGATTCCTAATTTTTCTGATATTGTGATTGATGATTCATTACTGAATAGGGAGGTTGGTGTTAAAGCTATCAAAATGAATTTTCTCGTCTAGCATCACAAGGTCATTCTGTGAAAGAACATCCTAAGCAAAAGAATGGTGGTTTGGGATATGAAGGAAAAGATGTTCCAATTAAGGATCACAATAAGAAGAGTTCAAAGCTGAGCAGAAAAAGAAACAAAAGGTGTTCATAGATAAGAAGTCTTAATTTTGGAAGAAGAAAGTGTCTTCTCCATCTACAAATGAAAAGATTTCTTCTGAAGAGTCTTCTTACATATCTGATGCTACACCACCAAGCGGTAAAAATTCAGATTCATTTTATTCTGCTAAATCTAACAGGTTTTATGGTCAAGATAAATTCTTTGGTTATGGAGATGATTCAGGTTTTTATGATTCTCCAAAATGTTTTCCAAAATTTCAGAGACCAAAGAAACCTAAACTTGTGATTTCAAAAGTTTATGATGAATGTTTGACTGATCAGTTTGGAAAATCAATTTCAATCAATCCTACTAATAGTCGATGTTGTTATGTTTGTCGTGTAAAGGGTCATTATGCAAATAATTGTCCTACGACAATTAACAATTCATCATCATATGCTAAATATACAAAGTATGTTGATCTTGATGGCATTATTTTTAGTGAACCAATGCCCAACACTAAATTTTTTTGAAAAAAGAAGCTTAATTCATAAAAGTTGGGTAGTAGTTCTGATTGTCGCTCATCAGTTGACAATAATTCACTATAAATGTTGAAACCAAAACATGAATGGGACCAAAAGTTGTCTCTACGGCCAACGGTGATTTTGTTAAAGACACTGGTCGACCCACAACCGTGGAGGGGGGTCAGGGATTTAAGGACTTATTATTTTCCAATGTATGCAGGTATTTGAAGAAGACCTGTTAGTGATTTAAAGATTGCTGACAGTGGAATACTTGTGGTTGATTTAAGTTAAACTGGATAGTTCCTATCTTTGAAACACTGATTTTCAAAAGTATCGTGTTCAAAATGTGTCAAGTGTTGATCGATCATTTTCAATTTTATTTTTGTTTTAGGGGGAGAAAAAATTAGAAAATTCTAAAAATAGAGTTTGTTGAATTTTAGAAGGAGAATGTATGGAAAATAAAAAAAATTAAAATTGAGAAATTGATCCGACAAAAGCAAGAAATGATAGTACATCAGCATATACGTTATCTGCCATGGATAGATTAACTCTAAAAGCTGTAGGTACTTGCATAATCTGTGAATGTGCATGACTACTCTGATATCTGCAAGTAAGATATAAACATAAAGCTTGCCTGATGATCTTTGGTTGTTTGCTTCTTGATGAATGCAGTGTGATGATCCTGACAAAAATAGAATAAGAGATATCCTGATGAATGCATGTTTTCATATTGAAAGATTTAAACTAGTTTGATTTTCTTTATTTTCTCAAACAATCGGACATTCTCTGCGTATCGAAAGATCGACCTGCTTGTTGTTCGTTTGAGGATCTGCTTTATTTTTCTTAGTGTTTCGTATAATTCATCAGACTCTTTGCGTATACGAAAGTATCGACCTAATCATTATTGAATTATACAACTTCAACTTGTTTTGCTTTCTTATTTTCTCAAATACTTGGGCTTTCTCTGCGTGTCCACAAGACCGACCTGATTGCTAGGTATTTGAGGTTCTGCTTTATTTTTGCATGACTCATCAAGGATGCTTATATCTCTAATAAAAGTTGATTCTATATGATAAAACATGATGATTTGTCGTGAAGGCCAAGTTATCAGTGCATAATAATATTACCTTAATAATATCTGAAAACGATAAAAATGATATGTGCATGCTGAAATAAACATAAATGTTGTATTTGTAATTATCTTGGCTTGCATGCTGATTAATGCCGAAATTGAAATGTGCTAGATGCGTTATGTCTAATATGATCTCGCGTCATGATCTTTTTCTCAAAATCAAAAATAGTGTCTGACTCTGTATTGCATCTCATATTTCATTTCAGAAAATTCAAAAATATTTTTGGTGTGTTTTAGCATAAACTTGGTAAAAGCCAAAAAGATTTTATTTCTTGTTTGTTTTCGATTGATCGACACAAGATATGAAAAACAAATTTTCAAAACCTATATCTTGGAGTCTCAAAGAGACGTTTTGCGCCAAGGTTATTTATGTTGGCCAGGTACTCAAAGGGGAGAGTTAATCACAACTTCAAGTTTTCTGAAGCTGTTGATAAGGATGAAAGAATCTATGCATCATCAAGTATTCAAGATCAAGCTAACCATCAAGTTAAGGGGGAGTTTGATTGAAGATACAAGTCTATGTAGTGACCAGATACTACACATGTCGAGGGGTAGTTTGTTAGTGCATATACGCTTCGTCATGTGAAGTATTTGAACAAGATGAGAATTGCAAAGAAGCTGTCAACCGAAGTGACACGAACTCACAGTTCGTGTGATCACACGAACTGAGACAAAGTGGCAGTTCATGTCAGTTCAGGTGACTTCGGGTGAAGTCCAGTTCGGACAGATCTGCATACATATAAATAGACGTTGTTCTTTGTAATTCATTAGCAACAGAGAGAACTTGAGAGATACCATATCATAACTATGTGTTTCTGAGTGTGTTTCTCTGTTTAAGCTTCTTTGAGAGTTTGTAATTGAGTCTTTGTGATTTCAATAAAACAAACTTTTATTTACATCTCGTTCTCTTTTATACGATCAAGCAAACCTCTAGTAAGATCCGTTCTATGATTTTAACAGAAGCCCAAGATGCAGCAAATGATTTTGAGGTATTATTTCAAAAAAGTTATCCGGTACAACAAAAGTACAAAAAGGCTAATAAATGTGTTGTGAAAGTAGATGAAAAGATCATTGCATTGCAAGAGGAGCTGCAGAAGCTTGCAGATTAGAATAACAGTCTAAAGTTAGAGAATGTAGCCATTAAAAGAAACAACTTAAAAGAATCAGTCGTTGCCTTGATGACTGACACTTCTAAAGTATCAAATCCTCTTCAGTGTGATTTGTGTAACCAGTTTGCTAAGACAAATGGTGAACTCTTAGGTGAGAAAAACAAGATGGTTGATCAATTGTCTGTCGTAAAAGCAGACATTGAAATCTATAAAAAGAGATGGGAGGGAACCACAAAAGAGTTAATGTCTTTGCACGAGCAGTTGCGAATTCAAAAATATGAATTTAGCAAGCAATCTGACATGCTCGTGTCTGCCTAGAAGGAACTGGTTAACACTCAAAAAACTGCTTCAGATTTAAAATTTGAAATCCTTGATTTGACAAATAAAATTGACACATTCAAAATACCTTTATCATTTACAAATTTCTTATATAAAAGTGATTAGGATCACATGTCAGATAAGGAAATCAAATTTAACCAGGCCCCTACTCCTGTGATTATCACAAATAGCCCATCTTCTGTTGTCCCATCAATTGAAAAATGTGATTACTCCTCTTATAAGAGAGAAGTGTCCGATCAATCACATTTAAAGAATTATGAAAAGAAATCAACAGACAAATCTACTCTAGATTCTGAAGTGGATGAATTGTTTTACAATTTCACTGATTTGGACAAAGTTGATGATTTAGTTTTTGACACTGAACCTGAGATTTCTAAGAATGTTTCAAAAACAAACTCAGGATTAAATCATTTTATAATACAATTTTGATCAAATGAAAATAGAACTCAAAAAGATGAGTGAATTTGAGCAGAAAACCATTGCTAGATCAAAGTCTATTGGTGGCAAGTAATTGAAAAATGGTGGTATTGGGTATGAACCATAACCTTTGAAATCCAAACCAAGGTTTTTGAAAAGGGTTCAAGTTCTCAATCACCAAATGGTCAATTTGACAAATCTAATGTCAAAGGGAAGTCTATTGACCAATTTGATAAAATTGCAAAGTGGAGTACTTATCGCTTGAAAGGGTCTGATAAAATGTATAGCGATAAGGATTTTTCTTTAAACATGGTCAATCCTGAACTGATTGGAAAGGTTTTCAAAGGAGGATATGGTCCTAAATATGACCCTAATGCTCCTAGTGTGTCAATTAGGAGAGGAAATGGAAAGGTCACTATTCCAAGTGACACACTAGATTCTGAGCAAACTGTTTCTGAAAAATCGGATCATCATTTTGATAATGGGTTGGTTAATAGAGTTCAGAAATCACCAATTGTTTTCCAACCATCAGATGCTTACAAACCAATGTTTCCTGAAAATGCAAAATCTAATTTCAGAAAGCCAAATCAATTTTTCAAGAAAACTCAATTTCATGATGATGGGTTTTATGATAATTTTGGCTATGGGCCGAATCCACCATTATATGGGAGGGGTCCTAGTTGGTTTGATAATGGATCCAGGAACGGTACTGGTCCATCGGGAAATGCATATTTTCATGATGAGTTTTATCTAGAAATTGCAAATGGTTATGACTCAGGTTTCTATGATGATTTTAGTGATCATCAGGTTTCTTACCCCCAAATGAAGTCCTCAAAAACAAAGAAAACCAAAATCTGTCATAGAAACCATTCAAGATGAAGGAACTAGGGGTGATCAAAAGCCAAAACCCGGCCCGACCCGAAACCTGAAATACATAGAAAATAAAGCCCGCAGCCCGGACCAAGTGAGACAAAGCGGTTTTCGGTCTTTTCTTCGGTCGGGTCCGGTCGGGTCCAGTCGGTCCTAGATAAAGCCCGAGCCCAAAAATCTTAATCATCATATTTTGTTAATAATGACAAAAGAACTAACTGAGAGTATTCTCAATCTATATATTCCTCAGTAACCAACATCCGATTGTTTTGTAATATATATATAAAAGTTATACTTAATCTTCAAACTTGAAATAGAATTCTATTGCAATATAGTTGTGTTAATTTTTATTATACTATAAACCTATTAATTTAGAATATATGATGATGATATTACCTCATATATTTATATGCAGATTACGGAAGTTGAACTTCAAAGTTAAAAAAAATACGAATGAAATATTATAAAAACAAGTTCAGATATGGATTGTTTTTGAAATTGAAACCACATGTACACAATTAATTGTAGCCCGCAAAATTAAACCAAGAGTGGCCCAACAATTTAGTTTTATTTGGGTGTAAATTCGGTCCGGGTTTTTAAACTTTTTTTCGGTTTAAGCCCGAGCCCGAGACCGATTTTTGACTGAAATCTAGGCCCGAAGCCCAATCTAAACTTGGTACTACGGGTCGGGTTTTGGATTTTTACGGGCCGGGTTTCGGGTCTTGGGCGGGCTACTCGATTTTTGTTCACCCCTAGAAGGAACGGTCGATGAATTTGGTAACCCAATTTCTGTTGTCATTACCAACCAGCGCCGTTGTTTTAAGTGCAAGAAAAGAGGACACATGTACAAAAATTTTCCCTTGATGAAAGAAAAGTCTGAAAAATCTGGTTCTGTATCAGATGGTTATCAATCAGACAAACCTGCCTCTGTTGGACCTAAAAAACGGGTCAAATTTGTTGATAATAAAGGGGTGCTTCATAATGATTTAAAACCGTCTGTTTCTGATTACAAAAATTCAAAACATGATAAGAAACAAGAAGGTGAATCTGAAAAGATAAAATCAATTTTAAAAAATTATGAAGCCTCATCGTCCAATTAACAGAGAGATAAGTGGACACCAAAAGGTGCTTCCACTACAGGAAATGATTTCGTTGAAGATGACGGATGAACCAAAGCTTTAAGCTTGGGCCATTCCCGAACTAATTAATTTCTTTTGATGTGTGCAGGGAGCTTCGAGACAGCCCATGAATAATCTATGGGTTGTCGACAGCGGAGCATCCAGGCACATGACGGGTGACATTTCCTTACTCCATGATGTTCAACCATTCAACGGAGGAAATGTTACTTTTGCTGGAGATAAAGGTGGAAAAATAACGGGTATTGGCAAATTGAGTAACAGTGCAATAACATTCGACCGGGTTGAATATGTTCAAGAGTTAGAGTACAACCTGTTGAGTGTTTCCTAAATTTGTGATAAGCAGTTCACAACTGCTTTCACAGAGACTGGATGCTTAATCTTGAAACCTGGTTATGTGATTCCTGATTATTGTATAGTGATGTGTGCAACAAGACTATCAAATTTGTACGTGTTGGATATGAATTCAGGAAAAGCCAATGTGGTAGGTCAATGTTTCATTTCAGAATCTTCTGAAAGAGATTCAGTTGTCTGGCATCGACGCATGGGTCACATTTATTACAGAATGATGAACGAGTTGTTGCAGAAGGATCTTGTTGAAGGAGTTCCAAAACATCAATTTATTTTCAATGACGTATGTGCCAGTTTTAAGAAGGTGAAGCAACAAAGAAAGTCACATCCATTGAAGAAGTATCATTCAATTAATGTTTCGCTTGAATTGCTTCACATGGACTTGTTTGGTCCTGTTAACAAACAAAGCAGTTCTGGACTGATGAAGAACAAAGTCCCGCCATAGAGGTAAGATTCAGTCCTTCATGGATTTAGATAGAGATTAAGAAAATTGGAGAGAAAAGAGTGAGATCATGTAACATTTCATTGATTGATCAAAGGTTACAAGTGAAAAGAGATTAATACAAGAGATCTAGGTAAAACACCTAGTTAAAGGTGTAAAAGATCTGGAGTCCCTCTGTTATGAGCCTATAAATGTCTATTTATAGTCTCTCAGCTGTAACTGCCTCTTGACACTTGCGATTGCGTTCTCGGAATTGTAACACTTGCACTTCCGTATGGGCTTCGCTCATCAATATTTGCTGATCCTTCATGTGCACTCCCGAGTCCAAGTGCATCTGATTTTGACCCATCCTCATCAAGTCCCCCTAGTCCATTAATTATTTGCACAATGATGATGGACTACAAATCAAGGATGTGTCACATTTCCAGCTGCCATGAAGATTTGTTAGCCAACCTTTTAGATCCACGTGCGTTTTTGATTTGTTACCTCATTAAAAACCTTGTCCGGAAAAACCCCGTTGGAGGAAAAAAAAAACCAGGACCAAGGGAAAAAGAGTGCAACACGCATCGTGTTTCAATATGGAGAAAAAATTCTTCAAATTATTTGATATGTAATTTATCGATCTTCAATGACTTTGCAAAACCGGTCATCAAGTCCCCCTAGTCCTTATGTTATTTTGAAACAAGAGCTAATAGATCATAAGACTTTATTTGTCTTTTTTTTAAATAGATCATTTCTGCAACTGCAGTTGTTATATCCGCATTGGAATATTAAAGTATCCGTTGTGATCCTTTTGTCATTTTGTGATGATCGCAATGTTCAAGTGTAGTGAGTAACTACCTTGTCAGGACTAGATCATAAATATCAGAGAGAAAAATGCATGTGTAAAAGGCTTCACTAGCCTAGTATAGATCGCATCTGCAAATGCAGTTAAAATAATGTGTGTCAGAAAATTTGATGCATATGCGACGACTTTTGTCGGCTTTGCAAAATCGCATCTGTAAGTCTAGGTCCAAGAGTCATTGCGACAACAAAAAGGTCTTTTCATCACAAAAATTCTCCCCGCCTTTACTAGGTCTTTTCTTTGCAAATAATATTCTTTTTAATTTCACTGACAACTTCCATTGCGCATGAGCGCTATTCGGAAGTGTGTTGATATGCTACTTATTTTGAGATCTTTCTGGATATTTAACACTTCCAATATTTACACTCATATTTCGGAAGTACGTATGCGTGTCTCTTGGGATGAAATAGAGAGACATTGAAGATGCTGTTGATGACTCAATTCTGGAGACTCAATGAAAATGATCTCATAAAATCATTGAATCATTAGATCATCATGGAGATCAAATATAACAAATCATCATACCGATAATCGGTCATTTACCAAGGATTTTCAGTATCGAAAATCAACTTTCACGATCAGATTTTTTTTAGTAAATCAATGTTTCCAAAACAATTTATTTCAAGCGAGCACCGGGTAGAGTATTTTGATCAATTCGGGAACTTCCTGAGGGTATTCGGGCAGAGTATTTTTATCAATGTCGTTTCTTCGGCAAACTGCCTAGTCCTTTTTGGATTATCGCCCAGGAAGAGCTGCTAATGATCAAGGGGGGTCGCAAGTGGAGACTCGTAATCAAGAAGATACTGTTGTCGGAAGTGCAGGTGAAAATCCAGAAGTGGAAGTGGTAACTAGTGGCACTACCGATGGTGCCAATGTGGTTCAAGGCAAAGATAGATCTTTCTTGACGTTTCCGGTGTTTGCATGAACAGAAGTAGAACTTCATGCCTCCAAGGAGTGCTTTTTATTTAGAACAATCTCTTTTGAAATTTCATAGGTCACTTCCGACACTTCGGAAGTGAAATGTATGCCTCTAACGATGGCTTTTTCTTCAAAACAGTATCTCTTGAGTTCTCATTTATCACTTCTGACACTTCGGAAGTGAAATGCATGCCTCTAATGAGGGTTTTTTTTTTTTTTTTAACAGTATCTCTGGAGATCTCATTTATCATTCCCGACACTTCGGAAGTGAAATGCATGCCTCTAATGAGGGCTTTTTCATCACTGACTCTAACTCATCCTCATCACAGTCTCCCTAGTTCGGTAATAATTTGTAAAATGATATCGGACTAACACTTCTGTTTTCACAAATGCATAGTTGGAAGTGTGACTGCCTCTTCTGGTAAGTAAATTTCATTGGTTGATGTCATGAAGATCTGTGTAACAATGCCGAAAGAGGTTTGGCTTGTGTTCTTTATTTTATTCTTTCATTTGCATTTCCGAAGTGCCATGTCATTCGCGTTTCCGATTTTTCAGAAACCGAACATGTAGAATCAGAAATGAAGAAGAAGTTGGAGGAGATCGTGAAGGCTATGACTAAGGAACGTTAGAAAACGTAAGCTGATAATGATCTTTTAAATGAAAAGCTGAGCTTGACACGACTGATCAAGTAGCAAAAACTGAGCTTGTTTGATACGGAGCAAATGAAAGAGATGCTAAAGCCAATCCCACTTCCGAAGGCATCAGCTTCGACTCAAAAGGCGGATGCTCCTTCTACTTCTGGAACAAATGCTCCCGATTAAGCTAGTAGGTAATTTCTCTTGAAATTATGTTGAGACAATTATAAACAATCTTTCCCTAAAGTCCACTTATGTTGTGGCATTAAACAATTTACTCTTGTTTATGACTGATGATACTTTAACTTTGACTTTGTTGGAGCTGCATATGTTGCATTCTTGAATATATGAATGCTTATGTAAGCTTATGGATGTTTGTTTGAACTTCTTCTTTCTTTGCCATGTTTTGATATTATTTTCCTCATGGTTCACCTAAGATGAGTCATATCGATATGCCCAAGGTAGATCACTCACAGTCGAAGTGCACTGTTTTTACACTTGCAGTTGCGAAGCGGTTATACACTACCTTTGCCATGTAGGGATTTTTATGATGTGGCTATTGACATTGATCTTTGCTTAACTCTTGCAAATATTCTTTAGAATTTCTGAGAAACTTCATGAGTTCTCCTTCACAAGTACTTTTGATAAGATCCTTAATAAAATTAACAAAACTTTAAAGAAAGCTGACACATGCGTTTCCCCCTATCAGATGCGTCCACCTTCAAAGGGTTTTAGCTACACGATGTCAATACCACTTTAAGAGTCAAGTTATTTTATTTTGAATTCAAATCTTTTCCTTGTGGTATAAAAAGTCCTTACATCTTTTGGTAAGGCTCAGTTGATCCATTTTCTTGAATGATCAACTCACAAGACCACTTCATAACATTAGCTATTCAGTAGCACTTGCGACCCTTAGAGAGCTTAAGTTGGATCTTTTATTAATAATCATAACATGCCTTTGTCCACTTAAGTTTGGCCATCTCTCTTTTGGGCTTCTGTTAGCAACCATTGTACTAACAAGGTGTCTGGCCTGATCACCTCTTCCCAACATGCACTCTTTAGTTACCAATGAGACAGTTGAGGACAAGAAAAGCTTTTGCTTTATCTTGGGTTACCCTTTATGAATAAAGAAGTAACAGCGATTCTGCATCAAGGAATCGGCATGTGATCCTTTTATGATGCACCCGCTAGTGACTCATGAACCATGCTGTAGGAAGCGAAATGTTTCGCATGTGAATTCCTTTAGAAAGGAAATTTTCATTTGTTCGGCATAGATGCTCCCTTAGAAAAGGAGCCTTATCGTTGTTCGTTGCATGTGCATGTGTACACGTGTGTACATAGCTTATTCAAATAAACATTTCTATTAAGCTTTCTCATGGAAAGGAAATAAGCACTTGCATTGATCTTAATAGGCAAAGGGAACAAATGCACTTGTTCCTTCATAGAACTTATTATTGATCATGAATATAAAGATAAGATCACTAAGTTTCATTTTCTATCTCTCCTTGCAATCTTCATTTACGACGTCACATGTAGCACTTGCAGAAATACACCAGGATTTGGTTAGCTTGCTCAAGTTGCCCATTGGCTTGTAGATGTACTACCGAAGTAAGAATTCAGTTTGCATATATTTCTTAGGAGGGTTTTACTTTATTGTCCCCGCATGTGCAAATGCTTGCACATGCGGTCTTTCTGACATGTGAATGTTCACATTTTTTAATACATCATCCACCAAGCGCATGATATTTTCTGTAATTGCTGTAACAGCAATGGTGTTTATTGCTTCGTGACTTTAGCAGAAGCACTTGTGTTTCATCAAATTTTCCTCGTAGCATCATAAGTGCATAATTATAACTTCCAACATTTGCTTCTACAGAATTGTATCTTTTGTTCCACATGCAATGCTGAATGGAGATCTTCCTTAGGTTTTGTTATAATTATTTTGCTAGGAAGTTCATGCGCACGCCTCTTCTGAGGGCTTTTTTTATTTAAACAGTCTTTTGTAAGATTTTATCTTGGCATTGCTGTCATTCACATTTGCATATTAAAGATGCATATGAATGCCTCTTTTGGTGCTGTTGGTTTATCAACCTTCGCAATTTGTATATCCGCATCCGTCTTGACAGTTGCTATTTCCCTTGGGAGTTGGAAATTAGACCAGACCATGTGCGCTTAAGATGATGGCACCTAGAACCTTAAGTCCTGGTCTTCCAATGATTATATTATGAGGAGATAGAGTTGCGATTACGATGAATGTTATTATTTCTTCTCGGAATAATTTTTCGTCTCCGAGGATCACCGGGAGGATGATTTCTCCAATCGGATATACTATTTCACCGGAAAAGCCTCTAAGTGTGGGAATGTGAAGCTTTAATCGTTGTTGCACTTTCGATCCCGTTTTTTGAAACAAGACTTGTACATAATTTTGGTTGTACTTTCGGTGTCTAAGCATGTTTGCTTCATCACTTGCGAGACGAATGCATGTGTACTTTGTTTGTGTACATACTTTGCGTCTTTGAACTTCACCAGATGCGTGAGCACATGCAAGTGCTCATACTCTTTTCATATGTGAAGCAAATGCATATGCCAATAGATATAATCACACGGTCTTTTCTTGATATTTTTTCGGTTAGGTTTGGAAAGCTTATTTCTTTCCTTTTTCATAGTTCTTCTTCCACCTTTGTTTTCGCACTTCAATACCAGGTATTAGAACCCCTTTTTTATCATGTCAATAACATTCTTTAGATCGCTAGTGGATAGCCTTCTTTGATGTTCTTCACTAGTTGAGGCAATCTGCCTTATTTTATGGCTTTCTCGATTTTTCTTTCGCAAGTGTCCGCAATCATCAGTGTCATGACTCTTATCTTTGTAGAAGTCACAATATTTGTTCGCGTTAAGGTTTGTTGCTAAACGTGGCGTTTGAGGCTTTGCAAATTGCACATTTTTAGTGACCAAGATTTCACTTGGGGTTTTAGTGAGTGATGTGTATTACTCTGTTCTTGGCTCCTAAGTCTTTTTGTAGCCTCCAAATTTTTCGTCCCTTCTTTGATCATAGGGTTAAGATCTGAACCTTCCTCAAGATTAACTCCTGGAGGGAGCGGGATGGACACTTGCATTTGCGCTTCTTGAGTTGGCACCTCCATGAGGCGGCTTCTGGGTGTTAACACCTTGGATATTTTCAAACGCACTTTTCACTTTGACATACACTCTTACACGGTCCATGAGCACTTTCATGGTTTTCGATAGATCTTCATGTAATTATTCAACAAGGTGTGTGTTTGGACACCATGGCAGAATCTAGATATTCGCATTGGTCTTGAGCTCCAGCTATCTTCATAGTCTCGTTATTAAAGTGTATCACGAAATTTTCAAGGATTTCATCACATCTTCTTCGGATGCTGTACACTTCCGTCATTTCCTTGGTACACTTCCGTTGTTGGCTGAACCATCTCAGGAACTTGGTTCTTAGATCCTCAAAGCTGCTGATTTGTGTGTTCGGAAGTGAACCGTACCAGTCTCTGACAGGTCCGGTAAAATTTTGCACTAGCATGTGGCATCAAGTTTTTTAAGACCATCGGTCCAATCTTGCAGCTTTGAAGATGTGAATATCAGGATCTGATAATCCACAATATTTCTTTACATATGCTGGTATCTTCAATTTTTTCGGAAATGTGGCAGTTGCGATCCATATGAAATCTCACTTCCGCTTTGTATTGTCCTTGAATTAGGATCAGAAAGTAAGTCACAAACTTGTCCGGTGTTTTTGAAAACACGAGGACCACTTGTTATAATGAGACTTTCTACGCCTTTCCAAGAAAGGGCTTTAACATAATTCGTGTAAGGCAAAGGAATTCGTTGTCATGCCTCTAACTAAGAGGGCTTTTCAAAAGCATTAGATTTCTCTTCAATCTTTCATCATAGCACTTCCGATGCACATGTTCGTTACTCGGAAGTGCATATACTAACCTCTCATGAGGGCTTTAGTAAGTGCATGTGAAGATCTTTTAAACAGATGCATGTGCACATGTACATGCACATACTCGTTTCTCTTCGTCAACAGATGCATGAGCATATGAATATGCTCATACTCTTTCATATTTTTTTTTAGCTATGCACTTGAGAATGCTAGTTCATCCTTCGTAAGGATTCTTCCTTGATTAGTGATTCAATTTGATAACCTTTAGATGATTTTGCATTGATACTGGGAAATAAGGCATAACTACTTCCGAAATACTTGTAGTAGCAAAGATTCTTCTTGTCACAATGAATTTGCAAGTCTTTTTAAGGACTTTTTGTTCACAAACAACATCTCATTAAGGTCTTAGGCTTGAATTATCACTTCCGGCATTCATTTCCGCCCTTTGGAAGTTGAATTTTTATGCCTTTTTCCGAGGGATTTTTATTCATAAGCAATGTCTCATTGAGACTTGCTGACCACTTATGGCGTTGGTATCCATCTATTGGAAGTGAATCATCATACCTCTTGCGAGGGCTTTTTATTTGCAAATGATCTCGTTTGAGATCTCATTTATCACTTCCGACTCTTTGAAAGCGTATCTTCATACCTCTATCGAGGGCTTCTTTCTATAGTAGTAAAAAATCCAAAATGGATATGTTGCTTGCACAGGCCAAAGTAATTCATGATCATATGCCTCTTATCAAGAGGGATTTCTGAAGATTATACTTCATATAGATCTTTTATCATAGCACTTCCGATGCAAATGCACATTATTCGGAAATGCATATGCGAGACCTCTTATGTAGGCTTTGGTCGAAGCACTTCCGGGGCAAATATATGCTACTTGGAGGTGCATATGCATAGGAAGATGTGATCATTTTTAGCTTGGCCAGTAGTTTAGCATTTGCGATCCAGTCTTCAAATTTGGAGTGTTCTCACATGGAGGCAGGAAAGTAGAGCACAAGCGCGTCCGGTGTTCTTGAAAACACGAGGACCATAGATCAAAATGAGATCACCAATGCCTTTTCTGAAGAAAGGTCTTAGATCAAAATGAGATCACCAATGCCTTTTCTGAAGAAAGGTCTTAATATTGTATTACAGTCGCAGCAAGCATAGCTTACTCGGAAACGATCATATCAGCCTCTTATTTGAGGTATTTATAATGATACTTCCGACGCAAGTGCAACTTGCTCGGAAGTCTTCAATTAGTATCTCTTTTGATAGATCTTGTTGTAACACTTTCGATGCGAGTATAACTCATTCGAAAACCTTCGATCAGTATCATCTTTAAAAGATCTCATAATGACACTTCCAACGCAAGTGTTAACTTACTCGGAAGTCTTCGTCTAGTATGCTTTCTTGAGAGGTCTTATCATGACACTTCCGATGCAAGTGTAACTTACTCGGAAGTGTGTATACGTATCTATTCTTTAAAACGATCATATGCATAAGCACATTTGAGTGCTGAAACGATCATATGCATGAGCACAATCAGGTGCTGAAACGATCATATGTATGAGCACAGGTAGGTGCTCATATATTTTATTTATTATGTATATTTTTTTTTATCAAACACTCAGCATGTGAGTGAACCATTGATACTGGCTTGGTGCGAGAATATTTTGAAAAGATCACTTTCCCGCTCCAATTTGATACTGGGAATTTCTCCAGATTTAGAAGGCAAAAACTCATAAGAGTTTCTTTGAATATTCAAGTATTCATCCAATGCATTTTTAAAGGATCTCCAATTATATCTTCATCCGTCAAACTCTGAATAACATTGTTAACAATCTCATTCGAGATTTCGTTTACCACTTTTGACACTTCGGAAGTGGGTCTTCGGGCACCTTACGACGACTTTTATTCAATTCATAGATGATCTCATTTGAGATCTCTTTTACCACTTCTGATACTTCAGAAGTGGGTCTCCGTGCATCGTAGGAGGGCTTCGGCAGATGCATGTGAAAACTTCTTTAAACAGATGCATGTGCACACGTATATGCACATACTCGTTTCATTCTTGCAACAGATGCATGAGCATATGCATATGCTCATAATCTTTCATTTTTTTTTCAAAAATAATAAGAAACACTCAGTATGTGAGTGAATCAACGGACAAGGTTGATCACGAGGGACTCAAAATTTTGTATTGAGTCTCTTTAGGGCAGGAAAGTTGGTTAGTACTTCTTTCAAAAGATGCACATCCGCTGCTCTCTGGATCAATATTGGCACCAACTGCTCTCATTGGGTTTATACATCCACATGCTAACATCCAAAGATGCACATCCACACCAGTCAATGTTTTGCAACTGCAATTCTTTAGAATTCATTTTTTCCTTACACATCTTTCAAAAATTTCCACCAAAAAAAAAGCCAATGATAACATTAGTAGCAAAGTGAAATATGCAACGCATTTAATTATACCATCGTTGCAACCGCTTTTAGAGCGAAAGCGATGAATAAAATTTTCATGTAAACCACCATTATCCATAAAATTCCCACCTTTTTTTTTACCTTCCGAGTAGCAAACATGCCTGATTCAAATGTCAAGAATGAAACGTCAAGAATTCTTATCAACCTGATCAATTCGTTAGAATCTTACTACAAGTTGAAGGTCAAAAGAATTCGCAGTGACAACGGTACGGAGTTTAAGAACACCGAAGTGAGGTTGTTTTGTTTAGAGACGCATATTGTACATGAATTCAGTACACCATATACGCCTCAACAGAACGGTGATGCGGAGCAAAAGAATCGAACGATAATTGAGACGGCGAGAACCATGTTAGCTGATTCTCGACTTCTAGTGAATTTCTGGACGGAGGCAGTTAACACAGCATGTTATGTGCTGAATAGGGTTTCGACGGTTAAATGGCTTGGAAAAACATGTTATGAGCTGTTGAAGAATCACAAGCCGAATCTCATATATCTGGCACCGTTTGGGTGTCCCTGCACGATATTACGTTCTGCTGGAAAGTTCGACGAGAAGGTGTTTGAAGGATTCTTTGTCGGAATTCAAATCAGAAGAAACGTTTTTTAACCAGACAACCGGTGCAGTGGAAGAATGTCTACAAGTTGATTTTCAATCCTATACATTACCTCACAAAGGTGTCGGTCCGGATTGGATGTTCGATTACAAAAGCTTATGTGATTCATTTGATTCTAGCGGAGGATTAACCGAAGAGCAATTAGCATCAATTTATATTAATTTGCAAGATCAAGCTCCGGTTATGCATACTCCTACTCCGTCTGCTCCAAATGTCCCAGCAAAAGATTACTTGACCGAAACTACGATTGATACAACTGAAGCTGTTTCTGAAATGTCTTCTGATGATGAGCATGAATTTCATGAAGCTAACTCGGAACCCGTTGATGTTCCAGTCCCACAAACTATATCTACTACAAATGATACAAATGTGGTTGAGGATGATCATGTCAACAACTTAGATGAATATATTATTGTTCCGACTCATCAGACGCTCTGAATCAATACTTATCATCCTCAAGATAATATCATTGGTAATTTGGATGATGGAGTGCGTACCGAAGACTGGTTGAAAGTAGTGCATTACTCGCAATCAGGAAATCAGGGATTTAAGATGAAGTGTTTCACTCCTGTTTTCTGGCCCAGATCGAACCAACAAATTTTGATCAAGCACTTAAAGATGGTTCATGGGTTGAAGCAATGAAGGAAGACCTTCAACAATTTCAAAAGCTCGGCCTTTGGCATTTGGTTGACTTACCTGAAAATAGCAAAGAGCCATGTGGTACCCTTTGGGTATTTATATGCAAAAGAGATGATCGAGGAGTCATTATCCGAAACAAGGCTCGTTTGGTGGTTCAGGGGTTTTCTCAGGAAGAAGGTATTGACTTTAACGAGGTGTACATGCCAGTCATACGAATCGAAGCAATTCAAATTTTCTTGGCGTTCGCAGCACACCGGGGTTTTAAAGTATACCCGATGGATGTCAAGAGTGTTTTCTTGTATGGAAAGGTGAGGAAGAAGTCTACGTTAAACAACCTCCGGGATTCTATCATCCTAATTATCCGGATAAGGTTTATAAGTTGGCAAAGCATTTTACGGTCTACATCAGACTCCTCGAGCTTGGTATGAGACCTTGTCCACTTATCTACTTCAAAACGGATTCAAGCATAGATTGGTAGATTGTACCTTGTTCTGCAAGAAGACGGGAGAAGATTTGCTGTTGGTACAAATTTACGTTGATGACATAATTTTTGGTAGCTCAAACGACCAGCTTTCGAAAGATTTCGAAAAGCTTATGCAAACGGGGTTTGAAATGAGTTCAATGGGAGAAATGGCGTTCTTTCTTGGATTGAAAGTACATCAGTCGGTGAAGGAAATTTTTATTCACCAGACGAAATACGTGAATGATGTGTTGACAAGATTCAAGATTGTTGATGTTCGTGTTCCAGGAACTCCGATACAGGTTAATCATGTCCTGTCACCAGATGAGGAGAGTGAAGAAGTTGATGCAACTCTTTACCAGGCCATGATTGGGTCTTTAATGTATTTATCTTCTAGTTGGCCTGGTATCATGTTTGTTGTGTATTTGTGTGCCATGTAACAGGCAAGTACAAGACTTTCATGCAGTCAAATGGATTTTGGCTTATCTATAGGGTAATACGGATCTCGGGATCCGGTACCCTCTGCCTATTCAGATTCTGATTATGGAGGCTGCAAGATCAATTTCAAATCTACAACAGCTAGCTGTCAGTTTTTGGGTGAAAGGCTGGTGACGTGGCAGTGTAAGAAGCAGACCACAGTTGCAACATGCACTACAGAAGTCGAGTATGTAGCAGCCGCGAGCTGTTGCTCTCGGGATTTGTGGATACAACAATAGATGAGACACTATGGTTTGTAATTTCTTACTCCTCCGATACACATAATTCTGTCGTAATCTGTATTACAAAAGTTCCCGTCCATCACTCAAAGACAAAACATATTGACATCCGCTATCACTTTATACGTGATTGCTACGAGAAACACCTCATTGATTTGCAAAAGATCCACACAGGTTTTTAACGAGTGGACTTATTCACATAAGCTTTTGATAAAACCCGCTTCAAATATCTTTTTCAAATCAACGACATACAAAAATTTCAAGCTAAGTAGTTGTCGGTTGATCAATTTTGATTTTTGTTACATTTTTTTTCTTATTTGCTTATATGAAAAATCCAAAAATAGTGTTTTGTATTTTTTGGGAGAAAAATCAGGAAAGTATAAAAAAAATTAAAAAATGCAACAATTAAAAAAATTGAATAATGAGAAATTAATTCGACCTAGCGAGAAATGATATTATATCAACATACGTTATCAACCATGGATAAAGTAGGAAAATAGGTTGTATGTACTTGTTTGGTTAGTTGAATGCGTTGAGGCAAATCTGATATATGCTAGTATGATATAAACATAAATCCTGCTTGATATTTGTGATGTTACATCATGATGGATACTGTGTGACTTTGGCAACTAAAATTAGAAAATAGCAAAAACAGAATAAGAGATGTTCTGGTTTACGCATGTTTTCATTTTGCAAATATTTAAACTTGTTTGATTTTCTTTATTTTCTCAAGTGAATCGGTATTTCTTTGCGTATCGAAAGATCGACCTGATTGGTGCTCACTTGAGGTTCTGCTTTATTTTCTTTGGTGTTTCGTATAATCCATCGGACTTTCTTTGTGTGTACGGAAGTACCGACCTGATTGTTGTTAGATTATACAACTTCTGCGTTATTTTCTATTTCTTATTTTCCTAAACAATCGGACTTTCTCTATGTGCTCACAAGGCCGACCAGATTGTTGTTTGTTTAGGGTTCTGCGTTATATTTGCATCAAACACCATGAACGATATATCGATCTCTGTTGAAAATCAGATTCTGTTTAAATAAATACAATAATATGAATAAGTCTTGTTGCCAGTATTCCTGATTGTGTGGGCTTTCACATTATCAATGCTTGTTAAATCATAACAATAACATATCAGAAAGCTATAAAAATTGATTTGCTTAAGCTGAAATAAACTAAAAAGTTGTATTCTCATCCGACTGGGCTTGCATGCTAATTAATTTTGAAATTGAAGTGTGTCTGATGCGTAGTGTCTGATATGATCTCGCGTCTGTATCTTTCTCTCAAAAAGTATAAGTTATTCATCTTTCAATTGTGTTTGGTTAATTGCTTGTTAGTTGGAAAAAAATCCAAAAAGATTTTAGGTGTGTTTTAGCATAACCTTGTGAAAATTCAAAAAAAAATTCAGTGTGTTTGAAAAATTTTATAAAATTCAAAAAGATTTTATATCTGATTTATTTTCGATCAACCGATAATGAAATTTATCACAAATATGTCGGGAAAACCAAACTGTCTTGAAATCATCAAGCTCATCATTGATTGATTAAAAGTTTGTGGGTAATTAATGAAATTTGAAACTTTTGGGATCAATCTGTAAATATCTCAAAGTTCAGGGTTGAAAATGAAATTTTTAAATAACCAAAGTGTGGGTTCGGATGAACCAAAGTTACAGTTTGGAAGAGTTCGGTTAGGACCAAAGTGAAACAAAGTGCCACTTCGATTAGACCCGAAGTCGCAGTTCGGTTAACCGAAGTGGACTGCCTAAAAAAGGCCAAACTCTC
The DNA here is from genome assembly GCA_039602395.1 of Deinandra increscens subsp. villosa. NCBI lineage: Eukaryota > Viridiplantae > Streptophyta > Magnoliopsida > Asterales > Asteraceae > Deinandra > Deinandra increscens. The sequence goes on from JBCNJP010000003.1 coordinate 24,166,590, forward strand.
AGTTCGGTTATCACTTTTCACTTCGCCTCACTTCGTAAAAAACCCTAGCAGAACCAAACTTTTTGAAACAAAAATCATGAATCACCGTGTTTTAATAATTCTGGTGACCAAAATCAGGTAGATACCTTGTTTACGCGTCTATAGGTGTGTTGTGTGTTTGTTTTTGTCCAGTAAATCGGTCAAATTTTGTCAAAACGTTTTCGGTTTTAAAGTTTTAAAGAAATTTAAGCATTTTAAATCGGTTTTTGATGAGAAAAATTACACCATTGTGTTCGTCTTGTCAAACCGAGTCTAGGGGTATAAGATTTGTGATTGGGAATGGCCTGGATTGTGAGTTGGATCAAAGAGGCCCTTCAGTTTTTGCACAGAACCGAAGTGGTTGATCTTGAGCCGAAGTGGGACTTCGGATCCCACTTCGTTTGACTTCGAGTAAACCAGTTCGCTTCACTTCGAATGTTTGACCAAGCAGTTCGAACGTTGACCAAAGTCAACTTCGGATGTTGACCTAATTCCAGTTCGGAACCACTTCGATCCAGTTCGGTCTAGTTCGTGTGAATCGGTATTTGAATGATAATCCAGGGGGAGATTGGTTGTAAAGATGATGTGCTTTGGTATTTGAATGATAATCCAGATAATGATGACTCTGAAGGTGCAACTGATGGAGGTTAAGACCCAGCAAAAACATATGGTTCGGGTGTTGGTACCTCAGCATCTAAGGGGGAGTCAGATTCAAGAAGTGCGATGTTAATTTCATTGGTTCCGTTATATCAAGAAGCTACAAGTATTCATGAGATCGGCACTATATTAGAAGACGGGGAGTTCCTCTATGAACTCACCCAAGCACAAATTGAAGCCATTTTTGATCTCAATGACGAGGAGATGAAGAAATTCGCTGAAGTTGAGCCCGAGGTTAGACCCGAAGTCCTAGTTCGGGTAACCGAAGTGAACAGCCTATAAACCCTAACCGACCGATTTATGACTGAAATCAGGTAGGAAATCAGATTGCGAGTTTAGGGGTGTGTTGTTTGTCAATTTTCAAACATTAAATCGTTCAAATTTGGTCAAACAGTGTTCGGTTTTTAAAGGTTTTTAAGATTCAAAATTTTGAACACATAGAATGGATTTCTGATGATAAAACTTATACCATTGTATTCGTTTAGTCAATACGCATCTAGGGGTATAAGATTTTTTATCAAAACGTGACTGGATTGTGGTTTTAGATCGAAGAAACCCTTCGCTTTCCTTAAAGAGCCGAAGTGGCTATTCTTGAACCGAAGTGGGACTTCGGATCCCACTTCGTGTCCACTTCGGGTAAAAGCTTTCCAGGTCGGTCCACTACGGCTATTGACTGTCTTATTCGGACATTGACCAAGTCAAATTCGGACGTTGACCAGGTTGTTGTTGTTGTTTAAACCAGTTCGGAATCACTTCGGATCCAGTTCGGTCCAGTTCGTGTTAACTATCCAGTTTGGATCCACTTCGTGTAAACCTAATTTTCGAACAAAAAGTTAATCATTTACGCAAATGGATAAGGTGAACACTTTTTATTATCGCATTGATATTTCATATTATGTGTTTTCATAAATGGCGATCGATTTAAAAGCTAGTGAAGACTGTGATCCTTATCGTGACATTCAGACTGAATTCTGGACTTCTGCTCGTACAATTACTGATGATCCTATCCGGATTTCTGGCACAGTTAAAAATACAACGGTTGAATTTACTGAAGTTGATGTCAGAAGAGTGTTGAAGTTTAATGGTGATGATTTGAAAGCTCCACTGGAATTAGATAAAGCTGACAATGTGGCGTTTCTGAAAAGGATTTGGTACGTTGAAGATCCTAACAAAGATTGGGTGTCTAAGTCTGAGTTATGTGTCCCGTACAAGTTCTTGATTCATGTGCTACTACACTGCTTGGGGAACAGAATTTCAGGAAATGATGAGATAGGTCCAATGATGTTGTCAGTGATGAATTCCTGATTCTTAACAGTCCTTACAACTTTGCTGGCCTGATATTCCATTACATGAGGGATAATCTAGTGACTAGACACAAGATGGCGTTATTATATCTAAGGTTTACTCAGATGATCTTGAATGATCTATATACAAATTTGGTCAAGACTGCAACTGAGAAGATGGTTTTGAAACACATAAGTGAAGCCAGTGTGGGTACTCTGACAACCTACCAAAAGAAGAAGCCAAATGAACATCCACAGATGAAAAGGCTGATTAGTCACTTGGCGAATGCTAATTATGTAGCACCAGCCAATGGTGCACCACGTTATGAAGAAGGGAGTCCCGATGACGATCTGGATTATTCATGGTTGGAGGAGAGATACCAACAGCAGCAACAACAACAACAGCAACAACCGAAATAGAAACGACAAAGACGGCAACCAACACAGACACCCCCAGTCGTATTTGAACCTGTAGTCAGTGAACCTGCTGTGACTAAATTTGTTATTTCAGCATCTAAGGTTCGAGCTAGTGTGATTGTAATTGAACCCTTGTGGTTAATGCCCTGATAGATGAGGATGAGACTGGTGATGAGTTTGATGATATGGATGTGACTTCTGAAGATAATTCTGACACCAACAATCCAATAACGTTAATCTCTGTGGGATCTCAACAAGTACCAATCAAGAAAGGTAGTAAAGAACATCTTGATTACCGGACTAGACTGAACAAGAGTAATGAACGCTATGTGGGTCGTGTTTATGAAGATAAAGCTCTGTCTGATACTGATGAAGACTATAACCCATATGTTGATTCCAGTAAAGGCAAGGGTAAACAACCAGCTACTTCCTTTTCTACACAGAAACCATCAAAAAGGGGGAAGACGGTTGCCATTGGTGGTAGAGAACGTCCAAAGATGTTAAAACGTACTGAGATTTTACAAAGACGTGCCAGTAATGGGTCTCCATCAGGTGGTCCAATCATGTCTCCTGCTCCATTAAGTTCAACACCAGTGATCCTATTGTATTATCTACTGTTGAGACAGTGATTTCGTCTTTGATTCAATCAAGCACATTTCGAAGGTATCTTGGATCAACGAAGCCTGTATCAACAAGCACAACACCTTCAGTAAGTCTTGGTGCACAATATGTTAATCAACCACTTGGAACTGTTATGACAAACTTCTAGAATCGAAGGACTTTTTTCTGAAGGATGATCATGACCCCTTTTTCGATGCCTATGACTCCGACAGAGCAGGCCTATTGACGGCGTCTTCTAATAGCCTGCCTTATATCCCAGACTGGACCATTACTGATGGCACTATTATCTTCGGCCCAAATGACTCGACCATGTTTACGAGGAGGGCCCTTCCTTCTGCTGAGCGTTGAATTGCAAGTAATGTTCAGACCTCCGAACTTAATGCTTATTTTGTTGTGAACGTTTTCGAGTCCTTCAAGTTGTGCACTGAAGTGCAAAAAAGGCTGAATTGGCTCGATTGTCAGTGTAAGAGGCTTAAGCACAAATTTGGTAAGTAGAAGGAGGAGTTGGAGAAGGCTTTGGAGGATAAGTTTAGATTGTTGAAGGATCTGGAAGAGTTGGATAGTGATTTCTTGCAGGTTGATGATTTGAAGAGGGAGGTTAGTGTTTTACGGTCTAATGTTGGGGTTGCCAACAACCGGTTGAGGGAGATGGAGGATTTGGAGAAGTAGCTCAAGGCTAGCCAACTGGCCCTTGATGAACAGAAAAAACTCGCCCAGGAGCGCGAAGTAAGCTCTTCTTTTTTACTTTTCCCCTTCATATATTTGTATTCTTTCTTATGGTCTGCTTTCCTTTTTCCCTTTTTTGTAGGACATCCTAGCCAAATTGTCCAGTTCTTGCCAAGCATCGAAGAAGGGTCGTCTCAATGCTGTTGATGCTGCTGATGTGCTCAAGAGGTACGTTGAAGGCCTAAGGGCTTAGATTGAAGCCCTTTCTGTGGATTCTATTGGAGCCCGCATCCAGAAGCTTGAAGCCGACCAACGTTGGCTAATTTCTGAGGGCCTCTCAAAGGCTGTTGGATGGGTGCATTCATCTTCTCAGTATGCGGCTCTTTTCAAGGGACTTGCTGATGCCTGCTCCAGTGTTGGATACCAGATGGGTATGAAGGTTGGCTACCATTTTGCTGTTGAGGACGTTCCGATGAAGGAGTCGCCTTTTTTATGATGCCCTGGACAAGTAGAAGATACAAGAGGCCGGTGTGAAGCTTGCTAGTGCATCCTTTGACATTTTAGCAATCTTCCCACCCTGAGTGGTCTATTGAAGAGCTTGAGGCTTTTTCCTCCATTGAAGACCCAACCACTCCTGGGCCCTGATTTTTTTGAAAAACTTTGTTTATCTTTTTATGGTGTGTAATAACTTTTTAACACTTGTTCTGCCCCTTCTGTGGGCCTACTTTTTATGGGGACGCTTGTGGCCGTTGTCCCTTAATGTTTTATGCTATTCTTTTAATCTTGACTTGGTTTTAACCTTGTGAAGGGCGTCCCCTTAGGTTTGCCCAATAGGTTTTTGTTGCATGTTTGTGAATTCCCTGGGAATTTTTTGTGTTTCTCAGAATTGGAAAGGTTTTCCATCTTTGGTATGATCCTTCCTTTAGAAGGTACCCAAGCAACCGTTGTGAGGTCTTCCAAAGGCTTTAACATTTTCTATTACGGTCGCCCTGTGCTGGCCCGTAGGATTTTGGAGGACTTGGCTCTTATGAAGCCCTTTACGTTGTTCTACTTAGTACATTTTCAAAAAATTTGGTTTTAGTCTTAGCTTTTTAGTAGCATTCTTAGACTTAGTTTCATTTTCAAACGAAGAAAATTTTTATGAACATTTGACCCTTCGACGGTGCCATATATTTAGATTTTTGTAGTACTTGCTTACAAAATATGCCTTATATCTTTGGCACTACTATTTGATTTTACATGAAAGTAATTCATAGATAGTATTTTTTTCAGCCGCTAGGTGTTCCAGGTTCTTGGGATTTCAAGCCCATTGATTATGACTAGTCAGTGGGCGCCTTTCCCATTTGCCCAAGTGGTCGTATAAGGTCCTTCCCATCTTAGTCCAAGTTTCCCACGGTCTTCTTGCCTGCTGGCTTCTTTTTCTTGCAGCACTAAGTCACCAACTTTGAAAGTTACTCCCTTTACCTTTAGGGCTTGTTAGGATTAACCCCGCATCGCATCCTACTTCGTTTGAGGCTCCATCGGTGAACAGATTCCATGTTGAGGAAGGGGCAGTTTCCCTTTTTACATTCGGGGGTAGGTTATCTTTCACCTCTTCTTTGGGAGGGATTTCGATCAAAAAATCCGCTAGTATCCAACTCTTCTTTGTTGTTCTGCCCTTGTATTCTATTTCATAGTTTCCCAATTCAATGGCCCAATTTGCTAATCTTTTTTATACTTAGGCCTTCTAAGTACTAGCTGCATTGGTTTATCAGTTAGCACTTGAATGGGTGTGCTTGAAAGTACATGGCTAGTCTTCTTAAAGTGTGGACAAGGACTAGGGCAAGCTTCTCTAATGTTGGATATCTTTCTTCTGCCCCTTTTAGAGTTCTTGACAAAAAGTAAATTGGTATATGCCCTTTGCTTCGTTCTACCATTAATATTGTGCTTACTACTTGGTCAGAGATAGCTAGGTAGAGCTTTAAGGTTTCTCGATCCCTTGGAATGGCCAGTCTTGGTAGGTCGCAGAGGATGGTCTTAATTTCCTTAAATGCTTCCTCTGCTTCTATTGTCCATACAAACTGGTTCTTTTTGAGGAATTTCCTTAGTGTTTTCACTAGGGATTTAGTTTTGTCAGCTAGTCTTGATATGAACCTTCCGAGGGCCACTAGCTGATCGTTTAGACTTTGAACCTCCTTCAGGGTTCTTGGTGATCTGATACGAGTGATTGATTCAATTTTTTCCGGACGAGCCTGAATCTCGTCTTTCTTGACTATTATCCCCAAGAACTTTCCTTCTTCTACCCCGAATGAGTATTTTCCCGGGGTTAGTTTCATGTTGATTTCCCTTAGGGTTCAAGGTTTCCATGATGTCTTGGATCATATCCCCTTTGCTTTTTCTTTTGATGACAACATCATCCACATACACCTCTAGGTTCTTGCCTATCTGATCTTCAAACAACCAAACCGTCAATCACTGGTATGTTTCCCTAGTATTTTTTTAATCCGAAGGGCATTTTGGTGTAGCGGTAGGTCCCCTCAGTTGTGTGAAACGCTATTTTTTCCTCGTCATCTCTAGCCATTGTGATGTGGTGGTACCCTTTGTATGCATCGAGGAAGCATTTTAAGGGGAATGACGCGAGTGCATCGATTTTTGCATCAACCTCTGGTAATGGATTGCAATCTTTTGGGCATGTTTTTTTGACATCCGAGTAGTCGATGCACATTTTTAGTGTTCCGTCAGGCTTCTTCACCATGACTGGGTTGGCCACCCATTTTGGGTATTGTATTTTTCTCACTATGTTGGCTGCTAGTAGCTTTTTAGCCTCCTCGCTTGCGACTGTGGCATGTTCTATACACAAGCTTCTGTACTTCTGCTTGGCTGGTTTCCTGCCTTCTAGAATGCTGAGGTGGTGCTCAATATATTTTTAACAGATGACCTCCATGTCGCTGCACTGCCAAGCAAAGATGTCTATGTTCTTGAGGAGAAGCTCCTTCAGGTTTGTTTTCCATATGCCTGGTAGTTGTGCCCCTACCCTGATGGTTTGTTCTAGAAATCGATCATTTAAGATCCAGTTTTTGATCCCCGAGTGTGGGACTAAACTTGGTACCAGTGATCTACTATTTCAGCACCATAGTCTACTATGGCTATTCCCCCTGATGTTGGGAACATCATTACCCCGTGTGTTGTGGATGTAAGTGCTTTGAGGGCTCTTATTCACGGTCTGTCTAAAATGGCTTTGTACTTGGAGTGCCCCCTGAAAATTGAGAAGGTTAAGTCATTGTCCTTCTTGTGAACCCTTCCCCTACTGTTACGGGGAGGGTGATTTTTCCTAGGGGTCTTACAACTTCACCAGAAAAACCTATTAGAGGAATGTTTTCTTCTACTAGGCTTGTCCGAACCTCCGCCCTTAGCCTTGTGAAACAGTGCTCATACATCACCTTTGTCCCGTTTCCCCCGTCTACATGTATTCTGGCCACCCGATGCCATGCTATTTCAACTGATATTTTAAAGGGGATTCCTAGGCCTCGTCGGGGCCTAACGCTAGGAATGTGATGGATCTTTCGATCCATGTTTCTCCTTCATCGCCCCTGATCCTGACTACTCTTTGAGGTTCATCGTCATCATACTCCCTTCTTCTCACCATATCTATATATTCTGGTTTGATTTTTGCTGACCTTTCTTTTCCCCTTATTTTTTCATTTCCCTTGATTCTCTTACCAAGTGTGACAATTTTCATGATTTGATTGAGAGTTCAATTTCCTTTCGTAACTGTATGCAATCATCTATTGAATGGCCACTGCCCCTGTGGTATTCATAGTATTCATTGGGTTGGGCCTTGTTGTCGTGCCTATCTGGATGGGGCTTGCCGAAGGGCAACATTTATATTTTAGTGGGAAATATTTCACTAGGAGCTTTAATAAGAGGATTTAATTTATCAAAACGGTTAGTCATGCCTGATGACGATTGGGAAGTTCTTATTCCCCTTGACGAGTAGGGCGAGTTTGATGGTTTTTTCTCAGAAGCACCTCATGTTCTGGTCTGCGGGCCTCCTTGACGGGACTCAGATCTTCCTTTCCCATAAGGGCTCCCATTGTCTCTTTTTGCTCCCCATTCTTTGGCTTTCTATCCCGTATCCTTTCTCCTAATGTAGGCTCTTACTCTATCCATGAGCGCATCAAAGGTTGGTGGGAACTCTTCACCCAGCTTCTCGCAAAGTTGAGAGTTACGGACCCCCTGTATGAAGCTTCTTATCTTCATTACTTCAAATACATATATGATAAAACATGCTTTCTTCAATGTATCTGTTCATGAACGGTTCCAAGTTTTCTTCATCCTTTCTCCTGATGTGAAGGATTTCATTGGGGTTTCTCGTGGTTTTCTTTTGTTGGCTGAAGTACCGAGGAACTTCTCTCTTAGCTCTTCATAACTATTGATACTTTTCGGGGGTAGCGTGTCGAACCATACCCTAGCGTTCCCTGACACGATGGATACAAACATGTGGCACGAGGTCCAAGCCCCTGCTGCCCCCGCCGCACGTATCGCGTGTGGGTGATCCTCCGGATCTTATGTCTCATCATATTTCCGATGGACGGAGGGAGCCTAAATTTTTGTTGTAGTGGAGCTTCAAAGTTTCGTTCTGTGAACTTGGAGGCATCTTTGAGATCAGATGGTCGATAAGGTATAGCCATAGGATCTTTCTCTACTTCTGCCTACTTGATTTTTTCAACAAGGACCTTCTTGGCTTCACCTCCCTTAGCTTGTTGGTTGAGGGCTTCGAGGAGCTTCTTCAACAAGTCGCTTACTCCTTCTGAGTTGGTTTCATGCAAAACTTTTTCTTTGGGAGGTAGCACCCTGTCATCTTCTTGTGAGTTTTCTTCTTCCGAGTAATAACCATTACCATACTCGAACAGTGACTTGGGAGTTATACCTTTCCTTTCATCTTTTTCCAACTGAAACAACTAAGCCTTCAGAGTTTCTTTGTTGTTTTTGATGAATTCAGGAGTGATGAGTCCTTCTCCGCCCTCTTTATCCTTACTCTTATCTTTGCTTATTGACTCCTCCAGCGTCTTTTTTCCTGTGTCAGACAGGATGGTAAGGTACCCAGTAGTGAGGTCGATGGTACCTTCGTTGGTTACTCCTAGCGTTTTGAAGCCTAATGGAGGGATTTCAACGTTCTCATGTTCCACCATATCTACCAGAGTATCTTGCTTAGATTTTAAACCAAATTTGTGTCGGTCCCACGGATGGCGCCAATGTTGCGTCCCAGAATCCCAAGGGTGGTATATCTTCCGGTGAGCTACTTGAATTTTGATGGTAGAGACCGATCCTGCAAAACGAAGAACAACGTTAGCCTTGATACGAAGGGCCCCAAAGAGGATCTTAGTGACCAAGCTCCGGCGTGAGAGTAAGAGACGGGCTTCCGGAGTAGTAAATGCGAGTAAGTAAGTGAGATTGGAGAGTGACTTGCCTTTACCGTTTACCTTGTGCCTCCTTTTATACTCGTGGACGCACAAAAGCATTAAATGCTCGAGACGTTGGACCTTCGTCCTTTGACAGCTCGGGTTACTATGCTGGGGACCTTCTGTGGCTGTGGAGAGTTCTATCCAGTTGGCATGTCCTTTTATGCCAATTTAATCATTAGCCGCCACTTCCCGATGTTGCCATAGTCCTTTGTGTCGGCTAGATACCCTAAGCGCTTCTTATAGTTCCTTTTGTCTCTCACACAGGACCCTTCCGCCCAAGAGGCTTCATGACTAAGCTCCTGCTTTGACATGCTTGGGTATTTAATTATTTCTAAGGCCATAGGGGTATATCCAATCATCACCCATCAAAGACCTCTAAAGATGAAACGACTATCAGATTACATATGTCTCAAAGAAATCAGTTGTGATAAATCTCCATTAAACTTTAACGGTAAATTTCAGTTACAATTAAATAGGGATTCAATCACCTAACGGTTATCTGTTTCACCTCTTTATTTAACCAATCAGTGAAAAATAGCCGTTAAAAACCCTAGTCTCACTCGCCACTATAAAACCTCTCCCCTCACAATACACAAAAATCCTACACACATTCACTCACCTTATAAAGAAAGCGCTCAATCAAAAGCAGCAAAAATGGCCTCATCATCTCAAGCAACCATCTTTCGAAACTACAACAATGAGCAAAATAATAAAAATGCCAACTTAAACCTTTAGTCTATGCCAAGGATGTGCAAATCATTATCGAAGCAATCAGATTCTCCCCGATTCTGACTTTCCTAATGGCGGAAACAGAGATATCACAAACAACTTCTGATGAATGTCTGGTCCACCATCACTGTCACATCCGAGGTGATACAAGGAAAGAAAGTAGAGAAATTAGAAGCCTTCATACAGACTGACAAAGACTCTTCAACAAAACTAAAGTTTCAAGAAGATGATCTGAGAGACATTCTCCATCTCAAGGCTTTAGAAAAACCAGAAAATCCACCCTCAAAGACAGAAATTCTAAAGATAATCAATGAGCTAAACTGAGGAACCAACTTCAGCACTATCTCAGCAATAAATATCAACCATTTATAGAGAAATTGGAAACTGATGATCCATACACTCAACAACTATCTAACTGCAAGAGTGAGATAATCGGATCAAGCAAATGAATCTATTTTCTCAATAATGACAGGCTTAGTTCTTAACAAGAAAATAGACTATGGATTGATTATATGGAAGAACCTGGTAAGAAGAGTTGAAGCCAAGTACAAGGAGAAGAAATAAAAACTTCACATTCCCTACATCAGATTTCTTGCACTGCTGATTCACAAGAAAATACAAGGGATCACTACTACCTCAACTGGAGAAATCTACAAGTCAACTCCCCTGAAAATTCTGCATAAATTTGACTCAAGTAACTCCCAACCTTTCTCCTCTGTAACTTCCAGTTTAATATCATATATTCCATCTGGATCACCAGTTTTGATGGAATACAAAGAAGGTCTAGAAAAACGACAACAAACTCCACCTGACCAAAACCAACCAGCAAAGGCTCACAGCCACAAATGTCTCATTTTTCAGAATCTGTGAACCCATACAGACAAACCCCTAATCCACCATCTTCAACCCATTCAACCCCCTTGTTCAAAGACTTGAAACCTGACCAAAAATCCTCACCACCAGAAATATCCATTCCCCACATAATCACCCAGCCTAGCCTGTTCGATGACTCTGAAAGTCATGAACATGCAACAACAAGTAGAGACTCTCAAAGTCAAGGACACTTGGAAACAGATGTCAGGGATCAATTCCCTGTGGACTCAACAGAGAGGTCTCCCCAAAAGGATACCTCAAAAACACAGGATTCGGATTCCTCAAACAAAAGGACCATGATTGTGGAAAACCTGGGAACACCAAACAAAAGTGGTCCCTCAGGCACTGACAGATCTCCTATAGGAGCATTCATCAGTCAAATGGAAGGAAATATGTTATCCTCCGGTTTGTTAGTCAAAGAAAAATCATGTGTTGATTTTTCTTTAAATTTACCCAAGATTCTTCTCAAAACTTATCTACTAAAATTCTAAAAATCATTCAGAGAAAATGTAGCTAAGATCAAAAGAGATTAGAACAAAACTGTCTTTGATCTTGGGAAAATTGAAGACACCAATCTCCAAAAGATTGAAGAAGCCAAGAAAATGATAACTCAAGAGACATATTGTCTACCATCTCTTGAAAAAGAGTTAAATTCTTGGAAAGGAGACTTCAAAAATAGGTCTCATCATCTCTCTGAAAAAATAAAGGAATCTCTACCTTCAAATTCCAGAAAGGAAGAAGAAAAACTTAAAGTCTTAACTGAAGAACTAGTCAGAAAAAGAAAAGCCTTACAGGAAAAAGGAGAACTTCAGCTACAAGATTTCAAAGACATACTAACCTATGTCAAGACAAGGTTCATAAGAAATCAACTGACTTGGACAAATTTAGAGATCAAACATGCTTTTCACGAAGAAATATAAAAGACCTAGAAAAAGAATGGAAACAAAGAAAGGAAAGGTAAACCAACAAACGAAGAACAGATGATACCTCTACCCAACCAACGGAAAAAGGATCAAAAGCCAAGGAGAAGAATCCTCTAAAATAGAGTAGAAGGAACAATTCTTAAATAGAAAGAACTCAAAATCATGCAAACCGCAAGCTACAAAATTAGGTGACATGCATCTTCTTCCTCCACCACCCTCTTCCTAAAAAAAACAGTCAAATATCCTAACTTCCAACAAGCCCACAACCACTGAAGCAACAAAAGAATCATCTCAAATTGATAAAGAAAAGCAAAAGCACAACCAGTCATCATCACTAGCTGGATCATTCATTTCTACATCAGCCTTTGAAGATGATTACACTGAGAAAAAAATTATGCAACAGCGGATTTGGGAGGAAGTAAGAGAGCTACAAGACAAAATGCTAAAAAGGGAGGAAGATACACCTCCAATGAGCCCTCTCTCAAAGAGAACGTATGACAAGTCTTCAAAAAAGGTACAACTGAAGAAGACCCCATCTACACAATGCCCACAATAACAAAGTTCATCAAAATCAAGGCATTCCCCCATGCCAAAACACCTGTGGGTGGATCATTTCAATACCTACAGTGTTAAGACACTAGACGAAAGCATTAAGGACTTTACAGATAAAGATCTCGAAAAAATGAACCCCATTCAGTTAATTTCATTTTTTTAGGTATCTTACAAATTCTGACTCAAAAACTGAAAGGATCTGCATAGCTCTTCATCAAGGTATGGAAGTAGGAAAAAGAATCCTTAAAAGACAAGCAAAGGTAGATATTCAGCTTGCTAAAGAAATGAACTTAACTCAATTGTATTTAACAAAGCCAAATGAGGATCTTCCCTCAAGAGTCTCCTGGAGAGGATCAGGGACATCAGTTATAGGTCAAGTTCCTGGCATCAGCTTTAGAGATCATAAAGAAAAAAAAAAGATTATTTAGAGTTAAGAAAAAGCACAAATACACTGACCAAGCTCTAAACTTCTTTCTCTTTCTTCTGAATAACTGCAAGACTAATGACAAAAGTGCCAGAGAAATTATTAAAGCAGAAATATCAGCTCTACAAAGACAAAGAAACATCTACAAGCCTTCTTCAAGAATGCAGCAAACCATTAAAATTTAAGATAAACTCACTCACCGGTAGGCCTACATTAGAAAAAGATGTATAATTGTATTTTTGTTTCATTAATGAAAATGATCCCTGTCCTTTCATTTATTTTTTTCAATACTTAGGGGGGATTGTTAGAACACTTCCATATGAAATAGAAATAGACAAGTACTAGAAGAAAAAATAAGAAACATCCTAAAAAGAGGAAGGACAACAGAATCTGTCGAAATCACGGATTCTGTGAATTCACAGATACACTTCAGAATTTCTGAAGTAGATCCGTGAAATCCATTTTTCACAAAAGTTCCTGTTTCTGTGAAAGGCTTCTGATAAGAAGCATTCCTAGTCTTCAACGAAGAGTCTTGAAGGAGTTCAAGACTATCAGGAGATAAAGATTACGAGAACTAAAGAAAGCTAGGAGTAAAGAACAAGTAAAGGTAGAATACCCACTTAACATTTAATGCAAAGACAGTTGAACATGGTTGAAAATAGATAAATTGAATACTCTCAATTTATCTCTATATACTTTGACACACTCCAAGTTTAACCGACCTCAACCACATTATTCCTTTAAAACTTGCTATAAATAGTAGGCATTCTTCACTAACAAAAGTAAGGCATTTTCATTCACAATTCACAAGCTTCTCAAAGTGCATACAACATACTCTTGTAGAAAAGTTCTTTCTGCTGATTCATTTCTATACTATAAACTCGTGTAAACCATTATTTACATTTGAGATATACAGAAAAATCTTTTTATGAATTGTGGTATTCCGATTTGATTTACTTTCCACAACATACTTATTTTTGTTTAAATCAAATTGTACATATATTGTTAAAGAGCCCTTCAAGGGACCAAACAATGGAAATTATGCATGGATTTATCGGGTTTGACTAACTCTACTCGTGTTAGCCGCTCTAACAATTGCTGGAGGCCAACCAATATATAATTGACTTAATTCAACATGCATGTTTGAGAAAGCATGGTGCATCCGGGGCACAGGCCTTTAAGTCAAGCTTCGATTGTACTGATTCATGGCAATAGTATATGTGTACGCCAGCACAGTCATGTAAAGTAACTACTTGTATAAAAAACAAAATAAAGTTTACCAGTTACACTTATAACTTTCTTTTACATAAACCTGTGAAATCAAAACATTATTGTTGACCCATTTTTAACTTGTTTTTCTCAGGTATATTTGCTGCATATAAGGCTTCTGCATGCTAGGCTACTGCATATTCATTTGAGGTGTCAAAACACTTTTTACCTACACCATTACTAAAGCTTCTGCTAAACATTTTAGACGTTGTCTTTGTGAATCACTTACCACTACCTAAGCTTCTGCTAAATATTTTGAACTCTGATTTCTAAAAAGACTACGACTACGCATGCTTCCACTAAATAATTTCAAACTATGGTTTACCAAACTAATACTTAAAACGTATCTTCAAAGACTTAATTGGAGAATTTGATATCACTGTGCGTTAAGGTTCATGACGTTGTGCCCTAGTGGCGGCCACCATGGCGGGTCGGGGTGTGACATAACCACATTCTGTATCAAATACCCATGTGTTGCTGGAAACAATTAAAAGTTCAATAACATAAATTTAAATAGCTGGAGAAATGCCTTCACCATTGGCCTTCTTCTTTCTCTGCTTCGCAAAATAGTCAGGGCAGTTATGCTTCCAATGCCCCCATCTTGTTGCATTCAAAACATTGACGCTCTTCAGGAGGCGGTGCTTTTGCAACCTTCTCACCTTCGTTATTGGTAGATTTGGCAGGAACATTAGCTTTCTTCTTGCCTTTTCTGTTATATATAACCCTTTTTCTAGGAATTAGGCTTCATAACCATAAGCAAATTTGACCATCAACACTGAATTGGTTTTGTTGGTCATATTCACCCCATTTTGAGCATACCATGAAGTTGGGCACTGTCTTCACCCGCTATTCATATTGTAATTAATCATGAACTGGTCGTAATAGCTGGGAGAGAGTTTATGAAATATCCTATTTCATTTCATTTTGCATGGGATAACCAAGCTTGGCCAAACGGTCAGTGTACCCTTTCATCTTAACGAAATGTGCACTAACAAAGGAGCCTTTTTGCATTCTGCAGCTTATGAGTTGCGTTATGGTGTCATAACGCTCATGATGGGCTTGTGTCTGAAACATGGACCTAAGTTGGACGATCATGTCGTAGGCACTCGTGTCTTCCAGGTTCTTCTAGAGGTCAGGAGACATGGTGGCTAGCATTAGACAAGCTACCTCATCGACATCCTCCATATGCTTATCATGTGCCTTTTTAGCAGCAGTAGTGTTATTCTCTGGCTCTTCAATGATGGTGCCATCAAAGACATGGATTTTCTTTACCATCTTGAAAACTAATCTCAAATTGCGTTGCCATTCAAGAAAGTTGGGGTTATTTAGCTTTTTTGTCTCAAGTATGGACTTAAGTGTGAAGGAGGAATTGTTTTCAGCAAACATCTATTAAATAAGCAAAAATAATTTAATTAGTATTTTAATGTATAATTCCTTATTTATAATTTGTAATTTATAACTGAAGAACGATAGTGAATGAGAATCTGGTTAAATCAGTCACTAAAGGCAACTGCAGCACGCAACATTAGTGAATCGGTAAACACACTGGAAACGATTATCAGTTGTGAGAAATGCACAACTTTCGATTTGTATGGCCGCTAAGACAACTCTTGTTAATGAATTGATAGTTTGGCCTCATCAATGCCCACTTTTATCATAACACAGTTGCGGCATGTAACATGGAGAAAAATAATAGTCGTCCTATAATATTTACGTATGGAAGGGCCTGGATGTGTCAAATAACCGGTGCCCCTTGAAAGGATAAACTAGACACAAAGTGTGGTCTTGTGGGCTCTAACACTAATGGTTCGTATCATACCCCAAGTGTTACTTATAATAGGATTGTCATAGACTGTAAATTTTAATTTATTACCGAATAGAGTTATAAAAGATAGTTTTACTATATGACATTTGTTATTTATATATATTGATAATTCGGTCGCTATTTGCATAACTAAGAACCCCGTCCATCACTCAAAGGCTAAACACATCAATATTCGATACCATTTCATAAGAGACTGTTATGAAAAGAAATTGATCGATATCGAGAAAATTCACACAGATTTCAAAATGACAATTTGTTTACAAAATCGTTCGACAAAACCATATTTGAGTTTTTGTTACAAATCAAAGGCCTAAAACGGCTAAACAACAAATGATCGGTTGTTTGATCACTTTGCTTTTATTTTCTTCTTTAAAAATTTGAAAAATCCAAAAATAAAGTATTTTTCATTTTAGTGGGAGAAAATTTGGAAAAGTAAAAAAATGAAAAATGAAAAATACAAAAAAATTGAAAAAATAAATATGAGAAATTGATCCGACATTTAAGAAATGATGGTACATCAGCGTGTGTTATCTGCCATGGATAGAATAGATCTAAAGGCTGTAAGTTCATGCTTGATTTCTTTGGTGTGCTTGACAAATATGATATGTGTAAGTATGATAGAAGTATAACGCGTGCCTGATAACTGTGGTATAACATCTTGACGGATATTGTGTGGCACTTATATAAAATACAAAAATAGAATAAGAGATGTCCTAGTGTATGCGTGCTTTCATTTTGAAAGATTTAAACTTGTTTGATTTTATTATTTCTCTCAAATGATCGAACTATCAATGTGTATACGTAATTATCGATCTGATAGTTGTTCATTTGAGGTTTTGTTTTGTTTTCTTGGTGTCTTTCTTCAAACATCGGATTCTCTTTACTTATACGGAAGTATCGATCTTAGAATTGGTGTTTAAACAGTTTCAACTTGTTTTGCTTTCTTATTTTGCTAAAACTGAGGTCTTATCTGCGTATCGAAAGATCAAACTTAAGGTAGACGATTCAGCGTTCTGTTTTCCTTTTGCGTGACACACTTTGGACAATATATCTTTGTTGAAAAATTATGGTGATAAGCAAGTTCATAATATCTGCATGAGAGATCTGCTATATGTGACTTGATTTGAATAAAAGAAAACACGAAAAATATAATAAGTTGTTTTGCCGGTATTCCTAGTAGTGTGGGTTCCATGTTATTTGTGCTCGAAAATAAACCCTAATCATATCACAAAACCATAGAAATTGATTTGTGAAAGCTGAAATAAACATGAAAATGTTGTATCTGCAATCAACGTAGCTTGCATGCTGATTAAGGTTGAAATTGAAATGTGCTAGATACATAATGCTGATCTGATCTCATGTTGTGATATTTCTCAATAAAAGTTATTTATAAGTAATTCAATTCAGTTTTTATTTTCAATTGTTTCAGTTTACATTCAGGCCTGTTTCATTTCCATTGCTAAAAAATTCAAAAAGATTTTAGGTGTGTTTTAGCATACACTTAGAAAGATTCAAAAAGATTTTAGGCGTGTTTTAATATAAATTTGATAAAAGCCAAAAAGATTTTTGGCCTGCTTTATGTTTTGATCAACCGAACTGAGAAAATATCCGGCCGTGCCATTCTGGATAAGCAACCAAATCTCAACACCAGTTGTGTTTGTGAAAAAGAAAAGTTTAATTGTGATTGATTGTGATTAAATGGTTGTAATTTCTCAAATTGGTGATGGTTTGCATCAAAAATGCAAGTTAAGGGGTGAAAAATGAAAAATTTTGGTTAGAAATGAGATCATTTGTTATCCCCGAATGAAGCTCATCTGCTGAATGTACATCATCCGCCAAATGATGCCCATATAAATGGGCCAATGACTCATTCGATGGTCATTGTCTGAAATTTTTCATTCGCCAATTACAAACATCATTCGGTGGGCTCTCGTTTAACATCATTCGGTGATTATTGAATCTCTTGATTAACAAAGTTCTTGCCAAATTTTTGTAGTGAAACATGTGCGCAGCTTGTTTTGGAGCCAATTTAAGAACAACCTCGTCCTCATTCGACCAGATTTGAGAGAGTTTTGAACGAAAAACTATTCGGTTTTGGGCCAAATGACATTTTTTTATTTCTAAGTGTCTTAATCTGAACTAAAATTAAATTAGAAGACGCCATTAGGTTCACGAACATGAGGCGCAACTTCTGTAACAAATTTTGAGTTGAATGGAAGTCTAGATCAAAATCTAAGGTTTGAAATTTTTGATTCGGAAAAATGCAATGCCGAATGACATCATTCGCCGAATGAGATCATTCGATGCTCATTTGGCAGGCCCAATTTCATTCTGCTAATCATATTCATTTAATGGTCATTTGATGAGTACTTCATTTTGTGAAATTTTTTTATTGCTATCTAATTTGTGATTAATGTGTTGTTTTCTTTGTGAATCAGATATGGCAGTGAACCCGAACTTGGATGCTAGACCCAAGCACAATATATGTGCTTATCTGGGTCCCTCTGCAAAGCATCAAGCAAATTTTGAAGGGATGTTCGAGTTTTTCAACCGTTCAAGAATACACTATGCTATTACAACTTGTTGCACTTTGTATTCTGATATCTTGAATGAGTTCTGGCATTCTGCTCATTTCAACAAAACAGTGACCCACACCAAATCGAAACTACAATTCAAACCAATCCGGTGATTATAACTAAAGCTTTGATTAGACAGATCATGCAATTTGATGATGAAGAGGGAGATCCCGTGGAATTCGGTGTTCTTAAAAGAATCATACATCATGGCGATCCGTATGTGGAATGGTTCAAGAAGTCTAATCTTTCGATTCCATACAAGTTTATGTTTCATGTGTTACTGCACTGCAATGGTAACCATTTGACAAGCCATGATGAGGGGGAGATCAAGATAGTTTCAGCTATGGTATCATTAATTATGATCTGAAGATACAATTTTTCGAATTTGGTGTTTCTAAACATGATCGACAACATTGCAACAAGACAGAAGAAGGTCTTGATGTATCCGAGGTTCCTACAGATGATGATTAATCATTTGTTGTCCAATCTTCTGAAGCATGCTAATCTGAAGATTTCGTTGCAACATATGACTGATGCTACCATTGCTAAGTTGGCAGTATATAGAAATAAGAATGACAACCGTCCTCCTTTAAAGAGATTGACTGGGCATCTTATCGATCCGAATTACATTGAACCACGGAAGACCGAACGTTGCTCTGAGACATGCACATGGCAATAGTTCTATGAAGAGGAGGAATTGGATTATTCGATGTATGTTGAGGTCATGAAGCGATTGCTGATGATGAGGATGATGCTCTAGTTGTTAATGAAGCTGCGCACGAACCTGTTGTGAATGAAAATTTGCAAGATCTAGTTATTCAAGCTGCATATGTTCAGGAACGTGAGAATCAAGATGATCCGAATGTTGACAGTGTTGGTGGTGATCAAGGTGATGAGAATGTTGATAAAGATACTGGTGTTGATGCTGATAAATCAGATTCCGACGATGATTCTTTTGATGACAATGATCATCCTGATCAGTTTATCGTGGTAGAGCATAATCGCAAGAATTTAACTTTCAAAAAAGGGTTATGAGGAATACGATGCTTTTATGTCTTCTAGAAGCAGGCTTATTGATCCTCAAGGTGGAAATTCTGCTCAAGCGGCTGATTCTGATAAAGATTATATTCCTTCCCCGCCAAAAGCTGACAAGGGGAAACAGCCTGCTGCTTCGGTCTCAATGAAAGGAGAGGAAAAGGCTCATGTTTCGAATCTGAAAATTGTTCTTAAGAGAAAGACTGATGTTGTGGCTAAACCTGCTCAGAAGAAGAAAGCGTAGCAGGTGGTGTCACAAGGTCCTTCTTCTAAAATTTTGAAGCCTACTTTGAGGAGATCGTCTACAATGTCTTCTCGAGTTCTTTCTTCAGATCCGTTAAGGAGTGCTCTAGATATGTCTGTTGTTCCACAGACAAGTTTGGCTAATGTTTCAAATGTTCAAGCTTATGTTTTTGTTTCTTCCATGACTCTAGTATTCTCTAGCTCTACTGGTGTGCAAAGAATTATTTCTTCATTGGCTATGCTTCTCCGACCACTTCGATTTCAATGGCAAGTTTTCCAACACCAAATTTCAATCTGGCATATATGCAATCATTTGATGCTATGGATTTGGATGCTATATTTGCTTCTCCTCAAGCTCCAAGAATGACTGCTTCTGGTCCTTTGAATCTCTCAGAGAGACCAATTCAGGAGCAGATGACCTATTTGATAAACTTGTTTTTTCAGCAAACCGAGCAGATAACATTGCTGAAAGCTCGTGATGAAGCTAATTTTTAGCTATTGCTGAACTTTGTGTTGCAAATGAAGAAAACTCAAGGGCCATGGTGAAATATTTCTCTGAAATTGATGAGCTGAAGGAGCATGTGAGATTGTTGTCTGAACAATTCAATGCTCCGGGGGGGGGGGGGGGATAGAGGGTAGAAAGAAATCAGATGATACTTGCAAAGAAGATAAGTTGAGGAGGTTGAAAGAAAATGATGATAAAGACGATGATCCTTCAAGGCAGCCTGGAAATCCTAATTTCGCTGCTAATGCTTCTGATACTGCTATGCCTGAGGACGAGTCTGCAACTACTGAAAGGGAAACAAGCAAGTTTGTTGGTTCGAGGTGGTAGAGAGATGTATAATGTTGCTCCGATTACTGTAATTGTTGATGATATTGAAGATTGGGAGTACCTTCACTCACTGACCAGGGAACAACTTGCGGAGTTGTTTGAATTGAACCAAGAAGAGGTTGATAGAACTCCTGCTGTGGAAGAAGCCGAATCTGATAATGAAGAGTATGATGAAGTTGAGATAGAAATGGAAGATATTACTACTGAAGAGTATCCAGAAATGTACTCTAACCTCAAGGAAACTCCAGATTTCGGGGATTTTGATGAAAAAGAAGATAAAGAAGCAGAGGAGATTCTGAAAAAAGAAGGAATCTGAAGTTAATAATGAAGATGATCCTGTTGTGGCTGACGTGCGTGAATAGTTGCATCTGAAGAACTTTGACAAGTTCATGAAAACCTTCTATGCGAACCATGTTCCACCGTCGAGGCCGATCAGACAACGAAGGCACGTCAATTATAAAGGTCAGATCATTAGAAACATAATTAGTTGGA
>JBCNJP010000003.1:24187968-24299511 GCA_039602395.1 Deinandra increscens subsp. villosa
GTTCATCCAGGCTATCTTGGATCATTATTGCCCAACCTTGATCAAGCAAGGAGAAACCATCTCTACAAGTTCAATGAACACTGGCTCATACAGCAAGTACCATAAAGGTAAATATCAAGGGAATGTTGTACCTTTCTTTCCCGAGATGATTGCTCGGATTGCTCTCGCTGATGCTGAAGGAGATATCCAAATGGGTGAAGCAGCTGTTGAAGCTCAAGTAGAACATAATGAGGTTGATCAAGTCCACACTGAGTTGGATTTAAATGCACCTGCTACTGCTGCTTCTGATGCTGTTGAAGACCCTGGGAATCTCCAGGGTACAAGTGCTGAAGCTTCTGAGCCTGCTGAACGCTCCTCAAGTCCTATACTGGTAGACCTGTCTGAAGAAGGAGAAGGAGACGACGATGATAATGATGAAGGGTCTGACTCCTCAGATTCTGATGACAGTCCCACACAACCTGAGGGCATTCATCCTCGGAAAAGACAAAGGACTGGAGACTATTCCAGGGCCTCTACAGCTACGACACCACAATCATCCTCTGATAAAAGCTATAATCCATCACAGGATGAACAGGATGATGAGGAGGATTCAGTGTCTCTCGATGAGGTCGATCTTAAATATAACCTTGAAGATGAGCCTGACAGTCCTCCCGAGTATCCTCCTAAGACTACTTTACAAACCCTGACAAGAACTGCTGGGTATAGTGATAAATCCGCTGAGTTCTTCATCAGAGCTGAGAGAAGCAAGTCCTGTACTGAAAAACTCAAAGTCAGAAGGAAGCCCGGTACACAGGATGATTATGAATTGGTGAGTTCATCTGGCACTCCATCGGACACAGCCTTAGCTGCAGCAACTATCTCTCCATCTCCTGCTGAGCAATTTGAAGGAATTGACATGGATATGAGACCACTGGAGCAGCTAGCTGAAGCTGTTGTCACCACCACTGACACAGCTGGAATTGTTGCTACCAGCCCAACAGTTTCAGAATCTGAAAAGGTGATGGAACTTCAGGCTGAAATTGTCAACCTTCAGAGTCAGAATGATCATCTAAACTGTTCACTGCAAGTGGCAAATCAAAAGATCAATGATCAGTCACAAGTCATTGCTGAACAAGCTGCTGAAATTCAAAGACTCAAGGATTTGTTAGCCAAATCAAGTGAAGGAAAACAATTAAGTGACAAACCAGATGATGATGCTGGTGATAAAGAGACTGAGATGCCAGAAAACCAACCTGAATCTGATCAAAGAAGTGAAAGAGGGAATTCTCAAGACCCCATATCTTCTACTACCATTCCTGCTGGTAAAGACTCTACTGGTGTTCAAGACACCTCAAGCCCATTGCATGACAGCGATTTTGAAGTCGATGATGACACATGTCATAGAAGGAGATGATCTTAACTTCTCTGATGACGAAGATTCTTTTGTCAGCAGCCTCCTTCATGATGAACCTGTTGATGAGACTTTGGACTCGATCAAAAAGCTTGCACCTGTGCCTGAAAATCTGAAACTTCCAAGGTTTGCACAGGCATCCAAGGTTCTTGCTATTGAGGGTTCTACAAGTGCAGAGTCTGAAGCTGAACATGACAAATCTCTTCAACTATCTATCATTCCCACTGTTCATGCTGAAATCTCTACCTCCTCTGCCATAGTTCCCATGACCGAAGGTGTCCGTCATATATATGTCGACTCAGCCTTCTTGGACTTTGAGATGTCAAATTTCAGGGAATACTATGTCGAGAATATATACTCAAGAAGAAACTCATGCGGTATTCTCATTGAGACACTTGAGGATGGTGATGAAGCAGCTTATGAAGAACATCCGTACTTTGTAGACTTTGGAGACGAAGGTGACATGAATGAGCTAGGTCAGAGAATGAACGTGCTCATGAATGAAGCTAATCCATTGAATTACATCGACTTGGATACGATCGATAGTGAAGATGATGAACAAGAGAAACCTCCTTGTCCTACTCCAATCCAAGTAAAGATGGAAGTAGACGATGAGTATGTGAGTGTGCCTCTTTCGACCGTCATGTCTACAGCAGAAACACTTGCCTTGGATACACAGCCATCTTTTTTGTTTTGACATTGTTTTCTATTGGAAGTTCTATTGTACTATCAAAGCTTGGTTAAGGGGGGTTCATTTAGTATAATGGCATTCAATGATCACACTTGCTTATTTTCATCAATTTTGGAGTTGGATAGGTTGATTTTGTATCAAAATCTATGTGCTGGTTTCACTTTGTATCCATTTTGGTGTTAAACTATCAATAATCATCTACTGATTTTGTTCTCATTTGGTGTTAAACTGATGGGTATGGCATTACATGTATGTACCAAGTGCGGAGTCTTGGTTAGACTTTGTATGAAAGTTGAAAGTGTTTGTTAACATCAGACATGGATTGACTCCAAATTTTGTAACATCAGACATGGTTTTACTGATGGATATTAACCATTTGTGTTGCACATAGTTTTAACTTTTTAATAAATCTAACATAATGAAATCCATAATATTGGAATGATATTTTAGCAGATACTTACTTTCAACTAATAGACCAACCGATTAGAGAGAAATATTTGTATGGCCACTAACACTACATTTAGCTTTAGATATTTCATCACTGCAATAGTAAAATGCTTAACATTATTATTAACTCTTATGGAAATTTTCAGGACCCGGATGTTGTATATCCTCATCAAGAATCCATACCTACTAGTTTACCAGTTCACCAGCAGGAGGTACCTTCTAGTTATTCTTCTGTTGCATGTAATGAGTTAACTGATGCATTTGATTTAGCTCGTGAAGCTTGTTTGAAGAAATGCATCCGTATAAATTGCATTCAATTATTTTATTTTCTTCTCCAAATGTACATTGTTACTATAAGCTTGTTGATTCATCAGTTTCTATCTTCTCTTACATTGACACTCCCTCTCTGTTTTTTTTTTCTATAATTGCTGAATTGACTTTGTTGAACAACATCCCTTCATATATCACCTTAAGTTGCAAACAGATCAAAAGAACTTAGAATTACATGTATCCTGAATACTATAGCCATGTTTGTTGAGTATGTACATTCCTCGTAATAATAAAAGTGATGTTTGTATTTCGATTGGACAAAGTGTTTCATGAATGCTGGTTGTTCTAATCTCACATAAAATTGTGTTTTCTTAAATAAGATGTGATCCATAATCTGGAATTGTGATGTGAAGGGTGAACTTTGAAACTTTAAGTTGGACCCAAGGCTGTGTGGTACTTGTTAGTGATGTGGAACCATTTCATTTACTGATTCAAGTATATCCAATATGTGATCAAGTGATCAATCCATCCCCTTCTTGTCTTAATCCTTGTAAAATTGTATATTTAACAGGCAGCATACTTGTTTCAAGGATCTGTGAATTATTTCATGCTTGGTTGCTTGGATTTGTGTATGTTAATTCTGTAGCTAACATTTAAGCTTGTCATGCCCGTATGTGATGTTCTTCTCTTAGTTTATTACTCTTCAGACTTTAGGGTTCCATCTTTTATATTTAGGTTTGCAGCGTGATAGTTTCATTTTGTATAGGTATGAAATTATCAGGTGCCACTTTTTTTAGATAATGACCATATACCAATTTTGGATCTGCCTTTGGATCATGTCTATCTCCGTATGTAGTGCTTCTGAAATATTGGTCAGGTAAGCTGGTTTTACAACATGTTCGGTATTAGTACTGGTTTGGTTATTATTAGTCAGTTGAGTTGGTTTTGCGAAGTGTTCAGTTTTAGTACTTAGCTCGGTAATATTGAG
Organism: Deinandra increscens subsp. villosa; assembly: GCA_039602395.1. Taxonomy (NCBI): domain Eukaryota; kingdom Viridiplantae; phylum Streptophyta; class Magnoliopsida; order Asterales; family Asteraceae; genus Deinandra; species Deinandra increscens. Next base: position 24,191,755 of record JBCNJP010000003.1, read on the forward strand.
TCTATAACCTGCTGTTTTAATCATAATATATAGTGGTATAAACTGTAATAAAACAGTTTGATCTCTGTTTGTTAGTATTATATATATATTTTTTTTTGCAGGAAGGAGTACCCCATTGAAATTGCTTAAGCTGGGAATATTGATTGCGGTACTCTCTTTAGAAGGTTAGTTCATGTTTTTGTTTGTTCTAGCTTTCTGATCTGTTCTGGTAACATGAAACTGCTTCTGATCTGTTCTGGTAACATGAAACTGTTCAATAATTTCTGTTCTGTTCTGTTTGTTCTAGCTGTTCTGGTAACATGAAACTGTTCAATAATTTCTGATCTGTTCTGGTAACATGAAACTATTCAATAATTTCTGTTCTGTTCTATTTGTTCTAGCTGTTCTGGTAACATGAAACTGTTCAATAATTTCTGATCTGTTCTGGTAACATGAAACTGTTCAATAATTTTTGATCTGTTCTGGTAACATGAAACTGTTCAAATATCCTTTAGCAACCAGGAAAGTTACAAATATGTGAATTAGAGTTCTTCATCAAGTAGTAATAGAACATGTGGATTAGACTTGTCAATTCTGATTGGTGTTAGCTATGCAATATATCTGATCATGTTAACTTCTGAATTCTGATTGTTTCTGTCTCTGTTAAATATATTTAGTATGATACATATTTGTTTATTGTCATTGTGTAGTTATTGATTTTCTAAGGTCATGGATAAATCATGGATGTCATCAGATAGGTTATCAAAAGCATATGATGAGGGTGTTAATGCCTTTTTAGAGTTTGCGCAAAGTAAAAATCTAGAGTCAGATTTAATACGCTGTCCTTGTGTAAATTGTAACAATCTGTGGCACCACACAATTGATAGTGTGCGCTTTCATTTGTTTGCCCACGGTTTCGATGAAAAATACACGGTTTGGTCTTTCCATGGAGAAGATCCTCCTACGGTTGAAGTTAGATGCCCTGGTGAGTCTAGTCGTCCTGAGTTTGATTATACAAAGGAAATGTTACATGATGCCTTTGCTTATGAGGAGAAAGAACCTGATGCATTGAAATCACTTCTTGAAGAATGTGATAAGCCACTTTACGAAGGGTCAAATGGGGAATGATGATGAAGAAGCACCAGAAGATGACGAAGATGACAAAGAACACGATGATGTAAGCAATTAAATTGTTTCTAACGAGTGTTTCTGATTTGAGGCTGACATTTTTTATTTTGTAGGATAAATCTTGTTATCTTGCAGTTGATGTTCCCACAAATATTGTCGCTAGAGGAACCATAATGAAGTGGAATGACTCGGGTACTTATTTATTTATTTGTTTTTATATTTAGTTGATGTTTCCACAAATTGGGTTCTTACTTTTGACCTTCGTGTACTAGATGAGAACATTAAAGTTATGGTTCAAACATGTGTTCAAGGAGAAGCTTCACTACCCTTTCCACTCGAAGAGGAGTTCGTTGAGAAGGTCCAAGATGCCCTTGGGTACATACTACGTTGGCCGAAGCACCTAGTCATTCAATTCTCTGATTTGGTAAACTTTTTTCAACTTTTTCACCTGAGCTAAATAGAATCTGTTATTACAGAATTTGTTACGTTATACTAATTTTTTTGCAGACTAAAATGGCAAAGAAAAAGAAGAAAACAGAGAAGGTTGAGGATAGAAAGGATGTAAAGAAGGGTGAGGATAGAAAGGATGTAAAGAAGGGTGAGGATATAAAGGATGTAAAGAAGGGTGAGGAGACAAAGGATGTAAAGAAAGGTGAGCAGAGAAAGGACGGGGCAACAAAGGGTGAGGAGAGAAAGGATGAGGCAAAGATGATTGAGGCAAAGAAGGTTGAGGAGAGAAAGGACGAGGCAAAGATGATTGAGGCAACGAAGGATGGGGAAAGGAAGGATGAGTATAAGGAGACGGGAAAAGGAAAGAAGAAACTACAAAGAGACCTCGATAAGCAAGAAGATGACTTTCAAGTCATTACCGGCGAGGCCGTTAATGAGTTTAAGGAGAGAAAAAAAAGTAAGGTGATTGAAAAAGAGTCGTTGCAAAGAAAGATAATGACAAGGGGTCAGAGGAAGAAAAGGGTCAGAATGGAAAGTTTTGCTATGTCAATGGCTGCAATGATGGTTGATGGACAAATGACGCAGGTTGATTCTATAAAAGTGTCATGTGAGGATGATCTCTTTGGGTATGATAGTTTCACGTACTTAAATTGGAATGATTTTGACACTGTTTTTGCAATGGATGTGTTGAGCGGGACTGTGATTTCTTCTTATACAATGTAAGTAATTTATAAGAGTGTTTTTACTTCTTATACAAACTAAGATAATTCTAATCAATTTAGTATGTTAACAGGTACTTGTATGAGCAAATAAAGAATGGAGGCAAAGTAGATCATGGAATTTGTTTTATAACCCCGACTGCAACCATTCAATTTAATAAGAAAGGAATGATTAAAAATGTCGATGATTCAAGTCGACTCGTTGCAGATCGGTTAAAAGGAAGAAAGGGCAATGACATTGTCCTATTGCCCTACAATCCCGGGTTTGATTTTCAACATAAATTTGTTTTGTTTGATCTATATTAGTTGTTTGACAAGTTATGGTTTTTGTTTTTTTGTAGAGAACACTGGGTGCTAGGTGTAATAGACATGAAAAATATGGATTGCTATTATCTTGACTCCCTAAGGCCTTCCTCGGTCAATTTCCAATTTAAGCAAATAGTGGATGCGTAAGTAAATCATAGAAATTTTGAAATCATTATATCATATTTGGTTTTTCGTAATACAAATCAATTTATTTTGTAGGGCAATTGGCTTATATGAGTCACAGAGTGGATCGAAGAAGACACGTAAACTCAGATGGGTAAATTCAAAGGTTAGCATTTTCTGTGACTAGCTAGCGTTATCTCATAGCTGAAACTGCTTCTGTTACTATTTTTATAATGCTGTTGCTGTTGGCTATAAAGCATAAGTTTATATTCATTACATTTAGCTTCTTCAAAATACAAAGATATTCCTATCAATCCATGAAACTATGAGTTAAGTGTTGCTCCACTTAAGTGTACAAAAACATGGTCCAAGTACTAAGTTTCTATTAACCAAAAGGTGCAAGCTTTCTATAATCAAAAGATCCCTAAACTTCTGCTGCTTGCTACTTACTACCCTGATTTCCTCATCTTCTTGGGGGTGGTTTCTTTGTCATCTGCAAGTGTCAAATAATATCAAAGAGTGTAAATGGATTTAATGTACAAATAAACCATTTACATCAAAGAATAAAGAAATCATACCTGCAATATCAACTTAGATAAGGTTTTGTATCTAAGTTGATAAGTAGTAATGTTAGAGTTACTTAAAATTAGTAATGTTTCAGTTACTGCCATTACTACTGTTGATGCTCTTTAGACTAACATAAACGAAACATCAGAAACAAAAAAAAAACAAACTGAAATAGCAACTTGAGTGTTGATGTGGTAACTGAAAGTTTTAAAACCTCAAAAGCATGTAAACTTTTAAATCTTAGAAGGCATCAACATGGATCATGTAATTAGTTTGAAAAGAAGTTGCATAAAAAAACTATACACTCCTAACTACTTGTATCTCAGTTAAAAGTATAGACATCTAAGTAAATCTTTACTCATCTACTTCTCAATCATACTAACTGTAAATAATTTTGACAAAAACAGAAACACACTCTGGTTAAGTCACAGTAAAACTGTTACTGTGGATCTTAATATATGCATGTTTGAAACTATTATACAAACATGATTTACGGAATGTTAGATATTGTATAATAAGTTACAAACATTCTATTTTTTTTTTGTAGTGTCCACCTCAACCAGGATTTACGGAATGTGGTTACTATGTCTTGAAATTTATGAAAGAGGTGGTTCGGCAAGGAATTGTAGTACTTGAGAAAGACAATGTAAGTTTTCTTTATAATTTTGCATAATTTTTTATCTTTATGTTTGTGATATATAATTTTTTTGGTACGTGCATCTATATTTGCCTCTTTTATTGTACGTGTTCACACAGATTGGTGGAGATAGTAATCAATACACCGATGCGGACTTTGATGAGATTCGGGCAGAATGGTTGGGCTATGCATGCACCTTCATTTTCAGGCCGTAGTATCTAGGGATTGAATATTATATTATGTGTAAACTTAGAACATATTATCTTTGTCGTTATGATCGGATTGTATGAACATGATGAAACCGAATTATGGTATTTGCATATTATGAAATGCAGTTTTTGGCTACAGCAGATTCTGTTTTGGTAAATAGAATATTATGAAATGCAGTTTTTGGCTACAGCATTTAAAATGGAAACCAGCAGTTTCAGCAAAAATATAAAAAAAAAAATTAAAAAACATGACGCGCAATTATGCGTGTCATAAAGAGACGACACATTATATAAAATGACAAGTGACACATTTTCTTGACGCTCACATAAAGTGTCATAAAATAGATGACGCGCAAATATGAGCGTCATAAATAGACGACAACAAAATTATATTTAATAAAAACTTTATTAAATTACAGGCGACACATTTTCTTGACGCGTATATAAAGTGTCATAAAAGGAGCGTCATTAATGGTGTGTCATTGTTCGCGTGTCAAGAAGCAGATGACGCGCATTTTGCGCGTCATCTGGCTTCTTGACCCTGCCTTCCTTGACGCTTTTTTGCGCGTCATCTGACCCCATTCTTGACGCGCAAAAAGCGTCAAGAAAGGGTATTTTTGTAGTAGTGACTGGCAACAAGACTTATTCATATTCTTGTATTTATTTACACAGAATCTGATTTTCAACAGAGATATATCATTCATGGTGTTTGATGCAAATATAACGCAGAACCCTAAACAAATAACAATATGGTCGGCCTTGTGAGCACACAGAGAAAGTCCAATTGTTTAGAAAAATAAGAAATAGAAAATAACGCAGAAGTTGTATAATCTAACAACAATCAGGTCGGTACTTCCGTACACACAGAGAAAGTCCGATGGATTATACGAAACACCAAAGAAAATAAAGCAGAACCTCAAGTGAGCACCAATCAGGTCGATTTTTCGATACGCAGAGAAATACCGATCACTTGTGAAAATAAAGAAAATAAAACAAGTTTAAATATTTACAAAATGAAAACATGCGTAAACCAGAACATCTCTTATTCTGTTTTTGCTATTTTCTAATTTTAGTTGCCAAAGTCACACAGTATCCATCATGATGTAACATCACAAATATCAAGCAGGAATTATGTTTATATCAAACTAGCATATATCAGATTTGCCTCAACGCATTCAACTAACCAAAAAAGTACATACAGCCTATATTCCTACTTTATCCATGGTTGATAACGTATGTTGATGTAATATCATTTCTTACTAGGTCGAATTAATTTCTCATTTTTCAATATTTTTAATTGTTGCATTTTTTAATTTTTTTTATACTTTCCTGATTTTTCTCCTCAAAAAATACAAAACACTATTTTTGGATTTTTCATATAAGCAAATAAGAAAAAAAAATGTAACAAAAATCAAAATTGATCAAACGACAACTACTTAGCTTGAAATTTTTGTATGTTGTTGTTTTGCAAAAGATATTTGAAGCGCGTTTTATCAAAAGCTTATGTGAATAAGTCCACTCGTTGAAAACCCGTGTGGATCTTTTGCAAATCAATGAGGTGTTTCTCGTAGCAACCACGTATAAAGTGATAGCGGATGTCAATGTGTTTTGTCTTTGAGTGATGGACGGGAATTTTTGTAATACAGATTGTGACAAAATCATCTATGTGTATGGGAGGAGTAAGAAATTGCAAACTGTAGTATCTCATCTATTGTTGTATCCAAAAATCCCGAGAGCAACAGCCCGCGGCTGCTACATACTCGGCTTCTGCAGTGCATGTTGCAACTGTGGTCTGCTTCTTACACTGCCACGTCACCAGCCTTTCACCCAAAATCTGATAGCTAGCTGTTGTAGATTTGAAATTGATCTTGCAGCCTCCATAATCAGAATCTGAATAGGCAGAGGGTACCGGATCCCGAGATCCGTATTACCCTTTAGATAAGCCAAAATCCATGGCACAAAAATACACATCAAACATGATATCATGTCGACTAGAAGATAAATACATTAAAGACCCAATCATGGCCCGGTAAAGAGTTGCATCAACTTCTTCACTCTCCTCATCTGGTGAGAGGACATGATTAACCTGTATCGGAGTTCCTGGAACACGAACATCAGCAATCTTGAATCTTGTCAACACATCAGTCACGTATTTCGTTTGGTGGATAAAAATTCCCTTCACCGACTAATGAACTTTCAATCCAAGAAAGAACGCCATTTCGCCCATTGAACTCATTTCAAACCCCGTTTGCATCAGCTTTTCGAAATCTTTCGAAAGATGGTCGTTTGAGTTACCAAAAATTATGTCATCGACGTAAATTTGTACCAACAACAAATCTTCTCCCATCTTCTTGCAGAACAAGGTACAATCTACCAATCTATGCTTGAATCCGTATTGAAGTAGATAAGTGGACAAGGTCTCATACCAAGCTCGAGGAGCCTGATGTAGACCGTAAAATGCTTTGCCAACTTATAAACCTTATCCGGATAATTAGGATGATAGAATCCCGGAGGTTATTTAACGTAGACTTCTTCCTTCACCTTTCCATACAAGAAAACACTCTTGACATCCATCTAGTATACTTTAAAACCCCGGTGTGCTGCGAACGCCAAGAAAATTTGAATTGCTTCGATTCGTATGACTGGCGTGTACACCTCGTTAAAGTCAGTACCTTCTTCCTGAGAAAACCCCTGAACCACCAAACGAGCCTTGTTTCGGACAATGACTCCTCGAACGTCTCTTTTACATTTAAATAACCAACGGGTACCACATGACTCTTTGCTATTTTCAAGTAAGTCAACCAAATGCCAAAGGCCGAGCTTTTGAAATTGTTGAAGTTCTTCCTTCATTGCTTCAACCCACGAACCATCTTTAAGCGCTTGATCAAAATTTGTTGGTTCGATCTGGGCCAGAAAGCATGAGTGTAACACTTCATCTTAAATCCCCGATTTCCTGATTGCGAGTAATGCACTACTTTCAACCAGTCTTCTGGTACGCACTCCATCATCCAAACTACCAATGATATTGTCTTGAGGATGATAAGTATTGATTCAGAGCGTCTGATGAGTCGGAATAATAATATTTTCATCTAAGTTGTTGACATGATCATCCTCAACCACATTTGTATCATTTGTAGTAGATATAGTTTGTGGGAAAGGAACATCAACGGGTTTCGAGTAAGCTTCATGAAATTCATGCTTATCATCAGAAGACACTTCAGAAACAGCTTCAGTCGTATCAATCGTAGTTTCGGTCAAGTAATCTTTTGCTGGCACATTGGAGCAGACGGAGTACGAGTATGCATAACCGGAGCTTGATCTTGCAAATTAATGTAAATTGATGCTAATTGCTCTTCGGTTAATCCTCCACTAGAATCAAATGAATCACATAAGCTTTTGTAATCGAACATCCAATCCGGACCGACACCTTTGTGAGGTAATGTATAGGATTGAAAATCAACATGTAGACATTCTTCCAGTACACCGGTTTTCTGGTTAAAAACACGTTTCTTCTGATTTGAATTCCGACAAAGAATCCTTCAAACACCTTCTCGTCGAACTTTCCAGCAGACCGTAATATCGTGTAGGGATACCCAAATGGTGCCAGATATATGAGATTCGGCTTGTGATTCTTCAACAGCTCATAACATGTTTTCCCAAGCCATGTAACCGTCAAAACCCTATTCAGCACATAACATGCTGTGTTAACTGCCTCCGTCCAGAAATTCATTGAAAGTCGAGAATCAGCTAACATGGTTCTCGCCGTCTCAATTATCGTTCGATTCTTTCGCTCCGCATCACCGTTCTGTTGAGGCGTATATGGTGTACTGAATTCATGTACAATATGCTTCTCTAAACAAAACAACCTCACTTTGGTGTATCTTAAACTCTGTGCCTTTGTCACTGCGAATTCTTCTGACCTTCAACTTGTAGTAAGATTCCAACGTATTGATCAGGTTGATCATTATTCTTGACGTTTCATTCTTTGTCAATAGAAAATCTACCCATGAGAATTGAGAGTATTCATCCGTAACTACCAAGCAATACCAATGTCCAGAACTGCTTTGTTTGTTAACAGGACCAAACAAGTCCATGTGAAGCAATTCAAGTGAAACATTAATTGAATGATACTTCTTCAAGGGATGTAACTTTCTTTGTTGCTTCACCTTCTTGAAACTGGCACATACGTCATTGAAAATAAATTGATGTTTTGGAACTCCTTCAACAAGATCCTACTGCACCAACTCGTTCATCTTTCTGTAATAAATGTGACCCATGCGTCGATGCCAGACAACTGAATCTCTTTCAGAAGATTTTGAAATGAAACATTGACCTAGCACATTGGCTTTTCCTGAATTCAAATCCAACAAGTATAAATTTGATAGTCTTGGTGCACACATCACTATACAATAATCAGGAATCACATAAGCAGGTTTCAAGATTAAGCATTCAGTCTCTGTGAAAGCAGTTGTGAACTGCTTATCACAAATTTGGGAAACACTCAATAGGTTGTACTCTAACTCTTGAACATATTCAACCCGGTCGAATGTTATTGCACCGTTGCTCAATCTTCCAATACCCGTTATTTTTCCACCTTTATCTCCAGCAAAAGTAACATTTCCTCCGTTGAATTGTTGAACATCATGGAGTAAGGAAATGTCACCCGTCATGTGCCTAGATGCTCCGCTGTCGACAACCCATAGATTATTCACGGGCTGTCTCGAAGCTCCCTGCACACATCAAAAGAAATTAATTAGTTCGGGAATGACCCAGGCTTGAAGCTTTGGGTCGTCCGTCATCTTCAACGAAATCATTTCCTGTGGTGGAAGCACCTTTCGGTATCCACTTATCTCTCTGTTGATTGGACGATGAGGCTTCATAATTTTATAAGATTGATTTTATCTTTTCAGATTCACCTTCTTGTTTCTTATCATGTTTTGAATTTTTGTAATCAGAAACAAACAGTTTTAAATCATTATGAAGCACCCTTTTATTATCAACAAATTTGACCCGTTTTTTAGGTCTAACAAAGGCAGGTTTGTCTGATTGATAACCATCTGATACAGAACCAGATTTTTCAGACTTTTCTTACATCAAGGGACAATTTTTGTACATGTGTCCTCTTTTCTTGCACTTAAAACAACGGCGCCGGTCGGTAATGACAACAGAAATTGGGTTACCAAATTCATCGACCGTTCCTTCTAGGGGTGAGCAAAAATCGGGTAGCCCGCCCAAGACCCGAAACCTGGCCCGTAAAAACCCAAAACCCGACCCGTAGTACCAAGTTTAGATTGGGCTTCGGGCCTAGATTTCAGTCAAAATCGGTCTCGGGCTCGGGCTTAAACCGAAAAAAAGTTTAAAAACCAGGACCGAATTTAGACCCGAATAAAACTAAATTGTTGGGCCACTCTTGGTATAATTTTGTGGGCTACAATTAATTGTGTACATATGGTTTCAATTTCAAAAACAATCCAGATCTGAACTTGTTTTTATAATATTTCATTCGTATTTTTTTTAACTTTGAAGTTCAACTTCCGTAATCTGCATATAAATATATGAGGTAATATCATCATCATATATTCTAAATAAATAGGTTTATAGTATAATAAAAAATAACCCAACTATATTGCAATAGAATTCTATTTCAAGTTTGAAGATTAAGTATAACTTTTATATATATATATATATATATATATATATATATATATATATATTACAAAACAATCGGAAGTTGGTTACCGAGGAATATATAGATTGAGAATACTCTCAGTTAGTTCATTTGTCATTATTAACAAAATATGATGATTAAGATTTTCGGGCTCGGGCTTTTTCTAGGACCGACTGGACCCGACCGACAAAAAGACCAAAAGACAATTTGTCTCACTCGGTCCGGGCTGCGGGCTTTATTTTCTATGTATTTCAGGTTTCGGGCCGGGCCGGGCTTTAGCCGCGTCAGGCCGGATTTTGGCTTTTGATCCCCCCCTAGTTCCTTCATCTCGAATGGTTTCTATGACAAGTTTTGGTTTCTTTGTTTTTGAAAACTTCATTTGGGGGTAAGAAACCTGATGATCACTAAAATCATCATAGAAACCTGAGTCATAACCATTTGCAATTTCTAGATAAAACTCATCATGAAAATATGCATCATGAAAATATGCATCATGAAAATATGCATTTCCCGCATAATATCAATAATCAAAATTCTGATAATCACCCCATCTACCACCATATCCCGATGGACCAGTACCATTCCTGGATCCATTATCAAACCAACTAGGACCCCTCCCATATAATGGTGGATTCGGCCCATAGCCAAAATTATCATAAAACCCATCATCATGAAATTGGGTTTTCTTGAAAAATTGATTTGGCTTTCTGAAATTAGATTTTGCATTTTCAGGAAACATTGGTTTGTGAGCATCTGATGGTTGGAAAAAATTTGGTGATTTCTGAACTCTATTAACCAACGCATTATCAGAATGATGATCCGATTTTTCAGAAACAGTTTGCTCAGAATCTAGTGTGTCACTTGGAATAGTGACCTTTCCATTTCCCCTCCTAATTGACACATTAGGAGCATCAGGGTCATATTTAGGACCATATCCTCCTTTGAAAACCTTTTCAACCATTTTAGGATTGACCATGTTTAAAGGAAAATCCTTATCGCTATACATTTTATCAGACCCTTTCAAGCGATAAGTAGTCCACTTTGCATTTTTATCAAATTGGTCAATAGACTTCCCTTTGACATTAGATTTGTCAAATTGACCATCTGTTGATTTCTTTTCAGAATTCTTTAAATGTGATTGATCGGACACTTCTCTCTTATAAGAGGAGTAATCACCTTTTTCAATTGATGGGACAACAGAAGATGGGCTATTTGTGATAATCACAGGAGCAGGAACCTGGTTAAAATTTGATTTCCTTATCTGACATGTGACCCTGATCACTTTTATACAAGAAATTTGTAAATGACAAAGGTATTTTGAACGTGTCAATTTTATTTGTCAAATCAAGGATTTCAAATTTTAAATCTAAAGCAGTTTTTTGAGTGTTAACCAGTTCCTTCTAGGCAGACACGAGCATGTCAGATTGCTTGCTAAATTCATATTTTATAATTCGCAACTGCTCGTGCAAAGACATTGACTCTTTTGTGGTTCCCTCCCATCTCTTTTTATAGATTTCAATGTCTACTTTTGCGACAGACAATTGATCAACCATCTTGTTTTTCTCACCTAAGAGTTCACCATTTGTCTTAGCAAAATGGTTACACAAATCACACTGAAGAGGACTTGATACCTTAGAAGTGTCAGTCATCAAGGCAACGACTAATTCTTTTAAGTTGTTTCTTTTAATGGCTCCATTCTCTAACTTTAGACTGTTATTCTCATCTGTAAGCTTCTGCATCTCCTCTTGCAATGCAATGATCTTTTCATCTGCTTCCACAACACATTTATGAACCTTTTGTACTTCTGTTGTACCGGATAACTTTTCTGAAATAATGCCTCAAAATCATTTGCTGCATCTTGGGCTTCTGTTAAAATCATAGAACGGATGTAACTAGAGGTTTGCTTGATCGTATAAAAGAGAACGAGATGTAAATAAAAGTTTGTTTTATTGAAATAACAAAGACTCAATTACAAACTCTCAAAGAAGCTTTAACAGAGAAACACACTTAGAAACACATAGTTAAGATATGGTCTGTCTCAAGTTCTCTCTGTTGCTAATGAATTACGAAGAACAACGTCTATTTATATGTATGCAGATCTGTCCGAACTGGACTTCACCTGAAGTCACCCGAACTGACACGAACTGCCAGTTTGTCTCAGTTCGTGTGATCACACGAACTGTGACTTCGTGTCACTTCGGTTGACAGCTTCTTCGCAATTCTCATCTTGTTCAAATACTTCACATGACGAAGTGTATATGCACTAACAAACTACCCCTCGACATGTGTAGTATCTGGTCACCACATAGAATTGTATCTTCAATCAAACTCCCCCTTAACTTGATGGTTAGCTTGATCTTGAATACTTGATGATGCATAGTTTCTTTCATCCTTATCTACAGCTTCAGAAAACTTAAAGTTGTGATTAACTCTTCCCTTTGAGTACCTGGCCAACATAAATAACCTTGGCGCAAAACGTCTCTTTGAGACTCTAAGATATAGGTTTTGAAAATTTGTTTTTCATATCTTGTGTCGATCAATCGAAAACAAACAAGAAATAAAATCTTTTTGGCTTTTACCAAGTTTATGCTAAAACACACCAATAATCTTTTTGAATTTTCTGAAATGAAATATGAGATGCAATACAGAGTCAGACACTATTTTTTATTTTGAGAGAAAGATCATGACGCGAGATCATATCAGACATAACGCATCTAGCACATTTCAATTTCGGCATTAATCAGCATGCAAGCCAAGATAATTACAAATACAACATTTATGTTTATTTCAGCATGCACCAATCATTATTATCGTTTTCAGATATGATTAAGGTAATATTATCATGCACTGATAACTCGGCCTTTACGACATATCGTCATGTTTTATCATATAGAATCAACTTTTATTAGAGATATAAGCATCATGGATGAGTTATGCAAAAATAAAGCAGAACCTCAAATACCTAGCAATCAGGTCGGTCTTGTGGACATGCAGAGAAAGCCCAAGTATTTGATAAAATAAGAAAGCAAAACAAGTTGAAGTTGTATAATTCAACAATGATCAGGTCGATACTTTCGTATACGCAAAGAAAGTCCGATGAATTATACGAAACACCAAGAAAAATAAAGCAGATCCTTAAACGAACAACAAGCAGGTCGATCTTTCGATACGCAGAGAATGTCCGATCGTTTGAGAAAATACAGAAAATCAAACTAGTTTAAATCTTTCAAAATGAAAACATGCATTCATCAAGATATCTCTTATTCTATTTTTGTCAAGATCATCACACTGCATTCATCAAGAAGCAAACAACCAAAGATCATCAGGCAAGCTTTATGTTTATATCTTACTTGTAGATATCAGAGTAGTCATGCACATTCCCAGATTATGCAAGTACCTACAACTTTTAGAGTTAATCTATCCATGGCAGATAACGTATATGCTGATGTACTATCATTTCTCGCTTTTGTCGGATCAATTTCTCAATTTTTTTAATATTTTCCATAAATTCTCCTTCTAAAATTCAACAAACTCTATTTTTAGAATTTTCTAAATTTTTTTCCCCCTAAAACAAAAATAAAATTGAAAATGATCGATCAACACTTGACACATTTTGAAAATGATACTTTTGAAAATCAGTGTTTCAAAGATAGGAACTATTCAGTTTAACTTAAATCAACCACATGTATTCCACTGTCAGCAATCTTTCAATCACTAACAGGTCTTCTTCAAATACCTGCATACACTGGAAAATAATAAGTCCTTAAATCCCTGACCCCCCTCCACGGTTGTGGGTCGACAAGTGTCTTTAACAAAATCACCGTTAGCCGTAGAGACAACTTTTGGTCCCATTCATGTTTTGGTTTTAACATTTATAGTGAACCATTGTCAACTGATAAGCGACAATCAGAACTACTACCCAACTTTTCCGAATTAAGCTTCTTTTTCCAGAAAAATTTAGTGTTGGGCATTGGTTCACTAAAAATAATGCCATCAAGATCAACATACTTTGTATATTTAGCATTTGATGATGAATTGTTAATTATCGTAGGACAATTATTTGCATAATGACCCTTCACACGACAAACATAACAACGTCGACTATTAGTTGGATTGATTGAAATTGGTTTTCCAAACTGATCGGTCAAACATTCATGATAAACTTTTGAAATCACAGGATTAGGTTTCTTTTGTCTCTGAAATTTTGGAAAACATTTTGCAGAATCATAAAAACCCGAATCATCTCCATAACCAAAGAATTTATCTTGACCGTAAAACCTGTTAGATTTAGCGGAATAAAATGAATCTGAATTTTTACCGCTTGGTGTTGTAGCATCAGATATGCAAGAAGACTCTTCAGAAGAAATCTTTTCATTTGCAGATGGAGAAGACACTTTCTTCTTCCAAAATTGAGACTTCTTATCTATGAACACCTTCTGTTTCTTTTTTTGCTCAGCTTTGAACTCTTCTTACTGTGATCCTTAATTGGAACCTCTTTTCCTTCATATCCCAAACCACCATTCTTTTGCTTAAGGATGTTCTTTCACAGAATGACCTTGTGACGCTAGACGAGAAAATTCATTTTGATAGCTTTAACACCAACCTCCCTATTCAGTAATGAATCATCAATCACAATATAAGAAAAATCAGGAATCTTAACATGTTCAGGTTTGCCTTCAAAAATTTTGTCAGCATTAAGAAAAACATATTTTGAATCAAACTTTGGAACCTTGTTTGAAACAAATATTTTTCCATCCTTGTTCCTTTTCTAAGACTTTGATTTCTTTGATTTTTACGACTTAACACAATCTCCTGCTAGATAATCTTGCAGATTTTGACTTGAATTATCATTAGATGTCATTTTCAAATCAACTACTGGATCAGGAACTTCATGATTATCAACATCTTTACTAGGTTTTCCATCTCGTTCCAGATGATACAATAATTCTGAATCACGCTTGATGTATTGTAATTTGCAAGTTGTCATTGCAGATCAAGCATTTCAATCTTTATTTCAGAAATCCTAGTATTAGTTTCCAGTAACTCCTTTGGAGCAGTGATAAATTTATCAGACAATTGATTATATTTATGCTTTTGATCATACATTCTATCACATTCATCAAGCACTTCTTTTGTAATCTTTTTCACTTTCTTTTGAAGATCATCATTATCTGTTTTCAAAACTTTATTCTCTTTGACTAATTCAGTCTTCTCAGAAACTAAAGCTTCATGTTTAATTGAAAATCTTTTAGCTGTTGCAGCAAGCTCATCGATTTGTACTTGAAGTTAATCAAACTTCTCCTTTGATTTAGCAAATAAAGCATAAAAATCTTCATTAACTTCCTTTTCTTTAGCTTTAGCTTTCTTGCATTCCTCAATCAACACTTTCTTCTCTTTCAACCATTCTTCCTTCATTCTAATAAATTTAGAACAATTTGAACATGATTCAAACACATCCTTTTGAATTTCTGCAACTAAACCATCACAAAATTTATTTTTCCACTTCTCCAATTCTTTTGTAAGAATAACATTTTCTTCAGTCAACTTTGCCACTTTCTTTTCTAACTCCTCAATCCCATCTTTATTATTCTTTGTGGACTTTGAATTTCGATGAAGTTGCATATTTTGATATTCACAAATTGTTTTCAGATTGTCCCACAATACTTTCGATTTCTGATAATCCTTAAAATACACAAGTACTCTGTTAATCTTATAAACTCATATGCCTTCTTTTCATTTTCAAACTGCTTTTTGTAAGATCTCTTCTCCATTTAGGTTCTCCAGAAGAATCACTTGGATAGACATATAAATCCTTAATCGAAATCCACAAATCTTTAACTACACCATCAATATATGTATTAAAATTTGATGCCCAATGAGAATAATCTTCAAATCTTAACAATTGTGGCACTTCTTGTCTATGACTAGCAACAAACCTTTCAATATCTTCCATTTAGAAACCTTCAAACTCAAAAACGAAGGTCCTAGAAATGGAATTTGAGTATCGAACCGGAGGTTACTGGCCGTAAGGCAGTAAAAGTGTAGATCTCTCCGAGATGGTCGTTCTGGCTGGTATTAGCTCCCGTAACTCTTAACGGTTCTCAAGTTACGTCAGTTTTAGTGAAACAACCCAAAAAACCCGAACTTGTCCGAACTAGAAGCGAAATGAAGAATTTAAACGAACTGGTCCGAAGTGGATCCGAACTGAATCACCCAAAGTAATCCGAATTGAGATCCGACTGTCCCTGGACGAACTGATCCGAACTAGTCTTAAGTGAACCGAACTAAGCCGAACAGGTCTGAACTGTCACTTTGGATTAACAAACTGACGCGAACTGGTCTGAACTCACACTTTGGTTGACGGTTATTTTTTAACAGAATGTTCTTGACCCAAACTGGAACAAATTTGGATCAAATTTCGCGATTTTGAATAGATTTCAACGAGATTTGCAGCACTCAAGAAAATTTTAACCATAGGAATGTTTCAGAAATGCATTGCACTCGAAAAGCTCAAAAATTGACTCGTTTTTTAATGAAAAAACCACGTTATTGACACAAAAACGAACACGATCAAAGCAAACACAATAGAGCAACGTGGTTTTGCTCTGATACCACTTATAATACCGTAGAACAGATCTTACTAGATCTATCCGAACTGGACTTCACCCGAAGTCAACCGAACTGTGACTTTGTGTGATCACACGAATTGTGACTTCGTGTCACTTCAGTTGAAAACTTCTTTTCAATTTCTCGTCTTGTTCAGATACTTCACATGACGAACCGTATATGCACTAACATTCTGCCTTTAGAAGCTTCATACTCTTTGATAAAGGCTTTTTTCTGTTTCATTAACATTTCCAATTCTTTCTTCAGCAATAAGACTTCATCAGAATTAGCAAATTCAGGCATGGAATTTGTCATAAAGGAAAATTGATCATTAGCAAATGTCTGAATTTCTTCAATTGAGTCTGAACCATCATTAGCTTCACCACCATCAGAAGTTGATTCAGTTAATGTATCTTCATCCTGCACATGATTCACAATTAAAGCAGATGAATCAGCAAACTGTTTACACCAATTATATGTTTTATCTTCTTGTGAAACAAGTGATTGTGTGGAATCAGACTTAGGAATAGAAGTACTCACTGAATTTTGTGTATTAGACTTAACGTTGTTAGACGAAGATTCAACTTTTAGAGTAAACTTCTGATATTCTTAACCTGGTATTCCTGTTATAAAATTTTGCCACCCTTAATTGATAGGATGCAATTCAGATTCTGGCTATATCCCTGAGCTCCTTAATTGTTTCTAGATTCTGAAGCAGAGTCTGGCTATTAGTTTCAGAATCCTGGCAGCTGACCCAGGTTGTGGGTAACACCATTTTTGTGGGAATCACAGCCTCAGCTCCAAACGCCAACGAAAATGGAGTTTGGCCTGTTGCATTCTTGGGTGTTGTCCTATCTGCCCAAAGTACAAATGGTAGCTCCTCAACCCACTTTCCTATCTTGGAGCCCAACTTCTTTTTGAGATTGTTGATGATAATCTTATTGCTGGATTCCGACTGCCCATTAGCTTGATGGTGGAAAGGTGTTGAAGTGATAATCTTTATGCCCCAGCTTGCACAAAAATTTGTTGTTCTCTTGCCAATAAACTGAGAGCCGTTGTCACATATGATCTCTGCCGGAATCCTAAATCTGGTAAGGATGTTTCTCTTGATGAAGGATATCACCTCTTTCTCTCTCATTTGCACATAGGCTTCTGCTTCAATCCACTTAGAGAAATAGTCTGTCATTGCAAGCATAAATACATTCCCTGCAGGAGCCTTAATACCCAGAAGTGAGATTGAGTGCACTCCAGAGAATAAAGAATATGCGAAGGTGTATACAAGAGGAGTTGCAAGGATTGTTAAGGAGAAGCTGTGGTTTGATCCTGCATCAGTGCAGATTTTGAGAAAATTCAGAATGTAGAAGAGACGGCTAATGCTAAAGCCTAGGGGAAGATTGTAGAGACCTAGAAAATAAGGCTTTTGCATTAGATGTATTTTGGGCTTGTAAGTAATTGTTTTTGGGCTAACATGTATGGATTTTGTGGGTTTAACGGGTCTATACGGTTTTGATAGGATTAGGCCGAAATTTTATAGGTTGGGAGGTGACTTGTTTATCAAGTTGGTCATCACCTATATAAGGAACCTATTATTGACTAGAATAGGTTATTGATTGTGGGGTATAGCTCAAGGTGTTCATCGAAATTCTCTCTAGAGAATTTCGAATTCCTCCTGTGTATTGCAACAAGTTTTGTTAATCAAGTTCACTTCTTAATCGGTTTATGTTATTCTAATTGTTTCAATTGTTTCATTTTATTATTATTCATCGTTTCTTGAATCACCAATCAAACCGGATTTCGCATGGTCTTGATTGGATTAGATATCGCGTGAGGAATCGATTTGATCCTTACAGATAGTGAAACTCACCTAAGCATTTGCATTTCCCAAATAGTTTAGGTTTCCTTGACTTCCAATACTTTGCAACTAAAGTTTGGTGGAGTTTTAAGGGTGTTTTATAACTTAGGTTTGATGGTTTAAGTTGTGCTCTTAGTTGTGGATTCAAGGTCTTAGACCATATGTTATATGTTCAAGATTAATATCTTATGATTATGAGTAATCGAATATAAATTCAAGTTGAAAGACAAGTTCAATAAATGTTTAGATAACTAATTACTCATGCATGACTAATATGCGTCAAAGAGTTTATGTCTACATGAAAAATGAGAAACGGGATATTGGTTCAGGATTTGCAAAGTGGGTCGTAAGCCCATTTGGCAAAAACAGTATTATTGGGTGGTTTTGGGTCGTCGGGTCACTTATGAAAGTCTAAGAAAACATCATAAAAGTGTTGTGTGGTGTTGTAGTGTTATCCTAAGTGTTTATTCAATCGTTAATAGTTTTAATAAAATGCTTTGGGCCGGCTTAGTTCTAAGAAAACAAGTGGGCCGGTTGGTGTTTAAGAAAACAGTGGGCTCAGAAACCCATTCCATTGGGCCAATCCCTTTGACTAACCAAAACAGTGGGCTTGAGGCCCACTTAGTTGGGTCAGTTCCCTCGTTTAGCATAAAACAATGGGCTTTGTGGGCCCAAAAGGTGGTGTCGATTTTCGGTCCAAAATAATTAACAACTTGGTTATGGTGCTTTTCAGATCTTTCCTGAAAATACGTTAACAATTTGATAAAAGTACCAAAATGGTTTTGTGGTTTAGCAAAAGTGTTTCTAAAATATATTGTCGGGTTGCGTTGTTTATGTATAACCAATTCGAGTGCGGGTCGGTCTAGGCCATATTTAGTGAGTTGTGGTCGCATGCAAGTTTATATAAACAAGGTAAAAATAAAACAAAAGCATGGAGGGCGCTAGGATCGAACCTGGGGCCTCTTGCTCCCTCGATAACGCACTAGCCATCGGACCAAGGTCTTCATTCGATTAAGTTTTTGAAATAAATTGTTTTATATCTTAACTAATGCACGCGAATTAACATAATGGAAATATAATGCAAAATAGAAGACTCGGAGGCCATTGGGGTCGAACTTGTGGCCTTGTGTGAGTTTGCATGTGTTCGAGTACCAAACATACAAAAAAAAATAGGGATCGAACATGTGACCTTCTGCGTATAACTCGGAAACATAACCACCCGGCTACCGGCCTCGCTAGTGTATGGTCTCGAGTCGATGTGTTTTGTAATGTGAGGTGTGCATGCATGTAGGTGTAGCCCGAGATTAAAACAAAGCATAAGGGCGGAGGATGTTGGGGTCGAACCCGCGACCTCTGTGATGTATGTGGAGTGTCTTAACCATTGTCATAGAAGCTCGCTATTGTTATGGTTTTTAGTAGTTTGGTTGTTATTATATTGATCACAGTTAGGTCTATTATCTCAACCGAAAGGAAACGCAATGTGATGGGTTTAACATACGATAAATTAAGAAATGGACAAGACTAAGACAGAGATATACCTTTGGAGATCATTTTATGAAGGGTTCATGCATGTTATTGGGGTGCATGAGACAGCTTCGGGTGATACGAATAGTGAAGCTAGAGTGATCGGTGGTGGTGGATACGGGTGAATGGGACTTATCCTAGATGTTACATGCATGGGGATGCATTGTCTTAAAATGGTGTTCGGGTGATGTTCTCATCATGAGAGGTGTTGTGAGTATGTTCATGGATCGACTAGTGGTGGTTTAGATGTGGATGATAGCAACGTAGTGGTGGTTCATGGTGGTTGAGTGGCGACGGGTTAGTTATGGTTGGGTGGTTGTCGGGTGTGAGAACGAGAGGGGGATGGGACTCTGTGTGTGTGTGTGTGTGTGTATGTGTGTGTGTGTTTGCGAAATGATGAAATTGAGGGAGTGGTGGTGGTATATAACTGAATTCTTCTAGGAGCCTTTAGAGGGAGGGGAGAGAGAGAGAGAGAGAGAGAGAGAGAGAGCGAGAGAGAGAGAGCGAGAGAGAGAGAGCGAGAATTGTGGGAGTGTATGAGGGATGTGACAAGTAACCAATGAGTGTTAGATATTTTGCATGAGAGTTGGTTAGCTAGAGGGAGTCTAAAACCGATTTGTCCCTATCTAGTGATTTGTACACCAAAATTGAACCGAAAGATCACCGAAAAACTAAGAACATGAAATCGTAAATAAAACTCAGTTTATAGCAATATACTCAATTAAACCACCTAATCAACAATCTAAACTCAGTGCTTTCATAAATTCACGATGAAAAACTCCTCCCGTGGAAATAAAATCTTAGAAAACCCACTGTGTTCTTGTCTGCGTTCACGAACTCAACCATCTCATATATATATGAAATTCAGTTCGTTGGCCACGAACTGTTAGTTCGTTCTACACTTCGTTGCACATCGTGAGTTCGCAGGGACTTCAATTCGTTTAGGTCTTCATTTTTTTGCAGCTTCACCACTCAATTTGTTGATCATCAATCTATATATATCTCATATTTATGAGATATCATATCTCACATTGAAGTCCCTTAACAATCCATGAATTATAAAAACCCCCTAGGACATGATTTAACTATTCTAACTAAATCAACTAACAATATTAACAAATACATCACACGTCACACCATTTTTCACTAACAAACCCCCCCCCCCCCCCTTAACGTGTGTTGTATTAGATCTTCAAACTCTTTTAATCTATTGTTAGTTGATGTAGGGTAGGCATGGTGGAAACAGGACTGCGTCAACTGAACCACTTGTGAAAGGTATTTCAATAGTTCCCCCTTTCACCATGCTTGTGAATCAATCTTGTAACCTACAATTTCAGAAGACAGAAATGTAGTTTTCCATTTTCAAGCCAACATAAGTTAATCTTGGGAAAAAATCTCCCTTGGAGAACAAAGATGTATGTTTTGAAAATTTGTTTTCGTATCTTGTGTTGATCAATCGAAAAAAAACAAGAAATAAAATCTTTTTGGCTTTTAAATGCAACTGTTGCTAAACTGGTGAAAGCTAATCCTACTGATGCCGAAGCAGGTCCTTCAACCCTTCACAGAGATGCTGATGAAGCTGTAATAGCCGAAGAAGCTGATACTGTCAAATTGGGGGAGAAGATGCCCTCAAGGCCTGTCATTACTGAAATTGAAGAAGATCAGAGGATACCGGCTGAAGTTAGAGCCACAGCTTGTCAAAGAATCGGTATAAATCCCTTCGATGTTGATGATTGTTGGGCCAACATTAAATGCAGTCAACTGATTGCTATTTCACCTTTTGAGGATCCTAACCTCACAGAGCTTGTTCAATCTTCAATGTGATTGCTGGTGCTCTACCTGAGCACATCAACATGATCACTACACTCCTAAAAGATGTCATCTTTCCGGCTGAAAGACCCAGTGATCACAGCAAAGCAACTGAAGAAAGCACTGCAACCACTGTAGTTGCTACACTCACCGAAGGAGAAGATGAGAATCCTATTGGTGAAGATGAAGGAACAGAGGTGCTGGAGATTGCTGACATAGAACCTGAAGTCACCAAAGCTCAGGTGGTGACTGAAGATCAATCTACTGTTCAAGCGGAAGTTCAGGCGGAACTTCAAGCGGAAGTGTTTGTGGAAGCTGAAACTATCGTTCAACCGGAAACCCAATCAACTGCCCAGGTGGAAACTTTTGGCCCTGGCAACTCAATTTTTGGTGTTGATGGGTCTGCTGAACCAACTGTGGTTCAACCGGAAGAACAGGGTAATGCTGAAATAGCAGACATAGCTGAAACCCTTATAACCGTAAGGAGCACAGAACCAATTCAAACTGAAGAACCTGTTCAAGCTGATTTTCCTAAAACAATTCAACAGGTGGTTCAAACTCCAGAGGCTGAAGCTATACAGAAGATGGTAGAAGATGCGAAAAGGATAGCAGAGGATGAGAGGCTAGCAAAAGAAATTCAAGAGGAATTTGATCTATACATGCAAAATTCTGTCTTTGAAAATTTACTGGAAGAGGCAAAGACTAGGTCTTTCAACTGGAGACTGAAGGATTATGATTTGGATGTTGTGACTAAAGCTGATAGGCAGAGGTTAATTTCTATTGCCTCCATGTTGCCAGCCAAGCTAATAAGAAATGATGAGAACTACAAATTGTTGAAGAGGGTCAAAAGGGCAATTGTGGTCAGAAACATAAGAACTAAAGAAGAGGTAGCTCAAATGAAAGTCAAAGAACTGTGCCGATTGATTGATTCAATCTTTCATGAGCTAAAAGGAGATATAGCTGCTATCAACCCAAAGCTTGTGATGCCTGCACCTTCAGAGCTCACCTCAGGTATGTCAACTCATATAAATGTTAAACCTGAGATCACTGATGATGCAGATATCCCTCCTCCACCTTCCTTCATATATGACCCAAATCCCATGCCTGCATCTGTTCCATCCCTTCTACAGTCACTAGCCATCAAACCCTACAAACCACCCTCCATCTCCAAGAAAGTAGCCACCAAGCTTGCCAACCGGAGATACAGAACAGACAACTTCACACCCATTATTCCTTTCAAGAAGAAGCCTCCACCTACTATAAACTTTTCTGATATTTTTCCACCAACTCCACCTTCTAGCCCAACTTCTGAAGCCAGTAAACCACCACCACATACCTCCCTTCCTCTACTCACCATCAAAGAACCTTCCACCACCTCCAAACCTACTCAAGATCAACATGATCTCTCTTCTCAGTCCTCAAAAGGAAAAGCTCCAAAAGTAATAGAATCAACTGATGATTCTAATGGGGAAAACAAATTGAGAAAGAGAAAACTACTGCATCACAAAAGAAAAAGAGAGCAAAGGCCAAGGAAAAGAGGCCCACCCCGGCAAAACAAAATTGTTGGGTGGACAGTTAATGAAGACACTTTTGACTTCAAATTCCAGTGCCTAAGTGGGATCACCAGAGTAGTGAATGCTCATCTCGCCACCAAAATGCTTGACATCTTCCAATTATCAGACATCTATGCGAAAATGCAAGGGATAATGAGTTTGTCTAGAGCTGAGCTCCTGCTAAAAATGGTCATAGAACCAATAGTGCTCGAGCATGGACTGTTCTCTGAAACTCAGGTTGATGAAGACATTAAAGAAAACACAACCAGTCCAATAAAGTTTGTGATTTGGGAAGAAGAAGAAAAACTCTTCTATGTACACAGGGCAGATAGTAGCTTCACAACCCATAAAGAAATTAATGTTCAAGATCAGTGGAATGAACAAGATTGGGAAGCTCTGCAACATGCTAAGGTCACCATGACCAGCATGAGTGATCTCTCAAAGGATGTGAATGCGGGGGTTAAGGTCTGCGGCAAGTAGGTTAAGGAGAAGAAAATTTTTGGGTACAAGTCAATTTTGAAGATGAACTTTGACTTAGAAGAATAATTTGACAGCATCAGCTTAGGGGGAGATTGTAAGGAACTTCCAGTTCTGAAGAATTCCGGCTAAACTTTAGTTTTGTCAATTCCGGTTGAAGTTGAAGCGGAACTCCCACTTCAAGCGGAACAGCAAGTTCAAGCGGAAAGAAGCAGTTTTGTCACTTAGTGAATATTCCGGGTGAACTCGATTATCCATCAGATAATGAGTTCAACCTGACTTTTCCTGAGATGTCTTTTCAGCAGTCCCATCCTGCAAAAGCTTCTCGTATGCTTCTATATCTGCCCAAGCCGCTCTCCTAAAGTAGATTGTTGCTGTCAACACGCAACTCATTTCAAATGTCGAAGTTTATTCTTTTGGTAGCTTAGATTTGACTTTGTAATGTACGATCTAGATTAGATCGCATGAGATCAATGGCTGTGATTGATCTCATCTACACTATATATAGCTTGTTACCTCTTAGTTTACACAGTGTGGTTATCACTTGTAATAGTGTAGCTTTGAGTTAATGCAAATAGTGCCGAGTATTTGATACTTTGTTGTTACTACTATTCTGCAAATCAAGCATTTACATTATACAAGAATTCGACTTTGCTTAAGTTAAGTGAAATATAACTTTAATTCCGCAGGGTTATATTTGCAAGTAAAGGGCTTTGTTTAAGTTTAACTTTGACTTATAACGATCCTACAATATTGAAAAACCGAGGTGGTAGGCAAATTACCTTGTTTGCGGAAGCGGATCGAATCTTTGTGTAACTCGTTTTTGTAGAAACAAATGAACACCCGGATATGAACACGATGGTGTTTGAGATGTGATGATGATGATGAGCAAAGCTAGTATAAACATGATAGATGAAGAACAAGATAGATAGATAAACAAGGTGGAATGATAGATAAATGAAGATAACCGAAAGATTACATTTTACCTACCCCACGCATTCCCGGGTATCATGAACTTACTAGATGAGTTCATGAACCCCCGACAAGCTTTAAAGAACCATGACTAACTCTCTCTCACTAGACATACATCATCAAGTCTTTCACATGAGAAAGACTTGCTATATATACTACAAACTCACTAAGGGCATAATAGTAAAACTACCAACTAGTGACAATATTTAAACAATAAATAATATTCACTAGAGCCATCTTCTTTAGTTGAGTCTTGTGTCTTGAGTTGTCATGTTCTTCACCGTGTTGTCGGGATGGTAGACGTTAAGTGGTCGTTGAGTATTAATCACATCTATCCAAATCTTGTTGGCTCGGTATCTCGATTCCCAACAATCTCCCCCTATTTGGTAGATGGTATACTCAACACTTGTGACATTGGTTATTTGTATTCTTGCAACTTGGCTTCAAGAATATCTTCATGTAGTTTCAAATCTTTTGTTCTTCAATTCTCCTTTGTGAAGCTCCCCCTACAATAAACATTCTTCTAGCCCCAAACCATAGGCTGTAATGCATAGGGTGTTTACAAACTTTAACACAATGGCAAGCTACTTGAGGACTAAGTCATAACTCAAGGTACCAATATTGTTGAAAGTAAACAAGATAAACGATCTATGAAAAACTCGAGAATTAACTCCACAATTCAACCATCTTGAAATACTTGGCCGAATACCAAACCAATGCTTTGCACGAAGATAAACCACTTATTTTGCTTTCTTTTGCTAAACCCGTTGCAAAATAAATAAGCATGTTCTGTTGTAAACGAAACCCGGAAACAACCTTTTCAACAAAATACCCTTGAAATTAAAAAAGCCAAAATCCAACAGTAGCTAACCCATCTTCATTTTTCATGTAGAAAACCCAAACTTGTGCACATCCTTAGTCTTCAATATTGCTTCTAAACACGTCTGCTTATAACGAAACAAGAATAAAAAATAAGAATAGCTTGATATCTACGATGTACCTTTTTATACGATTCATCAAGGTTGCACTGGATAATCATGGCTTCATTGAGGTTTGTTGTGGTTGTAGGTTGACAACAGTAGCAAATAAATAACCGGACCCGAAACCGTAATCTCGAGTAGAAGCTTAACCCAAAAAAAAATTGAGATCAGGGCTTCACCAAGATCAAAAACCAATATCTAAATTTCGAGCAGAAGTAAAGCATAATCTTGATCCAACCCATTATCAAAATCTCGCACTGAAGCATTTTCCGATCGTATTCCCGTTTTTCCGGCAGTCAGGAACATTACCGGTGGACAGAACGTCTCCGGCGACCTGAGGAACGGAACTCTGAACGGAGACTGTTTTCTGATCAGACTGCGACCATTTTCGACGAGCTGAGATGTGGTGAGTTGCATCTCCGGTAAACTGAACTAACTCCGGTACTAAGAACGAGCTCAGATGTTTTTCTAGTCGAACGAGGATAACATCTGGTTCAAGTTGGTATTTTCCGCTTGAAGTTGTAGTTCCGGTTGAATTAGGGCTTTCCGGTTCAAGTTGAAACGGAATATGACTTCCGGTTGAACATTGAGCTTCGAGATTTCCGGTTGAAAAACGAGGTTCTGGTTGAACTTAAACGTTTTTCCGGTTCAAGTTTTCTGGTTGGAGGGTCCAAGCGGAGCATTCATTTTTCCGTTTGAATGTTGAAATGGAAGGAAATTGTTTTCCGGTTCGTGAGGTTTTCTTCCAGATGGTATGGTTGCAATCAGGTACAGTTTCGATGGAGACAAGAGACTTAAATTTGCAGAAAGTAGACTTTTACCTTTTCTGATTTCATCTTCAAATCACGACAAATATGGCATGTTCTTTAACTTTTGTATTATTTGCGTATGAAACGACAAAAGTTACATGCCATGCTTTCAATTTGTTTGTATGTAATATAGAGATACACAAAAACACAAGAGCAACCTTATATTTTCTTCAAATCTTTTTCCGCCATCGACCCGAGACTATTTCTTTATCTTCGTCAACCTGCTTCTTACGATCAGAACATAAAGATGATCGAGTTGCGACCTCGTGTTACATCTTTTTCTGAGTTCCTTCACACAATCGTCTTCAAAAATAATCATTTAGCACTCTATATATTTTGTGTTTTCTCTCATGAATTTTGGAGAGAGAAAGTTATAGATGCGTGTGGAGAAAGAAAGTGCAGGAAAAGTAAATAAAGTGAAAAAAAGAATTGTGGGACTCAAGAAAAATAAAGTCAAGTGCTAAAGTAAAAGTAATTTTAAACTTGCACTCCATCAGAGAGAAAAAGAAGATGGGACAATGGATAATTATCTTCTTTTACACATAACTCTCTGTTCAAGAAAACATTGAGATTCACAATTTAAAACAAATTATGAATATTGAATTTAAAGTAATTCTACATACGTAGAATTCTTTTGAAAGTTCAAATTTTGGGTTAAAGATAAGACAAAATCTGGGAATAGTCTTCAACCTTCTTGTGTTTACCAGATTTAAACACAAAGACCCATCAATATTTCCTTAAGATCTTGACAGACAAATAAGAACAAATAGTTTTTGAAAGATAATGGAGGGGAGCTCAAAACCTTTCAAGA
This sequence comes from Deinandra increscens subsp. villosa, assembly GCA_039602395.1. Classification (NCBI taxonomy): domain Eukaryota; kingdom Viridiplantae; phylum Streptophyta; class Magnoliopsida; order Asterales; family Asteraceae; genus Deinandra; species Deinandra increscens. The sequence goes on from JBCNJP010000003.1 coordinate 24,218,934, forward strand.
AAAACATATAATCATCTCCATTTGTTTACAAAAATAACGAGCATTGAACACAAAGTTGAGATATCAACCGTGAGGTTGCATTATCTCGACCGTGGCTTTGATGCCAATTGAAAAACCGAGGTGGTGGGCAAATTACCTTGGTTGCGGAAGCGGATCGAGTCTTTGTGTAACTCGTTTTTGTAGAAACAAATGAATACCCGGATATGAACACGATGGTGTTTGAGATGTGATGATGATGATGAGCAAAGCTAGTATAAACATGATAGATGAAGAACAAGATAGATAGATAAACAAGGTGGAATGATAGATAAATGAAGATAAGCGAAAGATTACATTTTACCTACCCCACGCATTCCCGGGTATCATGAACTTACTAGGTGAGTTCATGAACCCTCGACAAGCTTCAAAGAACCATGACTAACTCTCTCTCTCACTAGACATACATCATCAAGTCTTTCACATGAGAAAGACTTGCTATATATACTACAAACTCACTAAGGGCATAATAGTAAGACTACCAACTAGTGACAATATTTAAACAATAAATAATATTCACTAGAGCCATCTTCTTTAGTTGAGTCTTGTGTCTTGAGTTGTCATGTTCTTCACCGTGTTGTCAGGACGGTAGACGTTAAGTGGTCGTTGAGTATGAATCACATCTATCCAAATCTTGTTGGCTCGGTATCTCGATTCCCAACAACAAAGTTTATGCTAAAACACACTAAAAATCTTTTTGATTTTTCTGAAATGAAATATAAAATGCAATATAGAATCAGACTCTATTTTTAATTTTGCGAGAAAGATCACAACGTGAGATCATATCAGACATAACACATCTAACACATTTCAATTTCGGCTTTAATTAGCATGCAAGCCAAGATAACCGCAAATACAACATTTATGTTTATTCAGCATAAACCAATCATTTGTACCATTTTCAGATATGCTTAAGGTTATATTATCATGCACTGGTAACTCAGCCTCCACTCTATCAAAAATACTGGCAAATCATTATATTTATCATATAGAAGCAAATTTTCTTATAGATTTAATCATCCTTTATAAGTAATGCAAAAATAAAGCAGAACCTCAAATACTAGCAATCAGGCCAGTCTCGTGGACACGTAGAGAAAGCCCAAGTATTCGAGAAAATAAGAAATCAAAACAATTTGAAATTGTATAATTCAACAACGATAAGGTCGATACTTTCGTATACATGAAGAAAGTCCAATGAATTATACGAAACACCAAGAAAGATAAAGCGGAACCTCAAACGAACAACAATCAGGTCGATCTTTCGATACATAATGAATGTCCGATCGTTTGAGAAAATAAAGAAAATCAAACAAGTTTTAATATTTCAAAATGAAAACATGCATTCTTCAAGATATCTATTGTTCTATTTTTGTCAGAATCATCACAAGCATTCATCAAGAAGCAAATAACCAAAGATCATCAAGCAAGCTTTATGTTTATATCTTACTTGCAGATATCAGATTAGTCATGCACATTCACAGATTATACAAGTACCTACATCCTTTAGACTTAATTTATCCATGGCAGAAAAACGTATATGCTGATGCACTATCATTTCTCGCTTTTTTCGGATCAATTTCTCAATTTTTTATTTTTTTATATTTTCCAATTACTAATTTTTCCCCCTAAAATTCAACAAACTCTATTTTTTATTTTTCCAATTTTTTCTCCCCCTAAAAAATATGAAAGGAAGCAAAAGGAAAGAAAATAAAATTGATCGACCAACACAGATACCTTGCATTTTTAGATTTTGAAAAATCATTTTCTCAAAACTTTTGTGAAATATCAACTCTGTGAAGCGCTAACTTAGGCAAAATACTCCACTATCAGCAACTTTGCAATCACTAATAGGTCTTCTTGAAGCATCATGCACACAACCTCAAACAATTTTTTTAATTAAATACGGGAACCCAAATCGGCTTGGGTAGTCCCATATCCTCAACAAGATCGTTTCCCGCCGAGGTTGCCATTTTCTGTTTCAAACAACGAATTGGTTTAATGATTTCGTCCGATGCGAATCAGAACCATTGACATACTGTGACCGGTTGAAAACAATATTCAACAACTCACTGACCAACATTTTCTCAGAATTTTGAGTGACATTCGTGATTTTGTTTTTGCCCATAATAGGAAAAATCATTGGAGTAAGGCATGTCAAAATCATTATTGAAAAACTGCTTTCTTTTTTAAAATTGCGTTGGTTTTGAAAACTGTGGAAAATCATCATCAGAACGTAAAGTTTTACCAACAAACGGCTTCTTGGTAGTTGACATCCATTGATGATTCTGATGTCGCTTGACTGGTACCTCATTAAGAATCAGATGATGATGATTAATTTGAACCACGTGAAAATTTTCGTCGAATAACACAATCACAAATCACATGTCCTGTCTTGTTGCAGTAAAATCAAGCTTTCCCATCAGCCAACTTGGGAGATGACATGTATTCTGTTGATATTGTAGAATGTTGAGAAGAATCATTCTCTTAACGCTCTAACTTAGAAACTTTTGACAAAAACTCAGCATCAGGTTCACACATGATATGATTCTCAACTGAAATCTCCTTTTCTTGTGAACCTTCATATTCTCCATAATTTCTTATATCTCAAACATATCTTGGAAATCACTTCCAACATTCAGGTTCTCGTCTTTGCTTTTATATCCCAGACCATAATTCTTTTTAGATTTATCTGGTACAGACTTAGGTTTCTCATGACCTTGTGAAGCAAGTCGAGAAAACTCATCCTTGATGGCATTCAAATCATCTTTATTGGAAAACAAAGATACATCAATCACAATCTCTGAAAATTTGAGAACTTTAACATGTCCTAGATTGCCTTTAAACACTTTTTCCTTATCGAGAAATGTGGGATTTGAATAAACTTTGGTACTTTGTTTGAATCAAACTTTTCTTCAGTTTTCTTCTTAGACTTTGACTTTTCTTTCTTTCCTGAACTCATATCAGCAAACTTTGAATAATCATGTTGTTATTCATTAGATTCTAAAGAACTGATAGAATTTTCAATAACCACAGGAGGTGGAACACTTTTCAGAATAACATCACCAAAAATCTGTTGAAAATTATTCTTTTTGCAAAAAAAAATATTGTGAAAGACGATGAATTATTGAGAGTATGCAACTGTCTTTTGAAATCACAAACCTCAATCCTCATGTCTGCAATTTTCTTTTGCGCTTCAGCCAACTCTTTTTGTGTTGCAATAAGTTCTTCTGATGTGCTTTTCAGTGTATACTTTTCTCTCCTCAACTGATCATGAGCATCATATGTTTCCTGAATAACCTTTTCTCATTTGGACTTATAAATTTCCATATTTGCATTCAAAATTTGATTCTTCCGAGTCAATGACTTCTATGATCGAAAGGAACCTATAGCAACCAAAATTACATGAGATGATTAAGTATTATGAAAAACACCATTGAAGATGATGAAGAAACCGTGAAGCTTCTTTGATTTTTACCATTTCACCAAAACTGAACCAAAACGACTTCTGTAACTTGCATTAAATGCGTATTGACATGTTGATCATCTCAAATCAACCAAACTTGTAAACAAACACGGATTCACATCCAATTTCTTAATCAAACTTTATATTTTGACTTTAGAAAGGTCAAAATCGAATGAAATTCGTCGATTTAAGCATCGATATTGATCACAAATCATGTACAATCACTCCCTGGATTGCTCTGATACAAATTGTAAAACCGATGTTTCCCGTTCTAGTGATTTATACACCGAAATTAAACCGAAAGATCACGAAAACTACTAAGAACACGAAATCGTAAATAAAACTTAGTTAATCGATTGATGATTACATGAAATAGACTCGATTAAAGCACCTAATCAACAATCTAAACTCAACTCTCTCAGAAATTCACGATGAAAAACTCCTCCCTTAGAAATCAAATCTGAGAAACCCACTGTGTTCTTGTCTGCGTTCACGAACTCAACCATCTCATATATATATGAAACCCAGTGCGTTGGCCACGAACTGTTAGTTCATTTTACACTTCGTTGACCATCTTGAGTTCGCAGGGACTTTAGTTCGTTTAGGTCTTCATTGTTTTGCAGCTTCACCACTCAATTCGTTGATCACCAATCTATATATATCTCATATTTAGGAGATATTATATCTCACATTTATGAGATATCATATATCACAGTGAAGTCCCTTAACAATCCATGAATTACACAAACTACCCTAGGACATGATTTAACTATTCTAACTAAATCAACTAACAATGTTAACTAATGCATCACACGTCACACTATTTTAATTTGCACTAACAAGGAGATTTAGGATAGATCTAGAAGTAAGTTCCATGGATTAGGTGGTGTCCATGCATGAGCTTCTATTGGTCATTTTGGGTGGCAAAGTTACAAGTTGGTCCACGGTGTTTGCATTGGTTTTTTAAATCGACTTAAGGGTCCCTACGGTGGACGAGATTGTTTATGATCGGATTTGGGTCCATGTGGGTTATTAGAGAGATCAGATCCAAGTGTTTATATCAATCGGGTTAGATTAACTCTTTGGTCTGACCGAATGTTTTTAATTGGGCTCGGCCCAAGCCGAGTAGGCTAATTAGGCCTACCAAGCCGTATGGCACGGTCCAGGTAACTCGGCTACTAGCCCTTGGCCCAATAAAAAATTTAATGGGCTTAAGTGGTCCATAGGTTCTATTCGGGCTTGCCAAAGGTTTTAATGGGCTCACAAGGTGCTTAATGGGCTTACTTGATACCTAATGGGCTTACTAGATACTAAATGGGCTTTGAGCATACTGTGTCGGTGTGATAGTTGGACTTTACGAGACGAATGACGATAGGAATTGGTATTAGAATTGGAGTTGGAGAGGGTTGAGTTACTATACGGGTTATCATATGTGTACTTATATATATATATATATATATATATATATATATATATATGTGTGTGTGTGTGTGTGTATATTTATATTTGATTATTGTGTAAAGGTGGTCATGCATCAAATATTATTTATATTGCTACCGATTATGGTTCTTCCATTCATACTATATGTTATATAATTGTTTGTAAAAATGGCTCAAAAAACTACCTTGTAATTTTATATAATATAGGGTTTTTGTTGGTGTTGGTGTGGGTGTTACACTGACCGATATGTCTGCTTTCGTGTTGCATGTGTGTTAGTTAGATAGCCTTAGTTTAATTGGAAATATTTTTTCCAAGTCAAAAGATATACATATAGCACACATCAATAACAGTTTAAATCGGTCCCCACGCATGACGTGGATCTAAGCTTGATCCACCTAAACAGTTTGAGTGTGGGCCTGACCAGCCCGCGAAAGGCCCCGTGAATATAGTTTTTAGATCTATCATCTTCAAATACATCTTTAACAAGCTTGTCATTAAGAGAATTAGATGAAGAGGACACTTAATTAATTTATTCCATTGAAACTCTTACGGGTTGTTACACATAGTAATCCCGTCCTAGCTTCAACATATTACAGCAAAGACATTACACAAAAACTCAAAAATTAAAATAAAAAGCAATACAATATAAATTACTCAATTCTTAGAGTCCTCATTGACCATTAACGACTCGGCAATTTTTCCTAACTTCTCCTTGACCACCTGTAAGAACTTCAACTGCCCCCATTTTTACCATGGACCGAGCAAATTGAGCAAAGAAAACCAAAGGGTTTTCTAAATCTTTTGCCACCAGTGCAGATTGTGAGTTTGTGAGTAATGTTGCATCAGAAACAAACAGACCCTTATGTTGGTTTAAAGCGCGATAGTAATCGGAATCGAAGGAGAGAGAGCTTTTAGGGTCCATTTCAAGAACTGTGGTGGGATTCACAGGGTTCGGGCATAGCTTCCTCAGTGTTTGTGCATAAACCGGGTCCAGAGACTTATCAGCATCCCCAATTCCAGTGAAGTTGTAGAGTCTTCTCGAGACTAAGGCACAATGTGAGATCCCAATTGTGTGGGCACCTAGTTAAGGATACCCAAAGTTTAGTTACTTAAGAAAAGATGTTGGAGAAAATAAATATATATATCTTTGCATGCATGCATACGTAGTGTGAATCATGCATTGTATACCTGAAAGTGTTACAAGATCGTTAAGGTTAAGGCCTTTGGTTCCGAACTGCGTTAGCAAGGTTGTGAAATTCGCGTTTGCCGATGGTAAATTCCCACCAACTTCAGACGCCAACGAGACTATTCCGTCTTTCCTTCCGGTAAAAACTGGCCATATTTCCCTCTGAAACTGCGATTTTCGATGATGATGAGAAAAATAATTTCACCATGGTTGTTTGAATTTTTTAACATTTAAAAGGTGCGGTTGAAAAAGTATAAAAAAACCTTTAAAAAGATAAACTACCATTGGAAAAGCTAAAAAAATCAAACAGCTATTTATAGGTGGTGTAAACTCAAACTGCACATTCCTCATAAACATACTTTAATACTTGTAAATCACTTACTTGAAAGGAAACCGCATCTCTGGCTGCCAAGGCTGTTATGTCAGCACAAGAAACAATTCCGGGACAATTGGCTTCCAACTTTGTCTTTATTTCATCAATTACCTCGTATCCGGAAATAGATCTGTTTGGTCCTGCCGTCTTTTCTGTTGTCGTGTTTTGAGTAGGATCCAACAGAATGGATCCATCACATCCCTATAACCTCAAACGTTATTGCAAATGAATAATTATCAAATGGGCAATCCAACTCCCACTTCACCAAATCTAATATCACACCCTCTCTAAGGCTATCCGTAGTGGATGGAGCCCCGGGTGGGGGGTTATGTGCCATGTATCGGATGACGTGGAAATGGGGGGTTATGAGGTAAGGTGTGTAGTGGGGGGTTATGAGGATGGGGGTTATGAGGTATGAGGTGTACCAATAAGAAAAAAGCAAAAAAAGAAAAAGAAAAAGAAACATGAAAGCTCCTCCTCCTTCAACGGCGCCATTAACATAGCGCTCCTTCAAATTTTGACTAACATGGCGCCCCGGGGGTGGGTAGGGGCATTATGAGGGGCGCCATATTAGGAAAAAAGCCCCCATAACGCCCCATTACGGATAGCCTAAAGACTCAAACGACCGTTTTACCCTTTCAAGCCTTCCACTTTTCAAATGTTTGACCCTTTCATATTTAGAAAAAGCCAGACGACAGTTTAAAATGTTTGAAAATTAATGTCAAACGGTTTTTTGCAGATGGTGTGAAATCAGTTTTTAGATGGAGTGAAATAGATGATCCCTTATTAAATCGAATAAAATATATTGAACACCCTCAAAGATGATATATAGGTTAATTACTTACCCTAACAAAACAGTCATGGTAATGAAGTCTTAGAAGCTTGGCAGCCATTGTAGGATCTGCATCAACTTTCTTCCATACGATGCCCCTTACTGTCTCTTCAACTGAAACTGAACGGCATTGGCTCTGGTAATAATGCATCTTCAAACCCTGACCGTCACCATGCTCATGACCATGGGCACGACCTTGGCCACCACCACGGGCGTGGTCATGACCATGACCGCGACCCGCCATGCACCCAACCACCAAAATGGAAGCAACCAAAAATACAAGAATGTTTTTCCTCATGTTTCCTTTTCTGGGTTCTTTGATCACTTGATGTGTTTTGTGTGTTTGAGGCCAGCTTCTATTCCAACCCTATATATACACGTTTATGTCTTACCAAACATTAATAATATATTGGATTTATAACAGGTAAGGGTGATAAACCGATAATATATTTTACCTTTTAATTATTGATCAATGGTCGTCGGTGTTAATATGAATGCTTATTTCTTTATCATACAAAACATGGTCGTCGAATCATGGAAGACATATATCATTTGTTTTATAAAACACTGAATAAAATGAATGATTGAAGAAATAAGTCAATAACCCGTAAGCGCAATGTTCGGTTTGATGTTGTATGTTTCCAGTTTCATATAGTTAATAAAATATCCAACTTAATTATTTCAATTTCTTGTTTTGATAAATGTAACGTTATCGTGCGTTTGATTTATAAAATTTGTTACAATTGATATGTGAACTCCAAGCTTCTACAAGTTTTACAACACCACTAGTGGCGAACCCTTGGAATTTTTTTATGAGGTTCAGGAATTTTCGGTGTTTGATCGTCCACTCCTATATACAAATTTTTTTTTTTAAAAAACCTATTCGGGTCAGGTCGGGTGACGGGTCATTCGTGATTCGAGAACAAAATTAAACTCTTCAAGAAACAAAGATTCAAAAACATCACACATTTAAACAAATTGACATTCGTCAGAGGTATATTCTTTACGTGTCATTCGAGAACTTCTGAGATCAAATATATCAAAATAACAACTTCTATGTTCTCAATTCTCATCAAATTGACATGAAATATAGACATAATCACACAAATCACGTATCTCATCTAATTTTAAATCAATTCTTTGTTCTCATTCTTTGCTCACAAATCAGAAATTCATAATCAAGTGATTCACAAATCACAACTCGGATATCAGAATTCTATAACTCTTCAAGAAATATAGATTAAAAAAATCACACATTTAAATGAAGACTAAAGTTAAAACTTAAACATAAAATTCAAATTGACATGAAATATAGACACAATCACACAGATCACAAATCACATATCTCATCCAATTTTAAATCAATTTTTTCTTCTCAATTCTTTGCTCACAAATCACAAATTCACAATCAAGTGATTCACAAATCACAACTCGGAAATCAGAATTCTATAACTCTTCAAGAAATAAAGATAAAAAAAAATACACATTTAAACGAAGATTAAAAGTTAAAACTTATAAAAAAAAACAGAATTCTATTGACTAACCTTTGAAGTCTTCACTCGCGTACTCGCCTTCAGCCCTCCACTTTTCTCTAGGACTCCGACTTTGCCACTGCTATCACATCTCTGCCTCTCAAGTCTCGGCCGAATTTCTGATTCAAAATCAATCGTCGATCGCACAACGCTACTCACCGCTTGTCCGCCTCTCCTTGTTTCGTACGTGATACGTCGGTTACTACTTCCCAGTTTCAGATTTTTTTTGTTTTGTTTTAACTTTTAAGGTTTTGGGCTTTGGGTTATAATTAATTGGTTTGGGTATGGGTAATCGGGTTAAACACTTAAAACCATAAATATTATTAGGCTTATTACTTATTAGCGATTTGAAAACTTTTTTAAAACTACAAATTATTTTTTTTAAGTTGAGGGTCGGTGTAAAAATTCTATGGGGTTCGGCCACCAAATTTCTTGGGGTTCAGTTAACAAAAAATCAAAAAATTAGTACACATCAAAATATTTTCATGGGTTTCGGGCGAACCCCTAGGCTTGTACCTAGGTCTGCCACTGATTACACCACCCACCTTATGAATGACCATCGGGACTTTATCGGTTTTCCCTCAAATCCCTTACGATGGTAAAATATTATCGTGAAAGGATAGATAGTGACAATTTCCTATTTTTTTCTTAAATTTTAATTAGATTGATTTAATTTAATTGGTTGATAACAGGAGACTTCATGAGTGAGAAGAATGAAACGCATTTTCACATTTGAATAAAAGCTAGTAAGGGTTTTTTTAAATGGCGTTTGGAACTACCTCCAAATCTTCAATACCCGGGTAAGCTTTCCTAAGATGGGATTTCAGCCATCCATATTGACACTCCAGACTTGATACACCTAGAAACACCATCAATAAGGGAACCCATCACTTTTAAAAAACTCCTCTTAAGTCAGCTTTTAAACTTGAGATCTTAAGGCTCACAAGCCCTCAACCATCATCATAAGGCCAATTCCTATAGAAGAAACTGACACCTAGTAAGGGTTAATGATGAATGTTAGGTTTGTGAAGATTTTGGCCCACTCTTTGGGCTCGTTTTATGGAACCCGATATTAAAGAGGAGAGGGCATTTATTATTGATCCGAGTTATTTATCTTCTTGCCAATTTGCTTTATCTTGCTCACCAAGTTATTAATCTTAATACTCTATTTCTATATACCCACTTTGTAACTATAATCCATAGCACCTAGAATAATAGTGAAACCCTAGTTGCAATCTGTGAACGTAGGTCATCTCGACTGAACCACATTAAGTCTTTCGTGTTCGTTTATTTCTACATCTTTTATGTGAGTGTTGATCGTTTTCGCTAGCCATGTTCCTAAGAAGTGGTATCGGAGAAAAAGCTCGTTGTACGAACGATCGCTCATATGAGACCACCATATATAAGAGGAAGGAAATTTGTTCAGCATGTTGACCGATTGTGATTAGGGTTTGAGTTAGCCTCTTAGTTTAGCCGCCTATTAGATCTAATCTCGCTACAACCCTAGTTTTGGTCGTTGGCATAATGTCTCGTTAAATCAGTAATGGCCCGTCATGAGTTTTATAGGAGGTTGTGTGGCCAAGATTTAGGGTTTTCATGGGGGGGGGGGGGGGGTGCATGGAGTACTAAGTAAAGGACCCATGAAGCTATTAGAAACAAGTTTTCGATTAAGGTTTAGTAAAAGCGCTAGAATTCGCTGGATCGTGAGATTATGGCTAGGATTTTGTTTGACTGTTTATTATCAACCAGAGTTTCAGGAATCAGGTGTTACAAAAGAATAATGTTCGCATTTACATTTATCTATAGGGTTATTGCAGGAGCAGATCAATGCAATTTGACAATGTTCAGTAGAACAACCATCAAGTTAAGGCTTGTTCCATTACCTTTTTCTAGTTTGCTATTGTGATGGCTGAAAATGGAAATGTAGTAATTGAAAAGTTTAATGGTTCGGATTTCGGTTGGTGGAAGATGCAAGTAGTAGCATTGTTGTGTTAAAAGGACATGGATATGGTACTTAGTGATAAACCGGAGAAAATGGAGAAAATTGATGATGGTATTTGGGAATCAAAGAGAGGAAAGCCAAAGAAGTTATTATATTGTCTTTGCCGAATAGTGTTGCATTTAACATTGTTTTGTTGTAGCAAAATGAAAGGAGAGTGAGCAGCTTTAGGCCGACCCGAGTTCTTTATTTTCTAGCCCATTTATCTTATCTTGTTCACAAAGTTATTAACCCGAATTCTCTATCTATATATACACATTATGTAATTGTAATCCATGAGCACCTCGATGAAATTGAAAGCCTAGTTGTAGCCAGTGGACGTACGTCTAACATCAGAGCGATTTCAGTAAGGATGGGTTGTTTAGTGGACTGGCCCTATTGGTCTCAGTCAAGCCAGTCAGGCCCATTAAGGAACTGTGGACTATTAAGGTCCAACCCATAGATCCTAAGTATGGATATGTAGTTAGGGGTTGTCTAATGAGCCGTTACACAATTCAAAGTCTTGGGAAACGTGTAGAAGCTTGAACATGGTCTAAAATGGCACGATATGTTGTTTAAACTGTTAATGGAACAAATAACCAGATGTTATCAGAAATGCATAGTGTCAGGTGGATAGATTAATACGGATGTTAATATTCGCTAGAAAGTCTCTGTAAATAATCATATGCAAGGTGCGCATATGAAATCGACAAACCATGCTTAACGTGTGCATGCCATCAGTAGCGACAGAGGAGTCACTGAGGCAAGGATAGAGTGACATGTATGGCTAAATGGTTAGTTGTTGTTGTAGTTGTTGTTTGGAATAATAACAATGATAGTCCGTGCGGGAAACGATAAAATCAACATCAGGTTCGATTACGCGTTATTAATCGACGTCGACCCGTTTAACCTTTTACATTGCTTCTAACAGCGAAACACTTTATCTAGTGTTAACCGAGTATTACAACCAAGAACTTGTATTAAAACGTAGAACAAATTCGATCTTGATGCGTGTAGGACACATGCCATATACTGCGTATTAAACAAAATATTCACCAAATTAGCTTGGATCTGACGTTACAAACATTAAGTTAATGTTTATGACATATCCTATTTATTTCATCATGAAATAATTGTCATGGATGGAAATTGTGTCGTTAAATTGAAAAAACAATTTGTCCTGATCTAGTGATTTGTACACAAAAAATTGGACCGAAACTTACCCCGAACTTAAGAACACGAAAATGTAAATTAATCTCGATTTATAGCTCAATTGAATCAATGATTACATGTAATGAATTCGTTTCTAGTCTCTAATTATGATTCTAACATCAAATCTTTTAGAAAAACAAAAACAAAAACTCACCCCTTTAACAACTAGACTCAGAAAACGATTATTGCAGAAGCTTCTCTTGTTCCGAACTAAATTTGATATATATATATTGAGATTGATTTCAGCCTCACTTCGTTTGCACTTCGGATCAAGTTCGGAGGAAACCGAACCACCACTTTGATTGCAGCTTCTTCACATTTTCAATTTAATGATTTGTATATGAGATTTTGTTTCTCACATATAAGACCCTCAAGTATTAATAGAAGACACAAACTACCCTATGATATTGACTAAACTCTACTAAATAAATTAACTAACAAAGTTAACTAATACATCACACGTCACATAATTTGTGCACTAACAAACTCCCCCTTGACGTGTGCTGTACAGATCTTCAAACTCTTTGAAACTGTTATTAGTTGATGTAGGGTAGGCATGGCAGGATCAGATTTGAGTCAACTGAGCCATTTCTACAAAATAATACACTCTTTGATAGCTTCACAACCATGCATGAAATCCATTCTTAAATCTGCATATGGGAGACTTTGATCTTTTCTACCTGCAAGCTTTAGAAGACAAAAGTGCGGTTTTTCTTTTCCAAACATAACTTTAATCTTGGAAGCAGAACTCCTTTGGAGAACCAAGACATTTAGATTTGAAAATTTGTTGTATCCCGTGTCGATCAGATCAAAAATAAAGAAGAAATATTTTTTTTTGAATTTTACAAAGTTTATATCAAAACGCACTGAAATCTTTTTGATTTTTCATAAACTGAAACATAAATGCAATATAGAATTAAACTTTATTTTTGTTTTTGGTGAGAAAGATCACAATATGAGATCATATCAGACATAACGCATCATGCACACTGCAATTTCAAAATACTAAGCATGCAAGCCAAGCTGACTGAGAATACAACCATTTGGTTTATTTCAGCTAAAGCAGGTCATTTTCTATAGCTTTCTGATATAAAATTAAGTATATTTATCGAGCATTGATAACATGGTACCCACACTATCAGGAATACTGGCAAACTGCTTATTTCATATTTTTGTATTTTTTTAATTTATTTTTTATTCAAGCCAAGTTACTCGCAACAAATTTCTCATACTGATATTGTAAACTTTCTTATACAGAATACATCATCCACAAAGATTTCTAGTTCAGGGTGTTTCTTGTAAAAAGAAAGTAGAATCCTCAAATACATAGCAATCAGGTCGGCTTTGTAAGCACGCAGAGAATGCATAAGTATTAAGAAAATAAATTTATAAAATCAAACCAAGTTGAAGTTGTATAATCCAACAACAATCAGGTCGGCCTTGTGGGCACGCAGAGAAAGTCCGATGGATTATACGGAACACCAAAGAAAATAACGCAAAACGTCAAACGAACAACGATCAGGTCGATCTTTCAATACGCAGAGAAAGTCCAATCGTTTGACAAAATAAAGAAAATCAAACAAGTTGAAATTTTTCAAAATAAAGCAAGCATACACCAGAACATCTCTTTATTCTGTTTTTGGTATTTTTCGCATTTTAATTTGCCAGATATGCATAGTACCCATCATGGTTTGTAACCATAATTATCAAGAAAGCGTTATCTTTATATCATACTCGCATATATGAGACTACTCAGCACATTCAAGCAAGTACCTACAACATTTCTTTCTACTTTATTCATGGCAGATAACGTATGCTGATGTACCATCATTTCTCACATGGTTGGATCAATTTCTCTTTTTGAGATTTTTCTTTTTTTAATTTCTTCTTCCTATTTTTCTTTCTTTAAATATTTTTCATAAAGGAAACAAACATCATAGTATTTTTGTGTTTTTCAAATATTCTCCCCCTAAAAGTCAACAAACTTTATTTTTGAATTTTCTAAAATTTTTCTCCCCCTAAAAATATGAAAGAAAGTAAATGGAAGGAAAACAAAATTGATCGATCAACACGGATACCTTGCATTTTTAGATGTTGAAAAATCATTTTTCTAAAAAAATATTACGAAATATCAACTTTGTGAATCGTTAACTTAGGCAAAATACTTCACTATCAACAACCACAAAATTGCTAATAGGCCTTCTTGAAGCATCCTGCACACAACCTCAACAATTTTTAGTTAAATACGGGAATCCAAACCGACTTGGTTGTCCCGTATCTTCAACATGATCGTAACCTGCAGATGTTGCCATTTTCTGTTTCCATGTACGAAATGGTTTAAATGAATTCGACCGATGCGAATCACAACCATTGAAAAACTTTGACTTGTTGAAAACCATATTCAACAACTCTTCGACCAACATTTTCTCAGGGTTTGAGTGATGTTGTCGATGCCCATAATATGAAAACTCATTTGAGTAAGGCATTTCAAAATCATTATTGAAAAATTGTTTTCTTTTTGAAAAATGTTTTGGTTTTGAAAAATGTTTTGGTTTTGAAAACTGTGGTGACCAATCATCATAATTTGAGGTTCTACCAACAACCGGCTTCTTATGAGCTGGCTTTCGTTGGTTTTTCTGATTTTGTCTAATAGGTACTGTTGAGGGTATATTTTCAGGATGCTCGTAGGAAGCTCACATAGTTCAGGAATCCTATTACCGTCTGGGAATCCCACTCGTTCAAGTATTCTGATTTGTTTTATTCGATTAACCCTTATAATTGCCACGTGTTTATTTGACCAGGTACCGTTGAAGTCATCAACTACCTCCGAGATTCAAGTTCCAGCTGAATGAGATCGTGGACCGAGTGGACGAAGAGGGCTCTAACGGTTACATTAGTTGGACGATAGGATCCCGGGAATCCCGGATAGTTTGTTATTATTGTAATCCTTATATAATCGAGAATTCGATAGACTTAGGCACACACAACACCGACGCACTTTAGCTTTGATATTTTACCATCATTGTAACACTTAGTGTCGATCGATCAAACCTCCAAAACACTTGTAATTCTTTATTTCGTATCCATAAAATTTCTATGCAGCAAGCTCTTCAGGCCGGCTCCTGAGG
The DNA here is from genome assembly GCA_039602395.1 of Deinandra increscens subsp. villosa. Taxonomy (NCBI): domain Eukaryota; kingdom Viridiplantae; phylum Streptophyta; class Magnoliopsida; order Asterales; family Asteraceae; genus Deinandra; species Deinandra increscens. The sequence goes on from JBCNJP010000003.1 coordinate 24,234,114, forward strand.
TTTTTTTGCTAGGATTCCTAGAGGCAACTCGAAGGATCCTGGATTTTTCCCTCGTTACATCCTTGTGTTGAACTTTACATTTCAAGCATATTGACAAGCACACTACATCACATTCTAAGTTTGGAATACGAAATTCCTTCATGAATTTTTAACCAAAACAGTTTGGTGCCCACCGTGGGGCAAGTGGTGCTTCATTCAAAGAAAATCCCGTTCTTTGTCCACTCCATTTGATCTCCGATCCGAAAAATGTCGAAGCAACATAAATCTATTTGGGCCTCTACATCGTCCTCCATTCCTCCTATTCCTTCCACTCCAGGAAGTCAGAAGAAAACCAATGGCCGTCAGAAGAAAGTGGACGAGCAGCCGAGAAAAACTGACTATCCTGTCTTCACAAGATCCTAGGTTCAATCTGTTGATCCTGTTATTACTAACAATGATTTGTTTGCTTTGATCAGGCAGATGAAAAATCAGATGGATCAGCAAGAAAAGACCAATCAAACAGTGATGAAGGAGATCGAGGAGCTTAAGAAATCTAAGAAACCTGTGGAGGAGCAAAGTCCTCTATTTCCCCGGCATCTCGATTTCAATGCTTCAGGATCCTCAGATCCAGCTCGCTACAATTACAAATCAGCACCAGGCTTCACTACGGCCCCTACAATGACTTCCCAGGCCGCTGGATATGCAGGGAGTAATGCTGGATTCTCAGGAGCTGTCCCTCCAGAATCCTCGCACCCGCGCTCCAAGGATCCTTGGATTCCACTATCGTTGGGATCTTTAGCCACACCATCTCAAGGATATCAACATTCTAACCCTTCTGTTTCTGCAGGAATCTTCAAGACCGGCTCCTCAGGTGTGCATGATGGTGACTTCATCCCCATGCAAGCAGCAACCACTACGGAGCCGAGCATCCCAACGAGCTATGGATATAATCCCAGGATCCCAGTCCAGAATCCCAGCCCAGGTAATGTGTCAAATTCAATTGATGTCGTTTCTAACGAGGGTGCTCCTTATGATGCAGGTATTCATCCAAGTATCACTAGGGAGCTCCAGAAGTTGAAAGAGATGAAATCAAATGTTCCAGTGATCCTGAAACCTATTCATGAGGTTCCTTTGGAAAGCCACAAGATCTCCAGATTTACTTGGTCGATTTCTCAAGTGGAGATCCCGAAACGTTTTCAAACTCCAAGCATGAAGCTTTACGATGGAACTACGGATCTCGAAGAACACATGGCACATTACAGGGAGCGTATGGAGATCAACCCCATTCCGATAGAAATCAAAGAAGCATGTATGTGCAAAGGATTTGGTTCGACCTTAACAGGACCAGCCATGAAATGGCTACTGAGCATCCCTCCTAACACTATTACGTCATTTTCTCATTTAGTTAACCTGTTTAACAATCATTTTTTTGCAGTAGGTGACCTGTACCGAATAGTTCAGAAGCTAGATGAGTCGTTCAGAGAATACATTGCCAGATTCGGATGAGAATCTCTCGAGATTCCTCATCTGGATATGGCGGCAGCCGTCGAAGCCTTTAAAATGGGGCTCTCTAAAGATTCACGTTTTTATGATGATCTTGTCATGACTTCTTGCACGAATCTCGACGAAGTACGCAGCAGAGCCTTGAGGTTTATTCGTTTGGAAGATGACAAAACGATCCACCAAAGATTGGACGTTCCTAAATATGATCCTAACAGTAAGAAGGCGGAATCCCCCGGGAAGCCGTATAGATCTCGTCCGAACTCCAAACTAGAAAATCACAAAGTCAATGCCGTAGAGTAGGATGATGATGATGATGATGATGATGATGATGATGATGATGATGATGATGATGATGATGAAGAGTATCCTAAGGTATCTAAGTACTATTTTTCTGTTGACATTGGAGGCCTAATGTGTGCAACGCAGGATCTTGGAGAAAATGCAATATGGCCTAGAAAAAATGATAAAGAGGGATATTGGAAAGACAAGACCAAGTGGTGTGCCTTCCACGAAGATTTTGGCCACCTAACAAACGAATGCATAGCACAACGGAAGAAAATTAGCTATCTACTTAGTAAGGGGCATCTTAAAGAGCTGATAGGCAGAAAGAAAGTCAAGACTCAGGAAGCCGACAAGGTGCCTCAGAGAGCAGCTTCTCCACCTCAGCATGCTCAAATAATCAACTTCATCTCAGGAGGCTCGGACATCTGCGGCACTTCATATTCCTCAGCCAAGAAGCATGCTAAGGAATCCAAATCTGAACAGGGTGACAGACCTGTCCGGACATCCACCCTAACTCGAGACAAGCTCATATCCTTTGATGAGAGCGACCGTTCTTATGTCCAGGATCCTCATCATGATAGTCTTGTAGTTACTTTATATATTGCTAACCATTTTGTCCGCAGGATTCTGATTGATAATGGAAGCTCAGTAAATATAATCCGTCTTGATGTGCTCAAGAAGATGGGGATCCCAGAAATTAAGATAGTTGCAAGATCCTCAGTCCTAGTTGGCTTTAGTGGTGAAACTAAAAGCACCGTTGGGGATATCAGGTTGCCAGTATACATAGAAGGGGTAAACTCTATGCAAAAATTTTGTGTTATAGATTCTCTTTCTTGTTGCAATATAATTATTGGCAGGCCATGGATACATGAGATGAAAGCGGTCCCTTCAACCTATCATCAATGCATCAAGCTTCCTACACCTCGGGGAGTTGTGAGGATTGAAAGCGACCAGCAGGAAGCCAAGAACTATTACTCAATGTTAATGAAGAATACCACAAAGGTGACGAAGGGATAACAATTACAGAAAAGAGCACTTGAAGTACAGGAGGACAGGGAGCTTGATGTTAAAGAAGTCCTTCTAGACCCTGAGAATCCTGAAATCATGGTGCTCGTAGGAACAGGCATCCCAGTGAATGTTAAACAAAAACTAGTTCAGCTTCTGAAGGCCAGAACCTTAACTTTCGCCTGGAAGCACGAGGACATGACATGTATCCCTAAACATGTTATCTCACAAACTTGGTTTAGATCCATCTTTCAGGCCTATACAGCAAAAAAGAAGGAAGTTCGCTCCATAGAAGAATATAATCATACAGGAGGAAGTTGACAAGTTTCTCAAAACCAAGATGATTAGAGAAGTCAAATATCCTAAATGGCTAGCAAATGTGGTGGTGGTCCAGAAGAAGAATGGAAAGTGGAGAGTCTGTGTTGATTACACGGACTTAAATAAGGCCTATCCTAAGGATCCTTTCCCACTTCCCCATATTGATGCAATGGTGGATGCTACAGCTGGTCATGAGATGCTCACTTTCATGGACGCCTCAACATGATTATAGCAAATTCAGATGGAACCATATGATCAGGAGCATACGGCGTTTATGACCCCGACATGTATCTATTGTTATACTACTATGCCTTTTGGTTTAAGAAATGCAGGTGCCACCTACCAGAGGCTCGTCAATATGATGTTTAAAGAGCAACTGGGGGACACGATGGAGGTCTACATAGATGATATGGTGGTGAAATCCAAAAAGGCAGAAGATCACATCAAGGATCTCCAAACTGCCTTTGACATCCTTGACCAGTATAACATGAAGCTCAATCCCTCCAAATGCCACTTTGGGTGCGAGCTGGAAAATTCTTAGGCTACATGGTTACCGAAAGAGGGATCAAAGCGAGTCTAGAGCATATTAAAGCAATCCTAAATTTGAAGTCCCCGTCGAATGTAAAAGAGGTACAAAAGTTGACAGGAAGAATCGTAGCACTCAACATGTTCATTTCAAGATCCTCAGAAAAAAGTAAGGATTTCTACGATATCCTGAGGAAAAATAAAAAATTTCAATGGACTGAGAGGCACGAAGAAGCCCTGAGATGCCTGAAAGACTACCTGTTATCAGCCCCATTGTAGATGAAACCAGAAGATGGGGAGCCGCTATATTTACATCTATCTGTTTCCGGAAGCTCAGTCAGTGCAGTCCTGGTAAAAGACCATCAAGGTCAGCAGTATCCGATATATTACGTAAGTAAAACTCTGCTAGACGCAGAGTCCACGTATTCTCACCTCAAAAATTAATTCTAGCTCTTATAATGGCTTCCACTAAGCTTAGACATTATTTCGAAACTCATGTTATAATTGTGAAATCTAACTATCCTATTAAGGCGGTTCCTAGGAAGCTGGAAATGTCAGGTAGGATGGCTAAGTGGGCAGTCAAGTTGAGTGCCTACGACATCCAATATGAGCTAAGGATAGCAATCAAGTCCCAAGCCTTGGCTGACTTTGTGGTTGATTTCAGCAGCGACATTGAACCAGAAGTTGAGAAGGAAGTCCAGCAACTTGAGAATCTGGGAGAAGATTAGATCCATTAGACTGATGGATCCCTAAATGTTAGAGGAACATGACTGGGTATCCTGCTAAAATCGCCACAGGGGGACATAATACCATTATCCATATCTTGTGAATTCCAGGCTACCAACAATGAAGCTGAATATGAAGCTTTGATTGCTGGGTTGCAATTAGCTAAAGATATGGGCATCCGGTGCATTCAAGTATTCATAAATTCTCTTCTATTAACTAACCACTTTAATGGCTCTTATGTAGTAAGAGGGGAAAATCTAATCAAGTATCCTGAAGAAGGACGCCATCAGCTTCTCACAACGGTTACATTAGTTGGAAGATAGGATCCCGGGAATCTCGGATAGTTTGTTATTAATTTAATCCTTAAATAATCGAGGATTCGATCGACTTAGGCACACACAACACCGACGCACTTTAGCTCTGATATTTTACCATCATTGTAACACTTAGTCTTGATCGATCAAACCTCCAAAACACTTGTAATTCTTTATTTCGTATCAATAAAATTGCTAGGCAGTAGGCTCTTCAGGCCGGCTCCCGAGGTTTTTTTGTTAGGATTCCTAGAGGCAACTCGAAGGATCCTGGATTTTTCCCTCGTTACATCCTTGTGTTCAACTTTACATTTCGAGCATATTAACAAGCACACTACCTCACATTCTAAGTTTGGAATACGAAATTCATTCGTGAATTTTTGACCAAAAGAGGTACCTCATTGAGAATCATTGAATCGGATGATGATGATCGATATGAACCACGTGAAAACCTTTTTCGAGAAGAACAATCACGAATCACATGTCCCGTCTTGCTGAAGTAAAAGCAAGCTCTCACATCAGCCAACTTAGGAGATGACATGGATTCTGTTGACATTGTATAATGTTGAGAAGAATCACTCTCTTGACACTCTAAATTAAAATTTGTTGACAGAAAATCAGCATCAGGTTCACACATGATATGATTCTCAACTGGAATCTCCATTTCTTTGTGAACCTTGATATCCTCCACAATTTCTTCTATCTCAAGCACATCTTGGAAATCATTTCCAACAATCACGTTCTCGTCTTTGCTTTCATATCGTAGACTGTTGGAACAAAAATCTTGGTGACTGACGCCATCAAATCTGTTTACCGAAGCATTCGACTGAAGAATCCATGTGAATCGATTTAGAGACTGAGTTGTGATGCTCGAGGCTTGTAGTTTGGACCGAAGACCGTTTTCCGGAAAAGTCAACCGTTCGAGTCAACGGTCAACGTAAAAGTTAATGGAAGATCGGTTCGAGCGAGTCAAGCTTCGAATTAATTAAATCAACTTTGATTTAATTAATATTTATGTTATTTATCTTTACTTGTAATTTTTGTTAATTCGTTATGTTTTTCTGTTGTTAGTCACCCTCACTATATATAGTGAGGGTGCCCATTACAAGTAAAGGAGTCTCCGAATGTGGAGATGATGATTTTCTTGTAGAGTGTGAGATTTCCATTCTAGAGAGAGAGTGAGTCATGGATTCTAGAGAGAGAGTGTTCTTCATGATTCATTGATTGTAATCTTTCGATTAATGAATTCATTCGATTTGTTCATCTTTCTTCTTATGTTGATTATCTATGATTCATCATCATCATCTTTTACATTTGTTTTTTTTTTTTTGAGTTTTTCTCATCCGAACATGTTCTTGCTCAAGATCGAGATTCTTGTAGTGAAAATCGGTCCTAACAAATGGTATCAGAGCGAGTACCGATCAGATTCATCTCACCGTGAATCTGGTCACTCGAATCTGAGATTTTGAGCTTGAATGGTGAAGATGAGAAAACTTATTTTTTAGAGACTTTTTCTTATTTTTTCTTCGATTCTGGATGGATTCTGATGATATGGATGATGGATTCATGTTTGGGAGTGCATCTGGATGTTATTTAGTGTTTTACATCTTCAGATCTGGTGAAAAATTGAAGATCCGAGCAGATTTTTGGAACTTTGGAGTTTTTCCCGTATTTGAAGATTTTGAAGATTTTTAGCTTTGATTCTTCGTTTTCTGGGCATTTCTTCATGGATTTGGATGATATGAGGTATGATTCTCAATGGAAAACGCGTTCCGGATCCATTGGAAGCATTCGTTTCGTCTGAATATCATCAGTTTGGGCAGATCTGGAAAAACACACACTTAGTGCGTGTTTCATGGTGTTCTTCGTGTTCTTGAAGATTTGCAGATTTTGAAGACTGTTTTTGATCCGATTAGCTACTGTTAATGAAGTGTTGGTGGCCACAACATTGTCGTGGATGGTTTAGCTTCTCATATCGTGCATCTTTACGGGTTTTTCTTATCGGTTTTGGGCAGATTTCAGGTTCACAAGTAAGTTCTTCATGTTCATCATATTTTCCAGATTTATTCAACTGTTCTTGAAGGTTTGAAGATTGCCTTAGCGGACTTGTTCTCCTCTTAGCGGACTTCATCAGTTTTTAGCGAACTTGAAGCTTGTCTTAGCGTACTTGTTCTGTGCTTAGCGAACTTGAGTCCTTAGCGGACTTCAGAGGTGCCTTAGCGGACGTCTGGTGGCTTTAGCGGACTTGTTTCTTAGCGAACTTGTTTACTGGGTTTTCGTTCGAGTTTGTTTCAGATGAATTTGATCGTTAAGGGTTGTAGAGGACGTCGCTACGAGCTCAGGGACATAAATTTCGCGAATTTTGGTTGAGTTTTGGCTGAGATATGGCGATCTCACGCTTTTCCGGCGACTGGTTACGTTTTTCCGATCGAATTTAGGGTTTACGAGGAAGGAGATGGTGACAAGATGACGTGTCATTCGCAGATTGGAGGACATGGAATGTCTCTCTCCTCCCTTGTCGGTCAACACCCAGCTGCCCTTTTTCGTTGTCTATATCCCATTGGCTAGAAACATTGGTGGTGGGACCACCTGGGATAAAAGGAACGTGAATGCTCCTTACGCTGTAGCGCTGTGATTGGTTGAGATGTATGCGCGTGGGCCCAACTGGCATGGAGAATACGTTGGTGGTCTGTGCGCTGTCTGGCTGTGATTGGCTGATTTCTTTTTCACATGGATCAGCCCTCCAGACCGCTGGATCGCGATTTTTCTCAGCCATTGGATCATTTCTTTTCTTGATTCTGATTGGCTGAATCCATCAGACGAGGATTATGGTCTTTCTAGACTAAATTCTGATTGGTTCATGGCTTATGACAAGGATTATGGTTTTCTTGATGGAGATTTAATTTTTTTTAATTTTCAACAATATTTCGTCAAACGCGGGCATTTTTCTTATCAGTTTTTCGAGACGAACGAGATAATGCCGCGACGGAATTTCAGAAAATTCATTAGTCGCGGATTTATTCTATTTTATTGGGGTTCTCGTTTATTGACGTCGCGCGTAACGTTTGCTATCGATCACTGACGGGTTAGCTTTATTATCCGGTTAATTAGTCAGCTTTCTCGTTATATCTCACGGTTTTATTTTTTAGTGGATGCAGCGCGGATGTCAACTAACCGGATTAACTGGAATCTCAGTTAAATATTTAAATTTATCCGATTAAATCTCTCGGATGACCGTTTCTTGAAGAAATTTATCAGTTTATTTTATTTTCGCATCCAACCTCAGTCGCGCAGATTATTCACAACTGTCAGCATCCGGCTTCCGGTTTTTCGCAAGATTGTCCGATTTCAAGATTTTTTATCCGGTTTCTCTAGGCAACCGATCGCGACGGTTCGACTCTCCGCATCAGATTTTTACGCTTCCGACTTGATTTTTTGGAGGGATTTAGAGAAATAAGAGGAATTATTATGGATTTGGATATCGGGTCGATTATCCGGAGTTAGAGCATGTTCGGTGTCAAACTGGTTTATCTGATTCGGTTTGTTGCGTTTTAACTCCGAGATGTAGCATTTTCTCAGTATTGTACCCGACCGTGTGAACCGAGTGAGGAGAGCACTTGGATCTCGAACTGGAGCAACAAGAACAGAAGAAGTTTATTCAGAGGGGGAATCTCTACATCAGATTGTCTCCGGTTTATCAGTTTCTCATTGAAGATGTACGGCAGAGCGATTCTTCAGCAGTTGAACATATTTGAAAGCATCAGTCAAGGGGGAAATTGTTGGAACAAAAATCTTGGTGACTGACGCCATCAAATCTGTTTACCGAAGCATTCGACTGAAGAATCCATGTGAATCGATTTAGAGACTGAGTTGTGATGCTCGAGGCTTGCAGTTTGGACCGAAGACCGTTTTCCGGAAAAGTCAACCGTTCGAGTCAACGGTCAACGTAAAAGTTAATGGAAGATCGGTTCGAGCGAGTCAAGCTTCGAATTAATTAAATCAACTTTGATTTAATTAATATTTATGTTATTTATCTTTACTTGTAATTTCTGTTAATTCGTTATGTTTTTCTGTTGTTAGTCACCCTCACTATATATAGTGAGGGTGCCCATTACAAGTAAAGGAGTCTCCGAATGTGGAGATGATGATTTTCTTGTAGAGTGTGAGATTTCCATTCTAGAGAGAGAGTGAGTCATGGATTCTAGAGAGAGAGTGTTCTTCATGATTCATTGATTGTAATCTTTCGATTAATGAATTCATTCGATTTGTTCATCTTTCTTCTTATGTTGATTATCTATGATTCATCATCATCATCTTTTACATTTGTTTTTTTTTTTTGAGTTTTTCTCATCCGAACATGTTCTTGCTCAAGATCGAGATTCTTGTAGTGAAAATCGGTCCTAACATAGACCATCATTCTTTTTAGATTTATCTAGTACCGACTTAAGTTTCTCATGACCTTGTGAAGCAAGTCGAGAAAACTCATCCTTGATGGCATTTAAATCATTTTTCTTTTGCGACTTTGACTTTTGCTTCTTCTCAGAAGAATTATCACCAAACTTTGAATAATCATGAACTTCTTCCGTTGCTTTCAAATTATTGATAGAATTTTCAATAACCACAGGAGGTGGAACACTTTTCAGAATAACATCACCGAAAATCTGTTGAAAATTCTCCTTTTTACATAAAAAATTTGTGAAAGACGATGAATCATTGAGATTATGCAACTGTCTTTTGAAATCACAACCTCAATCTTCATGTCTACTATTTTCTTTTGCGCTTCAGCCAACTCTTTTTGTATTGCAATAAGTTCTTCTATTATTCTATTCAGAGTAAAGTTTTCTCTCCTCAACTGATCATGAGTATCATATGTTTCTTGAACAACCTTTTCCCATCTTTGTTTATAAATTTCAACATTCTGCTTCAAAAGCTTATTTTCACGAAGCAATTCAGCTTTAGCATCTAACAGCTTCATTTTATCCTCTTGATGACTTAATTCTTTAGCAGTAAGATTAACAACTTCCTTTTCTAGACCTTCAAGTTTGATATTTGAGTTTGCAAACAAATCATCAAACACTGTCGCCATGTTATTAGCTTCTTTCTTCCAATTTTCATCTTCCTTCATCAAGTCATCATTTGTTTCAGCCAGTTTTGAAACTTTTGCAATTAACTCTGCATTTTCATGTTTAAGCTTCAATTCATTCTCAACAGCTTCACATTTTGAAGACCCGTCTTTTTGAACTTCTGCCATATCATCAAAATTTTCAGTCTGTGAAACAAAAGCAGCTTGATCCGTAAACGCATTTCCCCAATCATAACCGTCATCTTCACATCTTAATTTTAAAGTATCCCATAATTGTTTTGAGCTAAAACACGTCTTGAATTGATTGAATACTTCTTGTGGTATGACCATGGAAAGAATCTCATAAGCTTGTTCTTCTTTTTCAAGGCTTTTCTATTCCTCATAGGAAAGATCCCATCGCATCTTAGGTACTCCACTAGATTGTGGATAAGTATACTCATTTTTAATCGGAATCCAAAAATCTTTATCAGTAGATTCAATATAGGCTTTAGACTTCTTTTTCCAATTCTGATAATCTTCAGATTTTAATAATTTGGGAACCACCGAACTTGATTGAACTTTACTAATTGTGATTCCACCAGAAAAATGACAATCTGAACATTGTAACTTGAACTTTGAATTTTTGTGAAATCACCTAATTGAAATCCCAAGGCCAAGTCATCAAAACTATTTTTGTACATTTCTTTTAATATTGTTTGTTTTAAGAAAAACAAATTTTGAAAGACAAAATGTTTTTGTTTATTTTTTTTAAGAAAAAAAACTTTGAAAGATAAAAGGTTTATAGTTTTTGTTTGGATTTTAAGAGAAAAAAAAACTAAACAACAAACAATATCAAAGTAAAAACGTAAACAAAAACAAATGAATTTATGTTTGTTAGCCGATTCACTAAACGCAAAAATCTTTTGCGTTCACGAAACAATTCAACGAAACACAAAACTTTGTATAATTATTTGTAAAAGAAAATTTGTTTAAACTTGTGAATTTTTTTAATTGTTTTAAGAAAAAAAATGTTTTCTTTTGTTTCTTTTTTTTTATTAAAAAGATAGGTTATTCTATGGTAGTATTTTGAAAAAAGCAAGGACTAGAATGAAAATTATCAAAAGAAGACAAAGTAGTCGATTATATGAAAAGGAGGATGAAATTCCGATCACTTTTCGGCCAAACCAAGATTTTCCGGTCAAAAACGTTTTTCGGCGAGCAAATAACCACAATCTTCAAATGATCATATCTTTTGCAATTCTCAACGAAATTCGATTCCGAAAGTTGCTACGGATTCTTGAGATAGAGAGGAATTAAACTAACACCATTGTTGCTAGGTTTTGAGTTCGTTTTAAGCCCTGAATGAAAGAACTCCGGCGAATGATAAAGGTGGTGATTTTGTGATCTTCTCAAAACTCAACCAAATTGAAAACCGATTGTTGCATTAGATTCGTATGATCGAAAGGAACTTGTAGAAACCAAAATCACGAGCAATGATCAAGTATTTTGAATGTTTCCATGAATGAAGATGAATAACACATTATTGGTATTCTTTCATTAAACCAAAAACGAACATTAACGTACACGACCAAGTCACCACACAGGAAAGGCGGGCAACAAGCTGCGCCGCCAGCCCCTTTTGAATAGCAAACCCTAGACATATGAAAACCACATTCTTCAATCTAGAGGCCACGATATTCCCGTACATGACATTCTGGATCCGGCGCAACATGGCAGCCGGCTCTGACTCAAGATGCCTAAATGTATCAAAGGCGAAGGGAACAAACACATGTTGGTTCTCGATGCACGCTTTCTCGTGTTTGTTCACCTTCCTGGAAGCCGCTCTAGACGCCGCCTGGCCTGCCAAGAAGGTGCTGGCCCTTAGCCTAACAAGGGGAGACACCGCCGTTAAATCGACACAGACATGTTTCCCATTCTGCCACCCAAAAACAAGTATGTCGGCAGGCCTGAGGGTTGAGCGCCCATCCAAGGGGTCAGACAGAAAGTTAACATGGGCTTCCTTCCTTTCCGAGATTCCATCCCTCCGGAAAATGTCAAACAGAATGTCTTGAACCCCATCATGTCGATATTTAAATCCCGGGAGCTCTTTGCAGTGAACGACATGTTCCCCAAACGAATCCATATATGCCTTGTTGCAGACGGGGCACTTTTCATCAACGGGGAACAAGGGGACCATGAGGCGATACTTGAGGATTGTCCGGTACTCGACGGCCGACATGTGTTACCCCAACCCGTCAATAGGGAGAGCATGGAGGAAAACTTGCGCATGTGGTTGTCGAAGGCATTCCCAAACGGCCTTTTGGCTGACTGTCATCTCATAGGTAGCTTCCATCTCGAGCAAGGTTTTACCAAAGTGGGTATTCGCCAAAAGTTGTTGGGCTTTTGGTGGGGCAGTGTCTTTATTAGTGAAACTCCTTAGATAAAAGCCCGTCAATATATCATGGAGACCAGCCAGAGCATTCTCGTAGTCACGGCCCATACCACAAGCCCCACACTCACGAAGGATATGGTCTTGCAACGTCCAAGATTGGGCACGCGAGGCCACAAAGGCGTACGACATCGCCTCAACCGCCAAATAGACCCCAAGCCCCCATGCCGAATCGGCAAAGAAGTTAGCTGCCATTACAAGTCCCCAAAGAAGGGACCCCCACACACGACAATATCCTCAACGGCCCGCAAATCCTTATCAAACCCAACCGCAACCTCCATCATATGAGTAAGGGACAAAGTTCTTAGGCCAAAGAAAAACTTGGCGACACCCATGCACGAACGAAGCAAAAGGAGTTTGCATTGCGGGTCACCCAACGCGGGGAGGAGGCGCATAAGATCAGCGGCTGTTGACGCTCTCCTCGTAGCCAACCCTTGGATAAACTAGCCATCACGACTAACATCCCCCCAAGGAGCTTCACCCCTTTAGTGGGTCTGCTAATGTCAACAGGGAAGAGGCCCGGCCGGACCTTCACACCATCATAGGATGGCCAAAAGAGTTCCGTCTTCCTAATATTTAGCGCTAGTCCCAATGGCGGCCCCCTCTCTTTATTGATCTCTAGGGCCTTAGCCACCTCCTTGGTATCCCCAATAACTGTACCATCATCAAGATACCAGGCATGGAGCAACAAATGGCATGTGTCCCGGATATGATGCACAAGCGGGTGAAGGACGAGGGAAAACATGAGGGTCCCCAATGGGTCACCTTGCTGGACCCCCGTGGTGGCCCAAATATGATCATCCCCTAGGTATAAGCGGGCCGGTTGGCCATATATGAACTCAACCCAAGGCAAAATGGACGGGCACCTCAGTCTGACCTCCCGGAGCAAGGACAAACTATCAACCAGGTTGAACGCATCGGAGAAATTGACCGTGAGCATAGCGAGGGACCCGTTAAGATGTCGTTCCCCCACAAGGAGGTTAACGCTATGGAGGATTGCTTCGACACCACCTGACACACCGACCCCGAACTGGTAATCACCAAGGTATTTAGCCATATCTTTACAAACTCCCTGCATCGCAACCCCTCCCTCCCACACGACGTCCCTTTGGGAAAGGATTTTATATAATTAAGAACCTTCTCGCCACAAGTGACTAGCGGAGGCTCGGAGAACAGAGCAGAGGGCATGGATGGGGACGGAAAGTGCGGGTGTTTAGCCTATAGGGCGCGCGTGGTTTCGACACTGTATGGCGCAACCCCTGATGAAGATAACACCTTCACGGCCGCAGTGAAATGACCGTCCGCAATTTTACGGATGCACCGCTTGATGTTGGGTGCCACACGGTCCCTCTTATCGTCAGAAACCTCCGCGGAGGAACCCGCGGCCCCATTCCCGGCACCGTGAAGGAGACCCATCACCAACTGTTCAAAACCTTCCTCACACCCCCAGGCACCCAAGGATGTAATGATGGACCTACTCTGCAAAGCTTTCCGATTCCCGGAGCGGCAATCCTGCTGATTCTAGGGTCTGAAAACCTGTAGAGTGCATCGAGGAAGAATAAGCAATTTAACCCAAGCATCATCAGAACCAGGTTATGCTGCCACCCTAAGAAGGGCAGATTTAAGCGCCTGGGAGAAGGCTAACCGGAAACTGTGAGGGATGCTCTTGACCGTAGTGACGCGGGCCTTGAAGGCCCGGTCCAGCAACCCCCCGTCTAACAGAAAGGAACAAGGAATATTTGGCATATTGACAGGGGGAGACAGCCTGGAGATCCCCAAGATGTGGCAAACGGCGCCATCACCGAAAGCGGCCAACCGGACAACCTCGTCAGGGTGGTGGCAACCACGGCTTAGGGCATTAATCTTCCTGCACCATCCGCATATCCAATACCCACAACCTTTTAAGGCCGAGTCCATAGCCGAAAAAACACCGGCATCAGCCGCCAGTGCATCTAGAATGGTGTCCCAACGCTCATCAGACGGAAGGTGGAAGGTCTTGAGATGCGAAATGAGGCGCGAGATCCATTTGGAGCCAATAACTCCATTGGGGCAATAATAAAAAGAACGTAGGCGGCATTGAACGGAACCCCTAGATGGCACCGAGGTGGATGCCATAAAATAAACAAGCGGTTCAAGCAGAAACGCATGGAGGAACAAAGTGCTAGAAGAGCACACCGGATAAACCAACAGAGGGTTGGCACATCCTGGACCCCGTTAAGGAAATTTACATCACCCCCCCCCCCCCCCGCGGGCCGCGGGCTTCAGGCGGAGCCAATCGGGAGGGGAAAGGAACAAGAGAGGGTAGGTTCGGTAAGGATTCAGAGGAGGAATGGTTGAGGTAAGGGAGGGTGAGGTTTGGGGGTGAGCAACGGAAAGGCGAGGTACGGGCTAGGTGACAGGGGCCGGAAGGAAGCTGGTGTGACAAACGAAAGGGGCGGACCAGACTTAGTCGGCAGACCCGATCGACCCCGTACCCGGGAGACCGACGGACCGGGTGAAACCGGCGGACCAGATGATCCGGTGTACCACCGTTTCAGTCGGTGGACCAGACGCCGTACCAGACGTCGGACCAGGCGCCGGACCAGAACCAGTCGTACCCGATGAAGCCGGTCGTACCACAGCAGATACAGGGTGGTACGCCGGACCGTTGGGGGGGGGGGTGGTCCGGCGCCGCTCGTTATTCCAGCGAAGAAAGCTGGCAAGCAGGGAACGGCAGAAGGTGGGTAAGGAGCGGATGCAGGGCGGGCCGGTGAGGCAGAAAAAGGAGAGATCGAGGGAGGGAAAGGCGGCGGAGGAGGGAAGCAGGGGCGGTGGTGGTAGAAGATGGAGGAGGAGGAAGGTAGGAGGAGAGGGTGAAGGGGTCAAGGAAGCCTGTATAGATCCGGCGCAGCGAAAAAGGGCGCCTCCAGGAAGAAGGGGAGGAGCACCGGGAAGAAGGGAAGAAGGGGAGGAACACATTAAGCTCCCTGTGATTTTTGAATTTGACTAAAACTTGACCAAAATCGATTTTGAAAGTTGAAATGGATGCGTGATAATGTGTTAAATCGTCTCTAAACAATCACACTTGTAAACAAACACGAATTCACGTCCAATTTCTGAATCAAACTTCACAGTTTGACTTTGAAAAAGTCAAACATTATGAAATTGAGCAAATTAGCGACTGAAATCGATAAAACACGGTGTAGAATCACGTATGGATTGCTCTGATACTAATTGAAAACACGATTTGTCCCGATCTAGTGATTTGTACAGCGAAAATTGGACTGAAACTAACCCTGAACTCAAGAACACGGAAATGTAAATTAATCTCGATTTATAGCTTAATTGAATCAACGATTACATGTAATGAACTCGTTTCTAGTCTCTAAATCATGATTCTAACATCAAATCTTTCAAAAAATCAAAATCAAAAACTCCTCCCTTTAACAATTGGACTCAGAAAACGGTTATGGCAGAAGCTTCTCTTGTTCTTCCGAACTAAATTTGATATATATATTGAGATTGAGTTCGCCCTCACTTCGTTTGCACTTCGGATCAAGTTCGGAGGAAACTAAACCACCACTTTGATTGCAGCTTCTTCACATTTTCAATTTTATGATTTGTATATGAGATTTTGTTTCTCGCATACAGGACCCTCAAGTATTAATAAAAGACACAAACTACCCTATGAGATTGATTTAACTATACTAACTAAATCAACTAACAAAGTTAACTAATACATCACACGTCACACAATTTATGCATTAACTAAAATTTTAACGTGTTTGTAAGCGCTATTTAACTGACCTAGAGACTAACGAGTAGAGATAAGGTCTGGCGAGCTCCGACCATCGGTTGTCTGTGAAGTATGATGTTGAACGTGGTTGTCGTTTCATTTTGTTCGACTAAGAGGTGTGTAGTGGTGGTACAATCGCAGGTCGGTGATGATGTGTGGGTTTAACCATAGATTTGCGACACTTTTTGTTGGTAATCTTACCACATCCATATTTCTTGCAGTCGCGATCTCAGATCATCGCTTATTCCTTTACTTTTCCGGTGAGACAACCAATTTTAAGTCCATGTCTATTGTTGCATGTGATTATCCAGGGTATCCTCTTAGTTTTTCGACCACTTGGCAATCAGTGGTGTTGTGTGATGGTGTTAGCAGCTGTAGATAATTGTTATGGTGGTGTTTGGCTGCGCAAATGGTTGTTGTGGCGACACAGAGCTATCGGACGGTAGGATCTGATGGTGTCGGTTGGGTATGAGATTACCTAGTAACGTCATATATGCATTTCGAGACTGATTTGGTTAATTTCATATATTGGCCGAGCCTGGTCCGTGGAAGTCAAACTCAGTCAAACTTGGTGAACTGTGGTCAAATGGGTCATAATCGGTCAAGGGTAGGAACCAGACCCAAAGAATTACTAGTGACATATAGGCGAGTGGAATTGACTACTTGATTGATGCGACCGGTTATCGTTTCATTTTCGGTGTGAAAAGGTTCTTCTACATGAACCGACCCGAAGGCATACCATGTAATTTATTACCATGAATATTTTATAGACTTGCGAGACGATTGTTATGGACCGGGAGTTATGAATAAATAAAATGACAAGTCGAAGGTTTGGAAATAATAAATATAAATATAAATACTTGTAAATAAAATCTATAAAAAGTTGGGTTAAGTTATTTATTGGGATTTGTCATCTCTAATTATTATTGGTCTTGATTAACAGACATACTATAGACGTGTACTAACCCCAAAATCTAATAATCGAACCCAATCACAATGAACGCAAACAAGTGAGTTATCGTGTGAGATTGTGAGTTAGGATAAGTAGATAGTCTGCATGTTTGGTCACGTTATCTTCTAAGGGAAACAGAAGGACCGTTTGGTGGGAAGCCATCAGAAGTCCGCTTTGACTAAGCTTAACCAGATGATATGTTTATTTATAAGACGGATCGTTTGTTAGGGATAAGGATGACCCGGACGATCCGTATCTCGGCTGTTGACATAATATTGCCATTCTGTCAGTTTGTTGTTCGAGACACTTTAAGTCACTGTTTGACCTAGAAAACTTGAAAATGCAAGTAAGGTCAGTTTGACTCAGTTATTAGGGGTAAAACTCTTAAGAGTATTTCAATGGAATTGGTGGTCTGATACATGCCGATTAAAGGTTATAGATGCCCATGTTAGGACTAACGCCAATCTAGTAGTCAGTTAAGTAATTTAGATTACATATATGTGTTTAGGTGTCCATTTATGAATCAAGGAAGTTGCCTTGGTGTTTTTCGATCTACATGTTCCCAATTTATTTTCTTATTTTTTTCTCAATTATTTTTAAAGATTGTTAGAGCATATTCCTATGCCATGATGTGTCTCGTGTATTGTATCTATGTAATGAGAGCAATTATGTGAGTCTTGTTAGGCAACTGAGCGTACCACATGGTCCGCCGGACCAGTTGGTGCAGCGTACCAGTTGGTACGCTGGGTGGTACGCCAGCTAGTCTAAGTTACCTATAAATAGGTAGTCTGTGTTGAGAGCATTAGGACTGATAGAGAACTCTTGCCATATTCTACACTTCTGTGTGTGTGTTTCTGTGTGTATGCTCTCAAGGTTTTATCAATACAAATCTCATTTGTATTTACTTTTGATCTCGTTTCATCTCATTATCACGTGATTAGCAAACGATCCGTCGCTCCATGGTTTTACAAGTGGTATCAGAGCTATCTGGTTCCATTTGCTAATCATATTCTGTGATTTTGAAGATTTTTAGAGAGAAAAAGTGGGTTTTGAAGCATTTTTCATCAAATTCTTCCAATTCCGGGTGTTTCCAAGGTTAAAAATGATTTTCGAGCATTCCTGGTAAGTTTTCGCATCTGTGTGAAGCAAATTTAAGTTCAATTTGTCAAAATTTGCGAAATCAGTCGAAATCTGCATGAAAAACGACTGATCCGTCGGATGAATAATCTGGTCCACCGTCTGGTCCGCTAAGCAATCTTCATCAGCTGGTCCGTGGCGGTTATAGCGTATCAGTGTGATCCGCTGAAAAAATCTGGTCCGCCGCACCAGTTTTTGGTCCGCCGGATCAATCTGATCCGCTAGTACAAGTTGGTCCGCTGGTGATAAATCTGATCCGCAGGTATAATCTGGTCCGCTGAGATTGATCTGGTCCGCTTTTGGTCCGCAAATACAAATCTGGTCCGCTGATTTTGGTTTGGTCCGCTGATTTTGGTTTGGTCCGCTGGCAGAAAAGTGTTCATCACTAAAACTGACGTAACTTGAGAACCGTTAAGAGTTACGGAACCTAATACCAGCCAAAACGTTCGTATCGACGAGATCTAGGACTTGTACCGGCCTACGGCCAGTACGTCCATTTTTTAGCCTCTAAATCCACTTGGAAAGCCTCCGTTTTTGAGTTCGAAATTTTGAGGTGTCATATTTCGGAAAATATGTCGGATTTTCAAGCATTTTCTGCGATTCAAAACACGATGCAAGCTATCATTAACTATGATAATGAAATAGGAACAAGTCAGAAAGTTCCGAAATTGCTCAGATTGGAAGATTATCATAGTTGGGTGAAGCGATTCAATGCATATGTTGGTGCAAATGATGTTGATTTTTGGATATCTTACAATAATCTATATGAGTATCCAACAGGACAAAATGGAAGGCCAGTTTTGCAACAAAGTCTTACTGGTGAGCAAAAGAAGGCATATCAAGCAGAACAAAAAGCTTATGGTGCTTTAACGATGGCATTACCTTCCGACTTATTACATCAATTTTCTGCGTATACTTCTGCTAAAGAATTGTGGGATGCAATTCAAAAACGATGTGAGGGTAATGATCAATTCAAGAAAAGCAAACAAAAGGTTCTAAGAAAAGAGCTCGACAATTTCAAGCATTATCTAGATGAGAATATTTCAAAGCTTATCACTAGGTTTTCACATTTATTAAGTGAAATGGCTTTAGTTGGCATCAAAAAGGAAGAAGCTGATCTGAAAGAGAAGATACTAGAGGCATTACCTGAAAAATGGGAGAATTATGTAATGATGATTACTCATGATAAAGAATTTTCAGGGTTGTCATTCATCAATTTGATTGAGCAGATACAAGCAAGAGATATGGAGTTGAGTGTCAACAAATCCATGCCTGCACAAGTACAGAATCCAGCTGCATATCGTGGTGAAAATGATTCTACCATAAATGCTAAAAAGGCAAACATTTATAGTGAAGGTCCTAGTACTGCATTTCTTGCTGGAAAAACTGAGAGTTATGGTAATTCTCCAGGTTGTACTTTTACAAGTCCAAACCGATCATCAAAGTCTACAATTCCTGATAAGGCATCTGAGGATCTAGCTTCATTGTTATCTGCATTTATATCATCGTCAAATGGTTCAATTTTTGGGAAACTTGGAGAAGTTGATTTGGTTGCAAATGACTTAGGTGAGTTGAGTGATGATCATTTGAACGAGTTAGATTTACATTGGCAATTTGCTATGATTGTTGAAAGAGGTAGGAGATACATGAAGAAGCATGGTAAACAATCTTTTATTCCAGGAGAAAAACTTGGATTGGATAAATCCAAAGTTAAGTGTTTCAAATGTTCACAAGTTGGACATTTTGCTCGTGAATGTAACAATTCAAAAGTATCTGTATCTTCGTCTTCAACAAACAATTCTAAATCACAAGCTTTGACTTCATACACGGCTGAAGGATATGATTGGGACAGAGATATAGCAATAATTGAAGAGAGACAGAATCAGATAGCATTAACTGCAACTCTCAATGCAGATAGTTCTACAGATTCTATCTACAAGACATCACCTGCCATGGTGTATAACGCTGATCTAAAACAATATGTTAAATTGTATCCTGATGAATCTGCACTTCTTGCCGAAGTTGTTTGTCACGAATTACATGATTCAGATTCAGACACAAGTTCATATGAAACAGTTGTGGAAGATGGTACTGCAGAAGTGACAAAAGAGTTTCAAGAAAAATATGAATCTTTGTTAGCAGAGAATGGTTTGATCTCTGAAGAACTCAAAGCTGTTAAAGCTGAATTAGAATGTTCACAACAAAGATGTGCTGATTTAGAAAGAGTCAATACAGAACTGGTTCAAAGTGCTGAAAAATGGGAAACTGAAGCAAAGGATGCTATTGGAGATTTTGATAATCTATTCGAGAAATCAACAGCTAGAGTGGAATCTCTTCTGAAATCTAATGTTGAACTTCAAAAGGCTTTTGATGACGTTACTGCTGCTGAAAATGTTCAAAAAGCAGTGATTTCTGAATTACAAGATAGAGTTCTAGAACTTAAAGAAGAACTTTCAAAGCTTAGAGATGAAAATGTTCAGGCTCGTGAGAAGAATGGAATTTTAACAAAAGATGTTGCTTATTACACAAAGAAGTGGGAAAAAGTTCATGCTGAGTTAATGGAAATTTGTGATACAAAAAGACAACTAAAGTCAGAATACAATGAGTTGTCAGATCAATTTATTGATATTCAAAAAGAATTGATGGATGCTCAAGTCAAGATCTCTGAGTTGAAAATTGAGATTCTTGTTCTTCAAAAACAAGTAAAGAATTCAGCTATGTCTCCTACTTTACTGAATTACATTTACAATCAGGAGAAGAGTGACGATAGTGTGAAATTAGAGGACTTGCATTCTGTTCCAGCTCCGGTGGTTATCTTAAATCCTCCATCTGTGTCATTTGATCCAAGAGCTGAAGTGCAAGATTATTCTAAATTTGCAACTCCAACAACGAAGAAGAAAAACAAATCTAAGAAAAAGGAGAAGAAATTAGGTGAAGCTCCAAAGTTTGTTTCAACTTCCAACGTTTTGGCAGAAGAAAAGAATTGTGAGAAAGTTGATTCTGTTTCTTCTTCAGCCCATGAAGAGGAAAAAGATTTGATTAAGAATAACAAATTGAAGGATATTAAAGCTAAATTTACTAGCGAAGCTAAAGGAAGAAAAGCTCCAGAGTTTTCATTAAATTCTTCAAAAGTCCAGGGATACAAGCATAAAGGTCTTGGTTATGACGCTAAAGAAGAAGCAGTTCCTCGAACACAACAAGCAAAGAATGTTGTTGGTTCAAATCAAAAGAACAAATTCAAACAGCAGAAGAAACAAACGGTGTTCAAATCAAAGGATGTTGATTACTATTCTGGAGGATCTTCTTATAGTTCTGGTTCTTCTCAACGAAGTCCATCTCCAAGGTATGATACTTCTGATGATTTCTTTGATTCTTTTGGTTCAGAAAATATTTTTGGATATCATGATGTGTTCAAACAGAACAAGAGAAACCTAAAGAATTTTGTTGATAAAAATCAAAATTTTGAATCAAATCTGGGTAGCAGTTCCCTTAATGTTTTTCAAAGGAAGTGTTATGCATGTCGTAAACCAGGGCACCTTGCTGCACAATGTCCTACGAATGCGAGCACTGACGCTTATGTGAACAAAACTGCTAAATATGTGGATTTGAATGGTCATATTTTTTATGAACCCCAATCATTCAGGTTCCAATCAGCTAGTAAGTCGTCTTGGGCAAAGACGCAAGTTGATAATTTTGTGGATTCATTAAAAAATTTTCAATCGCCCAAGATATGGAAACCACGAGTTGTTTCCTTGGCAAACAAAGACCATGTTGAAGACACCGGGCGACCCGAGGCTGTTGACTCGGGCCGATCCCAAAACCACTAATGTTTTATCTGGTGTCTGCAGGTTTCTTCAAGAAGACCTGTCATGCGTGTGTTGCTGATAGTGAAGAACTTGCCTAATTTAGTGTTTCAACGACATATCATTTTCAAATGTTTTTCAACCGATTTTTTCCAAAACTAAAACTGCAACTTGTCAGTGTTGGTCGATCAATTTTCTTTCGTGTTCATATGTTAGTTGTACATATTTTTAGGGGGAGAAAATTGAAAATTCAAAAAATTGTGTTTGTTTGAATTTTAGGGGGAGAAATTGGAAAAATATAAAAAAAAAGAAATGCAAAATTGAGAAATTTGATCCGACAAAAGCGAGAAATGATAGTACGTCAGCATATATGATATCTGCCATGGATAGATTAAGTCTAAAGGCTGTAGGTACTTGCATAATCTGTGAATGTGCATGTCTAATCTGATATCTGCAAGTAAGATATAAACATAAAGCTTGCCTGATGATCTTTGGTTATTTGCTTCTTGATGAATGCTGTGTGATGATTCCAAAATAGAATAAAGAGATATTCTGATGAATGCATGTTTTCTTTTTGCAAAGATTTCAACTTGTTTTATTTTCTTTATTTTGTCAAACGATCGGCCTTTCTCTGCGTATCGAAAGATCGACCTGATTGGTGTTCGTTTGACGTTCTGCTTTATTTTCTTTGGTGTTTCGTATAATCCATCGGACTTTCTCTGCGTGTACGGGAGTACCGACTTGATTGTTGTTGGATTATACAATTTCTGCTTTATTTTTATATTTCTTATTTTCCTAAACATTCGGACTTTCTCTGCGTGCTCATAAGCCGACCTGATTGTTGTTTGTTTAGGGTTCTGCTTTATTTTTGCATGACTCATCAAGGATGTTTAAATCTCTTAGAAAGTTGGATTTATATGATAAATATGATGATTTGCTAGTATTTCTGATAGAGTGGAGACCGAGTTATCAGTGCATGATAAAATTACCTTAAGCATATCTGAAAACGATAAAAAATGATTGGTGCATGCTGAAATAAACATAAATGTTGTATTTGCGATTATCTTGGCTTGCATGCTGATTAAGACCGAAATTGAAATGTGCTAGATGCGTTATGTCTGATATGATCTCGTGTCGTGATCTTTCTCGCAAAATACCAAAAATAGAGTGTAATTTTGTATTGCATTTATATTTTCATTTTAGTATCATTCAAAAAGATTTTTGGTGTGTTTTAGCATAACTTTGAAAAATCAAAAATATTTTAGGTGTGTTTTGATCTAAAGTTTCTAAAAGCCAAAAAGATTTTATTTCTTAGTTGTTTTCGATTGATCAACACTTGATACAAAATCAAAATTTCAAAATCAATATCTTGGATTCTCAAAGAGAAGTTTTGCTCCAAGATTAAATTAAACTTGGTAATTTGTATAGAAAACAAAACTGCACTTTTTGTCTTCTAAAGTCGCAGGTTCTGTATGTCAAGACTCAAGCATGGTGAAAGAGGGAGTTTGTTATATCATTCTCAAGTGGATCTTGATGATCAAAGATGTTTCAAGATTGATCCAGCCATGCAAGCTCTGTTTCTGACAAGATTTCAAGTTGAAGATCTGATGCAGCAATGTTGAAGATTGAAGACTAGAAATTTAGTTAGACTAGATACACTACACGTTAAGGGGGAGTTTGTTAGAGCATATTCCTATGCCATGATGTGTCTCGTGTATTGTATCTATGTAATGAGAGCAATTGTGTGAGTCTTGTTAGGCAACTGAGCGTACCACATGGTCCGCCGGACCAGTTGGTGCAGCGTACCAGTTTGTACGCTGGGTGGTACGCCAGCTAGTCTAAGTTACCTATAAATAGGTAGTCTGTGTTGAGAGCATTAGGACTGATAGAGAACTCTTGCCATATTCTACACTTCTGTGTGTGTGTTTCTGTGTGTATGCTCTCAAGGTTTTATCAATACAAATCTCATTTGTATTTACTTTTGATCTCGTTTCATCTCATTATCACGTGATTAGCAAACGATCCGTCGCTCCATGGTTTTACAAAGATGAGTCTTTTGCCCTCTCCTTTTTATATGTCTTTGTGTAATGATGTGCTAGATTGCATGTTTTAGTTATATGGCACACTGAGGGGTATGTCTGCATGAAAATGCGTGAACGGGTGATCGCGTACTCGATCTAGCTATTTTAAACACAAGAACGTAATTAAAGATTGTATATTGATCACAGAAGAACAACAGTTACAATTTGGAATTACGGAAACACACAGAGAGAATTCACCTTAGAAACACACACATTCACTCTGATCTCACTTAGATGCTTTTTTTTTTTTGCAAATACAAAGAAAAAACATATTTATACTCTAGTTAGTACTCAGGAACTGGGTGTCCACGAACCCACTCAGTTCGTGTTCCACTTCGTGACCAGATGTCTTTGTAACTTCGTCTTCTTCAGATACTTCACCTGACGAACCGATTATGTTCTAACAAACTCCGCCTCGACGTGTGGAGTATCTGGTTCATCCCATAATATCGTATCTTCAATCAAACTCCCCCTTAACTTGATGGTTAGTCTGATCTTGAATACTTGATGATGCATAGTGTGTTTTATCTTTATCAACAGCTTCAGAAGACTAGAAGTTGAGACATTCTCTTTCACTTTACTACTTGTCAAACATAAATAATCTTGGCGCAAAACGTCTCTTTGAGACTCCAAGATATTGATTTTGAAATTTGATTTCACATCACATGTCGATTGATCGAAAACAAATAAGAAATTGAAGTTTTTTTTTTTGTTTTTTAGAAAGTTAAAATCAAAACAAACCTAAAACCTTTTTGATTTTTCAAACTTATGCTAAAACACACCGAAAATCATTTTGTTTTTTTTTTTGAAAATTAAAAAACTGAATCAAACTCTATTTTTGGTTTGAGAAAGATCACTATCTGGGATCATATTGATCATATCGTACTGAACTACACTTCAATTTTAACTAATTAAAGCACACAAGCCATGTTGATTGCCGGTATAATTTGTCCACATTAAGCTCTGGCAAATTTATACTCATAACATCTGGATATGTTAAGGTATTAATTGTATTTGCTTTGACTAGTGTACCCCACACTATCAGACATATTCAGACATTTTCTCTTTCTCGTGTGATTACACTTGTGATTATCACATAGTGTTTTGTATTCATGATATCGTCAATTGTGTTCCATGCAAAAAGAACTAAGAATGTTAAATCGTCTACCTTAAGGTCGATCTTTCGATACGCAGATAAGGCCTCGGATTTAGCAAAATAAGAAAAATAAAACAAGTTGAAGTTGTATAATTCAACAATAATCTGGTTGATACTTCTGTATACGTAGAGAAAGTCGATGAATTATAAGAACACCAAAGAAAATAAAGCAGAACCTCAAATGAACAACAATCAAGTCGATCTTTCATTACA
This sequence comes from Deinandra increscens subsp. villosa, assembly GCA_039602395.1. NCBI lineage: Eukaryota > Viridiplantae > Streptophyta > Magnoliopsida > Asterales > Asteraceae > Deinandra > Deinandra increscens. Next base: position 24,259,391 of record JBCNJP010000003.1, read on the forward strand.
CAAAGAAAGTCCAATCGTTTGAGAAAATAAAGAAAATCAAACAAGTTGAAATCTTTGCAAAATGAACACATGTATACACAGTGTCATCTCATTTTCTTTTTCACACATTTTATTTTTGTCATGAAATACGCTTTAAAATGTTATCCACTTGGTCAAGCAAAACATTTAATTTATATCACATCTGAATACTTTCTGATTTGTCGAGCCTACCAAGCATATCAAACAATCATCTTATGGCTTTTTCATCTACTGTATCCATGAGTTAGATACGTAAGCTAACATACCATCATTTACCAATGATCAATTTCTCAAAATTTTATATATTTTGCATGTATTCACCAAGGCATATATATTTTCAATGTATTCACCTTCACCATGTCATGCAGTTCTCCCCCTAAACTAGACTATTTTTGGATTTTTCATTTTATAAAATCAAGACACTATTTTGGGTTTTTTTTATTTCTCAAAATTTTTATATATTTTGCATGTATTCACCGAGGCATATATATTTTGCATGTATTCACCTTCACCATGTTATGCAGTTCTCCCCCTAAACTAGAAAAATCTATTTTTGGATTTTTCATTTTATAAAAACAAGACAGTATTTTTGGCTTTTTTAATTTTCTCCCCCTAAACTATAAACGAAAAATTAAAGAAAGAATATTGATCAACCGACACGGATACCTTTCTGTTTTAGCTTTCAGAAAATTTCAGTTTTGAAAATTTGATATCACTTGTAATTTAACTTAACATGTGGGATAATCTCCTAAGCATTTGATCAACGCCCTTTTGAGCATTGAAACGTGTTTCATCAATATCAGTATGTGAGATAATCTTCTGAATTGGAATAGCTGTTTTCTCTTCTTCAGCGGATGAAGAACCAGACACAAACGTTGTACCAACCGGAACATCAAATTTCATTTTAGCTTTCTTCCCACTCTTCTTGTTCTTCTTTTTCTTTTGAATCTTCTCTTCAGATGTAGAATCAAAAAATTTTGAATAATCAAATTCGTCAACTTTTTCATTCACAACATTGACAGCTTCCTTGATAATATCCTTTGCCAAGAAACTTGTAAAAGATTGTGAATTTGTGACATTGTTTAGTTGACGATTTGTATCAATCACCTTGATTTTCAGATCTGATATCTTCTGTTCTGCTTTAGATAACTCCTTCTCTATGACAATCAACTTCTTAGCAACATGATTAGTCTCTAATTTCTGTAACCTCAGATTATCCAATTCATTAAACAAATATTTCTTCAACTTGTCCTCATTTATTTTCTAGATATTAGTATTTTCATCCAACAATATATTCTCCCTTGCTAATTCCTTTTTTCTTCCAACAATCTTTCATTACCATTCTGATAACCTACTGCTTTGGCAGCGAGCTCATCAAAAGTTTTGTTGAGAACATCAAGTTTAATATTTTATTTTTCAAAAAAGATCATTGAAATCTTTTTTCAATGTCATATACGTTAGCTTTCCATTTCTCAACCTATTTAGCTAACTCAACATTTTCTTCAGATAAATTTGCAAGTTTTTGTTCAGATTTCTTACATTCTTTCTTGGAAACCTTTAATTCTTCTTTCACCATATTAAATTCTTTAGTGAGAAGACTAATTTCTTTTAATGAAGCAGCATTCTCCCTTAACAAACTTTCAACCTTAGATTCATAAACACCATCCTCAACTAATTCACATGAACTGGTTTCTAACTCATAATCATCTTGTGTTGATGTGACAATTAGTGCTGATTCATTAAACACTTTACTCTAATCATAACTCTCACCAGTTTGAACAGTCAAAGCTCTTGTATTTGAATTGCTTGAAGAAGATTGGAACCATTTGTAGTAGTTTTTGAATCAGACTTGTTGGCTTGAGATTGCTGACATTCTCTTGAAAAATGTCCAAGATTGAAACATTAATCCCAGCTTTTCATCTGGATTAATATATCTTTTTCCACTTTTCTTGAAAAATATTTTTGCTCTTTGAGTTAACATAGCTAATTGCCACGCCATATCCATTTCATCCAAATGATTATCATCAATCTCACCAAAATATTCTTTAACCAACTTAGCATCACCAACATTGTTAATAATTCATCCTAAAGAAGATGAGATTAAAGCAGATATCAAAGCACCAAAATCATCATTTGTTTTGACAGAAAAAACATTCTGATTTTTTTTTACCTAGAATTGTAAAACTACAACCCATCGAGGAATTAGAAGTTTCAGAAATTCTAGAAACATTTCCAAGAAAAGTTGTACCGGGTGGAGGACTAAGACTACTTGGTTTTGCTTTTGTGTTCATGCTTGCTGCATTCTAGCCATGATATAACTCTGAATTTTACATGTTTGATTTACGAGCATTGAACATTTCCATTTCTCTTGCTTGTAATTTACTTCTCAAAGAATGAAATGATGAAGTTGAGAATTCTTTATCATGAGTCAGAAGTAGGACATAATTTTCCCAATCTTTTGATAATGCTTCTAGCAACTTTTCTTTCAATTCTTCATCTTCTTTTGTGATATCCACCATTTTCATTTCACTTATCAAATGTGAAAACCTTGAAACGATAGCAGTCTTATTTTCATTTTCAAAATGTTGAGAATTGTCAAATTCCCTGTTAAGAACCTTTCATCTGCTCTTCTTATACTGTTTATTTCCTTCACATCTCAGGGCTAAAGCATCCCATAAAGATTTTAATTTTGTGCATGTATAATGCATTAATTCTTTCAGTAAAGCCATGGTGAGATAACTATGAGCTTTTTTTCAAGTTTAAAGCTTTTTCTTTTCTGCAGCTGTGTAATCTTTTGTTTCTATGGATTCTCCCTCAGAATCAACTGGTTTTTTATAACCGTCTTCAGTTGGAATCCAAAGATCAACATCATTAGCATTGATAAACGCAGAGAATCTTGATTTCCAATTATAGTAATCTTCAAGTTGCAATAATTTAGTAACTTTCTGATTTGTTCCAATTTCATTGTCAAAGTTTAACATTGCTTGCATGGACGTTTGAATCGCAGCGAAAGTTTGAAAATCATTCATTTTGAAAGAAACTTGAATTTGTTTTAACAAACTGAACAGGCTACAAAGTGGCAAACGAAGTGAAAACTAGGAATGAACTGTCACGAACTGAAAACGAAGAGACTCACGAAGTCACATGAACTGACATATGAAGTGACATGAATTGATTCGTGAAGTGATACGAACTGAAGATCAAATCTCTCAAACGAGATGTAACGAAGTGAACACAAACTGTGGGTTCGTGGTGGTTAAAGACGTGAACTGTCACTTCGTGATGGTTATTTGCATGAACAGTAAGATCTAGACACAAACTGAAACGAACTGAACTGAAATTTTGATAAATTTCGAGATTTTGAAGGTTTTTTATCAAGATTTTCAGCAGTAGATCGGATACTATTGGAAGGATTGATTTGGAATCAAAATTAACATGAAAAACGCAACTGATATGATCAAACGAATGCAAAAGCACTTCGGTTTAACAAAAATCGACATCAAACGGATTTGAAACTTGAAAAATAGCTAAGAAATGATCAGTAGAATAAACCAACTGCTCTGATACCACTTGAAAATGCTTGAGCGGTGGATCGACTCGATCTAGCTATTTAGAACACAAGAATGTAATTAAAGGTTGTATATTGATCACAGAAGAACAACGGTTATAATCTGGAATTACAGAGACACACATTCACTCTGATCTCACTTAGATTTTTGTTTGGAATATACAAAGAAAAAACATATTTATACTCTAGTTACTGCTCACGAACTAGATGTTCACGAACCGGCAGTTCGTGGACATGAACTGACTCAATTCGTGTTCCACTTCGTGACCAACATTCTTTGTAACTTCGTCTCGTTCAGATACTTCACACGGCGAACTGATTATGCTCTAACACTGCAAGTCATTAAGATTTGTTCAGTTGGACGGGATCGGGCATATATATGTTTAGATAGATCTGGGTGAATAAGGTTGTCACATAAATGTGACAACCACAACTAGTTTGTAATTATTGTATGATATATATGCTAGAAAATATATCAGGAGTGTCATGATCATGGCATGGCACTAATGAATGAGACTTGACTTGTCAAAACTGTAGATAATAGCACACAGACATAATGATGTTAATGTTTTTAGTCAATGGCCACGACCCTTCATCAGTTTTAGTTTTTGACAGATTTAGCTCGTGTTACAGGAGACTACTAATTCTAGATGGGGTAAGTAGGCATGTAAACAAACCGAACGTTTAGTGAACAGTTCGTGAACCGTTCGGCGGGGAGTTCGTTTATGTTCGTATATTTACTAAATGAACGAACACAAACAAATTATTTTTTTTCATTTAATTAAATGAACGAAGATGAACAACTATCTCGTTCATTCATTTATGTTCGTGAACGTTCGTTTATGTTCGTTAATTTTATTAATATAATAATATAAGATATTTTATTTATAAAATACTTAAATTAAGATTGTTGGATGAGTCTTGATGGATTTTGAAATGATTTATGAACATTTGAACCATTCATTTAGATATTTTTCTTGATTATTGACATTATTGTTGGAAACAAGATGTGCTTCTTTATGTTCGCTTAAATTTGTGTTCTTTTAATGTTATGTTTGTTTATGTTCGTGAACAGTTCGTTTAGTCTTAATTGAACGAACATAAACGAACACGAAAATGTCCATTTCCTTAATGAACGAACACGAACAAGAAGAATTTTGTTCGACTAATGTTCATGTTCGTGTTCGTGTTCGCTTAAAGTTAAATGAACAAACACGGACATGCCCTTGTTCGTGTTCGTTTGGTTCGTTTACAGGCCTAGGGGTAAGGGCATAAGAGGGAAAGAAGGTATATACATGATATTTTAGTTTTTGACATGATATTTTATATTCTAGTGACAAAGTTGTTAATACTAGATTCATGTTAAATTGTTGGGTCCGTTGCGCTTAACCCTTATGTAAAAATCAAAGTTTTAACTTCAAGTAACATTTAGGTTTATCTGGTGATTATATTTTCTCTGTGGCATGACAGGCTGTCACCTAGACTAAACCACGTTAAATATTTTGTGTTCTTTTATTTTCACAACATTTATGTGTGTGTGTGTGTGTGTCGATCACTTTTGCTAGCCACATTCCAAAAAAGGGATTGGTAAAATATCATGATACGATCGATGATATGGATGCGATATAGTGTGAACTAGGCGAATGGAAAGTCATTATCCCCCCAACTCTAATGTTCGTTCAGAAACAAATGAAAACGGAAATATGATTAACTAACTTATAGCCATTTATGAATCTAACACCCCTTTATGAATTCATCCAGATGAACTGATGCTTACCTCTCTCTTGATCATATTTTCGTTGCAACCCACTTCGTCACAACCACAACTATGATCTCCACCATGTTGTTGTGCATATGGTAGCACAAGCAGCCAGTGTGTGGCAATGGTGGTTAAGAGCGATAGTGGTTATATGACCATGATGCGGTGGATTATCAACTATAACGAGGATGATGGTGAGGGTAGGGGAAGGGGCGGCATCAATGACAATGGTAGTCGTGATGGTGGCAACATTTTCTTTAAAAACAAAGAAGAAACACTTTCTCATCAATGTAGTCTATGTAGATGATCTGTTTGTAACAAGAACTAGCTTGGAAATTTTAATTGGGTTTAAGCAAAGTATCTCTGCCATATTCAAGATGTCGGATCTTGAAATATTAATATAATAACTTCAAATTGAAGTTATTCAAAGCATCAATGGGAAAAGAAACACTGTCTTGATCATATTTTCACTGTAACCCTCTTCATCACAACCAAAACTATGATCGCCACCATGTTCTTGTGCATATGGTAGCGGAAGCAGCCAGTGGGTGGCAGTGATGGTTAAGAGTGATAGTTGTTATATGACTGTGATGCGGTGGTTTATTAACAATTGCGAGGATGATGGTGAGGGTGGGGGCGGAATCATTGACGATGGTAGTGGTGATAGTGGCAACATTTTCTTTGAAAATGGAGAAGAAACAGTTTCTCATCGTGGTAGTCTATGTAGATGATCTATTTGTAACAAGAACTAGCTTGGAAAATGTAATTGGGTTTAAGCAGAGTATGTCTGCCAAATTCAAGATGTCGGATCTTGAAAAATCAATATATTAACTTGAAATTGAAGTTACTCAAAGCATTAATAGGATAAGCATCAAACTGAAAGGATATGCATGAAAAATTCTAAAGAAGTCGGCATGTGGTTGCATAATCTAGCTTAAGTTTTAATGGAACGCGAAGCAAAGTTGTGTATGAATGAAAACGACCCAAATATCAACTGTACTGATTATCAGAGAATGGTTAGGTGCTTAAGTTATATTCTTCATACATGACCTAACTTATCATACTCAGTTGGAGTAGTAAAGGGTGTTTGGTTCATCGAATTCGTTGGAATTTGAATTCGAGTTGGATTTGTAATTGGACTTTGAATTTAAAGGGAATGGAATTTGAAGTAATTGGAATTTTGTCACACCCTGATCACACGGTATTGGAGGCATGTAACGTAATGGAACCATGGTCATGGTTATTAAGAATTGACCTCTATATGATAGAAATTGTGTTGATATAATTAAAGATATACGTTAGTCATACATTGTTGAGTTGCATTGGAAAGTTAAGTAGGACATTGTTTAATGTAATTAAAATACGACATGTTCAAGATTAAATCGGCAATCAGGATTATAAATCTTACAAATAGTTTCATGATGGCATGCAAGTGACCATGAGACCATACAATGCAGGACTCAAATGAAAGACTTCTATTTCACGTGCGAGCATGATGAATACATGAGAATTCATAAGTTTGAAAAGGTCAAAACTAATGTTGGTGAGTTCACAGGTTTAAGGACTCAATGTAAAATGTTTGAATAGTTCAATAATGTTTCATGATATATGTTAGAGCCTAAATTCTGGTCCAGCATCATAGGCAGTCTTAGCATCCTGGCACAAATGAATCATCCTGGAGACTTCCCATCATATTGGGAAGACAGGGTCATCCTGGACTGTTTTAGCATCTTGGAGTAGCAGTAGCATCCTGGACTAGTTTGGCATGCTGATTACTAACGATTACACTAATCCACTTTGTCACATGTTTAATGAGTGCAGGACTTCTTTTCAAACGTTCACAAGGACTTATTCAACTAAAGACCCAGAAAACATCCCAAGATATCAGCTGAAGTCAAGACTATGAAGACTTTTTTAGGTTATGAGACCTACATTTAAGGCCCCAGTGCAAGACAAAGGTCTAACATTCTAAAAGGCTTAGTCAACCTTAATATTCGGAGTAAATACCTACAAATTTGTTGGACCAAGTCTCTAAACAGTCATAAAGAGTAGCCTGGACAGTCTGGCATCCTGGTCATTCCCATCATGCTGAGTGCTAACGAATCCTTGAGAGATTATGTTAGCCGATTTGGCAGGGAAGCCCTAGATATACCTAAAATGGGCGTGACAACAGTAGTTCAAGCGTTTAAGATGGGTATGAAGAAGGATTCAGCATTCTACAAGGATAGAGTAATGAATCCTTATCAGAAACTGGATGAAGTCAGGTAAAGGCACTTTGCTTTTTCAGGCTGGAGGAGGATAGGAAAATCCAAGAAAAGGCCAAAGCATCCTTGGGATATGGACACTCCAACAGGAAATTTGAAATAATACATTCAAAGTCTATGAGATCTAAGCCGTATTCTAGATCAGATAATCACCGGGTTAACTGAGTTGACCAGATGAAGAGGAAGAATATCATACTTTTACTGAATTTTGTGTTAATACTAATGTTGCAGGTGTGATTAATGCCATGCAGGATCTTGGGGATAAAGCCAGATGGCCCAAAAGAAAAGAAAAGTCCATATCCTGGAAGGACAAATCCAAATAGTGTGCATATCATGAAGACTTTGGTCACCTGACCAAGGATTGTATATCCATGAGGAAGGAACTCAGCTATCCGTTAAGCAAGGGTCATCTAAAGGAGCTTATAGGAAGAAAGATCTAGAGGAGTAGACCAGAATGCAAAATCCAAGGATGCTGACCAGAATGCATGAACCCAGGACGCAGATAGGCCACACGCACAACCCGAGTGAGTTGCATCTCCGTCTCTAGATTCTAAGGTAATTCACTTTATATCTGGGGGTTCTGACATATGTGGTACCTATTATTTTGCAGCTAAGAGACACACCGGTGAAGCATAATCAGATATGGAGAGAAAACCAGCCAAAGCTTCCATTCAAACCGATGTGAGAGACATTATGTTTGGTAAAGATGATAGATGTAACATCTGGGACCATCATTATGATAGATGTGTTAACACTCTATATCGCCAACTACTTTATCAAAAGAGTTCTCATAGATGGGGGCAGTCCAGTTAACATCATTCAGTTGGAGGATTTAACCAAGATGGGGATACTCTATACATAGTTTTAGGTTGTTATTTTATGCAAAATAACTTATGTTCATATTGAGAAAATAAAAGTGTTTGAAACACATAAGGTATTGGTTTTGTTAAGAGTTTGTTAGTTACAAAATCAACGGTTTTTAACCATGAGGATCATCAAGACATGCAAGCCTCAAGAGGTTGAGTTAATCATCACTTACGAACTAGAAAATATAGAAAAATGAGTGCTTGAAGACATGATGTTTCTTGAACTTGTGTGCTTGATGATTGATGATGATGGCTTGTTGATGCTGGTGAGAGAGTCATAATTTTAGAGAGTGAGGGGGTTACGGTTGGCATTATGGAGAGTAGAAGAGTCCTATTTCTAAGTTGTTCATTAGAACATGAACCTTGTGTGGCCGTTATTGTTCGAATTTTCAAAACAGACTGAAGTTCGCAGGGTCACGAACTGGTCACGAAGTGAGCCATGGAGTGGGACTTCACAGGGAACGAACTAACAGTTCGTGGCCACGAACACACAGTTCATGGAGTCTCCACTTTGTGGGTATTCAAGATGTATAAATAGTTTTTCGCTTCAAGTTTTTGTTAAGTTTTGGTGTCTAGTCTTTGTGGATCTGTGTGTGTGAGGGGAGGTGTTGTCCAACCTCCCCCAGGGCTTTACACGATGTATAGTACTTCGGTTGTAATCATTCGACACACTTTAATGATACAAAACTTCTGTCTCAATCTTCTGTCGACCTAGAAACAATCCGAAAACGATTTTACATATGGTATCAGAGCTGTTGGATCTTTCTATTGTCCTATTCTATCTTTTTGTTCATTTTTAAGATGTTAAATCATCGGTTAGGTGTGATTCCTTTTGTTTATGATCGGATTTTGTTCAACCGAACATTCCTGAGTCGTGTATTCATCTAACAGAAGTATATAAGTGGTGAAATTTGATCAAATTCTGAATCTGGTGCATTTTTCATAAAATTCAGGTCCAGTTCGTTTCAGTTCATGTCAAGATATTCCAGTTCGTGTCAAGAATTTCCAGTTCGTGAAAATAACCATCACGAAGTGACACTTTGCGTCAATAACCATCACGAACTGTGACTTCGTGCTCCACTTGATTACTGGGTTCGTGTCCGATTTTATGTCCAGCTCGTGTATCAGTTCGTGAGCTGGTTCGTGATTTGCTTCGTGATACAGTTCGCGGCCAGTTCTCAGCTCAGTTTGTATCTGGTTTGTGAATATGAGTTCGTGTCTGGGTTCGTTACTTGGGTTCGTTACACAGTTCGTGGTGAGTTCGATGTCAGTGATTGTCACGAAGCGCGGGAAGTTTTGATGCATTTTTAGTGAAGCACTTGTATTGAAAATAAAAAATTTCAGGGGCCCTGCCCCTTGCGCGTCTCGGGGGCGCTGCCCCCGAACCCCTGTTAATCTTGACAAAAACAAAGGGGGTATTTTTCAACAAACGAACTGAGAGGGCCGGTTGTTATTGGTTTGTCCGTAACTGTTACGAACTGCGAGTTTGTTTCTCAGGTTCGCAGACCTTTCGTTGAAAATAGTGGGGATTCCAAAGAGCGGATCAGCTATCGAGTTTACCCCTTTATTCGATAGTTGTGGGTTGATATGTTTAAAGAATTTCATAAAGAAAATTAAAGAAGGTTTTAAGTTAAAATGATTCGTCTTATCTTCTTGAAGATATTTCTAGATTCTGATACCTGTTACAAGTTCGTCATCGAATTTTAAGAAATGAGTTTGTGGGTAGTCATTGTTTTTGATGATGGACATAGATTCAAAATCACGAGTTTCTGATGATGGGCATACATTTAGAGACGCGAATATGATTGCTTTGAGGCATCCGAGAGCTATAATAGATTGCGTCTAGGTGATTGCGTTTATCAGAGTTTATTCGTCTACGCAAACTGAAGAAATTTAAAGATTCCAGTGCGGGCCACTTGAGTTTATCATTCCACTATAAAGAAATGATTTATTCCTGTGGGGTTGGAATCAAAGAATTTTAAAGATTTTAATATTTCACTTGTTTAGGGGGAAAATTGGGACCCTAAAACTTTCAAGTTTCATAATTGAAATAGTGTATATTCAAAAGCAATCGGTTCAGGGATGATGGTGATTTTTGATCTTCGTGGAAAGGTGATGTATTATGAGGTTCGTGAAAACCAATATGCCAAATTTTTTAGTTATGGTTTGGAACTCTCTGTCATATGCCTGATACTTTCTTGAGTTGTGAAGACTTGGTTGTCTACAACGAGATATACGTTTACCGGAGTAATATATTGAGATGTATTTCATTCTGAGGGGGAATTTCTATGATTGAAGATGCTGATCGTGTTGGTTTTCATAAAGATCATAATGAATTACAATTTGGTGAAGATTAAAGATTGTTGTCAAATGCGATGATGTTTGTGGATTCTGTTTTTTATTCATGACGATTAATGAAGTGATCCTGCGTCAAGTTATATCATGTGGTTGAATTGTCATACTAGATGATTGAAGTGTCTCATCGTGGATGTGCTTGAAGTAAGGGGGAATTAATTGATTGTGATGATTGTCCAGGATTGCAAGCTGTTTTCTACATACCTGACGTTTCATTCAAGGGGAGTTTGCTAAAGATAGAGGCGTCTGCAGCAAGTTGACTGAAGATTGCTAGAAGTTGAAGATCAAAGTCTGTATTTGACAATAACGTCCAAGGGGGAATTTGTTAGAACATGAACCTTGTGGAGCCGTTACTTGTTCTAATTGTCAAAACAGACTGAAGTTCGCAGGATCACGAAGTGAGCCACGAAGTGGGACTTCGCAAGGCACGAACTCACAGTGTGTGGAGTCTCCACTTCGTGGATATTCAAGACGTATAAATAGTTTTTCACTTCAAGTTTTTGTTAAGTTTTGGTGTCTAGTCTTTGTGGATTTGTGTGTGTGAAGGGAGGTGCTGCCCAACCTCCCCCAAGGCTTTACACGATGTATACGACTTCGGTTGAAATCATTCGACATACTTTAATGATACAAAACTTCCATGTCAATCTTCTATCGACCTAGAAACGAACCGAAAACGCTTTTACATTGTTGAGAGAATGGAGTTTGTTTTCTGATGAAAGATGAGAGGACATGCAAGTAAAAGGGAGAGTTTAGGTGATGTTTTAAATGTGTGTGTGTGTTACGATCTAGAAACTGAAAGAGGGAGACAAGAGAGAGTTAACGAGAGAGAGTGACCTAGTTAGATTATAGGTAATTTTATGATGATTGTTGTCCCCTAACTCCCCACCAATGTGGCATAGGATTAAATTAGGATATCTCTTACACAAGTCAACTTAAAGGGATTAGAAAAATATCTAAGCTTGGGTGGTGGTTGGTTGTGTTTAAAGAAAGGAACCAAAGGGGGGGGGGGGGGGTTGTTGATACATGGTCCTTGATCGTCATGTGAAGTATCGAATACAAGACAGATCACAAGTTTGCTGAGGTCCGAGCTCAGGCCGAACCTGAAGTTCGGACATGGCCGAACTTGAGGTTCGGACCAGCGGGTTTCTCTAAGTATAAATATGTGAGTCTTGTGTTGTATTTAGAAAGAGAGTCTAAGCTTCCGTGTCATATTCTCTGAGTGTACTCTGTGGTTAATACAATTGTTTTGTATTTACTCTTCGTGTTTCATCTCGTATTACATTGATTTCATTACGACTAAGTAGAAGATCCACACGCTCACACACTTTCAAGTGGTATCAGAGTATTTGGTTTGCTCTACTAGTCGGAAATCAGTGTTTCTCGGTGTTTCGAGTTTAAATTCACGTTTTTGCGAAAATGTCAATCATTTTTTAGTTCGTTTGATTGTTTCAAGTGTGCTTTTCATTCAAAACTCATTCCTCAGTTGTTTCTATCAAGTTTGCTTGAATTCCTGTCGAAAATTCCAGTAAAAAACGTTGAAAATCGAGAAAATGACGTCGAGTGAAATCTGTCTCGTCTGAGGTTCGGACAAGCTCGGAGTAACCGCTCCGAACTCAAGGTTAGGACGAAGCTCAGTCTTTATCTAGGTTCGGTGAGAGATCGGTCTAGGTTCGGAGAGAGTTCGGTGGTCTTTCGGAGCTAGTTCGGAGTTGTTTGGTTTTTGTTCGTTCGAAGGTCAGGTTCGGAGAGAGTTCAGTGTTGTCAAGTTCGGACTAAGTTTGGAGGCAGCTCGGAGGAGGTTCGGACGAGGTTCGGAGTGAACAGTAACCAGTTTTTCGAAAATGTCCGATTTTCAAGCGTTCGCTGCAATTCAAAACTCGGTTCAAGCTACGATGCAAACAATGATGAATTATGATAATGAAATCGGAACAAGTCAGAAAGTTCCCAAATTAATCAAATTGGAAGATTATCATAGTTGGGTGACACGATTTGAAGCGTTTGTTTCCGCAAATGATATCGATATGTGGTTATCGTATTCTAAACAATATACATATCCTAAGGGTGAGGATGGGGAACCAATTTTTCAAAGGAAGCTTTCTGGTGAACAAAAGAAAACATATCAAGCTGAGAAAAAGGATTATGGCACTTTAACAATGGCTTTGCCTACTAATTTATTACATCAATTTTCAAGCAATTATACTGCAAAGAGTTTGTGGGATGCTCTAGAAAAGAGATGTGAAGGAAATGACCAGTATAAGAAAAGTCGACAAAAGGTGTTGAAAAAGGAATTTGATAGCTTCAAGCATTATCAAAATGAATCCATTCCAAATTTGATTGCAAGGTTTGCACATTTAATGAGTGAAATGAAGTTGGTGAATCTTACAAAAGATGAAGCTGATAGGAAAGAAAAGATTATGGAAGCTCTACCAGAAAAGTGGGAGAATTATGTGATGATGATTACTAATGATAAGGATTATTCAAGGTTGTCTTTTAATGATCCGATTCAAAGAATCCAAGCTAGGGATATGGAGTTAAAAGTAAACAAGTCACTTCCTGAGCAAATTCAGAATCCTGCGGTGTATTATGGTAACAATGATTCAACCATAAATGCTGGGAAATCTAATATTCTTAGTTCTGCACCCTCTACAGCATTTCTGGCAGGTAAATCTGAAACTCCAAGTTATTCATCTGCTGGTTGTACTGTGTCAATTCCTAGTTCTTCAACTCAAAGTGCCTTGTCTGTTCAAACTGTCGATGATTATAATGCGTTGATGTCTACATTGGTATCTTCATACTTTGGTATTATCACTGGTGCTGTGAGTAATGCTGAATTAGCAAATGAGGATTACGATCAGATTGATTATGATCATTTAGAGGAAATGGATCTAAATTGGCAGTATGCTATGTTGGTTCGTAGAACAAAGAAGTTTTTCAATAGAACTGGTAAGAAGAGGCTGAATCAGGAGGGAAAGATTGGATTGGACAAGTCTAAGGTGAAATGTTATAAGTGTTCAGTTTATGGTCACTTTGCTCGAGAATGTCCAAGTTCTACGGAAAGTAAGTTAAAGACTGGTCAAGCATGCACATTTAGTTTTTCATCCGTCAGATAAAGCTGAGAAGGTTGAGCAGAAATCTGCTACTCTTGTTCATGATTGGACTGATACATTTGTGCATTCAAATGAATTTGCTTGGAATGCAGATTCAACAATTAAAAAGAATCATACTCCAATCTCAATTGCTTTAACTGTTCATCATGCTGATGATGACAGCTTTTTAACTGAGTCTGATTCCTCTTCAAGTATATCTTTGGTTCAAGAAGAATTACCTAAGACTTTTGAGAGTTCAAAAGATGACGAATTTAAATGTTCTAAATGTGAGAAGTTGCTCAAGGAAATTGCAAGTTTTGAACGACATCGCCAAATTTCAACTGAAGAAATTGTGGTGTTAAAGAAAGAGTTGGAGGATTTTCAAAAGAAATATTATGAGTTGGTTCATATTCATGAAGATGTATTGAAGGAAAAGGCTTAATTGGTTGAAGAGTGTCAGAAAGCCAAAGCTGAAGCGTTAGACGCAACTCAAGATTTTGAGAATCTGTTTACAAAAAGTTATCCTGTTCAGCAGAAATATGAAGAAGCTACTTCTCTTATTGCAAAAACTGTTGTTACCATTGAGAAGCTTCAAAATAAGATCTCTATGCTTCAAGATGAAAATGTTCTTTACAGAGACAAGAATGAAGTGTTAACAAAGGATGTTGAGATCTACAAGCAAAAGAGAGAAAATGTGCTTGAAGAATTATATGCTGAATGTGAGATCAGGAAGTTACAAACTTATGAGTATGATGATCTCAATGCAAAATTCATTAAGTCACAACAAGAGGTGTTTGAAGGTCAACAGAAAACTAATGACTTGAAATTAGAAATTTTGGAATTGAAAAGGCAAGTGAAGAACTGAAATTTGTCACCGACATTGCTCAACTTCTTATATAAGCAGGATCAGAGTTTGGAAAGTTCTAACAAGGATGATGTTCACTTAGTTCCTCAACCAGTGGATTTGATTGAAGTTACTTCTGCTCAGATTGATCCAAACAATGACTTGCATGACTATTCAAAGTTTGTTACTCCACCCAAGAAGAACAAGTCCAAGTCTAAAAAGAAGGAGAAACCTTTGGGTGAAGCTCCAAAGTTTACTTCAAAGTCTGTTTTGCTGGAAAATGAAAAAGTTTTTGATAAGGTTGATTCAAGTTCTTCGTCCGCAACTGACGAAGAAAAAGGGTTAATTGAGAAGAATAAGCTGAAGGATATCAAAGCCAAATTCACTAGTGAAGCTAAGTCAAGAGAAGCTTCAGGTTCTTCTTCAAGTTCTTCAAAGACTCAAGGATCTAAACACAAAGGTTTAGGTTACAAAGTGTTGGAAGAACCGGTTCAAGCAAAGAAATCAGTGAAGGTTGAGAAGGCTTCTAAGGCAAAAGTTGCAAAGAAATCACCATCTCCAGAAGGAATTTTCTTATTATTCTGGAGGATCTTCATCTTCAAGGAGTCCATCTCCTAGGTATGATTCTTCTGATGGTTTCTTTGATAACTTTCAATCTGAACATTCATCCGATTCTCATAAATCAAAACAATTTTCTAACAATTTTAGAGAAAGACTTTGTTATGTATGTCGTCAACCGGGACATCTTGCTGCTGATTGTCCGACGACTGCATATATATCCACAAAACTGCAAAATATGTGGATTACAAAGGTCAAATTTTTGATAAACCGTGGTCTTCAAAGATTAACTCAACTCGTAAATCGTCTTGGTCTAAGTCAAGTACGTAGGTTGAATCTAATTTGGGTTCCGATCAAAAATCAAAACTTTTATAAATCTGGAAACCAAAAGTTGTTTCCAAGGCCAACAAGGACTTTGTGGAAGACACCGGGCGACCCGACGCTGTTGATTCGGGTTGATCCCAACGCGACTAATGTTTTATTTGGTATTAAGCAGGTGTTTCTGGAAGACCTTTCGGTGATTGGAAAATTGCTGATTGTGAAATATCTGTTCTATTTAAATTGAATTTCAAAATCCATTTTGTTTTTCAAAATGCTAAACTGCTAGTATTCGTGTTGGTTGATCAATTTTTCTTGTTTTTTACTCCGTCTCATTCTGAGGGGGAGTTTGTTTTTGCAAAAATACAAAAATAGTGTGTTGTTTTTCAAATCGTAAAAATGAAAATCTATAAATAGAGTTGTCATTTTTAGGGGGAGAAATATGAAAAAGACAAAAACATTTGAGAAATGCAAAAAGTCAAAACATTGAAAAATGAGAAATTGTATCCAACATGATTGGGAAATGATGGTACATTGGCTGACAATGTCTGACTCATGGATAAAGTAGATGAAAAAGCCATAAGATCATTTGATCGATGTGCAAGGTAGGCTCGACAAATCAGAAAGTATACAAATGTGATATACACTAAATCTGATGCTTGACCTAGTGGACAACATCTTGATGCATATCTTATGATATATCAAGAAAAAGATATGTGAAAAATAAAATGAGAAGTCACTGTGTATACATGTGTTCATTTTGCAAAGATTTAAACTTGTTTGATTTTCTTTATTTTGTCAAACGATCGGACTTTCTCTGCGTGTCGAAAGACCGACCTGATTGTTGTTCGTTTGACGTTCTGCTTTATTTTCTTTGGTGTTTCATATAAATCATCGGACTTTCTCTACGTGTACGGGAGTACCGACCTGATTGTTGTTGAGTTATACAACTTCAACTTGTTTTATTTTCTTATTTTGTTAAATCCAAGGCCTTATCTGCGTATTGAAAGATCGATCTTAAGGTAGACGATTTAACGCTCTTATTTCTTTTTGCATGGAACATAGTTGACTATATCATGGTTACAATCATTATGTGATTAAAATCACAAATGAAATCACGAAATGTGATAAGCAAAAACATATCTGAGTATGTTTGATAGTGTGGGGTACACTGTTCAATGTAAACTTAATCAATACCTTAACATATCCAGATGTTATAAGTATGATTCTGCCTGAGTTTAAAAGTCAGACAAATTATATCTACAATCGGCATGGCTTATGTGCTTCATTAATTGAAATTGAAATGTAGTGCAGCATGTTATGACCGATATGATCCCAAGTTGTGATCTTTCTCACAAAAGATAAAAATAGTGTCTGATTTTGTATTGCATTTACTTTTCTTATCAGAAAATACCAAAAAGATTTTAGGTGTATTTTGATATAAAATTTCTTAAATTCAAAAAGATTTTGTTTCTGATTTGTTTTCGATTGATCAACACGAAATACAAAATCAAGTTTTCAAAATCAAACTATCTTGGAGTCTCGAAGAGACATTTTGCACCAAGATTATTTATGTTGGCAGGTGTCTAAGTGGGAAGAGAACATCACAACTTCAAGTCTTCTGAAGATTGTTGATAAAGAGATTTCACACGATGTAATATCAAGTATTCAAGATTGAACTCATCGTCAAGAACGAGGAATAGTTTGATTAAAGATACAAGATACAAGTTTGCATAGAGGATGTGATACTGCACATGCCGAGGGAGAGTTTGGTGATACATGGTCCTTGATCGTCATGTGAAGTATCGAATACAAGACGGATCACAAGTTTGCTGAGGTCCGAACTCAGGCCGAACCTGAAGTTCGGACATGGCCGAACCTTGGGCCGAACTTGAGGTTCGGACCAGCGGGTTTCTCTAAGTATAAATATGTGATTCTTGTGTTGTATTCAGAAAGAGAGTCTAAGCTTCCGTGTCATATTCTCTGAGTGTACTCTGTGGTTATCTATGTGGTTAATACAAGTGTTTTGTATTTACTCTATGTGTTTCATCTCGTATTACATTGATTTCATTACGACTAAGTAGAAGATCCACACGCTCACGTACTTTCAGGGGTTGGCCGGTTGGTGTGCGACGAGTCAAAGGGTGAGGGTGATCGGGTGACGAGGTTTGGTGGTTGATGTGTAGATTTTTCAGGCAAAGGTGACGGAAAATGGCTCGGTTTTAATACGTACGTTTAGGTGTCAGGTTTTGATTAAAATATATGGGTTTTACGAGTGGTTTATATGTGATGGTCTCATTGTGTCGTTTGGTTATAAAAATGGTTAATTGTTATTGTCATGTTTATTTAAATAACAAACGAATGCATATTTAAATATTTAAACACAATTGAGTTAAATAAATAAAATGATTTATTATTTTTTGACGAAATATTCTTGGTTTATTTAAAGTAAAAATTTAGATGAATATAACGTATAATAATGTTTGGCGATTGATGTATCATAGGATGAAACGTTTGTTTTCGATAGAAAATGTAAAAGTCATCTTACCTTTATTATTATTGAAATTCCAGCTATTATGATCTGAATTCCATTGTTTTTAAGGTGGTCGTTTTCCAATACTGATGTGGGAAGGTAGTCACAAGACTTAACTAACTATACATTTAAATGTTGTCTAAATTTATAAGTTATTAGAACTAATGCACAGATTAGCAGATAAATGCACAAGTTTATAGTTAATTGACTAGTCAAAGGTTAAGGTTGATCTTGGAGTTTTCCGGGTTGTCGAAATTTAAAAGGATTGGCCTCCGAAGGAATTGGATTTAGAATTAGAATTTATAAAAAGAAGTTAAAAAATTATAAAGGGGGGTTCGAGGTCGAGTCCGGGGGTCAGGTCCAGTTGGGGTCAGGTTTTGTCACAGTCAGGTTCGGTAAGGGGGGTTTGAGGTCGAGTCCGGTTAGTCACGTCGGGGTTCGGGTTCGGGTCCGGTCAGTCTAGTCCTAGGGTCGGGTCCGGTCGATCATATTCGGGGCCGATCTGTCTGATTCGGGGGTCAGGTCCGGTTGGTCCGTCCTGGGGTTCGGATTCGTTCGGTCTGGTACGGGGTTCGGGTCCAGTCCAGGGTTTGGGTCTGGTCCGGGATGGGTTCTAGTCAGGGGTCGGGTCCGGTCGTGTCTGATCGGTATGGGGGTCGCTTTCGAAGGTCCCGAGGTCAGGTCAATCACTCTGATCCGGAGGTCGGTCTGTCGAGGTGAGGTTCGGTGAGCTAGGTTCGGGGTCGGGTCCGGTCGGTCAGGTCGGAGTTGAGATCCGGTCGCTCCGGTCCGGTGGTCGGGTCTGGTCGGTCCTATCCGAGGGTTGGGTCCGGTCGGTCCGTTCCAGGGGATGGGTCCGGTCAGTCTAGTCCGGGATTCGGGTTCGATCGGTCCGGTCCAAGGGTTGGGTCCGATTTGGGGTTTGGTCCGGTCGGTGCGGGGGTCGTATCTAGTGGTACGAGGTTCGGGTTTCGTCGATCCGGGGGTCAGGACGATTGGTCTGGTCTGGTCCGGTCCAAGGGTCGGGTCTGGTAGGTCGGGGTTGGGTCCGGTGGTCCCGTCTAGGGGTTGGCTCGGATCGAGTCGGTGCGGTAGTTGTCATCAGTGTGGAAGTAATGCGAAATCCTTTATTATTATGAAGGAATGTGAAAGTCATTAAACGAAGGAATTTAATGGAATTTAATTAAATTCCAATTCCAAATTCTTTATCAACCATAAACATTAAATACGAAATTTAAATTCTAATTCCATTGAATTCCACGAACCAAACACATTATGAAATGGAATTCGAATTCCAATGAAATCCCACGAATTACAGCAAACCAAACGGGCCCTAAGTCTTTATATGCAATGCCTAAAATAATCACATGGCTTGTTGATTAGAATATTCTGATGTATATATAAGGAACCACAAACTACGGGATGAAAATTACGAGAAACGGTGTTGGAGCTATTATTTGTGACTGACACATTCATATCTTTTTACAAATCATTCGGCTGAATAATCCATTGTGTTTGATTCAGAGACAATGGTTGGGATGATTAAAGCTGGCAAATTTGGACTTAAGAGGTTTTCCTGAAAAGTGAACTGTTCGAGTCAACGGTCAACGTAAAAATCAATTGTAGATCGGTTGATGAGTCAAGCTTTGTATTAGTTAAATCGATTTAATTAAGTTTAGTTGATTTAATCAATATCTATTTTATTGTATTTTTGCTCATTTTTGTGTTTTCCTAGTAGCATGTAATAAAGCACAAGGACTCTCTATATATAGAGGACTTAGCTTCATTTGTAGGATGATGAGTCTTGAGTGATGTGAGCAAGTTCTCTTAGAGAGAGTCTCACATTGGGTTTGAGCTCAACCCAAGGTGGCCATGGGGTTATGAGAGAAGTGCGTCTATTTTGTTATGACTCCTATGATTGTGATCATTCGGTTCGTTGTAATCATTCAGCTTTATTAACGAAATCATCTACTATATCATATCTCTTCTTGATGATCCTAGATTCTCCTCATCCCTTCTTAACATCTTCTTCGTGTTCTTGATCAAAGTCCAGATTTTTACGTAAGATTGGCCCTGTCAAATGGCATCAGAGACATGGTACCCGATCTAATTGTCTCCAACCACCATTTGGATCACTTGGATATGGAATTTGATCAAGAATGAGGTATAGATTTACAAATCCTCTTATGAGACGTTAAAGGTATTTTTCTTCATTTTTTTGGAGCTTTTATGCATATTTGGATGGATTCTGGACTATATCCGATGTATCGGATGATGGATTAGTGTTTATTCGATCTATGTACAAGTATTTTGAGGCTCCAAGTGTTAAAAAAAGGTAGGAATTTGAGATCTGGAAATGAAAAAAAACGTATCAGTGAGTTTTTTTTCATGTTTTTTGGGTTTTTGAAGATTTTTTGTGTTTAATTCTTGAGTTTTCGGTGTTAAAATGGACGAATTTGGATGAAAAATGCATGAATCTAGATGGAAAATGCATTTAGGATCTTTTGGGAACATTGGTTTGTCCCATTTCGCAACTGTTTGGTCGAATTTGAGAAAACACACTACTAGGTGTTCTTGAGTTTTCCAGAAATTTGGGGCAGATTCGGTTTGATTTTGAAGTTGTTTATGATGTGTGAGTGGCCATAACATGTTCATAAATGGTTTATTGTCAAGAATTAATCATGAATCTGCTGGTTACCATTGGTTTTGGGACGGATCAAGTGCATCAGATTCACCGGGTTCATTGAGCTTCAACTTTACAGTCGCCAATATTTAGATTTTTTTAGGGTTTTCGTTGGTTCTTTCTTTACGACCAGATTCTTCATTACGAATCGGAGGTTCTGTACGATCGAGTGGATCGTTTAATGCATCAGGTTATCTCTTTACGATCGAGTTGATTGTATAGAACAAACCCGTCAAACCTTTACGATCGGATTATTCATACAACTGAAACTAGCTTTTACGACTCAGAAACGATTTTATACGACTCAATGGGTTGTATAGCATGTTTGGATTGCTCTTTACGACTAAACATACAACTGAGAACGAAGCTTTATGGCTCGGTTTTATGGGTTTTCGTTTCGGTCATTTTCATTGAAAACTTTTGGTCCAAACGAGTTCGAGATCGTTAATGGGTCACCAGGCTATAATTTCCGGTGGATTTGATGCGTTTTCCGGTGGTCTATGAATCTCAGAATAAGGTTTTAGGGTTCTTACAGGTACCTGACCTTTTTTTTCTTAAGGAAGAAGACAAGGTGACTTTAGCATGAAGTCACGCCTACGTCATCTAACGGGACTAACGAGCCAGACGAAATCTTCTGTTAAACCAGGGTTTTTCTCGGTTAGTGTTAACTGATGGGACCTGCTTTACAGACACCCCCTCTCCAAATTTCACACCCCAAACCGGGGCTGATTGGGCGAACATGCCCAGTTCGAAAAAAACAAAAAAGTCATTTCACGTCAGAACCCAGAATACGAGGTTTAAACTGTGGCTGTTCGGGCAAACCGGCCCGGTTTGTTCTTCTCTTTTTTTTTCTTTTCTGAATTGGTATTTTTTTAATAGCCCTCATAAAAAATACAAAGTTTAAATACAAAAAAGGGTCATTTTTTAGAAATATTAACCGTTTTTTTTTTTGCAACATTTATTTACTCATTTTTATAGCATAACAATTTCTTTGTCAAATAATTCTATAACTTAAACGGAACTCGGTAAAATATCAGGTTAATTAAACAACTCAACCAAACCCAACCTTTTTTATAAACTAATTATAATTATAATATCAACACAAAGGATGAAAGGCTGTAACTTTTTTCCGTGTAATTGCCACATAAATATCATCACTCCTCATAAAATATCAGGTTTTGTAAAAAAAATTCAAACCGGGCCGGTTTGGCCGAATAGCCCCTGTTTGATTTTGTCCGGATTCGAACCGGTCCGGTTTGGCCGATCCGGACCGGATTAGGGTGTTCAATTGAAGATATGGGGTGTCCAGTTAGAATCTCCGTAATTGATTTCACTTAGCTGATGTAATGCCGGCATCAGCTAACTGGACTAACGGGAATCTAGTGGAATCTTCGTTAAATCTAGAATATTCCGTCAGAACTTTACGGAGATAGTTAAATGAAGCTTTTAATGGAATTTCTCAAATTTAACTGTATTAACCGTTTTTTCTCTGGATTTTTCATAGATTATTTTTCCGGTCTTGAATATAACACCAAAAGATTACGAAGACTCGGTTTTTATCATTCTTTCGGCGAAGGCGTTTGGGATCTCGGTTTCTCCATTTTTGGCACATTTTATCGATTAAAGTGACGGCTTTGTAACTTTTTCACATGTTACTTAAATCGAACATTTCAAGAAAATTATTACTGCATATCAACCCATAGTCACGTACAACAAGAGTTTTATTTATGGATCTACACAGCTGTTAGCATCCGACATCCGATTTTGGCGGGATTGTCCAATTTCAAGAGTTTTGAACCGATTTCTCTAGGAAACCAAGCGGAACGGTTCGCCTCTCTAATATCTTACTAATACACTTCCACTAAATGTCATTTAGAGGGATTTAGAAAAAAAGGGGAAATTATTATGGGATTGGAATACTAAGTTGATTACTTGAAGTTGGAACATTTTTGAAGATTGATTGATTTATCTGATTCGGTTTGTTGCGGTTTGGACCCCTATCACACGCATATAGTATTATTCCCAACCGTGTGAACTAAGTACCTGAAATGTTAAACATGGTTCCTGATTGGTAGAAAGCGAACATGAGAAGCTTATTCTGAGGGTAAGTTTCTACAACAGAAAGTCTCGGGTTTATCCGTTTTTCATTAGATGTATAACAGAGCGATTCTTCACAAGCTTATAGACTTAAAAGCATCAATCAAGGGGAAATATGTTGGAACTATTATTCGTGATTGACGCCTTCATATATGTTTACGAACCATTTGGCTGAAGAATCCATTGTGTTTGACTCAGAGACAAGGGTTGTGATGATTGAAGCTTGCATGTTTGGGCTGAAGATGTTTTCTTGAAAAGTCAATTGTTCGAGTCAACGGTCAACGTAAAATTTAACATGAAGATCGGTTTAACGAGTCAAGCCTCGCATTAATTAAATCGACATAATTAAGTTTAGTTGATTTAGTTAATATTTTATCATTGTAATTTTGCTCATTTTTGTGTTTTGCTAGTAGCCGGTAGTAAATCACAAGGACTATTTATAGCTTCATTACTAGAATGATGAGTCTTGAGTGATGTGAGCAAGTCCTCTTAGAAAGAGTCTCACCATGGGTTTAAGCTCAACCCAAGGTGGCAATGGATTTTTCATGAGAGATTTTTGTCTATCTTGTTGTGATTTCTATGATTGTAGGCATTCGGATCATTGTAATCATTTAACTGTATCAATGAAAACATCTACTTTATCATATTTCTTCCTGATGATCCTAGATTCTCATCATCTCGTCTCAACATCTTCTTCGTGTTCTTGATCAAAGTCCGGATTTTATGGAAGATTGGTCCTGTCAAAAGTACTCAATAAATTGGATGGATGTAGTGACAATATCCACAATGTAGATGATGAGTGGTATTAAAAATGCATTTTGTTTGATATTAGACATCCCGTAAATGCACCGATGTGAATATAAAAGATAATATTTTTAATTGGTTTATGCATTAATATGTTATAGAGAAAATATGCTTAAACAGTGTAATTAAGTTGAACACGAACCATAACATATTATTGAGTTAAGTTTCATATCCATTTCCTTCTCTTATTTATGAATATTAGTTAAACTTTTTAGAATAAAATAATAAATTCACTACATCATATTTGTGATATCATGAACTGAATTGGTAGAAGTAAAATTGGGTCTGGACCAATAAAAAAAGAATCACAAGAATTAAAAGAGAGATTCTACATAGGTCCGAGGAATGTGATGGCAGGAGCCATCACCCTCTTAGCTAATTTCACGAGACCGAGGTAGCACATGAAAGAAAGATTGCAAGCAGTTGCTTCGCGTAGGTCAGATTAGTTTTAATTTTCTTATTTTATTTAATTATGTAAGAACAAGTTTGGTTGATTATTTTTAATGAAGAGTTTGATCGTGAAAGGATTGAATATCTTTATTAATATGATTGTCTAAATTATTGGTGATCACGGTTAGGAGTAGGTTTTGGATATGCTTTTGTATTCAATCTAATTTATGAACCGATCTAAGAACTTTAGTGTGTATTTATTATCTTGCTTACGGATCATTTAAATATAATGTAAGGAATATTGCGCTTGGAAGATTTCCGGCTGAATGCCAATTTTGTTATGTTCCGGCTGAAGTTGAAGTTAAAGCGGAATTCTCACTTCAAGCGGAACTGGCAGTTCAAGCGGAAAGAAGCAGTTTTGTCCTGTAGCGAATATTCCGGGTGAACTCGATTATCCACCAGATAATGAGTTCAACCGGACTTTTCCTGAGATGTCTTTTCAGCAAGTCCAATCCTGCAAAAGCTTCTCGTATGCTTCTATATCTGATTCAAGCCGCTCTCCTAAAGTAGTATGTTGCTGCAAACACGCAAGATATTCCAATTGCCGATGTTTATTCTTTTGGTAGCTTGTATTTGACTTTATTGTTTACGGTCTAGATTAGATCGCATGAGATCAATGGTTGTCATTGATCTCATCAGCACTATATATAGCTTA
Source organism: Deinandra increscens subsp. villosa (assembly GCA_039602395.1). Taxonomy (NCBI): domain Eukaryota; kingdom Viridiplantae; phylum Streptophyta; class Magnoliopsida; order Asterales; family Asteraceae; genus Deinandra; species Deinandra increscens. The sequence continues at coordinate 24,284,249 of JBCNJP010000003.1, forward strand.
GTTAGCTCTTAGTTTACACATCACGATCATCACGAATATCACGAACATCATCTGTTCTTGAACAACTTGTAATAGTGTAGCTTTGAGTTAATGCAAATAGTGCCGAGTATTTGTTACTTCGTTGTTACTATCTTTCTGCAAATCAAGCTTTTACATTATACACAAGAACTAAATATCGCTTAAGTAAAGTGAAATATAACTTAAATTCCGCAGGGTTATATTTGCAAGTAAAGGGCTTTTGTTTTAGTTTAACTCTAACTAATAACGATCCTACAAGTGGTATCAGAGCTTTGGCTCTCACTTTGAAGACTTTCAGTGCTTCAAAGTTGATACTTTACTTGCTTACTTTACAAGCCTTGTTGTTTCTTCTTTCAAAAGGTTTCTAAAATGAGTGATTTTAGTCTAAGTTGTCCAAATGGTTCTTCCAACAAACCGCCAATGTTCACTCCAGATGACTTTGGTACCTGGAAACTCAGGATGGAAGGTTTTGTTAGGATTTTGGACCGCCGTATTTGGAAATCTTTTACTGAAGAACCTTACTCACCCATGGTTTCATCTGCTGATGATGTAGAAGTCAAGATACCAAAACCACTAGACAAATATGTTGAATCTGACTATACTGCTCTCGAATTTGACCATAAGGCATATTGGACTCTACAGGCTGCACTTCCTAACTCCATCTTAAGTGGGTTCAAAGGATATAAAACTGCATTTGACCTGTGGAATGCCTTAAGTGAAATGTATGAAGGAACCAGTGAAGTAAAAGAAAACAAGAAAGATGTTTTAAAACAGAAGTATGAAAACTTTACTTTCAAATCTGGTGAAACAATGACAAACCAGTACTTAAGATTTGTTTCTTTGCTTGATGAACTCCAAAAGGTAGATGTAAAACTAGACCAGGTAGATGTTAACAGAAAGTTCCTACGTTCCCTGCCTTCTGTGTGGACAGTTTATACAGTGAGCATCAGGGAATGCAAAAACTTGAAAAAGATGAGACTCAGTGAACTTCATGGCATACTCAGTGCCTATGAAATGGAACTAGATCTTAAACAAAACTCATCTTCTGAGTCAACTCAGCTGTTTTCATCTGCACTAGTAACTACTGATTTTAACAGTCAAAGGTCTTCAAATTCATCATCATATCAGTCACCTATTTTCAGTTTCCCTGAGACACCAAGGTGTCAAGAAAGTTTTTCAAACACGTTTGAAAACTCTCACAATGCTCATGTAGCAACTGACTCTTACCAAGGCTTCATACCTGAAGATCTTGAGTGTATAGGTGCTGATGATTTGGAGGAAATGGATATAATGACTCAACTTGCTATGGTATCTGTCAGAGCTCAAAGGTTTTACAAAAGAACTGGTAGAACCTACAAAGGAGCAAAAGGTGCTCACATAGGCCTTGACAAAAGCAAGGTAAAGTGCTATAACTGTCACCAACTTGGTCACTTCGCAAGGGAGTGCTCTCAACCAAGAAGAGAAGGACAGAACCAGGGTCATATCCAAGTGAAAAATCAAGGAGGAAGCAACTCTAACAACAACAATTCTGGTAACAACTCAGGTTCTCATCCTACTCCACCAAAGCCAACCGGAAGTCAAAACCACCAGAATGTGGTTGCTGCTGTTGCCAATCAAACCTCATGTGTTGAATGGGGAGATTTCGTTGCTGAGTTTGAGCCTATCAACCATGCTTTGATGGCCAAACAAGACTCCATCTCAGATCAGGTAAACTCTATCCCTGAGAAAGTTTTAGAAAACCTATGCAGCCCTGCTTGCGTAGAACAAGTGGCAAAGTACCAAAATCACAACACTGATTTGATTGATGAAGTTTCAAACCTAAATGAGTTAAAGGAATGTTTTAAGAAAACTGAATCATCATACATTTCAAAAATTGAAAATTTAACCAAAGAGTATGAACAGTTAAAACAAACCAACTCAGTGCTTGAAACACAGCTTGATGACTTGCTGTCAAAGCTTGAGAAATCAAGAAATGAAACCAAAGATGCTAAGGCTGAGGTTGATGTTCTTGAGATCAAGCTAAAAGATGCTTTGTTTACTTGTGACAAATTCCAAGCTGCAAATAGAAAGGCTGAGAAGCTGTGGATGGGAGGGATGTATGGTAAAGCAGGTGTTGGGTATAACAATGTTGAACCACCAATTGAATACTCACCTGTAATCAAACCAATTGAAGCTTTAAAATCAGAATGTAAAGTCAGTCTTACAGTTGATGACATCTCATCACAGTCAAGTTCTGAAAACACTGTTGAGACTAAGAAAACTGAAGTCACTGTTACAAGCACCTCTGCATCAGCTGACCAATCAAACATTTTGAAACCATCAATTGCTATTCCACCACCAACTGTTTATGAACCCAAGGATTCAAAAGTTGGAGGAAAACAACCTGAGAAACCAAAGGGAAGTCAAACTCAAAGGCTTGGTAAACTCACTTTCAACCAAGTAACCAAGCATGAGTCTCCCAGAATATTTGAAACAAAAATGATTGAATGCATGTGCTGTGGTGAACAGGGTCACCTAGCTGCTGTATGTCAGTTCAATCCAATGAGTAAAGTTAAACTATTTTTGAAACCAAAACCTGTTCTGCAACCAAAAGCTAATTTTCAAAAGAAACTCACAGGAAGAAATTCACCTGTGAAAAGCCACACAATGAAGCATTTTGGATCTGAATCCAACAGGGTCTTAATTGGGAATGATAAAAATGGAAGTTTTTCTGTTTTAAGGCAAAATCGTTTTTCGGGTGAAGTTCAAGCGGAACATTTTTTCGCTCGAACTCAAGTTCAACCGGAAAACAAAATTCAACCCAGATCAGCTACTGCTCCAAAGCAGAGACCACATGTACACTTTGCTGATGGGTTTGAGCATTTTGAAGCTCAAGGAAGAAGAAATCCCTCTAGAGGAAAGATCACCTCTAGAGAAAACTTTTCAAGAAGCAAAAACTCTAACCATCCTGAAATTGTTTTTGCTACTAGTTCAAGTGGAAGTTACTGTGTTCCACCTCAGGGGGGAGAGTTCAAATCACAACAAACACTTTCCTCAAAGATTTTCCAAATCCCCTGAAAGAACTAAGTTGGTTAACCAAGTAAATAAAAAATTTAAGAAAATAACCAACAAGCAAAGAAAATTTAAGGAGTACAGGGAAAGAAAAACTGCTGAAAGGAAAAACACCAAAGGTGAAGGATTTAGTCAAACAAGTACTCAATATGAGAACTTCAGTCTTGACAATGATGATCTGCTTAATGAAGCTCCAGTTTTAAATACTTTAGTACTCAAGGAGTATAAGTATAATGATTCTTATGGCAGACCCAAGACCACTCAGGCTTGGGTCCTTATAGAAATTAATCGATTCTGATGTGTGCAAGTGCAAAATAAAGGCCAAAATAGCCTATGGGTAGTTGACAGTGGATGCACTTGCCACATGACAGGGAATAAGCAAATTTTGGAAAATACAAAAAGAATCAATGGAGGACCAGTTGCCTTTGGAAGCACAAAAGGCCATATCACAGCACAAGGTGATGTGACAAATGAACTGGTAAAATTTGATAGAGTCAATTTTGTTGATACATTGAATTTCAACTTGCTTAGTGTCTCACAAATGTGTGACAAGAATTTGAATTTAATGTTTAATGATAAGGAGGCTATAGTCCTCAAACCTGGTGTCAAAATTCCTGATGAACTTATTGTTGGGTTATATAACCATTATCGATTTAAACACGAGTACGCAACGGATATTTTCCTATGAATTAATCTAACTAACCGGATAGACAACGTGTACCTTTTTAGCTCGGCAAGAGAAGATCTTCTAGGATTTGAAGTAAATCCCTCTACGATCGCACACACGACACACCGATGTACGTATGCTAGTACTTGATCACGAACTTCTCTTGATGTAGGCTTTGGTCGAACCACTCAAGAAATCGAACCCCTTGGGTTCTTTTCTTGTTGCCGAATTTTAGAGAGGAAAGAGAGAGAGTTTAGGGTTTTCACTTTATCAGATAAAATTAACACCTAAACCTTAAACCCATAAGGTTTATTTATAGTGTTTGGAGACTTGGAAAACAAGATAGGGATTGGGATGGGGACCATCCACGAATTCGGCCCTAAGGCCTTATCCCAATCCTTCTCTCAATTGTAATCCAATTCTTACTCTCTCTAATTACAACTAACACCCCTGTTAACAATTAATTGTTAGTTTTTAACGATTTCTCGTTAAATGTTCGTGATAAATATTAATTAACTAATTAATTAATACAAATACATTAGTGTCGAGACGTGTAACCCCGTAGGCTTAAATACTTTCCGGACATACGCTTATTAATACGTGATCATATCCCTACAGCTCCCACTTGAGCTCGTAGTAATAAAGGTAATAACATTGGTTAGCGTCTAGCAACACGCCAATGCTCCCGGAAATATTTAAGCACAGTTTCTCAAAGTGTATTTAAACGGTACAGTCATTTACTATCCCTTTGTTATCGATACCGTTGTTAAATATGAATATGGATCAAGGTCATTTCATACTTTAACGATTCTGTTTCTCATTCCATAACTAATTAAAGATTACCAAATTCAAATCGAGACACATCTGGATTTCATTTGGGCATGGCCATGCAAACATCTTAATTAGTCCCAATGAGGGGCCCAGCGGTATCTGCTTCAACTTTTAAGCTGAAGGAACAAATCCTCTTGACTACACGTGTCCAGTCACATACTTCACTACACTTACTGAAAATAGCCCTTTTGTACTACCTTATTCAGGATAGTTAGAACTATATCAAGTAGGTGCAATCCATATATGCATGACCTGCTTGTATCTCAAGTCTAAGGATAAGTAAAGCAACCATTTACGAATTTCACTCAATGACGACGATCCATAAAGTGACAACTCGTTAGTGGGGTAGTCCGATATGCATCTTATGAATATCATGTGAGTTTGGTGGGACCATCCATTATATATTCCAAGAATATTACCAATCACTCAGATTTGTCTTAGTTTAACTATATTCCCATATAGTTAATTGACAATGGACAATTTAGAATACTTGACAAGTACTCAAGGATTAAACATGCAAATATAGGACACAATTTACTATTAAATGAAATCAACCATATCAAGTACTTTATTTCATTATTTAAATAGAAGTTGTTTAACATCCCTTATCCAAATACCGAACATCAGACATACATGATTTAACTAGCTAATTTAAGTCCCATGCCCTCGGCATGCCTTTCAAGCTTCGGCCTCGACAAAGCTTTCGTGAAAGGATCAGCTAAGTTAATATCTGTGTGAACTTTGAGTAATCTGATTTCACCTAGTTCGATCTGCTCACTAACATAGTGATATCTCCTGGCATAGTGTCTGGCGCCCTTCTGAACTCCAGGTTCTTTGGCAATGATTAATGCACCAGTATTATCACAGTACATATCAATAGGCAAGTTACTTGTAGGGATCACGTCAAGCCCATAAATAAACTTCCTTATCCAGAGTTGCCTCCATTGCAGCTTCCGAAGCAGCAATGTACTCAGATTCTGTTGCAGACATAGCAACTGTGGTTTGTTTCTTGCTTTTCCAATCCACAGCGCCTCCATTCAGAACGAAGACGTACCCAGACTGAGACTTCGTGTCATCTCTATCAGTCTGAAATTGTAGGTCCAGAAAATCTCCTAAAACACGATATTGATATCACAAACGAGTGCGGAATCCTCGTAGGTGATTGATTCAAGATAGAGAAGAGAAGAAACACGAAGAATACGATGATTAAACGCTAAAAACTTGATCTTTGCACACAAGAAACATTGTCGGGTACAAAACAAGAAATCATAAACTTGAACTCTCTCTCAAGTTTATGATTACGATCATAAACACCTCCTTGGCTCACTTCTCAATCTTAAACTCGCAGCCCCTAATGAGGAGGTCAAGTGGGGTTTATATAGGCACCCCAATGGGTTTACTATTGGGCCCCTTGTGGATCATAAACCCAATAGTAAACCCAAACCCAATCATAAACTACCTAAATACAATAGCAAACTAGCCTATGATTCTAATGAAACCCTCTAAGCCAAACCCAACTTATTTAATATTACAAGCCTCATAATCTAGCCTCTACAATCTTCCCCTAGGCTTGTGATATTAAAAGTCTTCGATCTTTGAACTTCTTCTTCTTGACTGGCTGGCATGGATGCTGATGAAGATTCTTTCCGTAGAAATCTTCAATGGGTTTCATGACGGGCACTTGGGACTTCCTCTTGATCAGCATCAGCTTGAAGTTCTTGAAATGAACAAGCAATGAAATGGAGGACTCTCATTGATTTGCTTCTTGAAAGAACTGGTTCTTGCTGAATCTTCGGTAACTGTCTTGAATCTCCAAAACAATTAGAGGTTAAATTTTGAAAAACCTCTAACTTTGAAGAATTTGATTGTTGAACTTGGATCTTCATGATCTCTGACTGCTCTCTGCATCACTTTCTTCAACGAGACTTGAAGTCTTCTGCTTCCCCTAAGCTTGTGAACATCTTCTTTGATAATCTTTTAGAAGATTGTAAAGAAACCAACAACTTCCCCTGAACCCTTGCTTATTCAGATGGTAGTCTTGTCCGGCTGGTTCTTTAACTTTGAGTAGCAGCAGCAGGATCTTTCTATCATCAACCTGTCTGACACACATTTGAAAAAAAATATACTCCACCAGACATTTGATGACTGGTCTTTGGGTTAGAAGGTAATTATCATCTGTTCAGTTGATTCAAATTAACATAATTTTAACCAAAACCCCTAATATAGATTACGGGTTTTCTATAAAACTTCCCCTGAACCCAAGACCTCTAAAGACTTCCCCGTAGCTGATAACTTCCCCTCAGCAAAGGACTTCCCCTAAGATAATACATATCATCTTCGAGTTCCCTTCAGATACTATGTATTATGGAAGTCTTTTCATTAGATAATAAGTATCATCCTCGAGTTCCCTTCGAATAATACTTATTATCCCCTCTCCTTCCCCTAAATATTTGTCAAGATCTGACGGAGGAAGTCTTTTCCATTAGATAATAAGTATCATCCTCGAGTTCCCTTCGGATAATACTTATTATCCCATACTCCTTCCCCTAAAAATTTGGCAAGATCTGTCGGGGGCATATTGCCATGCATTAAAACCCATGAAAAACATATTTTGACTTCTCAAATCAACCTGGCCAAGACGAAAACACACCAAAAAGAACTTAACGACTCACACACGAAAGATAAAAACTAAACAAATACTTACCAAACCAAACATGAAAAAGTTTACAAGGGATCAAACCGTATGAATCTGACTGAGGAACCCTTTTCAGCTTCAGTTACTCGACTAGTCCAGGTGATTGCCGGTATGTTTGTCCGCTTTAAACTCAAACCCGTTTAATCCCAACCGAATGCGTCATGTTTAATATAGTACAATATTACCATCAGTTAATTGTCCCCACACCCAAGCATACACAGCAAAACCTACCCAACCTCAGAGTTTATTGAGGATTCATAAACCCCCAGCTTGAGGAACCATGCAACACCGTTATGACTACTACTTATTTCATTAACCATCAGTTGGTGATCAGGTCAGCCGCTAAGCACGCAAAGAAGACCAATTGAGTGATTATTTATTCTCTTTTCTTTTTCATTTTTTTTTATTTCTTTTTCATTTCTTTTTCTTTTCTTTTTCTTATGTGGTGTAGTCATGACAGCAGAGACATGGCGTGTGAGAGAGTGAATACTAGGTAATTACCACTCTCAATCCATTTTTTCCGGGACTCAGTCTTTTAAACCATGCAAACTGAGATGGGAAACTAAACACATATATTTTAAGTTCATTGTACTTTCATTGGAGGTCATAAGTTTAGGTCGAGCCTACCGAGCATATCACCGTGGAGCTTGCCTTTCACTTCCGCCTTACGCGTGTCAGCCATCTCCAACCCGGACATTCATTTTACTTCCCCTAAACTTCTCAAAAACAAGACACAAACAATTAAAAATTGAAAAGCACACTACTTTTGAGGGGTCAACTTTTTCTTCATTTTTACATTTCTTCCCCTTGCTTTTTGATTTTTAATGTCACAATTTTGTGAACATCATTTTTCTTTTTTTTTCTTTTTTTTTAAACAATAAAAATAAAACACACAAACACACTTAAGTGAACAAAACACTAAATTTTGCAGACATCTGGCCAAGATAACTTTCAAAGTACTGATTTGAAAATTTTGAGAAAATTGGGTTTCATGCCATGCACGCTTCATTTCATTTGAGGTCAAACACATAATCAATCAACTGCTCAATTGAAACTTTAATGAAGTAGGTTTGACTCAAAAGACCCTTTGTTGCCTCATCATTCAAACAACCAAGTTAAGAACAGTACCTTTCATGCTGATTTTGACCTTTTACCTCTCAATGAGACATACCTTCCATTTATAGATTACTTGACATAACATGAAGATATGTCTCCTAAACTGTGCCTGGAACAATCACTTATTAACAAACAAATTAGTAATAAAAACGTTAGTGATAATCCTCCTTGATCGTTCCTGCACAGAGTGAGAGATTAGTTAGCCATTGGTACCCAGGCCATTGTTTTTCTGGGTACACCTGAGGAATCAATAAAGGATACTTCTTGTAAGAACATCCTCTTTGAGAAATCAGGAAGTTGTGATGGAGCTGCCTTGATTTTTGGTTTCCAAGTTCCAAGTGATTTAACATTTGTTTTAGTCACTTTTGGAGTTGTGACTTTAGGTATTTCAACCTTCTTCGTTTTAGATTCATTTTTCAAAATAGTTTTTGTTTTAGTCACCTTTGGAGTTGTGACTTTAGGTATTTCAACCTTCTTCATTTTAGAATCATTTTTCAAAACAGTTTTAGTTACCTTGGGAGGGGTAACCTTGGATTTTTCAGACTTTGGTTGTTTTGAAAATGGTTTCTTCACCTGTTTTTGGAAATTTTTGTAACTTGGAAAGCTGTTGTTTTGATTTATAGATTTTCTTTCAGCTTTGGCAGCGCCCCAATGTTGATCAGAGGGTTTAACCTTAGGAGTAACAGTCTTCATTGCCTTAGGTTTCTGCACCAACATCGGCTTAGACTCAACTGACTCCTGAGATGAAGCCCTTTGACTTTGCGGATAGTAGGGTTCATAGTGGCGATAAAGACAGTTTCTAGCAATATGACCAGCAATGCCACAATTAAAGCAAGTCCGCTTCTTTAGATAGAAGTCAGACGTGTACCCATTTGTCTTTGGTGGCATAATTGGAGCTGGTTTGCCTTGTGCCTGCTTCTTTGCTTTGTCTGCAACTCCAGATTTGACTTTCTGCTGGATCCTCGAAGCCTGTGTTGAACCTGTCCTCATCGTCTTTGTGCTCTCCGGATTTCCTGATGAAGAAGCACCATTCTTGCAACTGCACTTACAACTGCATGAAGCAACTGAAGAAATGGGAGACACAGCTACTCCCTTGAGTTTTTCATTCTTCACTCCAGCTGTTGGCTTCATACTCGGATGCTTGATGGTGATCTTTGGCCTCTCAACTTTAGGTTCACTTATCACTCTATCGGTTATTCCCTTGAACTTGGAGGAGAAGGATGGTAATTCATATCCTACATCTGGTTCTTGGTCAAACATTGATCCAGATGTCATAAATATCTTCCCCTCAGGCCGTGTCGTCAAGATCACCTTTTCCCTTTTGACTTCGTCAATTACTTTGAAGCATAGGGTTTCAATTTTAGGGTATGGTTTCAACTCTATCCCGGCTTCATCAGACTTAGAGTTGTGACACCTGTCATATTTCTGGCACTCAGCATCATTGTCTGATATATCATTTACTCTCCCTTCACCATAAGTCATGTTTGCTTCATTATCAATTTCTTCTTGAGTCAATGGTGTAGTTCCAACCAAGACACTATCAATAGGAGGAGCAGCTTCTTTATAATCAGACTTGGTTCGTTCAACTTGATCCTCACTAAGAAGTATTCCTATAATGTCTCTGGGAACTGGTGGAGGAATGATGTTGTTCATTGCCAAAGATTTATCAGTTTTCTTTGACCCAAACCCAGATGTGTCTTTCCCAACTTGACCAGTCACAACAGCATGTGACAATTCCTTTCCAGCATCGAGCATTCTTTTGTTTCTTTCCTGATTGCAATCATACTTGACCTGCAGCTCATCAAATTTTTGTTGCAGTTCAGTTAATTTCTGTGTAAGCTCAGATATCTCAATCCTAGCCCGATCATATAAGATAGTCTTCTCCGTTGCTAGCTTCTGATATTTCTCAATGTCTCGTTTCTGAGCTTTTACCTTCTCCTCATTCTTTTTCCATCTACCCTTAAAAGAACTCCTCTCGCATTTTATCTCAAACAATTCTAACTGATAATTTTTACAAATTTGTCTAAGTCCAGGAATTATACGAGCACAAGTAGGATTGGGGTATATCTCAGTTTTGTCAACTTCATCTGTGAAATCATCTTTGTCCTCAACTATATTCTTTTCTTCAACCACTGAACTCATTTTCTTTCTTTAGATATGCAACCTTTGAAGATTTTGAAGAATCGGCAAAAACGGCAAAAGTATTATTCAAAGAATAGTGTCAAAACCTTAAAACTGAAAAACGGAGCCCTTCGGAGTGGAATTTGGGGGTCCAAACGAGCTCCCTTTGACATTAGTCAGGGGTAATTCTGGGGCTTGTTGTCACGAACGTCGTGTTAAAAATTGAGCTTCTAACTCCAAACGAGTCAAAAGTTACGTCCGTTTCCGTGAAAGTGTAAAATAGTGACTTTTTGCCGTAAACCAACCCTGTTTACGATCGTAATCCCTGTTTACGATCGTAATCACCTTCAGTCATAAACACCAGTCATAAACTCAGAATCGGAATCTCAATCATAAACTCAATCATAAACACCGATAGTAAACTCCGATAGTAAACTCCGATAGTAAACTCCGATAGTAAACTCCGATAGTAAACTCCGATAGTAAACCTTCAAACCTTCAAATCTTCAAATCTTCAAATCTTCAAATCTTCAAATCTTCAAATCTTCAAATCTTCAAATCTTCAAATCTTCAAATCTTCAAATGTTCAAATCTTCAAATCTTCAAAAAAAAAAAATTTTGAAAAAAAAGCTTGAATCCAATACCGTGAGAACCTCGAATCTGTGATTCTTGGCTCTGATACCAATTGTAGGTCCAGAAAATCTCCTAAAACACGATATTGATATCACAAACGAGTGCGGAATCCTCGTAGGTGATTGATTCAAGATAGAGAAGAGAAGAAACACGAAGAATACGATGATTAAACGCTAAAAACTTGATCTTTGCACACAAGAAACATTGTCGGGTACAAAACAAGAAATCGTAAACTTGAACTCTCTCTCAAGTTTATGATTACGATCATAAACACCTCCTTGGCTCACCTCTCAATCTTAAACTCGCAGCCCCTAATGAGGAGGTCAAGTGGGGTTTATATAGGCACCCCAATGGGTTTACTATTGGGCCCCTTGTGGATCATAAACCCAATAGTAAACCCAAACCCAATCATAAACTAGCCTAAATACAATAGCAAACTAGCCTATGATTCTAATGAAACCCTCTAAGCCCAACCCAACTTATTTAATATTACAAGCCTCATAATCTAGCCTCTACAGAAATCCAGCATCACAGTATCCGGTCACTTTGAGCTCTTGATCTGGATTTCCCCCATATACTAAAAACAAATCTCTAGTAGCTCGTAGGTACTTGAGAATGGTCTTAACAGCAGTCCAGTGACTTTCACCTGGATTCTGTTGAAATCGGCTAACGATATTTTGCGCAAACGCTATATCAGGTCTAGTGCATCTCACCGCATACATTATAAAGCCTACAGCCGAAGCATAAGGGACTCTATGCATACGCTTCACCTCATCAGGTGTAGAAGCACCTTGTTTGACCGATAGACCAAGTCCTTCCTGCATAGGTACTATACCACGCTTGGAATTCTCCATCTTGAATCGCTTCAAGATCTTATCAATATAAGCACTTTGACTTAGTCCAATCAACCGCTTAGTTCTATCTCCATAGATCTTGATTCCAAGAATGAATGTTGCTTCTCCCAAGTCTTTCATGGCAAAACACTTTCCAAGATGGAATTTTACATCTTGCAACATTGGAATGTGTTTCCCTATAATCAATATGTCATCTACATATAAGACAAGGAAAGTAACATTACTCCCACTAGCTTTGCGATATACACATGGCTCATCGGGATTCTGAACGAAACCAAACTTTTTGATTTCTTCATCAAACCGTTTATTCCAACTCCTCGATGCTTGCTTTAGTCCATAAATGGACCTTTGAAGCTTGCATAATTGGTTGGGATGTTCTGGATCAATAAACCCTTCAGGTTGATCCGTATAGACTTCTTCATCCAAGTAACCATTTAAGAAGGCAGTCTTAACATCCATTTGCCATATCTCAAAGTCATAGTACGCTGCTATGGCTAAGAGAATCCTAATAGCTCTAATGTCAGCTACTGGTGAAAAGGTCTCATCATAGTCAACGCCAAAACGTTGAGTATAACATTTCGCCACGAGACGAGCTTTATAGGTGTGTACATTTCCATCAATGTCGGTCTTCTTCTTGAAGATCCATTTACTCCCAACGCTCTTCGCGTTAGGAGGAAGATCAACCAAGTTCCAAACTTTATTATCTCCCATGGATTTCATTTCCACGTTCGCAGCTTCAAGCCATTTGTCAGATTCCGGATCTCCTGATACGTTTTCCTCGGATTCGACTAGACCAATCCATCTATCCGGGTTACGTATGACCCTTTCGGATCTACGAAGTGGAATCGCAACATCATCGACTTGAGGTTCATCACTTTGAACATCCCCCCCCCTGCAAGTTGATGATTGCTAGTTGTTTCAGAAGGTGACACATCTTCTATTAGTTCTACAATTCTCCCACTGTTCTCTTGAGCTATAAAATTCTTTTCAAAGAATTCAGCATATCGAGCAACACGAACAGTATTTTCGGAAGGATTGTAAAAGTAGTAACCCATTGTTTCCTTTGGGTATCCTACGAAGATGCACTTAGTAGTCCTGGGTTGCAGTTTGTCAGGCGTATCACGCTTCACAAGTGCCTCACATCCCCAGACTCTTAAGTAAGACAACACAGGGACTTCTCCATGCCACAATTGATGCGGTGTCTTTTCAACCTTCTTGGTTGGAACCATATTTAGAACGCGTACAGCGGTTTCAAGAGCAAAATCCCAAAATGATATTGGGAGAGTTGTAAGGTTCATCATCGACCTCACCATTTCTAGTAGGGTTTGATTCCTCCTCTCAGACACTCCATTATGCTGAGGAGTGTAAGGAGGAGTAAGCTGTTGGACAATTCCACACGCTTTAAGATAATCCTTAAACTCTTGGCTTAAGTATTCTCCATCACGATCCGATCGAAGGATCTTGATGGTCTTTCCGAGTTGATTTTCTACTTCGTTCTTGAACTCTTTGAATGTTTCAAACACTTCATGTTTATGTTTAAGCAAGTAAACATAACCATAACGATTGAAATCATCCGTGAAAGTCACGAAGTAGCTAGCACCTTTTCTTGACACATGTCTAAATGGGCCACAAACATCAATATAAATGAGTCCAAGTAGTTCTTTAGCCCTTTGCGGCTTATTCGTGAAAGTGTGTGAGCGTGTGGATCTTCTACTTAGTCGTAATGAAATCAATATAAACGAGATGAAACACAAAGAGTAAATACAATTGACTTGTATTAACCACAGAGATAACCACAGAGTACAATCAGATAGTATGACACAGAAGCTTAGACTGTTAATCTCTACTAAATACAACACATGAAACACCTATTTATAGAGCTGAAATACGACCGGCCGAACCTCAGGTTCGGCCACACGTTCGGCCATGTCCGACCTCCAGGTTCGGCCTGAGTTCGGACCTCAGCATCCTTGTGTGAATCCGTCTTGAATTCGATACTTCACATGACGATCAAGGACCATGTATCAACAAACTCCCCCTCGGCATGTGCAGTATCATCTTCTCTATTCAAACTTGTATCATGTATCTTCAATCAAACGCTTCCTCAACCTTGACGATGAGTTCAATCATGAATACTTGATATTACATCGTGTGTAATCTCTTTAGCAACAATCTTCAGAAGACTTGAAGTTGTGATGATCTCTTCCCACTTAGAAACCTGCCAACATAAATAATCTTGGTGCAAAATATCTCTTCGAGACTCCAAGATAGATTGATTTTGAAAACTTGAGCTTGTATTTCGTGTTGATCAATCGAAAACAAATTAGAAACAAAATCTTTTTGGCTTTTAGAAATTTTATATCAAAACACACCTAAAATCTTTTTGGTATTTTCTGATAAGAAAAGTAGATGCATTACAGAATCAAACACTATTTTTATCTTTTATGAGAAAGATCACAACTTGGGATCATATTGGTCATAACATGCTGAACTACATTTCAATTTCGATTATAGCAGCACATAAGCCATGCCGATTGCAGATATCGTTTGTCCAACTCTAAACTCTCGCAGAATCATACTCATAACATCTGGATATGTTAAGGTATTGATTAAGCTTGCATTGACCAGTGTACCCCACACTATCAGACATACTCATATAAGTTTTGCTTATCACATTTTGTGATCTCATTTGTGATTTTAATCACATAATGATTGTAACCATGATATCGTCAACTGTGTTCCATGCAAAAAGAAATAAGAACGTTAAATCGTCTACCTTAAGGTCGATCTTTCGATACGCAGATAAGGCCTCGGATTTAACAAAATAAGAAAATAAAACAAGTTGAAGTTGTATAACTCAACAACAATCAGGTCGGTACTCCCGTACACGCAGAGAAAGTCCGATGAGTTATACGAAACACCAAAGAAAATAAAGCAGAACGTCAAACGAACAACGATCAGGTCGGTCTTTCGACATGTAGAGAAAGTCCGATCGTTTGACAAAATAAAGAAAATCAAACAAGTTTAAATCTTTGCAAAATGAACACATTTATACACAGTGACTTCTCATTTTATTTTTCACATATCCTTTTCTTGATATATCATGAGACATGCATCAAGATGTTGTCCACTAGGTCAAGCATCAGATTTAGTGTATATCACATTTGTATACTTTCTGATTTGCCGAGCCTACCTTACACATCGATCAAATGGTCTTATGGCTTTTTCATCTACTTTATCCATGAGTCAGACAATGTCAGCCAATGTACCATCATTT
>JBCNJP010000003.1:24300011-24373899 GCA_039602395.1 Deinandra increscens subsp. villosa
TCCACACTCGAAACACTTCCTTGGATCAGGACAACGATTGGCAAAGTGACCTTCCTTCCCGCACTTATAGCAGCCAGTTGTCACTGTCCTACACTCTCCATAGTGATTCTTATTACACTTGTTACACAAGGGCTTGCTGCCCTTTGATCCTTTCTTTTGCTTTTTGCGGTGACCCCCGTCATTCCTTCTTAAACCTTCAGCCATCTCCATCCACTTTCTCTTAGACTCCTCTGGTCTACCTCCTACTCCGAACATCTCACTATAGAGATTGGAGCTTAGATTTACTGTTGCCTTGAACGTTCTAGGCTCAATAGCCTTAATGAATTCCCTAACTCGCCCAGGGAGGCCTTGGACATATCGTTTCACCCTTTGAGCTTCAGGAGTGACTAACGCAGGCAACAATCTTGCCATAGCATTGAACTTGGACGTATATTCCCGATGCGTCATGTTTCCAGCTTCGAGCAACAAGAAGTCCTTCTCCAACTGATCCAGCTCTCCCTTAGGGCAGAAATCTTCGAGGACTAACTTTTTCAAGTCGTCCCACTTCATCGCGGCGATAGCTACACTCCCTTCAGTCTGCCTAACCATTCCCCACCAGTGCAATGCTTCAGATACAAACGAGTGAGCGGCGTACTTCACTGCTTGATCTTCTCTGCACCCACTGATCTCAATAACTGCTTCCATCTCATGAATCCATTCGAAGGTAGCTATTGCGTCCTTCTGGCCATCATACGAAGGGGGTTTGCAACCACAGAATGTCTTGAAAGAACATCCTCGACCTCCTTGTCCTTCCTCCATATCCCCTGAGTCATTCCTATTCCCGTTGTTATTTCCTCCACCTCCCGTCCCGTTGGCTCCACCAACGCCTCTTTGGACTTGGGCTATTGCTTGCGCGACAATAGCCGCTACTTGTTCGCTAGTGAACGTATTAGTTTCGACGTTAGCTTCAGGCTCGGGATTCGCTCGCGTGGTTCTCCTAACTATTCTACCGTCGTTGTCATTTCCACGACTTCCTCTAGCCATTTCCTACATTAAGATGAGTCGTGACATTTTAGGATTTATGTGATGTAGAGTTTCCAAGTTTTGAATACATGATAAACAGATAAGCGCAGACGTCAATACGTTTATTTATATATAATGTCTTCAAAACTTATCAACATCTATTCACATGCATCCTTTGTGTCCACATCCTAAGTTCCTAATTTCATTGATAACGCCTCCTAGCATCAAATAAACTATCTTGTACTTGGCCATATAATAACCAGTGCTTAGGATATACTTATATAGTTAATACCAAATTTCAGTAGCTAATTGCAATTGGGTATTTTCCATACCCATATATCCTAAGTCCCGTCCATTATGTTCCTAGTGCACGTTCTACCTATGGGCATAACTATAAATACTGGCATTTGTCTCATCTTACTTGGCTTTCCCAGAGTCCTAGTTTAAGTCTAGACACTGCAATAGTATCTAAATCTCTTAAACCAAGGCTCTGATACCAACTTATGACGCTCACTCCCAGACTTGGCCTTAGGAGCGGTCACGCATCGGATTTACTCATGAACACAAGGTACAACAGAGATAACTAAAGCAGCGGAAATTAGAAGTTTTTTATTGATACGCCAAGTATTACATCGTAAGAGAGACGATTACAAAAGATAACTATATATCTATGCCAGTCTTCAAAATGTCTTCTCTTGACAGTTGATATTCTCTTGAGAGTGTATGCCCCCTAGTTCCTGCTCACATCTCAGCCTTCCCTTTTCTATCTGAAGGTCCAGCCTCATCTGACATACATAACTTAACAAGTCAGCTTACGCTGGTGAGTTCTACGTTTTTGGAAAACTTTACCTTTCGAAGGCACTTAGGTCTATCAAACACATTTCTGCAATTAAACAATAAAACACAAAGCATATAGCACATATATTCACAAACCGTAACCTCGTGAATTGACTAACCTTGTTAAGTGCTTTCTTAGGGAAATAGTGTTCTATTTGCCTTACGAACACATCATGTAGCAACGGTCCCTTTAGTTTTGACACTATATAGCTTTGACGCTTTCTGGCTTTGACGCCGCTTAGCTTTCACGCTTTCTGGCTTTAACGCCGCTTAGCTTTGACGCTTGGTTTTGACACAATTGGGATAACACTATTTAACTTCTTGTTTCAGAAGTCCCTTACTCACCAATCTCTTCTCGATTACCATTCTTAATCTATTCTACTAGAAACATCGAAATGGCAATCTATCTTTCCTCTACTCATCACCATACAACCAATACATATAACAAGCAATTATAACAGTTGAGAAATTTTTCACAAAACGTTATGTATATCAGCCGAAAACGGTTTAAAGCATTTAAACAATTTAAAAGAGGGCTCATAGAACTCACCTTAGGTTGCGAAGTAGTTTCTTGCCTTATTCCTTCATGAAACTAACTTGCTTTAACGTGATGTCCCTAGCAAGACATACTAGAGGTTACAAGCGGTCATTAAGGCTAACCCCTTTATCCTAAACCCAATCCCTTGTTGGTTTAACATCCATTTGTCTAAATAACCGTTTTGCCCCTTATGGGAAAAAGTATTCTTTTAGTGATACTTATGAAGAGGTGCATTCCTATAAGTAAACGCTCACTCCGGGATCGCCCAGTGAAGTGTATGCCATGTTCCAGTTGGGATTTATGCAACAACACCACTATGCCAAAAACCCTAGTGTACAGGCGCCACCCTTCCAGTCCGCACCAACTTCTAGATCCGAGTAACTCGGTACATTTAATACTTTATCAAAACCCATGTTTTAACTTATATATATACTTAGTACATATATATAATTATGTTCTTTTGTTGAATATTATTACCCTTGCCCAAGCCTTTATGTCCTTGATGAGTGATTCTCATGACCGACCGTATAGGCGTTATCACGACCAGGAGGCGGGATTACTATGAGATATAACCCATATTTTTGTTTTAGTTTGGTGATGATCATGACCGACCGTATAGGCGTTATCACGACCAGGAGGCGGAATTACTATGATCAAAACACCAATGTTTATGTTCTTGTTCTTGGTTTACTTGTTCTTGATAAACCAACATGGTGAACTCATACCAACCCTTCTTTAAACATGAAATTAACTTAAGGATTTCTTAAAACATGTTATTCTAAGGCTTCATACCAAATTTCAACCCATGATTCCCACTAGAACTCCCAATCTCAACAAAACATGTTTAAGAATCTTAATCTTGCATTATTCTTAAAAGGCATATCTAAGTGTTATGAATCATGAAACTAATTGAAGGCTAATGTTAAACATACCTTAAGTTGATCTATTCCAGAGGATGGGCTCCTAACTCCCTTTGAATCTTCAAAAATGCAAGCTAGAGTGTTCTTGGTGTTCTTGGTGTTCTTGGTGTTCTTGAGTTCTCTTAGAGGTTTTAGGTTGATTTTTGGTGAATTAGCAAGGAAAAATGGATGGATCCATGGTCTATTTATAGCCAAGAGTGTCTCACATGCTTCTTACAAGTGTCCTATGACTAAGCATGAAAATTGACACCTAGCATGGTGACTAATCATGAGAATTGACACCTAGCATGGTGACTAATCATTCATATAACATATATTTAATATATAAACATATATTATTATTATTTTTCTTAAATAATCTAACCCGATAAACACTTACCTTATGCATAGTTTATTGTTATAACTTCAAATACGCATTCCTTAACATTTTAACATGTTAATCACATAAACACATATACGACACATATTTTCACATAAAAATATATAAAAACATATATATTTATTACCTTTAGATTTTGGGGTGTTACAATTTCTTTAAGCCATTTGGTTGTCCTGTTACAATATTAATAACCAATGAGTTATTGCCCAAATTTGCAGAAAAGGCAGATGAGGGATATTTTGTTGGATACTCAGGTGTGTCAAAAGCATACAGAGTGTACAACAAGAGAACCAAAATTGTTGAGGAAACTATGAATGTATCTTTTAATGAAAAATCTACCAACAATTTTGAATCTGAACCCACTTGGTTATTTGATATTGACGCACTAACCACTGCTTTCAACAAAACTGTTGATAAGCCTGTGAGATCTCTATTGCAGGAACATAACTTATATAGGTCTGCTGATGAACATTGGAAGAGCAACACTGTTGGAACTGAGAAGCAGAACTTCTTCTCTTCAATGAGCATCAAACCTATCTTGCCAGACAATGAAAAGAAACAGACTTAAACAATTCAAATTGAAGAAGAAATAGTTCCGGCCGAAGTTTAAACAGAAATTTCTCCGGCTCAAGTTCAACCGGAAAACTTAATTTCAGAAACTGTTGAGAACAATGATTCCGGGTTAACTGAACCTGAAAATTCAAATGATGAATTCAGTTTTGAGCATCTGACCCACATTTCAGAGGATAATTCTCACAATACAGTTGAAAGTTCAAATCCTATATCACAAATTGGTGATATTGAGCTTGATCACAGACTTCCTCAGCTCAATATACCCTCAAATGGAAGAAGCCATGAGTTCCCTATGTTTCTTGACAGAAGAATCAACAGAGATAATCCAGTGATAAATATTATTGGAGAAGTGTCAGCACCTGTGTTGATAAGGAGTAGATCTGCTAATGCAAACATCTGTTTGCATGCTGCATTTTTGTCTCAAGAAGTACCCAAGAAGGTAACATATGCCTTGGAAGACAACAGTTGGGTAGAGGCAATGCAGGAAGAGTTATTTCAAATTAACAAGAAGAAAGTTTGGGAATTGGTAGATCTGCCTGATGGAGCAGAACCAATTGGCACAAAGTGGGTCTTCAGAAACAAGAAAGATGACAGGGGAATTGTTATAAAAAACAAAGCAAAACTGGTAGTGCAAGGCTATGTATAGGAAGAAGGCATTGATTATGATGAAGTGTTTGCACCAGTGGCTAGGTTGGAAGCAATCAGAATCCTTTTAGCCTATGTTGCCTTCAAAGACTTTCAAGTATTTCAGATGGATGTCAAAAGTGCCTTCCTGTATGGCCTACTGGAACAAGAAGTATATGTCAACCAACCTCCTGGCTTTGAGGACCCTCACCATCCCAACAAGGTGTGCAAGCTAATCAAAGCTTTGTATGGTCTGAAACAAGCACCTAGAACCTGGTATGAAACTCTTTCTAACTATCTTCTAGAAAATGGCTACAGGAGAGGGGCAATTGACAAAACACTTTTTGTTAAAACTGTTGGTAAGGATATGTTGATGGTACAGATCTATGTAGATGATATTATTTTTGGTTCATCTAACACTGTTTTGTGCAAGGAGTTTGAAACTTTGATGCAGTCCAAATTCGAAATGAGCTCTATGGGAGAACTAACATTCTTCTTAGGACTACAAGTGAAGCAAACTGCAGATGGAATCTTTCTAAACCAATCAAAATACATTCAAGACATGTTGAAGAGATTTGATATGCAAGCTTGCTCAAGTGCAAAAACTCCTATATCCACTGCCCACAAGTTAACAAGTGACTTAAGTGGCAAACCAGTGGATGTACACATGTATAGGGCAATGATAGGATCACTGATGTATCTCACTGCTAGCAGACGTGACATCATGTTCAGTGTTTTCTTATGTGCTAGATATCAGTCCTCACCAAAGGAGTCACATATGCTAGCTGTTAAGAGAATCTTCAAGTATCTGAAGGGCCAACCAAAACTGGGTTTGTGGTATCCCAAGAACTCTGACTTCTCTTTCAAAGCATTCACAGACAGTGACTATGGTGGTTGTGACATAGACAAGAAATCAACATCAGGTGGATGTCAATTTTTGGGTGAAAGACTTGTCTCTTGGCAATGCAAGAAACGAACTTGTGTTTCCACTTCAACTGCAGAGGCTGAGTATATTGCTGCCTCAAGTTGTTGCAGTCAAGTTCTTTGGATCCAAAATCAAATGCTTGACTATGGGTTCAAATTCATGGAAACTCCTATTCTTGCTGTCAACAACAATGCCATCTCCATCATCAACAATCCAGTAAAGCACTCCAAAACCAAACACATCGACATAAGGTATCATTTTATTAGAGATTGTGCAGAAAAGAATTTGATTAAATTATTCAAAGTTCATACTGATCATCAATTGGCAGATCTGTTTACAAAAGCTTTTGATGAGGCAAGATTTTTCTATCTCATCAGAGCCATTGGGATGATTAATTTTGAATAAAAGCTTTTCACAATTTTCAAATAAAAGAGAGCCATGTGCTTAAAGGCCCATCTCTTGATACAAAAAGAAAAAGAAAAAGAAAATTTCTTGTGAAAATTAGACATCATTTCAGTTCATAGTCAGTAACCTCAGTTACACTATTAAAATTTATCACAAATTTTCAAAAAATCATGTGTTTTGGTGTTTAGTTTCAAGTTCCGGTTCAACCTGTGAGAAAAACAATTTTGGAACTCACCGGGTGAACTTCAACCGGAAAAATGCTTTGCAAATGACGTGGAAAATGTTTTTGAAGACAATTCTTCCAAGCGGAAAAATCATCCGTTTGAAGTTCAAACGGAAGAAATATGGTTTTTAAAATAAAGGAGAAATGGGTTCCGCTTGAACTTCCGGGTTAACAAAGTCAAAGTCTCATTTAATTACCCGGAAGGCACAACTTTCTAAGTGGATATACATTTATTTACCCATTAAGTTTTTAACTTTTTAAAATCCAAGGTTTCAGTAAATTTACTTTTGGATAAAGATATGCTTTACCCGGTTGTACCGTATAACCCACAAAGCACTTGTCCCATCGGTTAGTGAACCGTCTGATTAAAACCTCTCTCCTCCACGTCATCACCGAAAAAGGTAAAAAGCCCTAATTTACCGTCACTTTCCCCATTTCTCTCAACCCCACTCAGAAATTACTCCCAAATTTCTCTCAAACCCTCTCCGTTCAACCTCCGATAACCGTCAAGCTTTTTCAAATCCTGTATCAACAATGGCTCCAAAAGCGAAGGCAAGTGGCAAGAAGCCCGTCACTGACTCCAAGTTTCCCGTAGAACATAACTTGGTGGCGTACTTACAACCACCAAGCAGACAGATATCTACAACGGCATGATAGATTTCCTCAAAAGATCTCATCTTCATCACGCGCTCACTGTTGAGGCAGAAATTTTTGAAGTAGTTATGGAAGACTTTTGGTCTTATGCTAGGGTTACTGAAGGCGTCAACCGTAGTGACAAGATTGTGTCAAACGTTCAGGGCACACAAGTGGAAATTAATGAAGCCAAAGTGCAAAAAGTGTTGAAACTAAGGGATGACAGGTGATATGAAGTGGTCGATTCCAAGAAATATCTTCGACTATTCAGAGATATTGGATATGGTGGTTCCCTGCAAAGCAAAACTATCAAGAAAGGGCAATTACCATACAAATGGAGGTTCCTGGCTCACACACTGTTGGTATGCCTAACTCCAAAGAAGGGTGGATTTGACGAGCTTGCTAGTGAACAGGCCTCTGCCTTCTATGCTGTGGTAAAGGGTGAAAACTTCATTTTTTCTAACCTAATTTTTCAAGCCCTAAAATCAAACATCCAATCTGAATATGTTTATGTGTACCCTAGGTTTTTGACACATATTCTCAAAGAAGAATACCCTCAAATTGTTTGGGTTGGTACAATTTTGCAACCTAAACTTCTAAATGAGAAAACTTTTTCAAACTTAGCTTTAAATAAGACTGCATTTCTTGGAAGGGACACTGACTATCCCCTACCAATCCTAAGGCAGTTTCCCGATGAACCTGCTCCTGCTGAGGTTCAAACAGAAACTGTAGCAGCAACTGAGCATCTTGCTCAAGATGACAGAACCACAAACCTAATGGTCTCTGATCCCACATCTGTCCCCGCTTCCTCTACTCTAAAAACTTTTCAATCCAAAAAGAGGAAAGCTTCCACAAAAACTACCACTGCCACTTCCTCAACCGAATCATTTCCTGTCACTTTTAAAAGACAGAGAACTGTGGTCACTAGGTCTCCTCCACCTAGTACCATCAGCCAACCTGAAGCTTCTAACCCCGTTCAAGGCAAAAAGCCTAAACGGAAACTGGTAAAAGTGGGATTTTCTCTTAGGGATGAACCTTCATTTGAGGGGGAGTCATTAGATGCAGATGTACCTTCCCCATCTGAACATTTGTAACCCCTACAACCCCTATCACCTAGGAGTGACAGTGCTCTCAATCTTGGCCTAAATGAAGGTGTTATTAACTCACCTACCTCATTACATGAGAACATACTGATAGGCCAAGACACTGTAGCATTGAGCCCCCACTCCTCACCGGAGGTGAATCTCAGGAGTTTGGAAGAGATTCATGCAGAAAGGGCTGCTGCTGCCCAAGGATCCCCACTGGATCTTGGTGCCAGCAGTAACATCAATAAGACCCAATCTACGGCAATCTTCTCTGAATCAGCACCTAGAAGTCCTTCATTGGAACCAAGGGTTGCTGAAACAGATGAAGAGAATCCCAGGTGCCAAGAAGCCATCGGTACCACTGCTGATCAATCTCGGATTGATAGCTTGATTTTGTCCAGGGATACTGGTAAAAAGCCAGTTGAGGACAGCTTTACACTACCTGAATTGACGAAACTGTACCTGAACCTTCAAGCACAGGTTGATCACTTAAACTTAACTGTTGCTACTTTGGTCAAAGCTACTCTAACTGAAGCCGAGGCAGGTCCTTCAAACCCTCACATAGAAGATGTTGAAGCTGATACTGTCAAATTGGGGGAGAAGTTGACTTCTACACCTTCTATCATTGAAATAGAAGAAACAGAAAGAATTCCGGCTGAAGTTAGAGCCACAGTTGAAGAGAGTTGGGTATATATGAAGAGCAGTCAATTGATTGCAATTTCTCCATTTGAAGATCCCAACCTCACTGAACTGGTGCAATCTTCAATGCTAATTGCTGGTGCTCTCCCTGAGCACATCAACATGATCACAAGCCTGTTGACAAATGTCATTTTTCCAGATGAAAGAGCCAGTGATCATATGGAGAGGAAAACTGCCTCCACCAGCAATGTAGCTGAATAAGAAGTTGAAGGAAGAACTGCAACGTTTGCAGTGGCTACTGTATCTGAAGGTGGTCATGAGAACTTAATTGGTGAAGATGAAGGGACGGAGGTACTGGAAATTGCTGATAAAGAACTTGAAGTCACCAAACCTCAAGTGGTGACTAAAGGCTCCAACATTGTCCAAGCGGAAGTTCAGGCGGAAGCTCAACTGGTTGTTCAACCGGAAACCCAAACTGCAACCTAGGTGGAAGTTTATGGCCCTGGTAATTCAATCTTTGGTATTGATGGGTCTAATCAGTCACCTGCGGATCAACCGGAAGAACAGGGAAGCAATGAAGCTGAAGACATAGCTGCAACATTGATAGCTTTGAGGAGTACCGAACATGTTCAAACTGAAATTCCAAGAACTATTGAACAGGTGGTTCAAACTCCTGAAGTTGAAGCTATGCTGAAGATGGTGGAAGATGCAAAGAGGGTAGCAGAGGATGAGAGGCTAGCCCAAGAACTTCAAGAGGAATTGGATTTGTATTCTCAGGATGGAGTTATTGAAAGATTGTTGGAAGAAGCAAAGACTAGTTCCTTCAATTGGAGATTGAAGGACTACAACTTGGAAGAAATGACTGAGGTTGATAGGCAAAGACTGATCTCCATTGCCACACAGATGCCTACATATGTAAAAAAACTGGTTTACATATGTATTTCCCGAGAACGGGATTTTTTATTTTTTTTTTTAAAAAACTAACCGTTGGATCGTCATCATTTTTTAGATCTTGTGCCGGGTATACATGTAGATCATTGTAATATATTTTTTGCATTTTTTCTAAGGGGACATAAGGGTTTTCAGGGTTTTCACAACTCAAGTGGGTTTTCATTCTACCATTTTGAAAAACCGTATACGGATCGTTTCTATGGATGAGACGGAAGTTTTGTCATTGAATCATGTTGAATGATTACATAACGAAGGAGTATACAACGATTAAGCTCTGGGGGAGGTCGGACAGAACCTCCCCTCTCAACACACAAAAACAAGACAGAAAACTTGCAAAGAAATACAAAGACGAATCTATTTATACTTCTTCATAAGGTCCGAACTCGGCACCTCCGAACTCTGTCCGAACTCCCTCCGAACTTGGAGTTCGGCCATCTAGGTTCGGCCAACTTCGAACCTAGAGTTTGGCTGAGGTTCGGACCTCAATTCATGTCTTTGACAAATCAGTCTGTTTGACAATTCGAACAGTAACGGCCACACAAGGTTCATGCACTAACAAATTCCCCCTTGGACGTTACTGTCGAATCCAGACATTGATCTTCTAGCAATCTTCAGTCAGCTTGCTGCAGACATCTCTATCTTTAGCAAACTCCCCTTGACTGAATCATCAGGTATGCAGGAAACGGTTCGAATCTTGTACAATCTCCTCAACCAATAAAATTCCCCCTAGCTTCAAGCACAACCATCCAATTGGAACCGGCATGTATGATAATGGTTCACTTCATAAGTTGTATCCGGAAATTGTAAAGACACACGAACATCACTGCATCTTGATAATAATCTTCAATCTTCACCGAATTGTAACACATTCTGATCTTTATGAAAACAGACACGATCAGCATCTTCAATCACGGAAATTCCCCCTCAGCATCAAATCCATCCCAATATATTACTCCGGTAAACGTATATCTCGTTGCAGACTGGAATCTGACCAAGTCTTTCGACAACTCAAGAAAGTATCGGGCATATGACAAAGAGTTCCAAACCATAATCGAAAACTTTGACATATCGGTTCGCACGAACATCAGAATATACCACATTTCCATGAAGATCAAAAACCACCATCATCCCTGAACTGATTGCTTTTGAATATTCACTTTTTCAATTATGAAACTTTGAAAGTTTTTAGGGTCCCCAATTTCCCCCTAAACAAGTGACATATTCAAATCTTCAATTTCTTATGATTCCAACCCCGCATTCTTTTAGTGGAATGATAAACTCAAGTAGCCCGCAACGGAATCTTTAATCTCATTTAATTTTCAGTTTGTGTAGAATGATAATCTCCGACAAACGTTCCCAAGTAATCATAACCATGTCTCCGAATCTCTGCCCATCATCAGAAACACGTATTCTTGAATCTCTGTCCATCATCAAGAACCATGACTACCCACAAACACATTTCTTGAAATTCGATCACGAACTCGTAACAAGTATCGGAATCTGGATTTTCTTCAAATATAACACCCCACAGCCACCAAATCAAGGGTAAACTCGATAACTGATCCGCTTCTGTAAAATTCCCACCTAACGGGGGTTCGGGGGCAGCGCCCCTGAGAAGCGGGGTCCAAGGGGCGGCAGCCCCTGGCGGGGTCCAAGGGGCAGAGCCCCTGGCTGGGGCCGTGCTCGTCCGAACCTTGTCCGGTCTACCTCCGAACCCGATCCTCCGAATCCTCTCCGAAACTGACCTTCGGACCTAGTCCGAACCTGACCTTCGGAGCCATCTCCGAACCTGACCATCGGACCTCCGAACCTGGAGTTCGGAGCGGTTATTTTTCAGATCTGTTCTTCGGCCGAACGTTGTCCGAACTCGAACTGGAAATTTTTGAACTCGAACCAGATTCAGAATTTGATCGAATTTTGACATCTAGAGGCTTCTGTTAGGTAAAAACATGACTCAGGAAGACTCGATTGATTAAAAACCAAACAGAAACACTTCCAATCACCCCTAACTGAGAGTTTAACGTCTCGAAATGAAGAAAAACGATAGATTTCGACCATAGAAAGAGCCAACAGCTCTGATACCAACTGAAAAACCGTATACGGATCGTTTCTATGGATGAGACGGAAGTTTTGTCATTGAATCATGTTGAATGATTACATAACGAAGGAGTATACAACGATTAAGCTCTGGGGGAGGTCGGACAGAACCTCCCCTCTCAACACACAAAAACAAGACAGAAAACTTGCAAAGAAATACAAAGACGAATCTATTTATACTTCTTCATAAGGTCCGAACTCGGCACCTCCGAACTCTGTCCGAACTCCCTCCGAACTTGGAGTTCGGCCATCTAGGTTCGGCCAACTCCGAACCTAGAGTTTGGCTGAGGTTCGGACCTCAATTCATGTCTTTGACAAATCAGTCTGTTTGACAATTCGAACAGTAACGGCCACACAAGGTTCATGCACTAACACATTTCCCTATATATATATATATATATATATATATATATATATATATATATATATATAGGAAAAGGATCATTGGAAAACCCTTTAATTTTTAGAAAACTTGGAAAACCACTCTCCACCAATCACATCATTTCATTTAGTTTTTTATTTTTCTTTTGAAGAAAGGGTATAAAGGTATTTTTAACAATTCTATTTTAGTAAAGTATTTTCAAAATTTAATTCCAATTAACTAACTTGAATATTTGTAGGAATTATTACTTTTTCACGTATGAAAAATCGTGAATACTAGAAAACCCTAATCCCACGATTTTTTTTTCACCTCTATCATCCCAATTATCCTTCATCTTCATCACGTTTTTTCACAATCACCATCTCCATTGTCGCGCAAGATCAAGTTCAAGAAGGAAAAAATCAAGACTGCGGAAGCATGAACTTTCACGTATTTAATGCAAATGAAGATAATCATGATCCGATCCATATGAATACGAATGAAGATAATCATGATCGGATCCATATCAAAACGTCTCTATCTTTATATCGGTTTGAACTTTCATGTATTCTTCTTGTACATTACAAATTTTTGTTATCTTAAACTGATTTTATGTTGTCTAATATAAATTTAATATACGTTACACTGTATAACATTGTATCTTGTATCAGGTTATAGGATTTGAGTTAATGAGCTGAATATAAATATATGAAGGAACCATAAAAATATGTTACACTAATGTAATACCGTAGCAATGTCAAATTATAGTTTCTGAGTAGACTACGTTATTACACTGATGTAATATTGTATTTTTCTCAGGCTATAGTTCCTGAGTAAATTTCATTGTTACACTGATGTAATACTGTATCGTTGTCAGGTTATAATTTCTGAGTATATTTCATTGTTACATTGATGTAACACTACATCATTACGAAGTTATAAATTGATTACACAAATGTAAATGGGTTTTGTGTTGTAAAATGTTTATTTGAAATACACATAGGTAAATTTATTGTTACACATATGTAACCTTCAAATTTTTCTTGAAAAATAGACAAGAAATTATTGTTACATTTATGTAACATAGCGCTGATGGTTTATGTTACGATTGTTTTTTTTTTTTTGTAAATTAGGTTTAGAAAGTTTAAAAAATTCTAGTCTTTGATCAAGAGAGAGAGAGATATAGATGATATAGGAGAAATGAGATAGGAGATAGGAGAGATAAGAGAGAAAGAGAGAAAGAGAGATAGTTTATATTAAGAATTAAATTGGAGGTTTCTTTTTTTTCTAATTAATGTGTTTGACCAATTTCTCAAAGACTATTTTGCCCCTCATTAATCCGGAACTGTTACACATATTTACAATCAAGCCCCTGCCTAATCTAAACCATTAATTTTTTAATCAAGGGCAAAAAAGTGGTTTTTCAAGTTTTCCAAAAAAAAGGTTTTTCATGGATCCCTACCCTATATATATATATATATATATATATATATATATATATATATATATATATATAGGGAAGGGTTCCGTGTAGACCCCTTAAATTTTGTAGACCCCGTAGACCCCTATAAAACTCAATAAAAATAAAACTCAGTGTTGTAAATTTGTTTTTTTTTATTACGATAAGCTTTTAAGAACCAAAAAAATAAATAAATAAATTAAAAAAACAAAAAATATTAAAAATCGAACATTTTAAGACAATGAGTTTTAAAATAATGAGTTTTAAACGCAACACTGAGTTTTATTGAGTTTATTGAGTTTTAAACTCATTGATTTTTAAAACTCATTGTCTTAAAATGTTCAATTTTTAATGTTTTTTGTTTTTCTTTTTTTTTAATTGTCTTTTTTTGTTCTTAAAAGCTTATCGCAAATAAAAAAAACTAAATTAACAAAACTGAGTTTTATTTTTAGTGAGTTTTAATGAGTTTTATTGAGTTTTATAAGGGGTCTACGGGGTCTACAAAAAATAAGGGGTCTACACGGATCTTTTACCTATATATATATATATATATATATATATATATATATATATATATATATATATTGAAAAGTTCATTGTAGACACCTCCATAAGTGTAGACAGGTAGACACCCTTTTTCACCATTAGATCTCTTGATCTAATGGTTATGATTAATTTCTTTTTTCTTTTTTTTCCCTTTTCTCATTGTTCAGAAAATTTCACATGTGAAAACACATGTGAAATAAAGTAATTTCACATGTGAAATAGGGTGTCTATCTGTTTACACTTATGAAAGTGTCTACAATGAACCTCACCCTATATATATATACATATATATATATATATATATATATATATATATATATATATGTGTAGGTCTAGAAAATCTACCAAGACACGATATTGATATCACAAACGAGTGCGGAATCCTCGTAAGTGATTGATTCAAGAAGAAAGTAGAAGAAATAGATTTGTCAAAGAGATAAACAACAAAGAACAAATCTTGAATGAAACACAATACTTTCTTGAGCTAGATGAACCGATCGTGAATACAAGAGAAGTTGCTAAAATCATAATCAAAAAGCTAGTTGATCATAAACACTATGAGGGTTTATATACTACCCTCTACAAAACCCTAAGCCCAATCATAAACATAATAGAAATCGGTCCAAGAAGCCCAAAACCGTAAACACCTTAAGCCCAAACAAATGAAAGCCCAAACTAATGTTCATACCTTACAATGTATAGCCCAACAATCTTCCCCTAGGCATGAACCATTAGACCGCCTATGGCAGCAGCTGATCAAATCTGAAAGTATTCTGCACATTGCTCGACCACCATTCATTTGCTACGATCCGGTTTGTTGTTCCATTGAAGATCCCCACCCGTATAGCGTTTTCAAGATCATTCTCATCACCGAGAATAGGTTGGGAGGCGAGGAGCTTGA
Organism: Deinandra increscens subsp. villosa; assembly: GCA_039602395.1. Taxonomy (NCBI): domain Eukaryota; kingdom Viridiplantae; phylum Streptophyta; class Magnoliopsida; order Asterales; family Asteraceae; genus Deinandra; species Deinandra increscens. Next base: position 24,315,110 of record JBCNJP010000003.1, read on the forward strand.
TATCTCTTTCACCAAACCTCAGCAGGTCAACCGGATCGTAGAAGCGGAACTGTGTCATCTTCTTGCAAAGCACCACCACCTCATGCGTCGTCGGATCATAAAACCAACAGTCAAAGTGTTTGACCAAGGTACCATCTTCAATTTCATCCAACATGTTTATAACTCTTGTGCGTTTAGTGGGTGGTCGCCTCGCTTCACCTATTGGATCACCAGTTACTGGGTCAGTTCCAGTTTCAACCCATCTTACCTGCTTCAGATCGAAGTTCACAAAATTTTCTGCCAAGTGGCTCATCAGATTGTTCCGAACTAGATCTCCTTCTGTGCTCCTCCATCTGTTTATGTATGGAGCTCTTAACAGACTTCTAATCTCAGGCTCAGTCCAGGAGTGAAATTGGGTTCGTGTTCTGTAATATTCCACTGGACTGTTGTAGCCATCACGGATTACAGCAAACAGCTTCTTCTCGGAGTCTTAGTGCCAACACAGAATTGTTTCACGAATCCCCCTTTTTTCGATTGAGCTTTCACCAACATCAATGGTGTATTGAGTGGGGGCTGGTCCTTGGAAGAACTCCTTGAACCAGTTGTCGTGACCTTCTGGTGCCTTAGAGATGACTCTTCCACTTCGAGCATAGTCTGACATCTCAATAGTGTCATCTCCTTCATCTTCATTTACAGATTCTGTACCTTGACCACCCCGAGATGAGCTTTGACCGGGGTCACCTGAGGCATTTGACACCGCAGCACCTTTCAACTCATTATACTTCTTTTTCAGATCCATCAAGGTCTCATACAAATACTTAAACCTATTCTTGTCAGCCACCTCCTTGTCTTTTAGTTTTCTGTTCTCAACCTGGAGTGCTTTTATCTCGGTCTCTCTAATTCTGTTTTGAGACATCTATAAATTAATGTGAGGGTCAGCACTTAACCTCATCTCAATAAGGAGCTCAGCAGCTTGTTCATTTGCCCGAAAAGGCCTGAAGCTTGGAACGACAGTGGACTGACTAGGCACTGAAGAGACACTCACTTTCACAGAGCTGGGTATAACAAAAGAGCTTGCAACCTCTAGAAATTGCCTTTCCTCATGAACTGGGCTATGTACGTGGAGGATAGGACTCTCGGTCTGCATAGGTGTTGGTTCTTGAACAGTAGCTTGAACATCGGCTTGAGATGAGCTTTGAACGATTGTCGGTTCAGAAGTGTTATCAGCCTGTTCATTTGCATCTGTACGATCAAAAACCATTAGGCTCGAGCTGGTTTTTAAGAATTTGAACCTCAAGGTTCTTGGGTCAGCCTTTTTCCTCGGAGAAGGTTCATGTATTGGGATGGGTTCTTCAGTCAAATCCTCTTCGTTAATATTCAGAGTCAGCTCTGGAGGAGTTGTATCGCTGCCTGAAGATGTGATCAGGTCATCCCTTCCTCTCTTGAGATTGATGGGCCCCAAATCCCGATAGATGTCATCCTCGAATGTTTCGTTCTCCGGGAAGATATCATCCATTATGTTGTCTTCATTAGATGGTATATTTTCAGGTTCCCTTTGAACATTGGCAGCCACATCATGATCTTCTGCCAGAGATGCATTGACTGGGTGCACCTCTAGTTCAGCATCAAATTCTTCTTCAACTTGTTCTCTTGCAACTTCAGGAAAGGCACCTCTTTTGGTCCATTCAATCCTCCCCTGAAAGCTGCTCTTTCCTTTTCTGTCTTGTGTTTGCAGGCCGAACACTCCATTATCCATGAACTTGATATCCAATTTCTCTATTCTTTCTTCTATCATGGGATATTACTTCATGACCACCATCTGCACAAATCTTGGTGTCATCAGGAACTGTTCTCTTGCACTCAAATCTGCATTCCCAACCCAATCCAACAGCATCATTTTTGAGAAGTTGAAATCCCAGTCTAAGGCTAGTGCTACAAATGCCGTGCCATGCAATTTTTTCAGCTGATCAAAACTAGTTCTCTTCCCCAAGAAGGATTTTTGTAAGTAATGAGCCAAACACCTCCAGTAGTGTGGCGGCAATAACTTCTTGAAGATGGGAGGGAACTTTCCATCATATCCCAACGACTGAGCACCTTCTAATACAAGAGTCTTTGAGTACTCTATTGGATCTTCAGCTTTGTCGTTGATGTTCGATCCCTGGCGGATGTCTTCTTCGATTATCACAATTTGACGATTCTGAATTGTTGCTGAGATTCTCGTCTTGTCAGCATTTGCTCTCGCTGTTCCCCAGAATTCTCTTACAAGCTGCTCATCGATCAGCACACTTGTTCTTAGAGCATGATTTATCTTGCAAACATTTAATCCCGCTACCAGAGAATAGAACAGTTGCATATGTCTTTCTGGAGGGTCATCAAGGAAGGCTGGGATGCAATGGTCTCTTTCAAAATGAATTTCTTCATCAAGCATGTCTTCCGCCATCTGATAAACCAAGACAAATGCATCAGGTTTAATCATATCAATGATCAATTGTGTTTGTTAAAACCACCTTGAAGTTCAATTGATTATCACATTATACCGTCAAGTTCAAAACATTTCAATTTAAACTTTTGAAAGAAGAAATTTGATCTTGAGCCCTAATTTTAACAAATCACATTCTTAAAAATCAAGTTGGTCAATTTTATCTTAAAACAATTAAGTTTGATAAGATTTCAAAGACATTTTGAGTTTATTTGATGTTTATGATTTCAAATCACATTTTAAAACGAGTTTACGATCCAACAGATGGGTTTACGATCGGGTCAAAACACGTCCGGTTGAAAAACTCTTAGCCCGATCGTAAACACCCCAACTCGTAATCTCTCAGAATCGTAAACCAAACGATCATAAACACTGATCGTAATCAATCATTGGGAACGCCGATCGTAATTGCCGATCGTAAACACGGATCGTCGTCTTCAACCTCGCGATAATCGTAAACAATGTGAAACACCATTGTTGTACCTGCAACTTCTCGAAAACACATTATAACCCAACAAAAATGCACAAAACAACATCCACACTACCTTTTAAGTAAAGCAAACACAGTCACGGTTTTCAATCTCGAGTAAATGAACCGAGATACAAAGAAAAACGAAGTCGATCACTGAGTGAGGAAAAACTGAGATCTGTGGTCGAGAATCAAAGAGTATCGGTCGATTAAAGGGTGTTCTGTGGTCGGAAAGTGATTACGAGAGTGATGGTGTGCTGGGTTTACACAAAGAATGGTCGGAGGTGTGTGCGATAGGTTTTCCGGTGAGGTCGAGCGGTGGTTAGGGTTTCAGGTTGGGGAATCATAAACACAGACGGAGAGAATTCTTTGCATCGGAAATGAGATAGTAAAATCGTAAAAGAGGGTTTTGTTGTTAAAAAAATTCATTTTGGCCCCCCTCAAGTTTTGAAAACCTTAAAAATACTCCCAAACCTCTAAAAATGGTAATTCTCTTAAAAAAATGTTAACTTTAAAGAATTTGAGAATTTAGGAAGCTTCCCCTCAGATTCAAGCCCCCAACTTGAGGAACCATGCACCACTGCTATGACTACCACTTATTTTCTTAATTATCAGTTGGTGATCAGGTCGGCCGCATAAGCACGCAGAGAAGTCCAAACACAATAATTTTATGAATTTTTTTTTATCAACATTTTTTATTTTCCTTTTTCATTTTCCTTTTCTTTTCATTTTTCTTTTCTTTTCATTTTTCTGTGGTGTTGTCATAATTAGCAGAAATATGGCGTGTGAGAGAGTGAATACTAGGTGAATGCCACCCTCAACTTGTTTTTGCTGGGACTCAGTCTTTTAAACTATGTAAACCAGGATGGAAAACTAAACATATATAGAAGTTAAGTTTACTGCACTTACATAGATGATCAAAGTTTTTGATTTAGCTTACCGAAACATCATCTTTGAGTCGTCTTTCACTTCTGCCTTACACGTGTCAGTCTCCGATCGACTTGGAAATTTATACCACTTCCTTCCAACTCAAGGCAAACAAAAGACATCATAAAAACCTCAAACAGATATAGTTTAGATTTTCTGAAACAAAGATATTTCTTCCCCTGTTTTTATGAGGCTTTTGAAATATAAACATATTTTTTTTAAAATAATTTACAAGCAATTTTGATCAGATCATTCCTCGAAGGCAATCATCTTTAGGCCTTCGACACACATTTCAAAATTGGGACGAGGGAGGGGTTTTGTGAAAATATCAGACACATTTTGGTCTGTGCTCACTTTTTGGAGCTGAATCAACTCCCGATCATAACAATCACGAATAAAATGCACCTTGATGTCTATGTGCTTTGTTTTTGAATGATGAACGGGGTTTTTCACAATTTCTAGAGCAGCAGCGTTATCACAAAAGATAGGAGTGTTAACAAATTCCATACCGTAATCAGTGAGCTGATTTTGTATCCATACTACCTGTGAGCATCTAGCAGATGCTGCCACATATTCAGCTTCTGCAGTTGACTTTGAGACGGTATGCTGCTTTTTGCTCTGCCAAGAAATGAGTCTGTCTCCCAGATACTGACATCCACCAGTTGTTGATTTCCTATCAAGATCACTACCTCCATAATCACTGTCAGTAAATGCAAACAATTGGAAATCAGTGTTCTTTGGGTACCAAAGTACAAGCCTAGGCCTGCCCTTCAGATACCTAAAGATATGTTTAACAGCAATTAAATGTGAAAGTTTAGGATTAGCCTGATAGCGGGCACACAGACACACTGCCTGCATAATATATGTCCTGCTTGATGTCCAATACATAAGTGATCCAATCATCGAGCGATACATGAATTCACTCACTGACTCCTCATCTGCATCTGCTGTTAGTAGAGGTCGGGATGCCATGGGAGTTGAGATTGGCTTGGAATCTTGCATTTTGAATTTTTCTAGAATCTCATTCACATATTTTGCTTGGTGAATAAGAATCCCAGATTCATCCTGTTTCACTTGCAAGGCTAGGAAGAAACTCATCTCTCCTTGATCACTCATTTCAAATTTCTTTCTCATTATTTCTTCAAACTCGGTGCATAACTCTTCGTTTGTTGACCCATAGATGATGTCATCTACATAAACCTGCACCATGATGATATCATCCTTCACCCTCTTTCTAAACAGCGTATGATCAACCACTCCTCTTGTGTATCCATTCTCCACCAGATGAGTTGATAGTGTCTCATACCACGTGCGCGGAACTTGATGTAGTCCATACAAAGCTTTATCCAGAAGATACACATGATCTGGATGCTCCTCATCTACAAACCCTCGTGGTTGAGTCACATAAACTTCCTCATTCATTTCTGCATATAAAAATGTTGACTTGACATCCATCTGGTACACAGTGAAGTTTAGGTATGATGCAACTGCAAGGAATATCCGAATAGCCTCCAATCTAGCCACGGGTGCATACACCTCATCATAGGTCAATTCCATGTATTTGTCTGTGACCCTGAACAATCAACCTTGCCTTGTTTCTGACAATTATACCTGTGTCATCCTTCTTGTTCTTATATAACCAACGTGTGGGTATAACCTTCTTGGTCTCTGGCCTTTCCACTAGACGCCACACTCCCAACTTTGAAAACTGATTTAATTCATTGTGCATGGCCTCTATCCAACTTGAATCTCTGAGAGCAACCATCACATTAGGAGGCTCAATCTGGGATATGAAGCACGGATACATGCAGAAATTAATGTCTCCCGTGCGACTTCTAGTGGTAACACCTGCTGAAACTGGCCCAAGTATATTGCTAATCGGATGGTCTTTGTTGATCCTTGATACTTGAACATCTGGCACAGGAACAGAAACAGGCAGGTTAGAATTAACAAAATTATCATTCATACCTTGGTTTTGAGAAATTTCTGAATCATCATGAGTTCCCGAAGATCCCGGAGTATCTGCATTGATATTTGTGGGAACCGAATCTGGTGCTTTCTCACTAACTTGTTCAACATGAGGTCTTGATTCAGATGATTGAGCAATGATATCTTCTTACTCACCCAAATGATGGAAAACATTTGAAAAATTGAACCCTTCAAACAGTGATCCATAATAAAAAAATCCAATTTGGTCCACACCCTGCATCTGTAGGATTGTCTTCAAGCCAGTCTACGTTATATGCCTCAATGATTACTCTGGTGGTTTTGTTGTAGACACGATAAGCACTATTTGCCGAATAACCCACAAAATAACACTCATCAGCCTTAGCTTCGAATTTCCCCACATCGGACTGAATCAGAACCGTGCATGGACACCCGAATGTCTTGAAATATCCCACCGTTGGCTTTTCTCCATAAACAATCTCATACGGAGTCTTCTCATGACGCTTGTTTAAAAGTACACGATTCTGCACATAACAAGCCGTGTTGACCGCTTCAGCCCAGAAGAAGATTGGCAATTTAGCTTCACACATCATTGTTCTTGCTGCTTCAATGAGTGTCCTGTTTCTTCTCTCAGCGACTCCATTCTGCTGGGGTGTATAGGGTGCACTGTACTGTCTCTCTATACCCTTCTCTCCACAGAACATATTCAATTCAGCATTTTTAAATTCTGTTCCGTTGTCCGTTCTAATAGCCTTGACCTTCTTGTTCAGCTGATTCTCTATAAGCGTGACAAACTGTTTCACTAAAATCGGAGTTTCATGCTTGTTTGATAAAAAGAAGACCCAAGTGAATCGCGAGTAGTCATCCACAATCACGAGACAGTAAGAGAATTTGCTGATGCTTTGTACTTGCATTGGCCCAAATAAATCCATGTGAAGAAGTTGTAATACGGACGACACTGAATTTGCTATCTTCGGACGGTGCGGTAACTTGTGTTGCTTCCCCTTCGCACAAGCCACACATTTTTCTACAGTAGAGAAATCTTTGATAGGCAGTTTTCTGACATGTTCTCCCTTTGCCAGCTTGGTCAAATTCTTCATGTTAGCATGCCCCAGACGCCTATGCCATAATAAAGCTAAATTTTCATTTTGTTTTGATATAAGACAGGCTACTTCTGAGGTTGGAGGTTGACCCATATTAAGCTGATAAGAATTTGCTCTTCTCGGAGTAGGCATCAAGATGCACTCCTCTGGAATTTTGACACCTGGCTTGAGTATGATTCCTTCCTTGTGGTTGAACAAGACTGAATATTCCCTATCACAAATTTGTGAGACACTGAGCAAACTGTGAGATAATTCCTCCACATAGTGCACATCAGAGAACGTCAAACTTCCATTTCTCACTACTCCTTTCTTGCTTATTCTTCCACCTACACCACCTGCAAATGATACACCTCCGCCATTGAAGTCTTGTACATCTTCCAAAAGGGATAAGTCTCCGGTCATATGTCGGGAGAAACCGATATCAACGTACCAGAGATTGTTGATAGATCTTCTTGGCTGTCCCTATAAGAATCAGAGATCAGTGAGATTCAGATACCCAGGCCATAACAGATCTGGGCACACCTTTGGAATCAATGTAATTAACTAATTGGAGGGTCATTTCTGGCTTTAATTCAGGTACATTCACATTTTGAATGTTGACTTTTGGTTTCCAGGTGGTGGTTTTCTGTGGTTTCAACACATTTGGTGAGTTCTTGACTGACACAGGATTCTTTTGTGGTGATGTGGCCTTTTTACTAGCTGGCTTTTTAACAGGCGTCCACTCAAGTTTCAGTTTTGTGTAAACAAGTTGTTTTGTTTGAGTGACATCTTTTTGTTTTAAAACCTGTTGCTCAACCTTTGCTTTGCCATTAGGTTTATTAACTCTTTTGACTTTAGCCACTTGTTTCTCAACAAATTCTGGTTTTATCTTATCATTTCTTTTATTAAACTCCTTTAGATACATAAGTTGGTTTTGAAGTTTTGGCCACATTCCACTTATCAACAACATGCTTTGTCACCGGTGCCTTTGTGTTTGAAACCTTAGACTGTTGAGTCTTCATTGGTTTTAAACACTGCTTCCCCTAAGACAAAGCTTGTTGCTTTTGCTTTTGCTTTTCTCCTGTCATCATTTTCTCCAACATACTAGTCCGTGGGTTTTGCGGATAGTATGGTTGAAATGGTCTATTCACAGAATTAGCAGCAAAGTGTCCTGGTTTTCCACATTGAAAGCAATTCATGAGTCTAGGCCCATTAACATAACTACAGAGGTATGAGCGTCTTGGGTAAGACGACTTCCATTCTGGCTTATCATCCCTTTTGTGTATAACATGTTTTGTAGCTTTTTCCGGTTGTGTGATTAAACAAAATTGTTCTGATTTAGACTTGTTTGTTCTATTGAAAGTCGACACAACCTGGGGATAAGCAACAAAATCCTTGGGCTTAGTCTCACGACCAACTTTAGTGTTAGGCACACGAATTTTAAAACCATTAACTTTTTCATTGGAATCAGAAACATGTTTCGATAACAAAGATACAACTAATTGTTTTGACTTGGACGTATTAAGTTCTGACACAGATGCCAGAACATCGTCCTTAGGTAAATCAGACATCAAACTACTAGACACATGACATTCATTGACTTTTAAACATTCAGCATCCTCCCCAGAAACATCTTCAATACCTACTTCATCTGCACATGAAACAAAGGTGTCAGAAGAACCAACATTATCGTTTAATGGTTCCTGGGATGGACCCGATTTACTTGTGGATGCCATAGTTTCGTTCTGATTACCCAACCCATAGATCATGTGTTTCTCATTTTCAAATTCCTGATCGGTCATAGGTGTCACTCCTACCAGAACACTATCTAAGGGGGGTCCTATCTCATGTGCTCCTATTTCAGATCTATCTACCTGATCCTCCTCAAGGATTATTCCTATTATATCTCTAGTTTCATCTTGAGGAACATTGTTCTTGTTTTTGTCTGAGAAGCTAATTCCTATTCCACCTTTGTCCTTACCCATTCTAACATCAGTTATGCAGGTGTTCAAAGATTTACTAGCCTCTAGCATTCTTTTGCTTCTCATATGATTCACATCAAGTTTCACTTGCAACTCATTGTTCTTATGTGTGAGCTCATCTACCTGCTTCCTAAGCTCAGCTATTTCTAACTTAGCATTGTCATACATGAGAGTTTTCTCAGTAGCAAGTTTTTTATATTTCACAATGTCTAGTTTCTGAGCTTTTACCTTCTCCTCATTCTTTTGCCACCTACCCCTGAAAGAACTCCTTTCGCATTTTATCTCAAACAGTTCTATCTCATAATTTTTACAAATTTGCCTAAGTCCAGGAATTACACGAGCACAAGTGGGATTAGGACATACCTTGATGTTATCAACTTAAGCAGCAAAGGCTTCCTTGTCTTCCACCAGGTTCTCTTCAGGTTTCTCATCAGTGACAACAAACGCATGCTCTTCCTCATCATCCCTTTCCATAGCAGCAATCATTGCATGCGACAGGCTAAACTCTTTCATCTGAGGAGTCCAGTCATATCCACCACATTCCTGTACAACCAAAGCACTTGACTCTGCCTTTCCTTTGCTATCTCCTGCTTTCCTTTCTTCTGTTCTTTCTCTCCTCGGCTTGGTGCACTCTCTTGCGAAATGCCCGTACTCGTCACAGTTGTAGCACCTCAGCTTGCTCTTGTCAAACCCCATCCTTATCTTATCTTGATCCTTCCACACATTTCTCACAGTCTTTGCCATGAACTTCTTTGCTCTGAAAACAGCCATTGCCATCTGCCATGAAACATCCAACATCTCTACATCTTCAGGATTTATCTGGTTTAGCTCACCCGAAAGCATATCAGTAGGGACTAAAGTTCCGGCCATAAGAGCATGATAGCTGTTCATAAATCCCATTCCGAGGGCAAAGTTGGGATCATTTGTAGCATCAGGGTTGACACCTCCACTTGAACTTGCTTGAGGTTGTGCCACAAATGCAGTTGACTTTGTGACAGAGCTCGGTCCACTCCCAGTTGACTTTCCATCTTGCTTAGAATCCACTTCTTCTGACAACAGTGCTGGGTTCAGTTTTTCCGCCAAACTAAGAGAGCTTATATGGTTCAATTCTCTCTGCTTGTCATCAATAAGTTTTGACTTCAGTTTGTTGATCATCTCATCAAGAGATAGCTCACTCAGCTTGTTGTTGTTCTTAATGATGGAGATGTTGGTATTCCAGGATTTGGGTAAGCTATTCAGCAGCTTCAGATTCTTATCTTCCTGATCTGGTTCTACATTGTAGCTTGACATTTCGGCCATCAGAGACACGAACCTTTGCACTTATGCTTCAAAAGATTCTCTTTGAATGTGGTTGAACAGATTGAAGTTTCTGCTTCAGCATTTGCTTACGGCTTGCCTTTATGTCTGGATTTCCTTCATATGCCACTACCAAAGCATTCCAGAGTTGCTTTGCAGTCTTGCAGTTCTTAAATCCTTGAGCAATATCTGGTGTTAGTGCCATAGTCATGATAGCAAACGCCCTCTCAGCTTTGTTGCATCTTTCCCAATCATCATCATCATATTCGTCTTCCTTTTTAGCTTTCCCTGCATTAACTCCTTCTGAGTGTGTAGGCGTGTATGGCCCATGAATTACCGCTCTCCATAGTCTTAGATCAACACTCTTCAAGTGGTTTTCAAACCTATATTTCCACTCCAGAAAGTTATCTGCCGATGTGAGTCTTGGTGGACGAGTGATGGATCCAATCTCAAAATCCAACTTCTGATACATGCTTGGTTCGAAATCCATAACGTAAGCTTAGGAAAACTTAAAACAAAAGTCCAAATGTCCAAAAACGATATTACGATCGAGAACACTCGATTACGATCTAGAACACTTGATTACGATCGAGAACACTTGATTACGATCGAGACCACAGCGAGTCATAAACTCCGATCGTAAATACCGATTACGATGAAAGTTGATCGTAAACGTCGATTCCGGCCGATAGAATCGTAAACTCTGATTACGATTGATGATTCCGGCAAAGCAAAGTCGTAAACTCACGATTCCGATAAGAAAAAGTCGTAAACCCAAATTTCTTGGTCGTAAACGGATAAAAATCGAAGCTTGAACTTGTAAACACGTTTCCGATGATTATCTTCAAGAACAGGCAGTCGTAAACACGCAATACAACCCAGAAGAATGTCGTAAACCTCAAGAACAGCAGCAAAACCTCCAAAACTCGAACCTTTTTTCAGAAAACACTTGAATCCAATACCGTGAGAGCCTCGAATCAGTGATTCTTGGCTCTGATACCAATTGTAGGTCCGGAAAATCTACCAAGACACGATATTGATATCACAAACGAGTGCGGAATCCTCGTAAGTGATTGATTCAAGAAGAAAGTAGAAGAAATAGATTTGTCAAAGAGATAAACAACAAAGAACAAATCTTGAATGAAACACAATACTTTCTTGAGCTAGATGAACCGATCGTGAATACAAGAGAAGTTGCTAAAATCATAAAAAGCTAGTTGATCATAAACACTATGAGGGTTTATATACTACCCTCTACAAAACCCTAAGCCCAATCATAAACATAATAGAAATCGGTCCAAGAAGCCCAAAACCGAAAACACCTTAAGCCCAAACAAATGAAAGCCCAAACTAATGTTCATGCCTTACAATGTATAGCCCAACAATATACACATACCACACAAATTTTTCACCACGTGTTCGGGCCGATGATCCGGACATTGAGTGTCGCTTTGAGGAGTTAAAAAAGAAATGACATTTTGTGAAAAATCGTTGTCGATTGTGGACAAAGGATAAAATGAAAGATTGCATGCTTGTTATTATTATCTTGCATAATATGAACAAGGAGGACAAAGGCAAAGCAATTTATCCAGATCATCGGCCCGAACACGTGGTGGAAACACCATATGTAACCATGGAAGAACGTTTGGAAAACTCTAGATTGATGTGCTCTAGAGAAACATAAAACGCTCTTAAGGCCGATTTAGTAGAGCATGCATGGTCGGTTCGTCCGTTTTATAATGTTCAAGTCGAGGACGAGGAAGATAACGATGACGATGAAGACGAAGAGAATGAGGATGACGATGATTACAACGATGTCCAAGATGATGATTAGTATTTTTTTTTTGTAATGTGATTTCTATTTATTTGGTTTTATGTTTTTATTTAATAAAAATATTATTATTTAATTAAATTTATTTAAAGTAAAAAAAATAATAATTGTGTAATAATTGCATGGGGCTTGACCACTACACCACATAATGTCTTTAAGGCCCTTGCCACGTCATATGCCATATGGCAGAAAACGCCCAAGGCAGGGGCATGAAAGGGCTTGACCACTACGGATAGCCTTAGGAATGTCTTATTCTCCGCGAAACCAGCTGGGCGTGGTAGACGCACATCACATCAATCGTCGCCTCTCTTAGCCCAACTTAGATTTTTATATTTATGAAGTCAAGGGTTTGCTTGTTGCTTGTGCTCCTTTTTCCTTTCATTGGGTGAATAAGCATCTTCCGCCAAGGCAGCTTCCTTTGCGAAGCCCTGGGCCCGTATAGACGGGGATGAGACTTAAGAAAGCTCTTTTGAAGTATATCACATCAGCCACTATATCTCTCATTTTCCCAATCTTGAAAAGTGAAATTAAACCGTAGAATCAACCACCATTCCCGCACCAACAAGAACGAACTCTTTCATATTTGCTTTCCTTCATGGTCATATCAGTTGGTATACTGGGGGGAGAAACCCACCAATTGAAGGTTCCATGGAGGGCAGTTAAAAAAAAGAATGTGAAGAAATCAACAAAGTTAGATAGGTGAATAGTGGTCGGGTCTTTCATAGCAACCCAAGGGTCTTTAAAAATTGTATCGAAAGAAATATAAATCACACATACAGAATGTGTTATTTGTGATGCATTTCTACTGCACTTTGAATAAATATCTTTTTTTTACATAAAATCCCCCTGTCATCCAGGGATTCCCTAATGTCAGATGGTTAACCCTCTCACCCAGTAATAGTAAAATCTCTGACGCACCTTCATAATTTTTTCATTCATTTTTTTTTATGTAAGGTGGAATTTAAACTCTTTACCTTCACATTAGAAGGTAATAGTATATCAACTCCACCAAACAGTAAGAGATACTTTGAATAAATATTAAATTACATAGCTATTGGGCGTATCATGTTTGTTTGTGCACAAAATAAATACTAGTGAAAATTGTTAAATTTGCTTTAGGATGGATTATTTTTGTTAAGAAGGTTATTTGATTAGAGAGTTATTTTTTTAAAACCTTCTTGATTTATCAGTTGATTACTCAACCTTGTATATTTGTTTTTGTGTGTAAAGTTTCTTCCGTATTTGTGTTAATTATCTGGTTTACATTCATACCAATTTTTATTAATTATCTTCGGCTACGACATAACATAAAATTGTTGTTGGTTTTTTTGTACCTCAATACTTGGTTGTTAAAATGGGTTTGATTTTTAATTATTATTTAATTATTATTTTGATAAATATACACAAGTAGTCTTTTTATTATTTAGGTCGACGCATCATAAGCTAGCTATATAAACTAGCTTTTTGACGTTACCAAACGAGTCTTTTTAAAAAGCTAGTTTTTTTTAAAAACTCTGTTTGCTAATGTTAAAAGCTAGCTTTTGAAACCTAGTTGGAGTAGCGTTTAAACTAGTTTTTTATAATATTTCCAGTTTTACCCTTCCGTAACTTATAAATAATACTTTGTTTTCAAATTTTAATTTATTTATATACATGTATTTTTATGTCATTTTACATCTTTTAGCTAGTTTATTAGCTAGTTTTATCGAACGTTATTTTTTATCAGCTAACAGCTAGCCTTAATGGTTTTACTAATAGATGTAAATTGACTGAAATTTTGTAAAGTTAAGTTAATAGAAAGTTTAACGGTATTAGCATCGATCAGAAACTGAAATGGTTACAGAAATACAAACTAGCGGCTTCATAAGTTAAAAGATTTCTTTTTGTACTGAATTATTAATCAGCAAAATCTCATAGACAAAAATCAAAATTTACTCTAAAATAAAGGAAGAGTTGTAAACAAAATTCCACTACTTCGCACGACTCTCTTTTTGTTGTTGTTCCTTCGCCCATAACCCAAAACTCATCACGATGTTTGTAAATGGTCACTTAATCAAATATTATTAAAAACTCAAAAAAGTAGCCGCAGATCTAATTAATTATTCTAATTGGATTATGTTTGAGTTTAATATCATGAGCCACATGTTCTTGCCCTAAGATGACGGTCCATGATACGGTTTGTATGGGTGATGTGGCATGCATTACCATATATAGCCTATCATACAAACACTATAGTTACCGTGATCTCAATTAGACACACTGACATGTAGATCATATTGATATGGATGATTCACGAAAGGCTATATGGACCATGATACGGATCCGGATGATCCGTATCTGGAACCCGCGATCATATCATTATTTTAATAGTTTATTAATTTTAAATAATTTTCTTTTAAACTTTATCTTGTAACACGATACTTCAGCCTTATGAAATTCAAATTGCCTGCAAAAGTAACTAACTGTCTTGTAGGCAAAAAAGCATACCAGATTGTAATGATTTAAAACCGCAAATTGGGACGGAATTAAAGAATCCATTGACGACTTATGATTATCGTCAGCTTCTTCTAAACATTCGTCACCTTCAATAGTAATCCAACCAAGAAATTGTTGTATGACTAAACACTCTGTCGGGTCCGGTATCATCTCGTCCTCATCGTAACGAGGTTCTTGATCGAGCGGATTCTCCTCCTCATTCTCATTGTCCCAGACAATGACTTCCGATTCTGTTTCCCCCAGACATTCTTCTTTATCCCCGTACACATCATACACGGGAGGAAGATCACAGATAACGTCCACATTGGTAGGATGTTCCTCATCCCCGGTTGACTCGTCCCAAACGGTTCTGCCGGTTCCGTTTCCTGCCATGTTGACGAGGCTTTAAGATATCGGAACTCGTTGCTTGAGTCGTCGGATCTCTTGTTGTAACTTGAGGTCTCTGACTTTTCGACGGAGTCGCTTGATCTTTTCTACATCTCGGGGGTCACGGTGATAGTCGGCGTTGCCTCCGGCGGCGAATCTACGTCGATAATCACAGTGGTTCCACCGATCCATGGCTCTGATACCAAATGATAGCGTGATTGATAGTAAACCTTAATCTATGTCAAGAAAAGAACCCTAGTGCCAAAGTCGGCCCTAGAAACCTTGGATAAACCTTCCAAGCGAGAAACTTTATTATCAAAATCTTAACCTCCTAATAATGAATACAGATGTCCTTTATATAGGAAAACATAAACTTGGAAAACAAGATAAAGTTTAAAAGGAAATTATTTAAAATTAATAAACTATTAAAATAATGATATGATCGCGGGTTCCGGATACGGATCATCCGGATCCGTATTAGTTTTAAAACTCGAGGACGAGTTTTTCAAAGAAGGGGAGAATGATACGGATCCGGATGATCCGTATCCGGAACCCGCGACCATATCATTATTTTAATAGTTTATTTATTTTAAATAATAATTTCCTTTTAAACTTTATCTTGTTTTCCAAGTTTATGTTTTCCTATATAAAGGACATATGTATTCATTATTAGGAGGTTAAGATTTTGATAATAAAGTTTCTCGCTTCGATGGTTTATCCAAGGTTTCTAGGGTCGGCTTTGGCACTAGGGTTCTTTTCTTGACATAGATCAAGGTTTACTATCCATCACGCTATAAGACCATATCACCATCTATTGTTTGTTTACAACCCACACTTTCTCAAAATAAGATTTTCTGATACGGGTTATGAGAAAGCCCGTATCCAAGCAACCACTCGGCCCATCAACCCGTTATTTTTATTTAACCTATTTTAGTATCTTGTTTTTCAAGTTAATGTTTTCCTATTAAAATTTGGTGTGCTTCATTATTTGGAGTTAAGTTTTGATTAAATAAAAGATCCTAGAGATTTTGTTATAAACCCTAGCCGTCGGCTGGATTTAGGTGGCAATCTATCACCGTTCGGTATCATTTGGCATCAGAGCCATGGCCGAATATCGGAGGCATCTTCATGATCATCAGCGTAGATTCGCCGCCGGAGGAAACGAAGATCATCATCGAGATCCCCGAGACGTGGATGACCGTGATCAACCTCGTAGATTCGCCGCCAGAGGCAACGAGGAACATCGCTCTTATCCACGATACGATGAAGACGGAATTGAACCAGGCAAGGAAGAATGCTTGTTGATTCAAAAGCTTCTGGGTTGGGTTACTCTTCCGCCATCGTCCGCGCATTGCCCACCACCCGCGCAACCAGTGCCATCGTCACCAACCATTCTGCATTTGCAAAAGCCGCACCCGTCGATCGTTCCGCACCCGCAAGATCTCCATCGACAACCGTTTCAAGTGATTACGATCTGGTATTTTTCTTTTTGCCAGCCAATTTCATCATTGTGGCATGCAATTTGAAATTTCGTGGGTCGAGCAAGGTTTAAGTTATTTGGTTATTTCCGTAAAAGTTGGCGCACTTGTTGATCAAATATTCAGGCTAGAATGCAATTAGGTTTATAAACCTACTGTCACTTTCGTATCAAACTATCATAGGAAAGGACAAAATTTGTTTTCATTCCAAAACCTCCTATGTGGCCGTGAGTTCTGGGTTTCATTGGTGACATATTGGTGTCCATTAGGATGCAAAAATCTCAAACAATAATATCCCTTTTGAAAATTTAAAATATCTCGAATTTTTGGTCTCCAATAAATTGGGATATTCAAACTTCTATACTTAGCTCACGTGATTTGTGGAGTAAAATTAGTAAGAAATTGGTGGTCCCCTTTGAGTATTATCCGTTGTATTGGACGCACACAATTGCCCGATTATATTGGTGGTTAAATTTGGAGTTTCATAATTTGGTGATTCCGATCAAAATTAATGTTGATCTCTTCGACGTTCTCAAGACTCGGGGACGAGTCTTTCTCGAAAAAGGGGAAAAGGAGATGGATATGAAAAGACCAGACAACCCGATAGACCCGGGACCCGCCCGATATAATGATGTTTGCTTAAAGATAATCAGGGCGACAAATGAAGATAAAGTTGAAGGGTTGATTGTAAAGGTAGTGAACACAAGGCGTCGAGATGTTCCATTTGATCCGGGTGGCTATAGTGGCTTTGATGGGTCGTTAAAACTCGAGGACGAGTTTTTCAAAGAAGGGGAAAATGATACGGGTTATGAGAAAGCCCGTATCCAAGCAACCACTCGGCCCATCGACCTGTTATCTTTATTTAACCTATTATAGTATCTTGTTTTTCAAGTTAATGTTTTCCTATTTAAACTTTGGTGTGTTTGTTTTTTTTTGGTTGGTTTTTTTTTCTTAAATAAAAAGTTTTCTCTTGGAGGTTTCTTCCAGGTTTTCTAGTTCCAGGATTTTGGACTAGGGTTCTTGACATAGATCAAGGTTTAGCTATCCGCTACGCCATCATTTTCTCACGAGTATTTGACTAGTATAACACAAGATTCCGACAATTATTTAACATGAAAGAAGATTTCTCGATATGTGTGCTAGAAACTACTATATAAATAGACCATGTGTTTTCTTAATATGATCATTTAGTTATCTTAACACTAGTGGGGTACCCACGCGTTGCAGCGATCGACAGTGTATAGCGCGTTATTTGTTTTCTGTTCGTACGTTCGGCGGCGACAAGTTACAACGCGATATTTGTCACACCCTGTAAGATTTGTGTCGGGATGCGAAAAAGGTTATCACAGTCAAGGTTACGAACGTACTCTGGATGGTTCAACAACTAGAGCCGTTTTGGAAATTCTTAAATTGTTGGAGTAAATAGGAGTTTTTCCAATATCATTACGCAGCGGAATAATTGTAATGAGAAAGTAAATAGTTTAAGTTTACAGAACATAAGTTTTCAAAAGATTTTTAGGACATGACACCGTTAGGTGTTATGTCAGGAAAATCTCCAAAGGCTAAACCATACTCCAGAAACAAATGAAAAGTCCTAAGATGCAAAGGCAAGAAACAAGCAAACAGGTCCGATGCATGCACAGCAGTTAAGTTTAAGTACCTGAGAATTCATACGAGAAAACGGTCAACAAATAATTGTTGGTGAGTTTCACAGGTTTAAAGTGCTAGCAGCTAAAGGTTGAATGAAAATAGTAATTGAAAACAGTTCATGTTAATAATTGACAAAATTTGATAAGACTAGTTGATAATGTTACCATGTACCCTGAATACCGAAACTGACTGTTTACCCACTCTTGGTACCTATAGTCCGGTTGGTACCACATAGATATGACATAACAATTTGTACTCTTTGACAAAAGACGGAGTCACGATTGGAGCTACCAATCAGAGCAGGGGCGTTAACCCAATAGATCTATTCAAACGTTACCGTTTGCAAATGATAATTAATCGGATTCAGTTAATAGTGGGGTTTGGGTTATAGCATGAATGAACATGAGATAACAAGTATGGACAATGGAAAAGTACATGAAACAGTTATGATAACAAGGTCTAATTGTCTAACATGGAAAAATGTATGTATGAATTCTCCCCCAAAGATAAAATAGTTAAAGGAAAAGGGGCCGTGAAAACTCACATGATTCAGTGATGGAATTCGGTAGCACGATCAATGAAAATGCAAGCCTAGATAATTATAAGACACGCAATAAGTAATTGGGTTGACATTAATGTCACTCCAATTAGGTTGGTCAAGTCTTGACGTCATGGTAGCCTTAAGGTTAAGTGATGTGATATTCAAAGTAAGTGTATCCGGTTATGTATTTATTTGGAAATAATGTAAAGTATATATTTTTAATTAAATAAAATATATAAAATTCCCAATAATAGTTAAAGATGGTAAATATTTATAGAAATAAATATTAAGTCAAAATAAGGGTTTTCATATGAAAATTGGTTAGTTTGACTAGTTAGCCAAAAACCGGGCGATTTCGCGGTAACCGCCAATTACACGATATTTATCCGTTTAAGTTAGAAATCAATCAAGTTCAATAAAATATGATTATTTTCTGTCCAAAATGGGTGGATAATGATTTTAAGTGTTGGTTTGCATTAGTTTGCCGGTTTTGTGTATTTAGTGTCGGTTTTGCCGTTTTGGTCCCGTTTACCCGTTAAATGACACTGTTAGGTTCCTAAATTCACCATATGAGTTTGTAAACATGTTTTTACTATTAAAATGACCCTATAAGTTCATTTGGACCAGATTTGGGTTCTGTTACAAAAATGGTGTTTTCGGGCCCGTCGGGTCTCAGTTTTAGTCCCGGTTTGTGCCCAAATTCAAGTAATTTAAAAAGGGATATTTTGGCCATGTCTTAGGTTCACTTTAACCATCACAAACTACTGTTTAAAAGTCTAAAGTTTCTGGTCTAAACGGATCATTAGTGAAAAGCAATTTCTAGGGTTTTTAAAGTGTACTTTTGCATGTAAAAGTTTGCTATGGTGAGTTTAAGCACTAGTAATCTTTCTAAAGTCCAAGATATCATATTTTGACTATATTAAAAGTGTAAAAACGTGTCATAGGTATCAAGGGGTCCAAAGTTACAAGATCTACACATAATACATGATAAATACAATGTTAATGTCTAAAAAGGCAACCTAAGCAAATACTTGTGTACCAGTCTAACCAAACTAAATCTTGAACATAAAAATGTAAGTAAATACTATCATGAGTTTCTTGTAACAAGATGCATGGTGAAACATAAAGATAAATACAAGTAAGTAGACTTTTATAGTTCAAAATGGTGTTTAGACAACAATGTGAGTCAAGACTTGCTAATGGAGTGTTATGGTTAAACAAAGGAACTAAGAATGCTTGTTAGAACAAGGTTTAACTAGAAGAAATGAAGATGGAACCTTATTGGAGAGATGTAGGCCGAAAATGATGATGATGATGGTTATCCTTGAGTGTTCTTGCTTCCTAGTACCATGATTCATCAAGAATATGAGAGATTGAGTAGAAAATCTAGAGAGAGAGTAGAGAGAGAGGAGACTTACGGTTTTTAGAGAGAGAGATGAGCAAGAGAAGTATTCTTGAAAGTGAATGTGATAAATGGTTCTCTAAGAGGTGGTGATGTATAAAAGTAACTAAGGAAAAGAGAGTGTTTGGTTAGGTGTGTGTGTGTTTCGGTTTGTATGAAACCGTAAAGGGAGAGAGAGACGAGGGAGATGAGAGAGATTTAAGGGTGTGTTTGGGAGTGTTAAGTGAGAAAATATCTAGTACATGGAAAGGTTAAATGAGAGTTATGTGTTTGTGTGTGTTGTGGTTGTGTTGGAACCGAAAAGAGAAGAAAAAGGGGACGGGTTCGAGTCCCTTGCTTGGGCCGGTTCCTACACACTCTCAAGGGAGGTTCAAGGCTTGTATACTTGTGTTTGTTGGATGGTTTGGGGCTACAAAATTTGAGAGGGAAAAGAGTTCAAAAAGGGTGGGAAAGTTTTACACAATGGGTAAAGGATTTGTCATGTTTAGAGACAACATTCTCCTATTGTTGTTAAAGTGTGCATAGGGTGCAAGACTTTGTTGGGTTTGTCATCATGGGAGGTCAACTCTTAGTACAATCAAGTAACTAGGTATTTTAAATGGGAGGTGGTGGTGGTTTTTCGGTTGGAAACCGATTAGAAGGAGGGAGAGAGATCGCGGGTTCGATCCGGGTGGCGGACGGGTCGCGAGGAGGAAGAAAAAGGGTGACGGGGATCGAATGCTACGCGGAACGGATAAAATGCTTAAACGAATCGAGTGTAACGAAACATTTTATAAAAATAGTTATCCACGACGTTTAGAAATAATAAAATGCTAAGTTAGGTGGACTCAAAATATTACATAGGTTTATATTTTGAAAACTACATTGCATGTTTATATATATTGCATCTATGTAAAAGATATTTGTCGTGAACGTTAATAAAGCTTTATGAATCGTTTTGGACGTAAAATATATTGATGTTTACGTAAGGAATGGATCACAAGTCTCGTTTCGTTGTCGTCGTCTAAACACGTTGTTATTTGTCATGAAATTGTTTATATAAGTTATATATATATGAAATGTGTGTCATAAAATGACCAAGGTTGATAAAAGGTAAATTAAAGTTTAATGGTTTAAACGAATGCAAAATGTAAATGAAAATAATGATAAATCCACAAGATGATGGGATCATGTTTAACGTTTACCACATAGTTTGGTTTTTTTGATAAATGGGTTCGGTTAGTCGTTTTATTATTATTGAAATTCCAGCGACCATTCCGTGCAAACAAGTCATCAGGTTCAATTATTGTTTACAACATGAACTAAGGCTACGTCAAGGCTATATTCCTATTGTAAATGAATGTAATTATGATAAAATTGGCACGTTGCAAGCAAACAATTACGTAACATAATTAACACATAAGTATATATTATCGGTTTAAGTCCTTGGAAACTTACGGGTTGTTACAATATTTGTTTCTGTTAGCGCGATGTGACGACGGTGACAGTCAACCAACGCATTACTATTTTTGTTAGTTTACCTATTCTCTCGTGACATTGTAATGTACGGCTATAAGTTTTTTCATTAGTACCATCGGTGTCATCTGTCTATGTTATGAGCTTTTCTCCTTAGAGGTCAAATTTAAAACCAACTTAACACACTATGACCTGATTTTGGTTCAATTATAACATAATATTGATAACATATTGGGCAATTTATAAAATCCAAATCATCATGTGTTTCTCTTAGTTTAACTATCAATAATCTCATGATATATTGTATTATATGTCTATTAGTTTTCTTATTCTTAATATTAGTATAGTCTATCTATGTCGAGAGTCTTGGAGCTCTCAGTTAAATAATAACAAACAAAGTTGGTCAAAAAACTATTATATGTTTTAAACAAATTTAAAAAGAAAAAAGAAACAACATGGTCATTTGACCGGACACCCTATAAAATGCCCATTCATAGTGAAAATCCCTAACTTTGAAGGAGAGATCCATTGAAAATGAGCAACTTGATGCAAAATTTATGTTCATAAGAGAACCATTGAAAATGAGCAACTTGATGCAAAATTTGTGTTCATAATATGTTGTGATATTATTGCCTCACCAACAATAAATTGTAGTCACCAACATCGTATTATTGCATCACATTTTCTTGATTTTGCAGCAACAAATATCATAAATAAGCCTAAGATCTTTGAAATTTCATTTATAAATGCTCAAACGCAGGTCGTGTACATGACCTATATCATCATCTTAAGAATGCCTTTTGTTAAAATGGAGTTGTAAATGCTTGTTAATGTCCACCTTGTAATGCTTCTGCAAAGAAGTTGGATTTACCGTTAGGGTATTAGTAATGGTCACCCCGCGACCCCGCGACCCCAAGCCTTTTTCACTGCCACATCATCTTTCCCCACTCCCACAGTTTTTCAAGTAATACCCACCCCGCAACCCCGCGACCCCAAGCCTCTTTTTTTTTTCTTTTTTTTTCCCACAAATTAAATAATAACTTCATTTAAATAAATAAAAATAAGATTACAATTCATGGAAATTAAATTAAAATACATTTGAAAAAAAAAAATTTAAAACTCGTCGGGGTCGCTTTCGTCTTCTTCATCGGAATCCTCCTCGGGCTGCGGCGGTATGGTTTCCCAAACACGATCGATGTGTTCGATCAAATCGGATCGTAGACTCTGATGTGTATCTTCACAACGAATCTTCAAAACATTTTCATCGATAACATTTTGTGGTGGTAGCTCATTCGATTGTTGAACATCATCGGGTTCGTACGGGCAAATTGCAAACCCTTCATCCTCCCTAATCATATTATGCAAAATCATGCAAGCATATATGATGTTTGTAATTCTTTCGATGTATCTTCCCCTCACCGGGTTTTCGATAATCTTCCATTTCTTCTTCAAACATGCGAATGCTCGTTCAACATCCTTTCTCGCCGCTTCTTGTGCTTTAGCATACTTTTTTCTTTTTTCAGTTGTTGGAGCCGTTAGAGTCTTTGCAAACACTGAATAATCTGGATATATGCCATCCGCAAGATAATATTCATGTTCGTAGTGGGTGCCATTTACTTCAAACGAAGACTCGGGTGCCGTACCATTAACTAGATCATTCAACAAATTTGATTGTTGAAGCACATTTAAGTCGTTGTTTGAACCGGCGACTCCAAAATATGCATGCCAAAACCACATGTCTTGTGATGCAACCGCCTCTAGCATTATGGTTGGTCGTGCATGATCACCTTGGTGGAATTGGCCACGCCATGCGTCAATATTTATAATTTGTTTCTAAATCGTTAACAATACGTAAAAAAAGACTTTTATTCATACGGAAACGACGATGGAACTTATCTTCGAATAAAGCTCCTTCCTTAAAATAGTTGTTAAAGAGTCGATCATGAGCTTTTTGGCGTTCTCTTTTGATTGTCTTGCGTGTCCGAATTGGCGTCGAACTTTCGCCTTCTTCTTTAGCTTTCTCGAACATTAGCCTTGCGAAAAAAACCGCATCTTCACCGGAGGAAATATCGTCGGAAGAAAAAGACATTTTTTTAGAAATGGTTAAAAAATATGGGAGAATTGTGGAGAAATGTGGGAGAAGTTTGTGAGAAAAGGTGGGGATAAAATGGGGTTTTATAGTGAAGGGGATAATTAATTTTAGAAAAATTTTTTTTTTTTTTTAAAAACCTCAAAATAGCCGTTGGGGGGTGTGGGACCCACCCTCAACGGTCACAAGCCCCCACCATCCCAAGCAATCTTGCTCGGTGCCCCACTCCCGAGCTTCGTTCCCGAGCAGCGCTCCCGAGGGTACCGGCGTGGTGTTCCCGAGCACCCCGAGGGTCCCGAGCTCGGGAGACCCCCCTCGGGAGGGGTATTACAAACACCCTTATAGAAGGCCACATGCTAATAGGTAATCCAAGCTTGGTTACCTACACAATTAACGCCTATGAATTATGTACACACAATAAAATTAAGAAGATAAAAAGTGGAATGTTACCTCCATTAGGGAGCAAAAGTTATATAGATCCAACTGAGATGACAGTGGAAATCTACAATCAAATTGATTTGAATTAGAAATATTCACGGATATCCATCTAACAAAATGTTGAAAAATATGAATTCTAAAAAAAGCACATTAATATCATAAACACACAATTCATTTTTTGAGATATGCATCAAGGGTGCAGTTAGGATCAGGTAACGCACAATTCCAAATCTAGAATAGAAAATATGAAGGGTCATAAACATGCATTGCAACATGTTAGGCTAACATATATTAGATAACATAATCATTTATAAACATACATTACAACATGTTAGGGTGATATACGTGCAATGGGTTGTAATGAGAGGCTAATACAAATGAAAGTAACCATGGGCCAAATTGGGTAGGAAACTGTTTAATTTAGGGAATGGATAAAAAATCGAGTGGCTGGATGTTTCCACTTCTCCTTGCTCTACACATAACTAATATTTCAATCTGTTTTTTTATTTACTATTTTTTATTAACAAATAATTCAAAATAAATCATTTTATGTTTTATTTTTAGTAAATACATGTTGAAGCACACAGTTGTTTATTTTAGTAATACATGTTGCCTTTCCCCTTCCTACTGCAGTTTAAACGCTTTTAGCGAGCTCTCCGCTGCAAAACATAACGCCCTTTTTCTATGTTTTGCTTCTAGGATACTTCTATTTAATGATGATCCGACTATAAGACATGGTGAGGAATCAAGAGTGTCTAGTACATGTTGATTATTTAAGTAATTTTTACATCATATTCCATTGATTGAAAAGAATCCAACAAAAGTAATGGCGGGAAACAGAAAAAGCAAGCGCATACGAATTATGAAATCATTAGGAAGCTCTGTGACGGTACTTTCGAGTACATCCATTTCTAAATTAGTCATGTCTTCATCATTCCCATCTAGATCACAGCTTAGCCACGGTGGTATTTGAGAAAAACTTGAAAGCTTGTTGTACTAAATAGGGGACACAATAATAGGATCATTCATGCTAAAAGTAAGTATGATTTTTAAAATCATTATTTTAGCTTAAGAAGGAACACATGGAGGAACCATATTGACTGCTAATGTACTGATCATTTGACAAAATAAGTAAGATTTGTATGATCAAATTACCTTAAAAGCAAGCTCACCTTGAAAACCCCCTGCAACCAAAAAATCATCATTGGCTGCTAATGTACTAATCTGAGATTGTGTAAATCCTTCCAACAAACTACTATCATGATTCTGAAGGTCCAAAATAAGTACTAACACAACAGAATCTCAATAAGATTTAAAAATAAAAATCAAGACATCACAACCAAAATAAAGTACCTCAGTAGGTGCTACGTGCCTAGAAAAATTAAGGACTTCTGTCAAGGTTTGTGATAATGATGACCACTAGTTAGACATGAGATACACATCATGCTTTGAGGTAGCCCATACTAGGTTCCTTAGATGTACACAATACACAGTGATTGAAAACAGCAGATGCGTTTTTAAAGCTGATTAATAGAACTCACATGACTTAATAAACGAATGTAATGGTTCAAACCTGAAAATGAAGATCGTAGGCTTCACTGCTCTTGAATTTAGAAAGAACCCATACTAGTTACCACCCTTTGACTTATGTTTGAATATCTGCACACGTTAAAAGTTATCATGATATCAAAACTGGGAGCATGAATTAAAGTTAAATTAGACTGACCATATCATAATTATTAAACATAAACAAAAATTGTTTGTCTAGGGTTGTACTTTTTACATTCTAGTGTTCCATTCTTGTAAATGTATTCTTTATTTATTCCCTGTACCAATTCCCTTTTCAATTGAATTGAATTATACAGTCAATATGGTATCATACGCTTAAGGTTCCTCTCCCCTCAAACTATCCGTCTGCCTCCCTCTTCCCTTCCGTCTGCCTTCTTCTCCATCGCCGGAATCCATGGCGAGTTCCTCTTCCTCCACTGAAAATCCTCTCTCGATGAACACCCTTCTCCATTCGATGTCCATCAAACTCTCCTCATCTAATTTTCTGCTGTGGAAGAATCAGATCTCTCCTCTCCTTGCGTATCAGGAACTAACCGGTCATGTTGATGGCACTTGCCCAGCCCCTGAAGCGACTATTACTGAAGGGGAAAAACAAACTCCGAACCCACTGTTTGCGGCTTGGAAGATTGCTGATCAGAAGGCGGTTATTCTGATCAATGCCTCCCTGTCGGAAGAGGATGTTGCAGTCACCGTGGGTCTATCCACAGCCCGCTCCATCTGGCAAGCGCTTGAAGCCGCCTATTGCAACACTACTGTTGAACGGATTCACAATATCCGGGATCAACTCCGCAATCTGGTTAAATGTAACGATTCTGTTGCTGAATATGGTCGTAAATTTAAGAGCCTTTGCGATCAACTTGCGGCTGTTGGTCAGCCTCTCTTTGACACTGATAAACTTTACATGTTTACTGCTGGTTTGGGACATCAATTCCTAAGTTTTACTGCTGTTGTTAGATCCGCTCATCCTGTCCCAAATTTCCAAGATTTATTGTCACAGGCTGAAAGTCATGAAGTCTTGTTGCGGGCTATTCATGGTCCGTCCAATCCACCGGCGGCTTTTACTTCATAGTCCTCCCGTTCCAACCGACGTGGAAATCAGGGTCGGAACAACCGTAACAACTATCAGAACAATCGTTACCGGAATAACCGTGGTGGTCGTGCTTCAAACAACAACAATCAGCGATCCTTTGGCACTCCCACAACCACTACGGACCCCTGCCAATTGTGTGGCCTTGCGGGTCATGGTGCTAACCATTGCCCAACTCATGTGTCATACCCCACAAGTGAGGCTCACTCGGTTAATGCCTTTCAAAACCAATGCAGTGTTAATACTTCTAATCCTAATTGGTATGTGGATTCTGGTGCGACTGATCATATGACGTCATCTGCTGGTAATATCTCTAAACCCATTCGCTTGAATGAATTTGCCAAAGTCACGTTTGGAGATGGAAACTCTTTGCCCATTTCACACAAAGGACATGGAAACATTGGTCCTAATTTAAAACTAAAGGATATTCTCGTGGTTCCACATTTAACCAAAAATCTCCTCTCGGTCAATAAACTTGTTATGGATAATGATGTTGATGTTATTTTTTCTCAACAAAATTTCTTTGTTCAGGATCGTCAAACGAGACAAGTGCTGGCACGAGGTCGATGTGAAAAAGGGTTATATGTGTTGGATCATGAACCACAAGCTTTTGTTGCAGTCAAATCCAAGAATAAAGCATCATTTGAGTTATGGCACAACCGTTTAGGACATGTGTCCAATGATGTTATTAAGTTATTAAATAAATTTGGATTGTTGCAAGTTACGGCGATTTTGCCTAAACCAATTATATGTTCGCCATGTCAAATGTCTAAAGGACATCGGCTTACTTTTGAATTAAATACCAAACGTGCATCGTTTCCTCTTGACATGATCCATTGTGATTTATGGGGACCATCACCCGTTACGTCTCATGAAGGCTATCGTTATTATGTCTCGTTTGTGGACGATTATTCTCGTTTCACATGGCTTTACCCGTTATACACTAAGTCGATGTTTCCCGGCATATTAAACACTTTTATCAACTTCGTCCAAACACAATTTTCAAGGAAAATAAAGGTTTTTCAAAGTGATGGCGGTACGGAATTCATTAATAATCAAGTCAAAAGTTTGTTTGAGACAAATGGCACACTTCATCGTATCTCGTGTCCGTATACACCGCAACAAAACGGACGAGTTGAAAGGAAGCATCGGCACATCGTTGAGACGGGGCTTGCAATGATGTTTAATGCCAATATTCCATCTACTTATTGGGTGGAAGCGTTTAGCTCGGCGGTGTATGTTATCAATCGGTTACCCACAAAAGTTCTTGAACAAAAGACTCCATTCGAATTATTATTTAGTTATACACCAAATTACAACAATTTTCGTACATTCGGATGTCGTGTCTTTCCTTACCTACGGGACTATGCCGAACACAAGCTTGCTCCTCGATCTTTGCCATGCATATTTTTAGGATATGCCACACAATACAAAGGTTATAGATGCCTCGAGCCAAACAATAATCGGGTCTATATTACCCGTCATGCAAAATTTGATGAGAATTGTTATCCATTTGCTAAAGAAAATAATCCCACTCATACTCCACTTGAACTAACTACATTTGTTGAGAATGTTTCAACAGGTACTTCGCAGGAAAATAGGCAGTCCACTTCTTCATCAAAAGCTGATGGGCCTACTTCTTCCCCTAAGCCCAGTCCACAAGTTTGTGGATTGTGTCTTGATGAGGACACTACAAAACAGTTCAAGCCCAATATTGTTGATGAGGAACAGCCCACTATCGAAATTCATGAGGAGAACAGTGATAGTGATCAAACTACTACACCACCTCCCTCCCCGCCTCAATCTCCGCCGACTAACAATGCAGACCCGCAACCGCCCCCCACAGGCCACCCCATGATCACGAGAGCTAAGGCCGGAATTTTTAAAACTCGTCATCTTGTGGATCTTGCTCACACTCAAACTCACCAACTCTATGCGGCGTTATTTTCTCAAAAAGATCCTCAAACTTTTAAGACAGCCGCAAAAGAAGAAAAATGGGTAGCAGCCATGAAAAAAGAGATGCTTGCACTAAATCAAAATAATACATGGACCCTTGTTCCACGTCCTCCTAACACTAATGTTGTTGGTTCCAAATGGTTATTTCGCACCAAATTTCGTTCGGATGGCTCTATCGAACGTCATAAAGCCCGCCTTGTGGCTCAAGGATTTACTCAGATACCCGGACTGGATTATTCACAAACGTTTAGTCCAGTCGTAAAGGCAAGCACTATACGCATTGTTCTCTCCTTAGCCATAATAAATGGGTGGAAATTGCATCAATTAGATGTAAATAATGCCTTCTTGCATGGGTTTCTAAATGAGCAAGTGTTCATGGAACAACCACCCGGATTTGTTGATCAAAAATATCCTCATCATGTTTGTCGCCTTAATAAAGCATTGTATGGACTCAAGCAAGCTCCTCGTGCATGGTTTCATCGTCTCAGCACCTTCCTCATTCAAAATGGGTTTTCTTGCAGTCGTGCTGACCCATCGCTTTTTGTTTTCAAAAGAGACACATGCATCATGTACCTCCTCGTGTACGTGGATGACATAATTGTCACAGGAAATCAAGAAACAATAATTTCCTCCTTCATTTCACGACTCAATTCTGAGTTTGCAATCAAAGACTTGGGCGACTTAAGTTATTTTCTTGGGCTTGAAGTCACATATCAATCTGGCACATTATTTCTCAGTCAGTCAAAATATGCTCGTGACATCCTTCAACGTGCTCACATGCTTGAAGCAAAACCAGCAACAACTCCTCTTGCCTCTAATGTGAATTTTACGACAGCAGGAGAACCATTTGAGGATCCAACTTTATATCGATCTATTGTAGGAGCCCTTCAATATCTTACTATCACTCGGCCTGATATATCCTACGCTGTCAATCAGGTGAGTCAATTCCTTCAGCAACCCACCACCGTCCACTATCAACATGTTAAGAGGATTCTTCGGTATGTTAAAGGGACCATTGATCTTGGACTTCACTTTCGACGCTCATCTCATCAAAACATTCTTGGGTACTCAGATGCTGATTGGGCTCGATGCATTGAAACTCGTCGCTCAACGTATGGTTATTCCATCTATCTGGGTGGCAACTTGGTCTCTTGGAGTGCTAAGAAACAATCCTCTGTTGCTCGCTCCAGTTGTGAGTCTGAATATCGAGCCATGGCGAACACTGCTGCTGAAATTGTTTGGGTTACGCATCTTCTACGAGAGTTGCATGCTCTCCCTCCTGATCGACCCACACTTCTTTGTGACAATCAAAGTGCTCTTTTCTTGACTCAAAATCCTGTGGCTCACAAACGAGCAAAACACATAGATATTGATTATCACTTCATACGGGAACTTGTTACTTCAGGGAAATTATACACTAGATTTGTACCAACCAAGCTCCAGGTGGCAGATATTTTCACCAAGAGTCTTTCGGGACCTCAGTTCTTACACTTTCGCGACATGCTTTGCCTTGGACCACCACCATCTCGCTTGAGGGGGGATATTAAACATAAACAAAAATTGTTTGTCTAGGGTTGTACTTTTTACATTCTAGTGTTCCATTCTTGTAAATGTATTCTTTATTTATTCCCTGTACCAATTCCCTTTTCAATTGAATTGAATTATACAGTCAATAATAATCATCAAGATTTACATATCCATCGTCATTTTCTTGTTCATCCACATCATCTAGAGAATACGACATGTCTCTGTATTCTGCCATGTTAATTGCCAAAAAAACATGCTTAAAACTTTTTGGTTTCCAAACATTTAGCCTAAACATCTACAAAATTTTTACTACATTTAAGAGTCAAAACTTTTGAAGTAGTTAATATACCAACAACACATATAAAAGCATGAGAACGAACCTCCTTGTGGGCTATTTTTCAGGGGCGTTTTTGGTGTTTTATCCTCTTTAGCTATTAGTGTGCTTGGAAACTGAGAATCGGGTACAAAGACTTAGAACATCCTAGGTGGGATGGTGGAAACAACTTCAAATGGCAGTGAGTTTTTGGGGGATGATAGGTAAGGGAGAAGCATTTGTATTATTTGACTTGAAATTTGGTCGAGCATTCGGATCATCAGCTATGGGTCTCACGTTCTGCAAAAATAAAATGAACAAACCTGTTGTGCAAGTTTATCATACAAATAAGATATACGACTACCTACGAGTGAGGTTCATTTATCGAATAAGTTGTGCAAGTTTATCATACTAAAAGATATACGACTACCTATGGGTGAGGTTCATTTATCGAATAAGTGTGGCTTTCATAAAATTTGCTGTTCCAAAAAAAAAATGGTGACAATAGAGAGCGTATAAACCTTAAAAGAGGCTGCATAGGCTTCCTGAAGATTTGGCATGCCCACAAATGGCATCCTATCATTCATGGTGCTAAATCCATATAGAATACCAAATCGATCCTACGCTGCTTCTACTATCCGAATTTCCAAAATCCAAAACTTTATGTTTAGAAAAGCTCATGAATATATGCACATTGATAGAGAGCTCATGAATTTTAGAAAAATTAAGCAAACATTTGTAACTTTGAGGATGATGTGTGCCAACACATCTCTAATTTCCGAGTATTTTCTTTATATATTTTGTCTAATCAAGTCGGTTTTTATTAGTTTTAGTGTGTTTTTAGTAAAGATTGAGTCCTTGAGTCTTTATTAATGTCTTTATATGTTTATGTAGGCAAACAACGAATTCCTGAGGCCATAAGAGAGTTGGAGGAAAGTGGAGGAGCTAAACAAGATGAAAAAATAATAAAAAATGCTAAAAAGATAGGTCTAGGCGTGCCAAGCGATACGCGCGAAGAGGAAGAAGTCAAAGGCGACGAGATTGGTCAAAGCCCGACTAATTTGTCGTGTACAAGCCCCGGTGTATCGCCTGGGTGAATGATTCTTGCAAGCGATACACGCAGAGCTGCAAAACCTGCAAAAAGAGGTTTCGACTTATAAATTCAATTTTTAGGGTTTAGTTCGAGATTACTCGACTACTGACGAATTGAGAGAAGCCAGGGGCGGTTTTTAGAGACAAGAAAGGGATGGAATCAAGTGGAGACCAATCGGGGAGCCAATTTCATCATCAAATCATTCACTCGGGTTCTTCTTTACTTTCGAATTCTTGCAATTGCTTGATCAAGACTATGTTTTGTTTACAAATTCTGAAACTTTTATGTGTTTGTGACTCTATCATGGTGGCTGGCTAAGTAATTTGTCACCACCTAGACTATGATGACATTTTTTTGATATTTGCATTGTAATTCGGTTTTAGTTATTTAATTGATGTATGATGATCTTTTCCATTCCATTAATTTTCTGTGGTGATGCATATGTGTACTAGATTTAGATTCCTAATTATTGAATAAACCTTGATTTGCTTGCGGATGTCTTCTGGTTTGGGTAAAGTAGTTAACTTGTAGGTTATGCTTGCAAATTAATGTGAATGCTTAATTGTGGTCATAGGTTAATTGGTAATTAGTTGTTTGATTCTTGTGTGCTGCTTTCTAAATAACCTTAAAAAGGTGATAGGTATTGTGTAGTCGGGTTGGTAAATTGCTTAGGATCGGATTGTCCCAGAAGGAAATTCCCTAGGTTAGTTTTCTAATTTGCTATTCTGAGTCATTCTTAGTTGATTATTGGTAGCTCCTGCTAGGTGCCCGAGATTAGGTTCAGAGGTGGTTAAGTCTAGTTGAAGTAAGGGGTAACTAAAAAGTTAATTCTTGTTCGAGCGTAGGATATCTGTTAGGAAGGACTCGAAAGGTAAACTAACCGCCATCAGGATTGCTAATACCGAGCTAAGGTGTGAGTGTTAAATAGGAGTCTAGGTGGTGCCTTTCCTCATCTAATTGTCTTCTTAGGCTTCTCAGTTTTGGTTGCTAGTTAGTTGATTTAGTTAATTAATTCCTAAAAACCAAATTCAAATTCTCAAGTTTCCAATTTCTTAGGTCCTAGGTTGAGTCTAGCTAGAATAGTGTCCCTAGGGTTCGATAATCCCGGTCTTCCTTAGCTTTACTATAATCCAACAGATACACTTGCCTTTAGGGTTCGGGTAGTTTTAGGATTTTTCGGTAAAATTTAGGTGTGTCTAGGTCTAAGTTTGGTCTAGGTATTAATAGTTATTTTTAGGTACATTCTGAACACATCAAGTTTTTTGCGCCGTTGCCGGGGACACTTGGCAATAACAAGTTTAACTTAGGTCGTTATCAGGAAATTTTGAGTCTTTTAGGTTTTTCTGTGTCTATAGTCTTAGGATTTTCCTTTCTCGAGTCTAGATTTTTAGGTTTTTATTTTTTCTAATTTTTATTTCTTGTCGTTTTATGCCACACACCCGTTCGCGAGGTCCATGTTAGGCTATACTTTAGATGCATGAACATTAGATCTTTGGGCTTTTGTTTTAGACCGGTTTGGGCTTAGTATTTACGATTGGGCTATGTGGGCCGATGTTGTTGTGTTTATGACTAAGACTAGGGTTTGTAATGGGTAGTATATAAACCCATAGTGTTTATGATTTGCTAGGTTTTTTGGTTTACGACTTTTGTTCCTTTCTTGGTGTTCACGAGTTCTTCAAGAGTTAATGAAAGATTGATCATTTTGCATTCAAGATTTGATTTTTATTGTTGCTTATCTTCTTTATCAAGTCTCTTATATCATCTTTCTCTTGAATCAATCTCGACAAGGTTTCCGCACTTGTTGAGATATCAATATCGTGTTTGGTAGATTTTCTGGACCAACAATTGGTATCAGAGCCAAGAATCATTGATTCGAGGTTCTCACGAAATTGGATTCGAGTTGTTTCTGAAAAAATTGGATTTTTGAAGGTTTTGAAGCTGTGTTTGCTGTTCACGACTTTGCTGCTACTGTTCTTCAAGTGTTTACGATAAATTTCTGGGCAAAATTGAGTGTTTACAAGCTGTGTTCTTGAAGATCGTCATCTATCAGGAGTTTACGAGTTCAAAAAAGGATTTTTATTCGTTTCCGATCGAGTTTACGAGACTGCATTGAGTTCACGACTTCAAGCAAGGATTTTTAAGTGTTTACGATTCTGTTTCCGATTAAGGTGTTTCCGATAGCTGTTTACGACATCGATAACGACTTCAGTGTTTCCGAGATAGTTTACGATTCCAGCGTTCCCGATAGAGTTTACGTCTTTCAGCGATTACGAGCCAGATTACGACTCCACTTGATTCCGATAGTGTTTACGACTTCAGTATCGTAAACGTGAGTTCCCGATCGTAAACACAATTTGATCTGATTTTTTTGAAAATTTTTTCTAAGTGTTGAACATGGATTTCGAATCGAGTATGTACCAGAAGTTGGATTTTGAGATTGGATCAACTACTCGTCCTCCTAGACTCACATCAGCGGATAATTTTCTTGAGTGGAAATACAGATTTCAGAACCATTTGAAGAGTGTTGATTTGAGACTGTGGAGATCTGTTGTTAATGGACCATTCATTCCCACACACACTAAAGCGGGAAAGATAGGAGTGGTAAAGACTGAAGCAGAGTACTCAGATGACGATTGGGAGAGATGCAACAAGGATGAGAGGGCTTATGCGATTATGACTATGGCTTTGACACCAGAGATTGCTCAGGGATTTAAGAAGTACATGACTGCAAAGAAGCTATGGGATGCTCTAGTGGTAGCTTATGAAGGTAATCCAGATATTAAGGCTAGTCGCAAGCAGATGTTAAAGCAGAAGTTTAACTTATTTAATCACGTTCAGGGAGAGTCCTTTGAAGCTCAAGTTCAGAGATTCGTGTCCTGAATCACTGAAATGTCAAGTTATGATGTTGAACCTGAATAGGAAGATAAGAATTTGAAGCTCTTGAACAGCTTACCCAAGAATTGGAATACAAATATCTCAATCATCAAGGATAACAACAAGCTGGATGAATTGACTGTTGATGAGCTTATCAACAAACTGAAATCGAAGCTAATCGATGATAAGCAACGGGAGCTGAATCATCTGAGTTCTCTAAGTATGGCTGGAAAATTAAGTCAGGCTCTCTTGTCTGAAGAAGTGGGATCTAAACAAGCTGGGGCTCATCTGGAAGTGATTCAAGTGCCAACCCAAAGTCAACTGTATTTGTGGCAAGATCACAAGCTAGTTCTAGTTCGAGTGGAATGGTCAATTCTGAAGAGGCAAATGCTACCAATGATCCCAACTTTGCACTAGGAATGGGATTCATGAACAGCTACCATGCCCTTATGGCTGGAACTTTGGTGTCACACCCCCAAAAATCCCACGCGCGACAACGCGCCGCAGGGAGCGTGATAAACCAGGATCGAACACATTAGCCATACGAACAGTCTATATGCAATGTAAAAGTAAAACCAAAGTAAATGCGTTTTTAAATGCGGAAGCGTAAAAGACGAAAGTTGTAATAAATGTTCAAGCACCAAAACATGCGCAAACCAAAAGTTAATGAGTTTGAAAAGTATTTAAGTCTACGATGCATGCATGTCAATAATAATCCTTATGTGGTGCATCCTAGCTCGTGGCAGACAATCCAGTTTAGTGACCTGAGAAATAACATGCTAAAGTGTCAACACAAAGGTTGGTGAGTTCACAGGTTTAACAGTTCAGTAACATTTCAAGTTCAGTTTAATATTGATCGTTCAATAACGTCAAGTTGTAAGGCATAATCACTAATATATATCAAATAGCTAGCTAGGCTATATACATGAAACTTCGCACGTCGATGGTCACCGAAGCTAACAGTTGTTTATAGTTTGCCTTGTTGTGTTTAGGCCAAATATAACACCCGTTCGATATCCAATCGTGCCAGAGCGACTGACCCGGGTGGGGTTTGTCAGACCCAGTAGTACAACAATATATTTCCCGCTATTGTCATTAATACTAACGGTACCATAAGAAGGACTTTGTTGTATCAGTGTGCTACAAGTACTTCAAGTGATATATAAAAGTCTAATTATCTCAGTTGTGTAAATCATGCATTTTAATCTCCCCAAACATGATTAAAACAGTAAAATGGGGCCGTGAAACTCCCCTTAGGTTGCTCAGCAAAGTTTCCAGACAAATAGTTAATTCAAGTAGCAAGAACGAGTCTTGTGCAAGCAATCAATCACCTAACGAGCATAAATGTATAAGTGTGTGTTCTATAAACTATTAAGTCTAACGTAAACGACAAACAACGAAGGATCGTGGAATTCAAAACAAGTCGAGGATGGCACGTGTGCCAAATCCGAGCGATTATCGAGATAACGCGAGAAAATCCAATATATAACTTTAATATATATTTTCTAAGTTTACAGATTTCAAAATAAATAAATAAATATATAAGATATATCTATATATCCAAAGTAAACGTACAAGTTAATAACGAGATTGTGAGGACAATATATATATATATATATATATATATATATATATATATATATATATATAAATATATATGAGTGTGTGTTAAAGGTTCTCATAAAAATAAATCCGATTATTTCAATGAAATCCAACGATATAAGTTTATATATTAATCTACCCCAAAATATATCTATATTTTTACCTTTTTGAAAAACCAGAATTTTTATATCAATATATATATATATAAATATATATATATATATATATATATATAGGTATTAATAATCTATTTTTAATTAAAGATAACAGGTTTAACATATTTTATAACCCAAAATATGATTTACGAGTCTTAAGTATCATAAATATATTTTTACGGGTTTAAGACACGAGAAGGAACAATTTTGATACAAAATCTAGTAACCAAATGCACAAAAGAATGTAGAAATAATAAAAACATGAAATATGGAGGACACACGGGTAGAACCCGCGACCTCCCAAACACTGCACAGCATCCTCACCACTCGTCCAGGTGGTCGTTCATGTTAGCAACCCAACCGAAATGTTTTTATGTATCAGGAGCGACCAAGAATTGAGTTTGAAGAAAATAGAGGTTTAAAAAGGGTGAGACCGGGATTCGAACCCGCGTCCCTTACGTACAAGTCCAGCGCCTTAACCAGTTGTGCCAGATTGGCGTCTGGTTCATATCCGGAACGAGATCTATATAACCCGTACCCGCCCTGCATCATCTTCTTCACCCATAACCCTAATGTCGCCGGAGATGTTTTCCGGCGACCGGAAAATCGCGAAACTTAAAATAAACTTATAAAAATGTGCGACTAGCTTTAGGGAAACATTACCTCGGGTCGGAGATGAGAGATTGTTGAGTTTTAGACACCGAAACAAAACCCGAACTTCAACCGCGAACACTGAGCAATGTCGTGATTCAAACTTCTGATGACCCCTGGTTGTTCGTGAGGGCTTCACGATCACAGTGGTGGTCGCAAGAGGATGTAACAGTGGCGGAACAGTGGTGGTTTGTGGTGATTTCTTTGTCGCCGGAGAAGAAAAAGAAAAAAAAAGAAATAGAGAGCGAGAGGAACGAGAGGGACAGTTTGATGGGGTTAATTTGTAATGAATGGAGTTCATGAATAGAGATTAATGGTGATTGAAATCAATATTGTAACTGAAAGTTTAATCACCGATTGTTGGAGAAATCGGTTACCCGGAGCGTAGGAGTCATCGGCGCATTCAAGGTTTTCTCAAATCAACATTCGCAGATTGGCAACAATGATCCCTCCAACTTTGCAAGGATGACACAGGTTTTCAACAATTACAAAATTGGTCCCTCAAGGTTTATAAACACTAACGATGTCTAACGAGGTTAACGAAGAGTAACGGAAAAATATTTTTAATGCCGAGTATACGAGACTTGTCGAAATATACTAATTGTATGACGTTTAAAAGGGAATACAAATCTCGTTGTCACACAAATCATAGATTATAAATCTATAAATATGCATTTAAGTTACATAAAATCATACTTATAACTCTTTGAGTTACATAATCAAGTTCACATAAAATTATATACTATTAATGTATATAAACGTCACATAAAATATAGGTTTAACCGTCACATTAAATGACACAACGTTCATATAAAATGATAACGTATGATTTACATAAAATCATAAAATAAGGATACCGAATGTCTAGACTTAAGTGTATGCTCGTATATTGATGATTACACAAAACCCTAATTGCTAAAGTCAACAAGTCAACACATTAATGTTCACACAACATTTAATACGTTTTACGTTCAGTTAATGTCAGAAAATGACGTGAAAATTCGGATTGTCACAGTATCCCCTTGTTGAAGAATTTTCGTCCTCAAAAATTGCGTAACGCGGTAAAAGTTATTGAGCTAGACACAAAGAAAAGAAAAGAAAAGAAAAGAAAAAAAGTTTCTCAGTCGTCACATCATCCCCTTGTTGAAGAATTTTCGTCCGTGAAAATTAAACCAGTACCTGAACTAGACGAAGGCTGATCCTTGAACAGTCTGGGATATTTCTTCATCATCTGATCTTCATGTTCCCAGGTGAATTCAGGACCATGTCTCGAGTTCCAACGAACTTTAACGATTGGGATTTTGCTACGTTTTAATTGTTTAACTTCCCGGTCCATAATTTCTGTTGGTTCTTCGATAAATCAAAGTTGTTTGTCTACATGCAACTCCTCAAGTGGAGTGATTAATGTCTCATCCGCTAAACATTTCTTTAAATTTGACACATGGAAGACGTTATGGACCCCACTTAGCTCTGCTGGTAAGTTTAGTTCATACGTTGATAGACCAACTCTTTTAACAATCTCAAATGGCCCAATGTATCTTGGGTTTAACTTACCACGTTTACCAAAACGTACTACACCCTTCCAGGGTGAGACCTTTAACAAGACCTTGTCTCCTTCTTCAAATTCCAAAGGTCTTCTCCGTTTATCAGCATAACTTTTCTGTCTATCTCGTGCGGCTGCCATACGATTACGAATTTGCACAATTTTCTATGTTGTCTCAAGTACTAACTCAGGACCTGTGATTTGACTGTCACCAACTTCCGCCCAACAAAGAGGTGATCTACACTTTCGCCCGTAAAGTGCTTCAAACGGAGCTACACCAATACTGGTGTGATAACTGTTGTTATAGGAGAATTCCACTAAGGGTAAATGTTTATCCCAACTTTCACCAAAATCGATCGCACATGCACGCAACATGTCCTCAAGAGTTTGAATGGTCCATTCACTTTGACCATCGGTCTGAGGGTGATATGCAGTACTCATGTCCAGACGCGATCCTAATGCTTCATGTAGAGATTCCCAACATTTGGATGTAAATCGAGCGTCTCGATCTGATATAATAGAAAATGGTACTCCATGTCGCGAGACGATCTCTTTAAGATATATTTATTCCTAAGGTCTCTAAGGTATCAGTTTCCTTGATGGGTAGGAAATGTGCCGACTTGGTTATGCAATCAATAATTACCCAAATTGTATCCCATCTACTTGCTGTACGGGGTAACTTTGTGATAAAGTCCATAGCAATTCCCTCCCATTTCCACTCGGGAATTTTTGGTTGTTGAAGTAACCCTGCCGGTTTCTGGTATACCGCCTTAACCTTGGAACAAGTCAAGCACTTGCTTACGTAAGTGGCAATGTCTGCTTTCATCTTAGGCCACCAGTAAATCAGTTTCAAATCTTGGTACATCTTATCCGAGCCTGGATGAATAGAGTAACGAGACTTATGGGCTTCATCCATAATAAATTCCCTCAAATTTCCATACACGGGAATCCATATTCGGTTCGCACAATACCGGATACCATCGGATCTAACTTCCAGTAATTTATCCATACCCCACAAGGATTCTAATTCAATGTTCTCATCTTTGAGTGCTTCGAGTTGTGCATTCCGGATCTGATCAGGTAATCCTGTATGAATAATAAGTTGTAACGCGCGAACTCTTCTAGGCTTGGGGTTATCCTTCCGGCTTAAGGCATCGGCTACTACATTAGCTTTGCCTGGATGGTATCTAATTGCGCAATCGTATTCATTAAGAAGTTCCACCCAATGACGTTGTCTCATGTTTAACTCCTTTTGAGCAAAGATATGCTCGAGATTTTTGTGATCGGTGTATATAGTACACTTTATACCATAGAGATAATGTCTCCAAATTTTTAACGCGAAAATGAGTGCTCCCAACTCCAAATCATGAGTTGTATAATTCTGCTCGTGAATCTTTAATTGACGAGAGGCATAAGCTATGACTTTCTCCCTTTGCATCAGCACGCAACCTAATCCTTGCTTCGAGGCATCACAATACACCACGAAATCATCACTACCCTCTGGTAGGGATAATATTGGCGTGTTACAAAGTTTCTGCTTTAGTAGCTGAAAAGCGGCGTCATGCTTTTCATTCCAGTTATACGCCGTTCCTTTATGCGTTAGCGCCGTAAGAGGTTGGGCTATCTTTGAAAATCCCTCAATAAATCGTCTATAATAACCTGCCAAACCAAGAAATTGGCGAATTTTCGTGGGTGTCTTAGGCGCAGGCCAATTCTTAATTGCCTCAACTTTGATTGGATCAACGTGAATCCCCTAATCATTAACGATATGACCAAGAAATTGCACCTCACGCATCCAGGAATCACACTTTGAAAATTTTGCATACAATTGCTCCCTCTTGAGTAACTCTAAGATCAAACGAAGATGTTGTTCATGCTCCTCCTTAGACTTAGAATATATCAGAATATCATCAATGAAGACGATGACGAATTTATCGAGATATGGCTTGCAAATGAGATTCATTAAGTCCATGAAAATCGCTGGTGCATTAGTTAACCCAAATGGTATAACCATGAACTCATAATGACCATAACGAGATCTAAACGCTGTTTTCGAGACATCTTCCTCGCGGACTCTCAGTTGGTGATAACCTGATCTTAAATCGATTTTGGAATTATAGCTAGATCCTTGTAGTTGATCAAACAAATCATCGATTCGGGGTAAGGGATAACGATTCTTGACAGTCACTTTGTTGAGTTCTCTGTAATCGATGCACATTCGAAAGGTTCCATCTTTCTTTTTAACAAACAACACTGGAGCTCCCCAGGGCGATGAGCTGGGCCTAATAAATCCCTTTTCAAGTAGTTCTTGAAGTTGAGTATATAGCTCTTGTAACTCATTTGGTGCTAAACGATAAGGTGCACGAGCAATAGGTGCTGCTCCAGGAGCAAGATCAATCTGAAATTCGACTTCTCGATGAGGCGGCAGACCTGGTAGATCTTCCAGAAAGACTTCAGGAAAGTCCTTCACAATCGGGATATCTTCAATTCTCTTCTCCTCATTTGTTTTCTCTGAAATGTTCGTGAGAACAGCAAAATGTCCTTTACGCAAACACTTCTGTGCTTTGAGAAAAGATATCACGCCCATAACAGTACCACACATTTCTCCTTGAACTGCGACTAACTCTCCACTAGGAAACGGTATTCGAACGATTTTCTCATGACAAACGATTTCAGCACGATTCTTGGATAGCCAATCCATTCCCACAATAACGTCAAAACTTCCCAAGGAGATAGGCAAAAGTTCTATTTCTAACTTATGGCCAGCCAATTCCAATTTACAGTCTTTAACTATATGGGTAGACTCAACGAGTTTACCATTAGCAAGTTCAAATACGTATTTAGCATCTAAAGGAGTCATGTTGGCATTTATCATATTGCTGAATTTAGTAGATATGAAGCTTCTATCGGCACCAGTGTCAAACAAGACTAGAGCATAGTATCCGTTAAGAGAAAACTTACCAGTAACGACATTTGGATCTGCTCTGGCATCTCCCGAGCCTATGACAAAAGCTCTACCTATGGCACCATTCCCACCGTTGTTCCCATTGTTGTTGTTATTATTGCCATTGCGATTCCCAGTTATTGTTATTGTTGTTATAGTTGTTGTTGTTTCCACCGTTCAGCTGGGGACAATTTCTTTTTATGTGGCCTTCTTTCCCACAATTAAAACAACCTTTAGGGGCTTCAGCATCCTGAACTTGTTTCCCATTGTTCTTAACCCTGCAGGCTTTGGACTGATGACCCTTCTTTCCACAATTTGCACACACATAAGAGTCACACACACCATAGTGATGGAAACCACACTTGTTAAAACGTGGGGAATTTCCCATGTAAGATGATCCTCCTTGGCCGCCTCGACCTTGATTGTTTTGCTTCTGGTTGTTCGAGGAGAAATTCCTAGAATTATCAAACTTGCAATTCTGGTTTTGATGGTTCTGTTGATCGAAGACTTGTTCCCAGACTGATTCCCAGAATTATCCCACTTTCTTTTGTTGTCAGAGGCTCCAGAAGTTCCTTTTCTAGGAGGCAAGACTCCTTGATCAACTGCTTGATTCGTGAGCCTATTGGCAATTCTTACAGCATCACGAATGGTCACAGGGTTTGAGGCAGTCACCATTCCCTGGATTTGGGGCACTAAACCCTTGATATACAGCTCGATTCTTCGGTAAGAAGGTGTGGCGATTCTAGGACACAAATTCGCAAGAGAATTTGAGCGAGTAGTGTAAGCTTCAATTTCAGACCCCTCCATCTTGAGATTATACAACTCAGTTTCCAACTTCTGGATCTCGTCCCGTGGACAATACTCTTCTTGTAGCAACTCTTTGAACTCGGCCCAAGGCATGGTATTAGCTTCTTCAATCCCCAGCATCTGCACCTCAATCTTCCACCAGGTGAGAGCCGGTCCTTCCAAAGTACCCGTGACAAATTTCACTTTGCTAGCCTCAGGATAGTTGCACATTTCAAAAGCAGATTTCACTTTTTCAATCTAGTGGAGTAGGCTAACAGCTCCTTCTGTTCCTTTGAACTGATTAGGCTTACAGTCCATGAAAGTTTTAAATGTAGCATTACCTGTACATACATTCATACAACCATTCAATCATAAATTACCAATACGTGTGATCACATCAAACAACAAAACACGAATTTTGTGTTACCTTGGGGTGGCCCTGCATTTCCTGCACCTTGGACATATGCCGCTAAAGCATCAGCCACATGTTGGTTAATTAGTGCAGCCAATTCAGCCGGTGTCATGTTTGGTACATTTCCGTCTGTCGTTATCTTCAATTCACAATTACCCAAAATGAGAACAAGATATAACATGAATCACAACAACCATCACGTAAGTGATAAATTACTTTACAAGAGACAATCTCATATTAAATAGTAAATCCCATTTCAAATAAAATGCAACTTGTTCACAAATTATCCAACAGAAATTCAAAATTCAAAATGCATAGTCTTGGGAACATCCTCCCGATAAAACAAACAACCAAACAAAACAAAAGTGAAAACAAATAACTCAAGAGCTATCATGATCACTGGATGCATCAGGCATCTCCTCCTCTGGTTTCTCCTCGGGTTTCTCCTAGGGATCCTCTTCAGGTTCTTCCTCGGGATCCTCCTCAGGTTCTTCCTCGGAATCTTCCACAATGGGTTCTTCAACAGGTTCTGCCGGAGCCGGAGGCGCAGCCTCCCTGGCCAACTCAAGCTCAGCAACTCGAGCCATGAGTGCCTCAACCAGCTCTGTGAGATGATTCACCTGATAATACGTGTCACTTAGTGTCACTTGATGCTCGGCCTGGCGTGCATTAGTCCCTTCCAAGTCTTCCTTAAGGATAGCAACTCTGAGACTGGTGTTGGCCCCATTATCCTGCAGTTCTGTGACCATATCAAATAGATTCCTAATATCCCTAAGCGCGCGGTCAAACATAGAGACCATTGCCGCGACAACTCGTTCAATGGCATATGGCAGTTCGGGTAGAAAGAACCGAGTTGACGACGGCTCTATTGGAGTAGGTGGCACTTGTTCCCGATGAACCCAACTAGCCACGAGTTACTCATACCAGTTCCAGTTGCCGTTGTCTCTTCCACGAACATCATTTAGTTCTCCATATACGTGGCCCTCGGAAATTATCCTCCGGTTTCCATGAGTCGGGGTAGTAGGACCCGAAGTAACCCGCCTACTAGTGACGGATGGGGATGATGATGATGAGGATGACAGAGAAGCGGATATCCATCCAGCCATGTCTGCATATATACCATATATATACATATATAAGTACAAGTAACACATAGTCAAATAGTCACACTACTAGTGTATGTGTTCGAGTGTATGACTAAGGTGTGTCTAAGGCTATAGTCGGTCTACTAATGCAAACCTAGTTCACGATAACCAATGGCTCTGATACCAATCTGTCACACCCCCATATATAAGTACAAGTAACACCTAGTCAAATAGTCACATACTAGTATGTGTGTTCGAGTGTATGACTAAGGTGTGTCTAAGGCTATAGTCGGTCTACTAATGCAAACCTAGTTCACGATAACCAATGGCTCTGATACCAATCTGTCACACCCCCAAAAATCCCACGTGCGACAATGCGCCGCAGGGAGCGTGACAAACCAGGATCGAACACATTAGCCATATGAACAGTCTATATGAAATGTAAAAGTAAAACCAAAGTAAATGCATTTTTAAATGCGAAAACGTAAAAGACGAAAGTTGTAATAAATGTTCAAGCGCCAAAACATGTGCAAACCAAAAGTTAATGAGTTTGAAAAGTATTTAAGTCTACGATGCATGCATGTCAATAATAATCCTTATGTGGTGCATCCTAGTTCGTGGCAGAAAATCCAATTTAGCGACCTGAGAAATAACATGCTAAAGTGTCAACACAAAGGTTGGTGAGTTCACAGGTTTAACAGTTCAGTAACATTTCAAGTTCAGTTTAATATTGATCGTTCAATAACGTCAAGTTGTAAGAGCATAATCACTAATATATATCAAATAGCTAGCTAGGCTATATACATGAAACTTCGCACGTTGATGGTCACCGAAGCTAACAGTTGTTTATAGTTTGCCTTGTTGTGTTTAGGACGAATATAACACCCATTCGATATCCAATCGTGCCAGAGCGACTGACCTGGGTGGGGTTTGTCAGACCCAGTAGTACTACAATATATTTCCCGCTATCGTCATTAATACTAACGGTACCATAAGAAGGACTTTGTTGTATCAGTGTGCTACAAGTACTTCAAGTGATATATAAAAGTCTAATTATCTCAGTTGTGTAAATCATGCATGTT
Organism: Deinandra increscens subsp. villosa; assembly: GCA_039602395.1. NCBI lineage: Eukaryota > Viridiplantae > Streptophyta > Magnoliopsida > Asterales > Asteraceae > Deinandra > Deinandra increscens. Next base: position 24,359,696 of record JBCNJP010000003.1, read on the forward strand.
AATCTCCCCCAACAGGATTAAAATAGTAAAATGGGGCCGTGAAACTCACCTTAGGTTGCGCAGCAAAGTTTCCAGACAAACAGTTAATTCAAGTAGCAAGAACGAGTCTTGTGCAAGCAATCAATCACCTAACGAGCATAAATGTATAAGTGTGTGTTCTATAAACTATTAAGTCTAACGTAAACGACAAACAACGAAGGATCGTGGAATTCAAAACAAGTCGAGGATGGCACGTGTGCCAAATCCGAGCGATTGTCGAGATAACGCGAGAAAATCCAATATATAACTTTAATATATATTTTCTAAGTTTACAGATTTCAAAATAAATAAATAAATATATAAGATATATCTATATATCCAAACTAAACGTACAAGTTAATAACGAGATTGTGAGGACAATATATATATAAATATCTATGAATATGTGTTAAAGGTTCTCATAAAAAAAAATCCGATTATTTCAATGAAATCCAACGATATAAGTTTATATATTATTCTACCCCAAAATATATATATTTTTTTACCTTTTTGAAAAACCAGAATTTTTATATCAATATATATATATATATATATATATATAGGTATTAATAATCTATTTTTAATTAAAGATAACAAGTTTAACATATTTTATAACCCAAAATATGATTTACGAGTCTTAAGTATCATAAATATATTTTTACGGGTTTAAGACACGAAAAGGAACAATTTTGATACAAAATCTAGTAACCAAATGCACAAAAGAATGTAGAAATAATAAAATCATGAAATATGGAGGACACACGGGTCGAACCCGTGACCTCCCAAACACTGCACAGCATCCTCACCACTCGGCCAGGTGGTCGTTCATGTTAGCAACCCGACCAAAATGTTTTTATGTATCAGGAGCGACCAAGAATCGAGTTTTAGGAAAATATGTAACACCTATGGTAAAAACCTTGATCTCGGTATATAAAATCACAAGAAAAATAAAGAATTATTTTTTTTTATGGAGGGCATGAGGACCGCATGCCCTCTCTGGTCCAACCTCTCGCGGTCCTCATGACCCGTCAGGTTTCCGGGTCAGGATCCGCGTACTTTTTTTGACCCATGAGGACCGCATGGGGGTATGTTTGTGCACCTCTCGCGGTCCTCATCGACGCCCAGCACTATAAAAACGAGTTTTGCTCATTTTCTGCTCATTTTTCACTTCTTCACTTCAAGAACTCGAGTTTTCTTTGCCATTTCACTCCTAAGAAACCCTAATCCGGTTGTGGGGAGCTTGAATCATCAAGGTTAAGCCATTTTCAAGACATACGAAGCTCGGGTAATCTCCTACTCCTCTTGTTTCTCCATTTCAAGCTAAGTTTTGTTGGGGATCCTCACTGATCCAGTGTTGGTTCTTAAGAATTGATGCTTGCATGTGCGATCAAGGATGATCAACGCGCATTGGGAGCAAGCGTGAGGTATTTTTAGGTAAGATATGTGTTCGGTTTGCCCTAGATCATATTTTTGAGGAAGACCACCTCTAAATCAGTGTTTGATGATGCATGCAAGCTTGGAAATAGCTTCTAGAATGTACTAGGAGGCTGGAGAGAGTGAAAACCCGCTTGGAGAAGCTCGGTACAAGAATTGGTGCATAAGGTACAAGTCTTTGATGCATGCATGTTGTTGTTTTGTGTTTAGTTTGAGAATCTGGAACTTGGTCAGGGAAACCCCACCATCTCAGTGGCTAAAATGTCACAAGAAGAGCGTTGGTCCAATGGGTGGAGACCCCTTTTGTTGTATTCTAGCATTTAACCCGAAAACCGAGCATTTTGGCATTATTGATAATGGGTTAATGACACATTTGGCATCTTAGTGGCTTAAAGCCTTAAAAATCTGAGTTAATCAGTCCCTAGGTGGAGACCATTGGTTTGGAACATGAGTTTGGTTGTTGGTTTTGCAATGGAAATGAATTATGGACATTTTGTGTATAACCGGGACTTGTAACATTGTTTTGGTACGGCCTCAAAGCCTTAAAATTTAAGTATTAGCTACTGGAACATGTTAGAACAAAACCCCGTTGTCGAAACGAGCTAAAAATGCAAAATGGGAAAAATTCACTAAATGACAAAATAGTCGATGAGGACCGCATGGGTTTCGTTTGTTGGTATGCGTTGCGGTCCTCATAGCCTGGAAAGTCAACGTGGTCTGTTGACCATCCATGAGGACCGCATGGGATGTTTTTCTGGTTTACGCGCGGTCCTCATGTGTCCCTGGACAGTTTCATTGTTTTGTTTTGTTTTGTGTTTTGGGCAATATCGAGCAACCCGGTTTGGTTATTTTCACGAGTATGGGCATGTTGGTTTCTAGTAAAGATATTTCACTTCCCGGTTGGGGCCCTATGATCTCGTCGGGTGTTTGTTGTCCGCTCGGTATGTTCCCGGGAGTGTTGTTAAACCTCCCATTTGGTTAGTTATTGTTGCTAATAATTGTTTAAGCGATTATAGTTGCGGATAGGTTCTGATATAATTATGCATATATCATTATAATAGACTTGCCACTGTGATACACCTGGACGTTTGGATTCTCGTGCCCTGTGACGTTTGTTTGATCCACCGCTTGTTCATCTGTGAGTTGATAGCTTTTCCCCTACTTTAACTTTTTAACGTTTTGGGGTGTACATGAACCATGTCAAACTATTGCTTGTTTGTTTGTTACTGTGCTTAGGTATTTATTACCATGTTATAAATTTAAACTCGCATGTTACGAGACGTTCATGTTGATTAGTATGGTTAATTTGGGCCTTAGTGTTAGGCCACAAAGACATATATTGCACCAATACAGCTGTAGAGGTAGATCAAGGTGTCTCATACCCGTTTGTTGGATCCATTAGGGGTCGGGTGATGGCGTATATGCCTAGTCCACAAAGGGAGGCATGCGGCCGTAGGATCGTACCCCGGAGTACTGGTTTAACCATAGGAATTTATAACAGGCACAGTATTGTTACTTGATTTGTGGAAACTTGGATTTGAGTCAAACGCGCTACGACTCACCAACAACTTTTGTTGTTGACGTATTTTTGGTTCATGTGCAGGTAAGTAAAGCTTTGGGTGGATGTCACGTTTGGATGTTAGGGACGAGTTGGGTTTTGTACCCGTTGGGGTTGATTTGGTTGATTTTGGGATTTGTTCCCCGTCATGACTATCCTTTGTTATTGTTGTCTTTTCCTTTGACTGTGTTGGTAGCCTTAGGTTCTGCCTGGGCGTAGACTAATGTGCAATACTTAAGACTTAACATATTAAGTCCATTATGCTTTGTATTTGATTTTGTATTGGACGGGTCGTCTGTTTATGTGTGTTGACCTTGTGATCTTGCATCTATCTGTTTGCTTCCGCGTGTTCTGATACGGGCGGCCGGTCCCACTCTCCTCTCCCCCGCGCCTGGCAGGGCGCGGCGGGGCGGGGTGTGACAGGTTGGTATCAGAGCCCAAGGTTCCAGCAGATTAGGTGACTCTTAGAGCCCCTAAGCTTGAACCTCTAAGAAAGAACTTTAAGGCTAAGCTCGGTTCTAAGTGTAGGACTTAGGTGGACGTCTGTGTGCTAGGGAGTAGTTGAGGTTTAGTGTAAGTGTTGGAACTTTTAATAAGTGTGACTGACGCCATCAAATCTATTCTCGAATAATTCGGTTGAAGAATCCATTGTGATTTGATTCAGAGACGCGGGTTGTGATGCTCGAGGCTTGCAAGTTTGGACCGAAGACGTTTTCTGAAAAAGTCAACCGTTCGGGTCAACGGTCAACGTAAAAGTCAACGGAAGATCGGTTCGAGCGAGTCAAGCTTCATATTAATTAAATCATCTTTGATTTAATTAATAATAATTATGTCATTTGTTTTATTTGTATTTAGCTCATTTGTATGTGTGTTAGCTAGTTAGTGGGCTAGTGAGCACATGGGCTCTCTATAAATAGGAAGGGTTAGCTCCATTAGATAGATGATGAATAATTATGAATAATGAGTGATGTGAGCTATCACTTTCTAGAGAGAGAGTCTCACATTGGGTTTGAGCTCAACCCAATGTGACCATGGATTTCCAATGACGAGTTTGTAATCATTCGGTTCGTTGTAATCATTCAACAATAATCAATGAATCGTTTGATTTATTATTTTCTTGTCATGTTTTATGTTTGATTCTCTCCATCCCGTCTCCTTCATCTCACCTTTGTTCTTGCTCAAGATCGGGATTCTCGATGTGAAATCGGTCCTGACAAATGGTATCAGAGCCAGGTTCCGATCAGATTCATCTCACCGTGAATCTGGTCACTCGAATCTGTGATTTTGAGCTTGAATGAGGTGCTGATTGGAAAAACCCACTTTGGAGACTTTTTCTATTTTTTCTTATTTTTTAGAGCTGATTGATGATTTCTGGATGAATCTGATGATAGATTCTTGTTATTGGGTTCATTTAGATATGATTTCATGCTCCATATGTTCAAATCTGTGAAGAAATACGAGATCTGAGCAAGAAAAACGAAGCTGTTAGAGTTTTCCCGTTTTTGGGGTTTTGGAGATTTTTTGAGCTTTGATTCTGAGTTTTTGGTGCTAAAATCAGTGTTTTTGGATGAAATAAAATATGAATCTTGAAGGAAAACGCATTCCGGATCCAATGGAAGCATCGGTTTCGCCTGATTCGCAACAGATTTGACAGATCTGGTGAAACACGCAGTAGTGTGTGTTTCACGGTGTTCTTGGTGTTCTTCATTTTGGTTGAAGATTGCCTTGGCGATTTCCCAGCTGTTGAAGATGTTCTTGGCGACCTCGTGTACCCTTGAAGATGTTCATGGCGATCTGGAAAGAGCTTGAAGTTTGTCTTGGCGATCTCAGTTTATTCTTAGCGATCTCGACTTACTTCTTGGCGATTTCGTGAATAACCTTGGCGATTTCATGTCCTGGCGATCTCATCATGAGCTTGGCGATCTTGAATAAGGGTTGGCGACCTCGTTTTTGTCTTTGGCGACCTCGAACCTTGGCGATCTCGACTGAACTCATCAACTGGGTTTTCGTTCGAGTTCGTTTCAGACGATTCTGATCGTCTAGATGTGTAAAGCATCGAATAACGAGTTCAACGTGCTAAATTTCATCGAATTTAGTTGAGAATTGACCGAGATATGGCTAAATTACGGTTTTCCGGCGGGGGTTATAAGTTTTCCGGTGACAACTAGGGTTTCGGGAGATAGGAGACGACATGGGAGGGACCAGGGTGACGTGGCGTGTTTCCATTGGATGTGAGAGAATTGTCTCTCTCCTGCTTGTCGGTCAAACACTGCATTCCTTTTTTTTGTTGTCGCGCTGTGAGTGGCTAGTGTTGTATGCGCGTGGGTCCCACTTGGAGAAAGGAGACGCATTTGTTTTCTTTTGGCTGTAATAAGAATGTGTGGGACCCAGCAAACTTAAAAGAACCGTTGATGGATGGGTTGCTGTAGCGTCCTAATTGGCTCCCTCCTATTCACGCGGATTCAACTCTGCCAGCCGTTAGATGCTTCAAATCTCTGCCGTAGGATTGCTTATGTGTGTTTTCTCTGCTGATTTGTGATTGGAGCATTTCGACTTCACATGGATCACGACTTATAACCCTTGATCAGCCTATTTTCCAACCGTAGATCAGATGGGAATCTCCAATCTGATTGGTCAGATTTCAAGCACATGGATTGTGTTTCTTTATGGGATTTTTCACCATTAAATAATTTTCAGTATTATTTCGTTAAATGCGGGGTATTTCTTATCAATTTTTCTACGAGAATAACGAGATAACGCCGAAACGAAATTTTGAAAATATTTTAGTGGTCATGGATTTATTCCGTTTATTCGATCGGGTTTCTAGTTTTTGTTGACGTCACGCCACGTTAGCTAACGACCACTGACGGACTGGTTTCGCTTCTCGGTTAAGTTTGTGACTTTTTCGTTATGTCTCACTTCAAGTTGTTTAGTTGATGCAGCGCTGATGTCATCTAACCGAATTAACTGGAATCTCAGTTAAATATTGGAATATTCCGTTAAATCTCTAACGGAAGGCCGTTACTTGAATAAAATTTACGGTCTTCTCAGATTCATTCAAAATTGCACCGTTTGACTCGGATATCTTCACGGAATATTTTTCCGAGCTCGATTTTCTTCGCCCAAAAATTTACGAAGACTCCGGTTATGAATAAATTTTGCGTTTATGCTCGGGATCTCAGTTTTTCACCGATTTGACATTATTTTCGCATCCAACCCAGTCACGCGTAACAAGTTCAGTATTTATGGATCATTCACAACTGTCAGCACCCGACTTCCGGTTTTTCGCAAGTTTGTCCGATTTCAGGATTTTTGTACCGTTTTCTCTTCGGAACTGAGCGGAACGGTTCCACTCTCTGCATCTGATGTTTTCAGAGGGATTTAGAGAAAAGGGGGAACTTTTATGGATTTGGATTATCGGGTCGATTATCTGAAGTTGGAGCATTTTCAGTGATTGATTGGTTTATCTGATTCGGTTTGTTGTGATTTTGACTCCAACGTTCAGCATTCTTAGTATTGTACCCGACCGTGTGAACCGAGTGAACTGCAGCACTTGGATCTCAACTGGAGCAACAAGAACAGAAGAAGCTTATTCAAAGGGGGAACCTTTACAACAGAAAGATTCGGGTTTATCAGTTATTCTTTGAAGATGCACGACAGAGCGGTTCTTCACCAGTATGATAGATTTGACAGCGTCAGTCAAGGGGGAATTGTTGGAACTTTTAATAAGTGTGACTGACGCCATCAAATCTATTCTCGAATAATTCGGTTGAAGAATCCATTGTGATTTGATTCAGAGACGCGGGTTGTGATGCTCGAGGCTTGCAAGTTTGGACCGAAGACGTTTTCTGGAAAAGTCAACCGTTCGGGTCAACGGTCAACGTAAAAGTCAACGGAAGATCGGTTCGAGCGAGTCAAGCTTCATATTAATTAAATCATCTTTGATTTAATTAATAATAATTATGTCATTTGTTTTATTTGTATTTAGCTCATTTGTATGTGTGTTAGCTAGTTAGTGGGCTAGTGAGCACATGGGCTCTCTATAAATAGGAAGGGTTAGCTCCATTAGATAGATGATGAATAATTATGAATAACGAGTGATGTGAGCTATCACTTTCTAGAGAGAGAGTCTCACATTGGGTTTGAGCTCAACCCAATGTGACCATGGATTTCCAATGACGAGTTTGTAATCATTCGGTTCGTTGTAATCATTCAACAATAATCAATGAATCGTTTGATTTATTATTTTCTTGTCATGTTTTATGTTTGATTCTCTCCATCCCGTCTCCTTCATCTCACCTTTGTTCTTGCTCAAGATCGGGATTCTCGATGTGAAATCGGTCCTGACAGTAAGGTCGGTGGTAGTTTCAGCTTTGCAACCTGACATTCCTACCCACAGGTGCACTAAGACTCAGTGAACCCTAGCAGACATACGAAAGCTGATAGTCTTCCCTTGTTTGGACCTAGGTGAAGGTTTGTGTGTTAGGAGGATCTCAAGGATTAGTGTAAGGTCGGTAGTAGTTACAGAACTGCAGACTGCCATTCCTACCCACGGGTACACTAAGACTTGCTGAATCCTAGCAGACCAACGTAAACCAAAAGTCCCTCCTTGTGTGATTTTGCATTGGGAAATAGGACACATCGTCCTTAGTGTTAGTTAGGGTAACGGTACCCTAAGCATGCATGGGAGATTTGATATCTTGTATATTGTACTGACTTTCAATTTGATAGGTACCCTGAAGAAAGCATGGTTTTCGGTCGAAGCAAATCATCATCCTCACTATCTAGCGGAAAAGGAAAGAAGAAGGTGGAAGCAGGTCCCAGCCGACCGGTTATTCCATTGAGCCCCGATTCTTCGGGCTATGTCGTATCTCCTTCAGCGTTCATTCGGAACACGCCGCAGCGGGAGGAGCAGCCACAGGAACTTCCGCGACCGCCGCGGAAGCGCATTGGAGCTCGTATGTCTGTTCGCCCTCAGCCACAGATCTAACTGACTCAGGAGGAGATTGATGCCGGGTTTGCCGTAGCAGCAGCAGCCCCACTCGTGGATCTTGACGATGATGATGACGAGGAACCTGAGGAGCAGGCATATGAGGTTGAGTCGCCACAGCAGCAGGAGCCCCCGGATCAGCAGCAGTCCGGTAACCATCTGGTTATCGAACTTTCAGCAGGCCATTCTGTCAGCTACCATTCTCAGCACCATGAGCACCACGTCTATTCCTCTCCAGCTTACGCTCCCGCTAGCTATGATTCCGGTGTTAGCAACAGCCCGGACGAGTCCGAGCCCATGGTCGAGGTCCCTATTGTTACAGAAGCCACCACTGCAGCCGCCATTGCTCCCGGACACCCTGTTCCCCCACCATACCCACCGTTTGCCCACGATATGCGTGATTCCTATGTTGCTGCAGGCATAGAGGCACAACAGCCAGGCCTTGTTTCTGATCGTTACTCCTTCCCAGCGCTGCAGAGATCGTACAGTGCTCATGTCCCCATGTACCCTGATGTGTTCGGAACGTACCTAAAAATGCTATTAAAAACTAGACCTAAACCTAGACCTAGACACACCTAATTTTACCGAAACTACCTAAACTAAACCGAACCCTAAGGCAAGTGTACCTATCGGATTGTAGCTAAGCTAAGGCAAGACCGGGAATATCGAACCCTAGAGACACTCTATAGACAAAACTTAACCTAGACCTATGAAATGGAAATACTGAGTAATTCGGGGTTTTTGAATTGAGATTGAATTAAGATTTAACTGACTTAACTAAATAATGAGCAACAGACGAACACAGGAAACTTCGGGAAACTTCAGATGAGGAGAAGGCACCACCTAGACCGAGACTTGCAATTGACACTTAACTTTACCTCGGCTCTAACTAATCTGATGGTCGCTAGTTCACCTTTTAAGTCCTTCCTAGACAACGATTCTAACGCTCGAACAGGAGTTCACCTTTTGAGTACTTCCTTCCTCAATTAGACCTAACCACCTCTGAACTTAATCTCGGGCACCTTAGACCTAACAGGAGCTACCAATAACTACTATGACCGACACGGAATACCAAGATAATCGAAACCCTAGGACACTTCCTTTTGAGACAATGCAACCCTAGAATTCTAACCACCCCAACTACCCGACAATTTTTTACCTTTTAAGTCTCAGAATAGGCAGCACATCACAAGCAAATTACCAACTAACTATCAATGCAATAGTCAAGGAACCCTAACTATACTTTAGCAATTAACCCTAAAGTTAACTACTTTAGTTAATCTACCTAAACCGAAAGATATTCGCGGGTAAACTAAGCATTAACAATCAATTCACAATCTGCTCATAACACACATATACATCAACCATAGCAATTATTGGAATTTAATAGAATCGCAACATCAATCAATAAGTCAAAACCGAGAATAAAGTCAAAAAGTCAATTACTCATCATAACGGTCTAGATGGCACAATTAGTTTAGCCTACAATCATGTTCATAGCAGAAAACACAATAAAAATCGTATCTTGCACAGCAACCATAACTGAGTCTAAAGTTTGAAACAAGAATCAAGAAGAACCGGATGAATTGGTGATGATTTGATGATGAATTGTTGATCCCTTGATGATTCTCCTTGTTCCCAGCTCTCTCCTGTCTCTCAAAGTCGCCTGAAATTGCCCCTCTACCGTCTGGAAGTCGAAGAATGCGAAACATAACCCTAAACATCGAATTTATATTCGAATTGCTTTTTCTGCGGGTTTTAGGCCTCCAAGCGTATCGCTTGGAGGTGTGTTCTCTCTAGGCGATACGCCTACTGCCTATGTCGCGACAAAACAGTCGGTCAAACCAACTTATGACTTCTGTTGACTCCTTCTCTCCGCGTGTATCGCCTACAAAGGTAAGGTCTCAGGCGATACGCCTGGGACTGCTTGTTCAGCTCTTCTTCATTGTTTTCTTCTTTTCTTTCCAACTTTCCCTCATGGCCTCGGGTTTTCATTAAACTCCTACAAAACATATAAAAGAAATAAAAACGACCCAAAGACTCAAACTTAACTAGAAACAATTAAAACAAACGCAAACCGACTCAAATTCACTCAAATATAACCATAAAAGACACCGGAAATGGGATGTGTTTGCAACACATCAAACATCCCCACACTGACTCTTTTTTCGTCCTCGAAAAATACTGCAATGGAATCATAACCAGGAGATTGACTTCTAAACCATTTAACATTTCACAATTCAATATCCACCATACAATTCCACATTCCATAACGTACTAACACACTAACTACGATTGCCGATATTTCTATCCGACTAAACACAACCACCGACCTTTTCTTTCGCCCCCATGTGTTTATGAAATTACCAGATATAAGTTCAGTCGCCTATGGATCCCACTAAAGAAAGGTCAAGTTCAACCTACTACCGAATCATATTCAGTCAAAGCAAAAGGATATAACGATTTAAATTTTATATTTTCTCCAACCCTCCTTAAACCATATACTAGGATGTCCAAAGAATAACTATTTATTGGATATGCAACTTCTTGAGCATTTATTCACTACTTTATCATTTTTTTTTTCTTATTTTTCATTTTTTTTTAATTGGTTACTTTTACCTAAAATTACCAACGGACATCATCAGAGGTATTCTTTCACAAGGTCTTACCCCCGAAATCATACGTGAGTATTTTGCCCGCGAGATCCAGAACATCATCAGAGGTACTTACCACGGGATACTATCCTTAGTTCGTACATGAGTATTTTGTCCCTTCACTCTAATTCATTAACCAGATTATTACCTAACATGCTCATTTAAAATTCTAAGGACATAAGAGTATCTAGCCTAAAGCGGTCTCTTCCTTCCTAATCATCAGATTCAGAATTCCTATCACTCCTAAAATGGGAACCCACTAGCAGACTGATTAGCATATTTATACAACAATAAACACACAGGCTATTTAAGCTACTCCTAGGTCAGCTGGGCCTACCGACACATCATAGTTTAGTAATGCTTTCCATTCAAACCATACTTTACCACTTTCCCAAATATTACGATTAATTAACACTTAAGCACACAATTAGACAGTCAATTCCCAGTTTCCTATCATTTCCCATTTAAATTGCAGCCAGAATCTCGGACATTTTTGAACAATTTTTCAATTTTTTTCAAATTTTTAACATTTTTAAAGACTCAATACGAAAGTATCCCATCCCCACACTTGAATCACACATTGCCCTCAATGTGGAATGGAACAAAAATAAAGCAGAAAATAAAAGCACGAAAAGAAAAACAAATAAAACAAAAAATAAAACAAGATAAGTTGAAACGTGTTCACCTGAAACTCCAGAGACTCAGCACATCGACCGCAAACGAACCACCACAAATCCGGTAAACAGAGATACTAAAAATTGAAAATTTAAGAGATTTCTGACTTACCTCCTCCAGGCGTATCGCCTACAACCATGCATCTCCCAGGCGATACGCCTGGAACTGCAAACAACTGGTCCCGCATGAGACTTCCACGCGTATCGCCTATAACCTACCAACCTCCAGGCGATACGCTTGGAACGCGATTTCCAGGGAATTTTTGGAATTTGACCCAAAAAATTTTCTATCTCTTTTTCCTTGTCCCTCCAGGTCTCATAGTCGAATTTTTTTTTCAGCAACCTGCACAAACCACATTTGCCAATTTCCAAATCTCCAGAATTACCTGCAAACACCAAAAACACAACACGAAAAGACGCAAACGGCACAAAAACTAAAAATTGCAGAAAATAAAACAAAACTACATAATATACAAACCGGGCATTGCATCAATTAGCACAAAACTGAACCACAACCTCCCAAACCATCCGGAGGCTTCGATTTCACATCTCTCAACACAAAGCTACCGGTTTTCACCCGGTTTCTACCCATCCAACCATCTACCAACTTCCTAGCCCATAAAGCAACTAACTTTACTCCTCTCAACAACATCTTAACCTTCCAATGTTTGTATCTACCCGGAAGAAAACCCACTTTACCTAGAAAACTCATTTCCGGGTCATGTTACTAACAATCACATGCAACCTCCCCACACTTGGTCTAAACTCTACCTCATCATTCAAAATACCTAAATCACCAAGTGTGGCCTTTCTAACTACCTCTTCAACCACCGATTCACTCTCTACACTCATCAACTCCTCGGGTTCTCCTAACGGGTCAAAATTCTCATTCTTATCAGATAAAATCTCTAACCCCCCGAGATCTTCCCCACACTTATCCTCTATCACAACTTCATCCTTAACTTCTTCAACTACCTCACCGGGTTTCACTAACGGGTCAAAGATTTCATTTTTGTCAACTAATTCAACTAACCCCCCGGTGTCCTCCTCACACTCATGTTCCTCAACACTCTTCATCCTCTAACCGATTACCTATCACCACTAGGTCTATGAATGACATCAAAGTACCTATCAAACACACCGATTCGGTGCCCCTATCCTCATGTCTACCCACTTCGAACACAACACTCTCATGATCAACCCTCAAAGTGATGGTGCCTGCAAAAACATCAACTAGCGCCCGGGCGGTCCTAAGGAAAGGCCTACCTAAAATCAAAGGGCAGCTAGCATCATATGCACTGTCAACTACCACAAAGTCTATAGGGAACAAAAATTTATCAACTTGCACAAGTACATTTTCCACTATTCCTTTGGGTCTAACCACCGACCTATCTGCTAAAGAAATTGTCATCCTAGTCGGTTCTAACTCGCCTAATCCTAGGTGCTGAAACACAGAAAATGGCATGACATTGATAGAAGCACCTAGATCAGCTAAAGCACAAGTAACAGACGAATCACCAAAAGAGCAAGGAATTGTAAAGGTACCAGGATCAGTCAATTTTTCAGGCAACCTATTCTGGACTACAGCAGAACAATTAGCATCAAGTGTAACATCAGAAAAACTTTCAAGCTTCTTTTTATTTGTTAACATGTCTTTTAAAAATTTAGCATACTTAGGCATTTGTTTAATAACATCAGTGAAAGGTAATGTAATCCTAAGTTGCTTAAGAAGCTCTAAAAACTGACTGTACTCACGCGCATTCTTCTGTTGAATCAACCTCTCAGGATAAGGCACCTGCTTCAAATCATCGGTCGTGATCGGCTGAGGCGCAAAACGAACTCTTTTCTTCTCTCTCACCGCCTCCCACTTCAGCGGCTTCTCTCCAACCGGTGGTCTCTTCACTCCCTCAGCCTCGACGTTTGGTGCGGTACTTGCTGGCGTTACGCTCTCATGCACCCTCCCGTCAGGCGTCTCTAACACAATCTCCTCATCAACCGGCTCATCTTCAACAACCGCCGGTGATGGACTCTGAACAACTCTCCCGCTCCTAGTAGTGATGGCATTGACGTTGGCATTGGGGTTTTTGTAAGTACTACCAGAAAACTGACCCCCACGGGAATTGAGCTCCTTCAGCTGCTTCGCGATATCACCCACCGAACGCTGCAAATCCAGGAACGAAGCTTGTTGATTTCTCAGTAACGTGTCATGCTCAGCTAGCTTCTTCTGCGTTCCTTCATCTCTCGCCACAATCTGCTGCAGGATCTGGGTCTGGTTAGCAATAAGCTCTCTGATCTCCTTAACACCAGCCCCGTCATCTCCTCCACCATAGTTATTCCTCGGTGGAAAACCAGGTGGGCCACCTCCCTCTCGCCATCCTGAATTCTGGCCACTCCTCCACCCAGACTGGAAAGAATTACCGAACTGGTTTCGGTTTCCAATGTAGTCCACCTGCTCAGCGGGAGCAAGCGGGCAGTCTCGAGTGTCATGAGCGCCTCTGCACAGCTCACATTTGGCTTTGATATGGAGTTTGATTTCTTCTAAAGCTTTGTAAATATTCTCTAACTCCCTAGGTGGCATGGTTTCTGAGCCAATGTGATTGACACCCCGGGTAGATGTAGATGGTGCGAGTGATCTAGTCGGGGCCAAGGTGGCTCTCCGACCTCCGGGTGCCTGCTGTTCAGCAAGGGCGAAGCTCTCGAAAAGTGATTTGCATTCGTCAACAGTGAGCTTCTCCATCATATGTCCTCCAGCCGAGATGTTGAACTCCTTCTGAACAGAATAAGGAAGTCCATTGTAGAACTTTTCTATGATCGCCCAGTCCGTCAACCCGTGTTGCGGACATCTACTCAGAAGGGTGTTGAATCTCTCGTATGCG
>JBCNJP010000003.1:24374399-24395399 GCA_039602395.1 Deinandra increscens subsp. villosa
GGTTGAACCTTCAACGGTCTTGAATCTTAAAAATCATCTTTCTCGACAAGTATGTGTATCTTGAATCTCCAAGTTCCAACCCCGCTACAATACTTGAGCAAACTAAATCGTGAAAGGTGGTTGAGGATCGTGTCAAAACATGGGGCCCTTAAATCGGATTTCAGGTATCCACATGAGCACCCTTCTATGTCCTAGGGTACAACAGCCAGAGTAGTATATTGTACCGCCAAAAATAACACTCGCACCTGAGATGACATTGGGTCAATTAGGTGTAAATAAAATTTAAAGAAAGTGAAGATGATGGTGTAGAAAAAACAAGAGATACATAATCTCGTGTACTAGAGAATACTCCTCTCCAATTTAGTTTTCTTAAATGTGTGTGAACATATATGTAGAAGGTCTTCTAGAAATGAACCATATGGTTCATTTTATATTCACTTATTTGAAAGTGAAACTTGAATACTGTTTTAAGGGAGACTAGTAAAACACTTTCAAATGCATGAAAGTGGGTTATTATGTCATATTCACCTATCACCAGTTGAAACAGTCATGTACTTGTAACAGATAAGCAGCAACAACTAGGTACGCACAGTCCAGTCGTAGCTGCTGCAACTACAAGTACACCATGCATAGTGCTCTCGCAGATTCGCATAACAAATGGCCCATGCCACATGCAACATCATCCATGTTCGCGCATCAATACCTTGAGCAGCCTTGTTCCACACTCAAGCTTTGAACCTGTGAGATATTTTTCGTGCTCGCACACCAAGTCCGCATGGTCCGTCGTTTGTATGACACATGCGTGTTTTATCTCACACGAATGCAACAAGCACTATGAGAAAATGGGTTTGCGGTGGTGAAATTTTTGGTGGCGAAAAAAGTCACCACTAAATGGGAAGTTTTGGTGTCGAAAACTTGTGGGGATGGTTTCCAGAAAAAATGATAATATTGACTAGAGTGGTGACATGTCGCCACTAAATTAAGCGAGAAAGTTGCCCTATTCTATAAACCTATGGTGGCGACATGTTATTACAATAGACTTAGTTTAGTTTTTTAATATTTTCTTTTAATTCAATGTTTGATAAAAGAATATATATATATATATATTTTTAAAATAACCTAAGGTAGTGACATGTCGCCACCGAAGGTAATAGGGTTTTGTTTTTATTTTAATATCCTATTTCCTTCTCACGAAAAGCCTTAAACGAGTTTTAGTTTTAGTGGTGACAAGTCGCCACTTAAGGTTTATGGTATTATTTTTAATAAAGTTTTTTTTATTTTTTTGTAGAAAACCTGACCACTCCCACCGTGTGCCACCATCCACTACCACCCAATAGATAATATGTTCGATTAGGTTTGGACGAGGATGGCTTTAACCTGTCATCCTTTAACAAGAACCACCACCCTCCAACCCACCCAATATCATAAACTACATTTATTTTCTTTTCTTTTGTTAAGCGGATAGTTAAATTGATTGTATTTTGTTCTCCATGATGTATATTAATCACTGTACTCATTTGTTATTCTTTTTATTTAAAAATAAGCAATATTCGTATATGTGTTTGCAATAAAATGTAACAAGTTATGCATAACAAACTTATCACACAATAAGTTGTAATTTTAGTGACAATAAGATAAAATAAGATGACATTTTTTAAAACATTATTCTATTACTGTTGGGTTTTACAGTGGCTATCCAGGTTACCTTTGATCCGTCATGTACCTAAGTCGCGGATCAAACCGGCGTGCATGCCGTCTGATTCCATGCCCTCTCATTTTGGTTGCACCACTTGTTTGTCTCAGATCTAGCGCACCAAGTCAAAATATAAAGGTGCTCTCAAGTAGCTCACGACATTTTGAAGAGCTACGTGCACTAGTAAAGCGGTACATGGTGATAATCGCCCATGACACACACGCACGTGCTGAGTTAGGGTGCTTCGCACCGGCCTCTAGATCAAGGTCGCTCCTACAAAGCCCTAAGCCTCTCCGTATAATGAGGATTACGGGGATCTTGTCTCAATCGCACTTGAGGAATAGGCCCGCTATATCATTAAAACGAACAAATGAAGATCAATAAAAAGTAGTAGATAATTAATAACAAGATTAGTATAAGTATTATTTAGATTAAAAGAATTATGTCATAAAGAAACGTATTTATATTAGTCTCTTTTTTTTTACCTCCTCTCAGGCTATCACAAAACAAATAAGAATGGAGGGCAGTCAAGTCAAGTAAAGTCATATGGGAATTAAAAACAAGGAGATTGTCAAAAAAAAAATATATATATATATATAGAGTGGTGGTTGATAAATAATGATTTTGAATGACCATCAATTTAGAATATATTTGTGGTCAATGAAAGCAACCTAGCTTCTGATAAAATTAATCTTGATTTAGTGTTTAGGGCAAGTGGTATACTGGCGTTAAAGGCCAGTATAGCGCCGCTAAGTCGCGCCAACACCGCCCCGGTCTGGCGCCAAACGGCGGCGCCAAGGCCCTCCGCCAACTTCTCCACGCCGTTGAATTGTGAATGTTTTGGGCCTTTGACCGTTCAACGGTCTAAAATATGACCGTTGGTCATATATTAAAAAAAAAAAAAAATTTTTCCTTTTCTTTCTCTATTTAAACCCACAAATACTCAAATTTTTTTCACACTTTAAATCAATCTCCTCTCAAATCTCTTTCAAAACTCTATAAAAAATTATCATGGATTTCCTCTCGTCCAACGATTCATCCGACTCGTCCTCCGACGAAGCCGCGGAAATGTTTTTCCAGATGATGGTGAACTATCAACAACGTCGGCTAAATAGACGAGCGCAACAAACGCTTACACGAAGAGCTCGTCTAAACCGAAACCGTGAAATGGGGCAAACGAGTCTTCTTAGAGACTATTTCAACGATCCATGCGTCTACCCGGCGGAAGCGTTCGAACAACGTTTTCGTATGCGACGTTCACTATTTCTAAGAATTGTGAACGATCTAGAACAAGAGCATTCATGGTTCCCGCAAAGAAGCGACGCGAGAGGAAGGATCGGTTTCACTCCATTGCAAAAGTGCACGGCCGCAATTCGAGTTATGGCTTACGGTGTTACGGGTGATTCATTCGACGAGTATCTGAGGATGTCCGATCGGACAATTAGGACGTGCATTCAAAAGTTTTGTAAAGGTAACTTATCGTACAACATTTGTTTAGTTTTTTAATTTAAATACTATGTTTGTTTTATTCTCATACGTAGTTTTAAAATTAGGTCTTTACAACTTGTATGGAAGAAAATATTTACGCCGACCCACTGCTAGCGACATTAAACAGTTGTACGAGTTTCACGAGCAGAAATGGGGTTTTGTTGGAATGCTCGGTAGCATCGACTGCACACATTGGGAGTGGAAGAATTGTCCCAACGCTTGGCGGGGTCAGTATATGCGAGGTGATCATGGGCATCCAACCATAATGCTCGAAGCCGTTGCTTCGTACGATATGTGGATTTGGCATCAATATTTTGGTGTCGCAGGGTCGAACAACGATATCAATGTGTTGGATCGATCACCCATTTGGGATGATATCATCGAGGGACGTGAGCCCGATTCATCGTTTGAGCTACGTGGCAACACGTACAAGCGGGGATATTATTTGGGAGACGGGATCTATCCCGAATACTCTACGATTGTGAAAGGGTTTACGGCTCCCATCGGAGAAAGGCGCAGGGTTTACACGAAAGCTCACAGTGCGGCTCGTAAAGACATAGAGCGTACATTTGGCGATTTGAAGGATAAATGGCATATCATAGCTCACCCCGCTCGTATGTGGCATCGAGACAAAATCGCTAACGTGATGCGCGGTTGTATAATTTTACACAACATGATTCTCGAGGACCAGGGTGCCGCAATTTGTCAATTTCACGAGGAGGAGTTGGATACGGCGTATGAAGAAATCGACGAGGATCAAAAACGGGCAATTCGTCAAGAAATAAGAAATCGAGACATCCATAACCAATTGAAGGCGGACTTGATCGAGGATATCTACGAGCGATCACGATCACTTTGAATATTTTATCAAGTATTTGTATGTTTTAATTTTTATCTCAAGTATTTGTATGGTTTATCTTTATAATAAATGTATTTTTAGTGTTTTTTTTTAATTTTTTTTAAATAATTATTTAATTATTTTTCTTTTATTTATTTAATTTTTTCGAAGACAAAAAAAAAATAATAATTTTGTAGTCAATAAAATAATTCGAAAATGAAAAGAAAAAAAAATTAATTTAAAATAGTTTAACATGGCATGGAGTATCCCCCTCGGGTGTTAAGTGGTGTTAAGTGGTGTTAACTCTGACGTGGCGCCTACGTGGCATGTTTAACATGTTATGTTAACAAGGGTATACCACATGCCCTTAGTTTATTTAATAGTTTAATTATTAAGTATTATAGGGTAAATAAGATTAGAGATAAGTATGAATTAGTTTCTTAAATATTCTAGAAAGTAATGATCTAATGTTTGAGTCGGCTAAGTGTGAGTATTTAAATAGGTCCTTGTTATGTATTTTGCTTAACCCCACAAAATCAATTGAAAGTCTAGTTTTATTCAAAGCATTACGTGAATATCTTGTTCAATTTCTAATTCATTCATCATCCAAATATCAATTGTGTCCAACAGCTTCCTGTAAGCTTCATAGCATACTTTCAATTAGCTAGAAGATTACGTACACTATATATATCCGAAGCCACAAATCATGTATCTCTATCTATATATCCTATCATAGCATTCTTTCTTTCTTTCTCAATACCAGCTGGTTCTGTTCACATACAAAGTTCACTTATATTTTTCTTAGTCTCATCATTGCATCAACAATGTCGGATGGGAAAAAAAGCTTTTCGTCGCATGCCAAGAAATACAAATTGGATTATTCCTCCTCCGGTGAGTTTGTTTTGTCAGTTAATTTCATCTTTGAAAGCTTATAAGTAAAGATGATAGACGATGATCTTAAACTATATATAATTATGTCAAATGTCTTGCGTTCCAGGAGTTTTGAAGATATTACTCCTAGTTTTGTTTGCGGAGTTTTGTACATGGGCTTATCAAACAACTCTTCCACCACCTCCCACAAAGTTGGGATCTTTGACCTCCCCAAGGATAAAACTTCGTGATGGAAGACATTTATCATATAAAGAATCTGGTGTTCAAAAAGATGAAGCGAAATCTAAAATAATATACGTCCACTGCTTCGACTGTAGCAAGTACCAGAATCCTTTTGAATTTTCAGCCTCACCGGTATGTCTTCTTCCATTCCTCGATCTAGCTATTTCATTTTCCGTAGTGTATGAGTAAGTAAATAATTGATCACGATAATTCCTGCAGGCTGTTATTGAAGAACTTGGAGTGTATATCGTTGCATTAGATCGGCCTGGTTATGGAGAAAGTGACCCGGACCCCAAGCGAACTGTAAAAACCTTAGCATTGGATATCGAGGAGCTTGCCGATGAGTTGAATCTTGGAGAAAAATTCTATGTGGCTGGTTACTCTATGGGTGGTGAAGTCATATGGTCTTGCCTAAAATATATCCCTCATAGGTATGCTTATATATAAAACTTGATAGGCTTATATATTTTGAAGCATCATTAATTACAAAAAATAACGGTTTTATATTTCCTTATAAAACAGGCTTCAAGGTGCGATTCTTATTTCTCCTGCAGTCAATTACTGGTGGCATAACCTACCTTTTAACTTGACCAGCGAAGCATATTCTCGACAACTTCAACAGGATCAATGGTCTTTGCGAGTTGCTCACTACCTACCATGGCTCACCTACTGGTGGAACACTCAATCATGGTTTCCTGGTTTTTCTGTTATTACCCAAAACCCTGCTGTTTTTTCTCCTGCGGATGTGGAAGTTGTAGCAAAGCTAAATGCCATGATAACAGATCCAAATCAGGTACCATCTCTTGAGCACCTCACTGTATATGGTCTCAAAAATCACATATGATAAGACCATTTCTAATATCAATGAGTCAGTACACTAAATTGTATTCAAATAAATTATATTTATTTATATACTTATATAGTCCTCGTCTTTTTTGTCATGAAGGTGAAGTTGATGCAAACACAACCTAGGCTACAAGGAGAATTCGAGTCTATCCATCGTGACATGAATATTGGATGGGGTAAGTGGGAATTCGATCCGCTCGATCTTGAAGACCCATTTCTGAATAGTAATGGATCCGTTCACTTATGGATGGGTGATGAGGATAGGATTGTGCCTGTGTCACTACAACGTTATATAGCCCAACAACTTGGATGGATCAAGTATCATGAGGTTGGTGGTGGAGGTCATACGTTTGCCTTTGCGGATGACATGGGCGGTGATATTCTTCAAGCGCTTCTTTTGGTTAACTAATAGGTTTAGTATAAAGCATTCAGGAAGCTAAGTTCGTTTTGTTAATTACCGGGTTGTTAAATTTATTATTTTTTGTTCTCAAACGATGTATAATCTAATAATCATTTATATTCTTTTATTATTTGTATCTAAAAATATGTTATATTCGTATACGTTTACATTAAAAAATAGCAACTTGTATATAACAATATTTATATTACACAATAACTTTTAACTCAAGTGATAATAGGAAAAAAGAAACCGTATAATAAGATGATATTTGTTAAAACATTCTACAATAATATTATTGTACGTTTTTACGGAGGAATTATAACAAAAACTTTTTTCTTTCTTTTACGAATGGATAATAATAAAGAAACAAAAATTTACGACTTTTTTCTTTTTCTTTTTTTGTTGTACAAGTCCATTTGATCGCACCACATTTGTTCCAAATAGGCCGTTCCACAAATACTCTTTAATCGATACTAGCTTTTGTCTAGTCAAAAGAACCCCATGTAATTTTTTGGAATTTTTTCAGAAAAATAGTGTTTTCTTAATTTTTTATTTACAAAAATGGTGTAAAAAAATTAATGTTTTCACAAATGGTGAAAACGTGATTTGAGATTACGAATTGCAGGTTTGGTGAGGGGAAAGCTAGGTTCGGGACTCTACGAAGCTGATGTAAAGATCAAAGCGTGATCTTAGATCACGTTTTGCAGAAACTGTGGGGCCACATGTGAAATATCACCTACAATACCACTTGCTTTAAACCACTATTATATAAATGCTAATACCACCTGGTTTAATATACCTAACATATAAATATATTCTTTAATATTTTATATGTAACATGTAATATAGAATAATATGATCTATATATATATTTAAATATATTCTATACCAAATGTATATTTTTTAAATATTTGAATAATGATTTATATTAATCATCATACTATTATAAAAAAGAAAAGATTTTTGACACATGGTATTCCCACATTCAAACTCACAATTGTTTTCCCTCTCAAATTTCTTATTTTTAGTTTTTTTTATTTGTATATGCATGACAATAAATAAAAGATATTTATGGCAATAAACAAAAAAATAATTATTGTAAGGATAATCAACACTTTAATTAGTATTTGCATTTCCATGACAATAAATAAAAGATATTTATGGTATGGATAATCACCATTATAATTAATTAATTACATCTGATTTTATATTTATTGTCTCCTAAATTATTTAATAATAAATTATTTAATTACTAAATTACAGTTTGAATTAAAAATTAATTATGCCTACAACTTTTTTAAACCCGAGTCCGTGTAAAACACGGGTCTCAAAAACTTGGTTAAATAAAATTATACATAATTCAATTACAGTTTCTATACTTTATTACCATTATTATTTTTTTAAAACCCGAGCATGCGATACATATTTTTTTAAATCTCAATCGTGCGATGCACATGATATAAAAACTAAATGATCCCTCCCAAATAATCCCCTTTTATTTTTCCTAAAATATAAAACTAATTATTTTTTACTTATAAAAAAGTTTAAACAAAATAAACATTAATATGAAAATTTAGTATTTGGATAATTATTAACATTAACATAAAAACATCTAAAATTTATAAATTAGTAAATACTGATTTATATACTACATTTAACGTCTGGTTTGTTTGCACCGAGTTCGTTCATTTTCTTTATAATCTACAAAACTATATGAACCGAATAAAGTATTATATAGTACCTAAATGTATCAAACTGTTATGCAAGTTTTTTATTTGCACCAATTTTGTTTGTTTACTTTATAATCTACAAAACTATATGAAGTGAATAAAGTGTTAAATGGTACCTAAAGGTATCAAACTATTATGTTGGGTGATAATTGATGTGCCTCTTAAAGGTATCAAATTATCATGTTGGGTGATAATTGATGCGCCTCTTAGCGGTGTATATCTAATATGATATCAGATGTGAGAATTAACAATTGATTAGCCGGATGTTGTGACTAATTGTAAAATATTAGCATGTTTATATAATTCGTTTGAACTGGAGGCTTTATGTTTATGAAGCTGAAATGGAGAGGCAAGGCATTCAAAGATATGTTGTGGAATATAGCTAAAGCAACAACAGTTCAAGAATTTAAACAAAAAAGGGATGGCTTATGGGCAATGAATCCGGATGCATTTGAATGGTTAAGCCAAATTCCACCTCATCATTGGACCAGAAGTCATTTTACAAGTCTTTATACCATCTCATTTTACTAATCAGTTTCAAGTACAAATCTTTATTTGCTTATTATATGTGGACAAGTAGAGCAAAGTCAGACGTCCTGCTAAATAACTTATGTGAGGTGTTTAATGCTAGATTGGTTGAAGGTAGGGACAAACCAATAATTAGTGCTCTGGAGTTTGTAAGGGAATATCTCATGAAGAGAATAGCACATGTGACTAAGGTAATTCAAAAATCTGATGGTTTTTTGACTCCTAATATTACCAAGAAGTTTGAGTTGATCAAGACAGATTCTCATAACTATAAAGTCAAATGGAATGGTGGAGGAAAGTTCCAAGTCTCAGGGAATGCTGGAGAACAATATGTTGTGGATGTTGAAGCTAAAGTGTGTACATGTAGGGGATATGAGCTATTGAGCATTCCATGTGTTCATGCAGTAGCAGCCAACAATGATATGTTTTTGAATAATATGAAAGCTGATATTCCAGAAAAATGGGTTGATTCTTGTTTTTGGTTAGACACTTGGAAGGATGTGTACTCACATAAAGTTGAACCCATTAATGGTAGGGGCTTATGGCCAAGATCTGACTGTCCTACAATGTTAAAGGAGCCTAAATATCACAAACCAATTGGAAGGCTAAGAAAAGTGAGGAGGAAGGATGCAATGGAGAAGGAAGAGGATGTGGTAAGGCATGGCAAGCTAACAAGAAAGTGGAAGACAGTTACATGTTCCAAGTGTGGCAAAAGGGGGCACAACAAGAAGACTTGCAAAGGACAACCTGCAACTGTTTGAACCTTTTAATTAATGAATGTTTTGAAATCTGTTTCTATGGTTTATGTATGACTTTATGACTCTGTCTATCTATCTGGTATATGTATGACATTAGCAGATTTCAATTCTGCATGTTTTGGGAATACATATATGAATGTTTTCATGTCTGCACATTAGTTTCTAGCCAAATTTTATCATCAGTTTGACTTTAAAAAGTCAAACTGTCATTGTGGTATGCTAACATGTTTACTGCAAATTGATTCTAACAGCCTTAGACTGTCATCAGTTGGTGTTTCCATGTTTAAAGTAATCAATACAAATGATAAAAAAATAGAGGTCTAAAACATACTTCATTAATATCTTAAAACATCCCATTACAAAAGATCCCACTACAAAAGATCAAAATGGGGGGCTAAAACAAGCTACACACATTACAAAAGATGGAACTTCAATTCTTCTGCATTGCAAGAAATAGAAAAAACCCAACAAGTAAAACCAATAACCAAGTCATTTTCAGGTAAAGACTCTTCCTTTCAACCTCAAAACTCTTCCTTTCAACCTCTTCCTTCAGTTTTGCCACTGTCACTTCAAGCTCATTTTTGGAGTTCAAGAGACCGGGTATTATTTCTTTGGAATGTGAGCACATGGGGGGATCCAGCCAAACGAAGAACATGCAGCGTGATTGCTACAAAAAAATAATTCCAAAATTCGATTAACTAGACATTTTGGGGGAGTAATTGTAGGAGGAAACACTTACAGTGTTAGGGCAAGAGTAGAATTTTCGTCCTGGATTTACTTTTGTCCACGAGGTTTGGATTAGGGCCACCCTTCCACATTTGCAGATCACCATGTTCGCTGACTAGTCGCCGGAGATGCTCGCCGATTTGAAGTAGCAGATGGCCGGAGATGGGTATGATGTCAATTGGTTTGAGGTCTGGATGTTTATAGGGTTTAGAATCATGATTTTACCGTTCAAAAATAAAAGGACAAAAATGCCCTCATGTGTTTGTCACGTTGGGGCTGTTTCCGTTAAGTGGTAACCGAGAGTTACCTTAATACCCCACGGTGAAACTAATTTGAATTTTGATACCTCATCCTGTTACACAGAAAAGTTAGTACCCCAGGTTGTTAATTTGTGTAAACCACAGGTACTAACTGTGTAATTAACTCTTTATTTAAGTTGATAGATTAATTAGTATTTGAGTGGTTAAAGAGACATTATTTTCTCTAAGTTTTTGTTTGATACTTTATTTTCTCTCTAAGTTTTATTTTCATAAATTAGACTGAGATATTATTGTATTTTCAGTTTAACAGTTTCTCCTTAATACAAATTTCATAATTCAGTAAAATTTTCTGAACTTCAATATAATTATTAATTTTTTTAACCAAAGCCGTGCGATGCACGGGGTATAAAAACTAGTTATATATATTTAAATATTTTCTATACGAAATGTATACTTTTTAAATATTTGAATAACATATCTATCTATCTATCTATCTATATATATATATATATATATATATATTTCAAATACAATCTAAGTAAAAAATTATTCTAAGTTGAAAAAGTATTATTATCCGAGAATAACCACCAAATCAATATGAATAAAAAGAGTGATGAAGAATTGTGAACATTAAACCACCCAGTCAATATGTATAAAGGCTATGATTTCAGCTTGAAATGACTACATAATGTACACTCTTTGCAGTTAATACGGTCCAAAATCAAATACCGCGTCGAGGATCGCCTTATGAGATATCAGTTGTCACGGTGGTATAGCGGTTATTTAAATATATATAGATAAGTATATCTTTATGTATATATAAAATATAAAACACCAAAATATTAATATAAAAGAAACATAACACACCAAAATATTAATAGTAATGTATATTAAGCATAAAACATTAAAAAATGGTAGATATTTGAATCATAATCTAAGGTTAAGTCATGAAATCTTACTCCGAGCCAACATCAACTGAGTCATCCAATTGTTCATCATGATCTTCCACAATTCATCTTCCACGTGAACTGCATCATCATCATCATCATCATCTCTATAGCGCTCTTTTTTGCTCCTTTTTCTTGGCCCATCATCACCATCTCTACAATCACCATCAACAAACTCTTGAAACTCATCCTCTGTTGGTATAACCCAACCATCATTTTCCTTTATGTCTCTCAACAAAACTGGGTCCAAAGATTTGTTCGCTTTTAATGAGTTAAAACGCATTTATAACCTTATGTTGTATTTGATGAATACAAGTTTATTGAGTTTTTGTTGCAATAGACAATTTCTTTTCTTCGAATGTAACTAATAAAGAATAAAAAAACCTAGTTAGTTTGAAGTAAATAAGTTAAATGTAACATAATTTATAAATATATTTGGTAGAAAATAAAGAACTTACATTGTCAAATGCATTCCAATTGCATTCACAAGGTGAAGCACTACAAGTTTGACTAAGAATAATCATAGCAAATGTTTAGAACTAAGGTGTGTCAACCTTATAAGTACGCCACCATATATCTATATTTTATAAATAAATGAAGTGAGTTAATAAAATATTAAGCAATATAAACATGTGAAAATGTCGAAATTTTTTACTTACATGGTGCAACTTTTGTTCTAGCCTTTATAGCAGCCTGAGATCCAAATTTCCCAAATGAATCAACGTATAGATTCAAGTCTTGCCTCACGTTATCATTCTCATCATCATCCGACACTAGAAGGTCAATATCAACATAAGGTCCTGTAACAATTTCCCATACTCTTCCTTATCTCCATCCAATTTTCCCCATGCTAAACAAGACATAAAGTTCAATGCCTTCATGTAATGGGTGATGAAGTTGGCCGGACCATCTTGCTTGAATCATACCCCAAAGTTTAGTGACCAATCTGTCATCTGTAAGATTTTTCTGGATTTTCTCCTTTGCTCTATTCACCGCATCATATATATAACACATACATAGCTTCTCTTCCGTATCAACCAATCTGACCAAATACAACAAAGGAGCTAGCACTTGACAAGCTAGTTGTATATTGTTCCAAAAATATGTTTTTATAACTATTCGCTGGACTCTCTTTCCAAACGTCTTTTTTGCAAAATCACTTTTTCTCCATTCCTTAGAATTTAACAAAAATGGAATATGATGTTGATTCTCATGGATAATCCGAATGATATAAAACTAGGTTGCAAACCTTGTTACACAAGACCTGTGTAGGTCCTTGTTTTTCGTCAACTTCCTCAACATATTAAGACACCTTCCATGGTTGTAAATGTAAAACCACAATTGCTCTTGCATCAACTAGAGTAGTCTTCATATTTGGTACTTTCTCATAAATATATTGAAGCATGAGGTTCACACAATGTGTTGCACAAGGAGTCCAAACCATCTTCGGGTGTTGTTGTTCTAAAATCTTTCGAGCAGTTTTGTAGTTTGACCCGTTATCTACGAATGGCACAATAAAGAACAAAAATTCACGTCGTTTTTCTTTTTCTTTGTTGTTGTACAAGTACATTTGATCGCACCACATTTGATCCAAATACACCATTCCACAACTACTCTTTAATCGATACTAGCTTGTGTCTAGTCAGAAGAACCCCATGTATTTTTCAGAATTTTTTTCCAGTAATTCACGTCATCATACGGGTAGAGTATATCTGCGTGTGGTGTATATGAAAATATAGAAATATTGATGACACATTTTGTACGTAAGCTTTTAAATTTATAAAACTTGATTAATTTATGACTACTATTTCACCACATTACATGGGCAAATGCACCCATCATGGAGCAATATAGCAGTGGTAAGTTAACTGATGGTCATTCAAACATGTATCTATCCGTATTCTATGAAGTGACAAAGTATTACTAACCCCCAATCCTAACTAATACCTTCAAGCAGTAGTTTGCGTGAAATCTGCATTTGTTTACATAGACATAAAACTCACGAACGTATTACTTTGCATGTGGTGCGAGTCACCGTTAGGATCATGCATCGTCCTCCAGTCGGGTGTCACATGTCTGACTGATGAGCTTTTGACTTCTCAAATGGTCAATAATACTCAAAGCACGTTTGTCCAAAAAGGTTAATAATACACTTTCAATTTAGAAGAGTAATCATAAAGTCATCCGTACTTACCTTAAGGTAATTACGTAAGCTCATTTTACTATTTTACCAAAAGCTTGGTTTTTTCAAGTAAGTGTACGAGTTTAATCAAACGTAAGTCTGATATAAATATTTTCTTAACAGAAGGTGAGTGGCTCATAGACAAACCTTAAACAACTTCATATCAAGTGAAGGTTCTTACGAACATAGAAAGATTAAAAGACTGGAAAACCGGAAACAAGAAGAAGAAAAACTACATTTATTATAGATAAATAGGAGCAAAGCTGAGCCAAGCCAAGCTGGTTAGAAAATGTCTAAATCATCTTCTCTTGTCACAACTAGGCACACCTTGAAATGGAGACTTAGTTGGCTATTTATAGGAAAGAATGGAGGTGGGCACGGGCCGTGCTTGGCAGGATATCTTCAGAAAATCGCAAGGAGGGCAGAGGCACGTGTCACGGGCTTCACGGGCACGGGCCGTGAGATTCAGGGGCACGGGTCGTGCTTGTCAGTTAACGGAAGCACGAGCCGTGTCACTTCAGTGGCACGGGCCGTGTGTGTTAGTTTTGCAGAATTTCAATTGTATTTAGCGGCTAAGCATGGGGCACGGGCCGTGCTTGGCTAGGCACGGGCCGTGCTTGTGGCCTTCAATCACAAAGCTTCGTGTTTTTCTTGCGTTTTGTTCATATTTTTCTTCTTCTTTTATGATTTGGACCTAGATTAATAAAAAAAACTCAAAAGGAAACATTATTGGGTTGTTTCGTTAGTTGTTAGCTTGAAATAATCATAATTGTGATGATAATTTGATATAAAATATGTATCTTTTGGCATATATCAATAATCTCGTTATTTTACATGGGAATGTGTAACACATATACCGTATACATGGGAATGTGTAACACTTATATTATATACAAAACAAAAAGTTGATAAAATAAATGTTAGAAAAACGTAAATTCACTATTTTCCATAAATATTCAACATGTTGGGTGCTCAAAGGGTTGAACCTTCAACGGTCTTGAGTCTTAAAAATCATCTTTCTCGACAAGTATTAGTATCTTGAATCTCCAAGTTCCAACCCCTCTACAATACTTGAGCAAACTAAATCGTTAAAGGTGGTTGAGGATCGTGTCAAAACATGGGGCCCTTAAAACGGATTTCTGGTATCCACACGAGCACCCTTCTATGTCCTACGGTACAACAACCAGAATAGTATATTGTACCGCCGAAAATAACACTCGCACCTGAGATGAAATTGGGTCAATTAGGTGTAAATAAAATTTAAAGAAAGTGAAGATGACGGTGTAGAAAAAACAAGAGATACATAATCTCGTGTACTAGAGAATACTCCTCTCCAATTTAATTTTCTTAAATGTGTGTGAACATATATGTAGAAGGTATTATAGAAATGAACCATATGGTTCATTTTATATTCACTTATTTGAAACTGGAACTTGAATACTGTTTTATGGGAGAATAGTAAAACACTTTTAAATGCATGAAAGTGGGTTAATATGTCATATTCACCTATCACCAGTTGAAAAAGTCTTGTACTTGTAACAGATAAGCAGCAACAACTAGGCACGCACAGTCCAGTCGTAGCTGCTGCAACTACAAGTACACCGTGCATAGTGCTCTCGCAGATTCGCATAACACATGGCCCATGCCACATGCAACATCATCCATGTCCGCGCATCAATACCTTGAGCAGCCTCGTTCCATACTCAAGCTTTGAACCTGTGAGATATTTTTTTCGTGCACGCACACCAAGTCCGCATGGTCCGTCGTTCGTATGACAAATGCGTGTTTTATCTCACACAAATGCAACAAGCACTATGAGAAAATGGGTTTGCGGTGGTGAAATTTTAGGTGGCGAAAAAAGTCACCACTAAATGGGATGTTTTGGTGTCGAAAACTTGTATTAAACTACCGCAGCGATATGTCGCCACCTTACGGTTTCGAGATGTAAAAACAAAAACGTATACAGATCTGTGTTGTGCCAAACACATCTTCATCTCCCTCCCTCTTAAACTCGAACATCTACGTCGCTTTGCGTTAAAACCTGACCACTCCCACCGTGTGCCACCATCCACTACCGTGTTTGGTAATATGTTCGATTAGGTTTGGATGACAATGGCTTCACTACTACAAAAATGGCCTTTCTTGACGCTTTTTGCGCGTCAAGAAAGGGCCCAAATGACGCGCAAAAAAGCGTCAAGGAAGGCAGGGTCAAGAATCCTCTTGACGCGCAAAATGCGCGTCATCCGCTTCTTGACGCTCGAACAATGACACACCATTAATGATGCTCCTTTTATGACACTTTAAATGCGCGTCAAGAAATTGTGTCACCTGTAATTTAATAAAGTTATTTATTAAATATAATATTGCTGTCGTCTGTTTATGACGCTCATATTTGCGCGTCATCCTTTTTATGACACTTTATGTGCGCGTCAAGAAAATGTATCACCTGTCATTTAATAAATGTGTCGTCTCTTTATGACGCGCATTATTGCACGTCATGTTTTTTATTGGTTTTTTTTTAATATTGTATTTGTAGAAACTGCTGATTTCCATTTTAAATGACAAAAATACCAAAATAGAATCTGCTGTAGCAAAAAACTGCATTTCATAATATGCAAATACCATAATTCGGTTTCATCATGTTCATACAATCCGATCATAGCGACAAAGATAATATGTTCTAAGTTTACTCATAATATTCGATCCCTAGATACTACGCCCTGAAAATGAAGGTGCATGCATAGCCCAACCATTCTGCCCGAATCTCATCAAAGTCCGCATCGGTGTATTGATTACTATCTCCACCAATCTGTGTGAACACATACAATAAAAGAGGCAAATATAAATGCACGTACCAAAAAAATTATCATCAAACATAAAGATAAAAAATTATGCAAAATTATAAAGAAAACTTACATTGTCTTTCTCAAGTACTACAATTCCTTGCCGAACCACCTCTTTCATAAATTTCAAGACATAGTAACCACATTCCGTAAATCCTGGTTGACGTGGACACTACAAAAAAAAAGAACGTTTCTAACTTATTATACACTATCTACATGTATAATCAGTTTCATATAACCTGTTTGTATAATCAGTTTCATATAAGATACTTTTGTGTTCATATAAGATACTTGTATAATCAGTTTCATATAACCTGTTTGTATAATCAGTTTCATATACACATGTATGGACACTTGCATCATAATTAAAAGAAGCATATTTTCGCCAAGGTTTGACCATGATGCCGAACCATCATTGTCAGAATTGCTGAATTCCTTTAATTTTCTTGGCGTACTTGTATTGGCCATTCCTAGTTCTTAAACTTGCAAAAGAATAACTATATGACAAGAAATATCACAAGGACTTCTTTCTCTGGTCAAATAAATAGAACAACAGATTATGAATTATGATGCAGTGAATTATGCCAGATTATAAACATCACATAAGTATGTTCTGATTTCACTTTATAAACATCTTATGACAAGATTTGGTTTTGTTCAATTATTATTTTTTATTGTTCTGATTTCACTTTGTATGTTGTTTTATGTGTACCAATTTTGCAGCTTGTGATGGGGTTGATAAACTATAAATGTTCAAGAGTTCTTGATAATTGATGCACGTACTATGCTAAATGTGAAAAGGCTTATCTATACTAGTTCCATCTTTAGTTGCTGCAGCAAGGAAAGGAAAATCCAAGGTACTAGATGACATTCCTATGTCAACCTAAAATTATATTGTATATTCATGTAACTTCAAGTATATTGGAATGTATTTTAAAACTTATTTATGATCTCTAAACTTCCAGTTTATAATTGGGAATGGCAAGAACATGTATGATTTCAGTTTATAATGCACATTCACCCCATACATTCACTGACTTCATAATTTACCCTTCAACCTAAATTTTTATAATCTGTTTGCAGCCTAAATTTTTATAATATCAACAGCAACCTAAATTTTTATAAACAGCAACAGAAATAAGCAACAGCACCCAGGCCAGCAGCAGCAGCCAGGCCAGCAGTTTCATAAGCAACAGTTTCATAGTAACAACAACAATATTTACGAACATCAACAAATTAAAACACTAAATTCTTAATATTTATATAATACAAACAGCAACAGCATTATTAACAAATTAAAACAGATTAAATCAGCAGAAATCAGCATTCAGATAATAGCAAAAAGCCCACTGATCTGCGCCTATGTGCGCTTTGCGTTTTAGTTAGTAGTTTCAGTTATAACAACATGAGCAGTTTCATTTATAACAACAGTAGCAGTTTCAGTTATAAAAACAGTAACAGAAGCAGTTTCAGTTTCAGTTATGAGACAAAGCTAGCTAGTCACAGAAAATGCTAACCTTTGAATTTACCCATCTGAGTTTACGTGTCTTCTTCGATCCACTCTGTGACTCATATAAGCCAATTGCCCTACAAAATAAATTGATTTGTATTACGAAAAACCAAATATGATATAATGATTTCAAAATTTCTATGATTTACTTACGCATCGACTATTTGCTTAAACTGGAAATTGACCGAGCTAGGCCTTAGGGAGTCAAGATAATAGCAATCCATATTTTTTCATGTCTATTACACCTAGCACCCAGTGTTCTCTACAAAAAAAACAAAAACCATAACATGTCAAACAACTAATATAGATCAAACAAAACAAATTTATGTTGAAAATCAAACCCGGGATTGTAGGGCAATAGGACAATGTCATTGCCCTTTCTTCCTTTTAACCGATCTGCAACGAGTCGACTTGAATCATCGACATTTTTAGTCATTCCTTTCTTAGTAAATTGCATGGTTGCAGTCGGGGTTATAAAACAAATTCCATGATCTACTTTGCCTCCATTCTTTATTTGCTCATACAAGTACTTGTTAACATACTAAATTGATTAGAATTATCTTAGTTTGTATAAGAAGTAAAAACACTCTTTTAAATTACTTACATTGTATAAGAAGAAATCACAGCCCCGCTCAACACATCCATTGCAAAAACAGAGTCAAAATCATTCCAATTTAAGTACGTGAAACTATCATACCCAAAGCGATCATCCTCACATGACACTTTTATAGAATCAACCTGCACCATTTGTCCATCAACCATCATTGCAGCCATTGACATAGCAAAACTTCCCATTCTGACCCTTTTCTTCCTCTGACCCCTTGTCATTATCTTTCTTTGCAACGACTCTTTTTCAATCACCTTACTTTTTTTTCTCTCCTTAAACTCCTTAACGGCCTCGCCGGTAATGACTTGAAAGTCATCTTCTTGCTTATCGAGGTCTCTTTGTCGTTTCTTGTTTCCTTTTCCCGTATCCTTACACTCATCCTTCCTTTCCTCATCCTTCGTTGCCTCAATCATCTTTGCCTCGTCCTTTCTCTCCTCAACCTTCTTTGCCTCAATCATCTTTGCGTCGTCCTTTCTCTCCTCACCCTTCGTTGCCTCGTCCTTTCTCTCCTCACCTTTCTTTACATCCTTTGTCTCCTCACCCTTCTTTACATCCTTTGTATCCTCACCCTTCTTTACATCCTTTCTATCCTCAACCTTCTATGTTTTCTTCTTTTTCTTTGCCATTTTAGTCTGCAAAAAAATTAGTATAACGTAACAAATTCTGTAATAACAGATTCTATTTAGCTCAGGTGAAAAAGTTGAATAAAGTTTACCAAATCAGAGAATTGAATGACTAGGTGCCTCGGCCAACGTAGTATGTACCCAAGGGCATCTTGGACCTTCTCAACGAATTCCTCTTCAAGTGGAAAGGGTAGTGAAGCTTTTCCTTGAACACAATTTTGAACCATAACTTCAATGTTCTCATCTAGTACATGAAGGTCAAAAGTAAGATCCAAATTTCTGGAAACATCAACTAAATATAAAAACAAATAAATAAATAAGTACCCGAGTCATTCCAATTCATTATGGTTCCTCTAGCGACAATATTTGTGGGAACATCAACTGCAAAATAATAAGATTTATCCTACAAAATAAAAAATGTTAGCCTCAAACCAGAAACAGTCGTTAGAAACAATTTAATTGCTTACATCATCGTGTTCTTTGTCATCTTCTAGTGCTTCTTCATCATCATTCCCCATTTGGCAACTTGCAGCTTCTGAAACAGGAGTGGCACTACGACCACCTCTTGTCAACCTTTCTAACTCATCTTCAACTATCGTTAACCGTCGATTGATCTTCTTCTTCTCCTTGTCCAGGTAACCTTTAACAGTCTTGGGTAAGTGAAAATATTGTTGGTGCGATACAAACTTACCCATCCCGCGTACACGCCCACGTTGTTCTTCATTACCCAGGGCCTGCGTGAGCACATCCTCTGTTCCACATGAAACATCCTCATGTTTATCTTGTTTCTCTAGCTCCTCCTGCACAAAAAACTATACCAAGCCTCAATGGAAAATGATCACATCACCAAAACTTTCAATTGTTACAAACTTACCATTTTATCAACCACTTTTTGGACATCCAGGTCGAAACCTCCTGATTTCAATTGTCTTGCTTTCTTCCAACATGTCGCCCTATCAATCTCCTCTTCCTCCTTGCCAGTTTCTTTGACCTATTTACCAAGAATAACATAAGTGAATTAAGAACAAAACTAAGAGTAAGTATTTCATATAAGTTAATTCATACTAGCTCCTCAATGAGTCCGGAATATCCCTTTCTGCTTAAACGATAATTGTATTTATTTTTTGCACGAGTTTTTTGAGCCTTCTTACTCTTTCCCTACATTAGAAAGATTAAAACTATGTTAGAAAAATATTCTCCTATAAAAAAATATATAACAGTAAAGTATTTGACATAAATTGATGAACCTCCCATTGTTTTGAACTATGTTGTGCCACAAACAGTTTCCAATCGGGCTCTTTCAAAAATGGATACATAGCAGGAGGAGTGAGTAGATCTGCCTCAGGATCATCTTTTCGTGCCAAAATGAACTTTTTGTAAAGAGTATGTTTGAAGTTTTTCCACTTTGACCCAACTGATTGAAGAGACCGTTTCCGACCCTTTGGGTTAAGTACAAAATTTGCTTGAAATATATAGCAAAATAATTTAATACCAACCTAATAAACTACATACTAAGCTAATTAAACCCAATAGTTATAAATTTATAATACAGCAGGTTATACTATAAAGAACAGCAACCTAATACTAACAGTAACAACATCCTAATCTGCATATACAAAAGGATTACTACTTTATACTTAAACAAAACAATATATATTAGTTGACATCTTAGTTACCACAGATAGGGTCAACTACACCAACTAGTTGACATCTTAGGTGATGTCAAATATGTTACAAGAAAAGTAAAACTATATTTAAACCTTAATAGTTTGTAAAAGCATCTCAAGTTAGAAGGAAAATCTTGAAAGTTATAATCAAATAATCAACAGTTCAAAAGAGATATAATCACTAGGAACAATATATATGAGCAAATCAGGATAACACATGAAAATATTGAGGGTGACTTTA
>JBCNJP010000003.1:24395899-24417434 GCA_039602395.1 Deinandra increscens subsp. villosa
GCAAACCATGCTGAACTTTGATAACGAAATCGGAACAAGGCAGAAAGTTCCCAAGTTGTTGAAGTTGGAGGATTACCAAAATTGGAAGCAACGATTTTCTGCTTACATAAGCACGAATGATATCGATTTGTGGATTCCAATTAATAAGCTTTATGTTCATCCAACCGATCAAGTAGATTTCAAAGAAGTTCATACCTTTGATAATGCTGAAAGAAAACTATATGAGCTTGAACAAAAAGTTTTTGGTTATCTTACTATGGCATTACCCACTGAGTTGTTACATCAATTGAAACAATTGTAGGATGCTTTATCAGCAAGGTGTGAAGGGAACGATCAATACAAGAAAAGTCGGAAGAAGGTGTTAAACAAGGAGTTTGATAACTTCCAGCATTACGAGAATGAAAACATCACGGCTCTTGTATCAAGATTGTCACATGTTATAAATGAATTGAAGATTGTGAGGATAGAGAAAACTGATGAAGAATTAAAAGAAAAGATTATTGAAGCATTACCTGAAAAATGAAAAAATTATGAGTTGTTACTTACACATGATAAAGAATTTTCCACATTATTGTTTCATGATCTAACTGGTAAACTTCATGCCCGTGAGATAGAAATGATGAATTCTAACAAGTCTATGGCTAAATTGCAAAATCCGGAGTTGTATCATGGTGAAAATGCTGCTAGTATCACTGCTAAGGCTAAACCAAGTCTTAGTTCAGCTCCAACTACTGCTTTTATTGGAAATATGTCTGGAGTTTTGGGTGATACTAATTCATCAAGAGGTTGTAGCTTTACAATTCCAGAATCATCAAATCAAAATGCGTTTTCTGTCAAATCGGCTGATGATTGTGCCAAGTTGGTTTCTGCTCTCATTTCATCATCATTTGGAATGTTTATCAATGATGTTAGCAAGGCTCAGCTAATTAAAGATGATTTTAATGAAATTGACGATGATCACTTAAATGAAATAGTTATGTCATGGCAATTGGCTATGCTATCTCAGAGATCACAAAGGTATTACAAGAAAACTGGAAAACAAGTTTTTGATGACAAGTTGGGATTTGACAAATCTAAGATCAAATGTTATAAATGTTCAAATCTTGGACATTTCACAAGGGAATGTCAACAATCTCATATTCATAAGACAACTTCAAAAGCAACAAATGTTCTCAACCGTCTTCAAGTGTAAGGGTATTATTTAGAGGCTTCTAATATATTAAATATAGGTGGACTGGACTTAGTGGGTTTACTACAATTAATAGATTAATTGTAGGTAGTGGGCTTGGGCTTGAAAAGCCTTGTAGGGTTACCTTGTGTTCTATATAAACACAAGGTGGCTTCATTTGTAGCGTTGGCCATTTGAGACATAGAAGAGAGGAGACCAGAGAGACAGAGAGAATTCGAGATTCTCTAGAGGTGTACTAGACGATTGTGATCGTGTGCATCAGTCCAGGTTTAAACGTTAGATTATTAATCATGTTCATCCTTTAACGTTTTTATTGTTTATCTTGAATCACTCGATTAACCGGATTCCGCACGCTTAATCGAGCATTGATATCGTGTTTGGACCGTGATTTGGGACTTACAATTAATATCAGAGCCAAGAAACGCGTGTTTCGTGGCTCGCACGATATCGATTCAAGATTATACTAATGATTCTCGTGAGTTTTTCATGTGTTTCCAGGTTTTCGATTCTGAAGGTTGGTTTTCAATTCATGTTCTTGTGATTTACAACTAACCAGTTGTGTTGGATCGAAGTTTTAATCGTTGCTCACTAGAATATCGATTTTAGCTGTGTTGTGGTGGTTTTCGTTCCATTTGTAGGTGGTTTACGTTCATAGATTTTCGATTTCTGATCAAAGTCAAGGTTCTCAATTGGTCACGTTTACTTTTGGAAAGCATCGTGATTGCTGATTTGTCGAAATCAATGTTATGGAGAATAAGTTAACTGGTTTTTGAGACAATCTAGCAATTTTCGATCAAGAGTTAAATTTGGAAAGTTAATCTGCTGCAAATTTCAAGGGATCATATCCTTGGACACTGGTTTACGATTTGGTGTACAAGATCTCGATGAGGTTTGAAGGTTCTCAATCAATCTGTTTTATAACTTTATTTGGAAAGTCAATTTTGTTTCTGATTTTAAAGAAATCGTTTTCTTGGAGATTGGTTTTCGATCACAGCTTAGTTCTCGATCGACTTCGAGGTTTTCGATCGGTGATACGGGTTCTCGATCAAGAATTGGAGGTTTTCGAGTGGAACTGGTTCACGTTCAAGTGGTTTTCCGATTGTGTTAATCTGTTTTCCGATTGGCCTTACGTTCAAGGGTGCTTTACATATCAAGCTGGTTTCTCGTTTGAGTGAGTTCTCGTTTGTGTTTGTTCTTGTTTGACAAGAGCTTTGCGATCAGTTGTGGTTCCGATTGATTAAAGGTTTGCGAGTGTGATCGGATTTTAGTTCCGGTTGGATTTTCGATCAAGTGAAGTTTACAACTACTCATCGGGTTTTCGGCTCAAATTCAGGTCTACGATTCTCGGTCCAGCATTTCGTCGAGTTCTCGATTCATCTACGGATATCGAACTCACATTGATTCTCGACTGAGAACAATCGGTGTGTGTTCGGCTTCCCTTTAACTACTCGATCTAATACCTCTGATTCACGGTGGAATTAGTTGAAGTGTTTTGTTTTTCGATTGTAAAGTGTAGTCTTGGCCAAATCAATCGGAGTTGCAGGTCTTTGTTAACAGCTTTTTAATATACGTATTTAATATATGTAAAGAAGAAGACACTGTTATTACGATTTTGCCATCGGAATAATATTCCGCGTGAATTCAAAATATTTACAATTCTGCCCTTGGATTTAATTAAATCTTGTGGCTCAAATTTGGAAAATTTTCGAAGCTATAAACGGTCACTCAATTTAAGTTGGTGTAAATTAATTTTGATGGGATTTTGCTCGTAGATTTTTTCTGCACAACGTGATATAATTTGCATCTTGAGATTTTGTGACCAGGTGGTTCTCGGTTGGAAACTTGGTGTTCGGTGGAAGGTTTTTGTTTTGGTCTAAGTCTTCGGCTCGAAACTAGGTTATCGGTTCGGTTAAGCTTCTCGGTTCGGCTCCCAGGGTTCTCTGTTGTAATCAAAGGTTTTTGGTCGTGAAAGGTGTTTTCGATCTGACTGCAGGTTTTCGGTTGGATTACGTTTTTAAGGCGTTTCATTTTTCAATTAAAAATGAGTACAGATACATCTTCATCACATGAATGTACTCATGCCACATGTCCTCCTCGTTTGCTCTCTCTTGACAACTGAGAGAGATAGAGTTGTGCTTAAGTGTGTGTTTTCACGGTGTATTTTCTGAGTCTATTTCTGAGTGTTTACTGGTTGTAATTGTTCTTTTGATCAATAAAACAATCGGTTTAATTATGTTTCTTGTCCGATATAGCTAGATTGAATAGACGATCCGATGCTCACGAACTTTCAACACCTTTAAGTATCTGTGTAGTCTAAAGATCCTTTCCAAGTATTACAACGACCCTGTTTATAGAACTTATACATCGCATCTACATTACTTAACATTTGCACTTTTCCGCATCGGAACTTCATTCGTGAAGATCCCCTTCGGACATCTCTTACCACTTCCAAGCTCATTCAGCCTTTTCGCTTCTTGACCGGTTCTGCTTGGATGCATTTCCGCCTTGTTTTATCAATTTTGACTTATCTTCATGCATTTCCATTATTTATTTATAAAATAATGATGGACTACGTTAGCTGTACTCTGCCTCATATTCTTGCAAAGGTTTCTTGAAAATTAAAGTTCTTTTTTTTAATAAAATTTCACTACTCATCAAGTCCTCCTAGTTCGAATAATTAAATGATCAATTAATTGTTTGGACATTATTAACAAAACCGCATGTGTATCCTTTTCCGAAATTTGAACCGTCGCATTGGTTATGTAATTCTGTAACCACCTTGTCAGTCACACTTATATGATCAGACGGCTGTGTCAGTTTTCAGAGACACATGTTAGCATATCATTGCGTGAAATGACAGTTTTCAGTTTTTATCTTTTCTTCTTTCTCTTCTCCTTAAAAAAAAAAAAATCAAAAGCCCAATGACCGTTTGAACGCTTATAACACCAAAATATCTTCATTTGTTTTCACTTCTTCTTTCCAGCTTGCCCTAAATTGTCGTCTCAAGTTTTCATCTCCCTACATCGATCATCAACTTTTGCAAAAAAAGCTTAGTTCTCCATACTTTACCTGATCATCGATCATCCTTTTTCATCTTACAATGTCTTCTCCTTCACCAAATACTGACACTGTATCTTCAAAGCATAGCATGCATCGCTCTTTTTCAACCCTAACCCTAAAATTACTTGATGACCACATTAATCGATATCACATTCCATCTGATTTACACCCTACATTACCGGATCCTGGAACCCCCCATTGTTCTGTTTCCCAAAGGGAAGATTGGAGCATATACTGAAACTTTAAAATGTGGCAATTATCGTCTTCCTTTCACGAATTTATTGATTAGGGCCCTGATGTTTTTTGAAATTCATATCTCCCAAATGCACCCCCCCAGGGAGTTTCACGTTTAAGCCACTTTGAAGTTACATGTCGAGTCATTAAGATTTATCCCAGTGTGACCCTTTTTAGGGCCTTTTGTCGTCGTTTAACCATGGCGGGGGACTGGTACACCTTCGAAAGAAGGAGGGATTGCCACCCAAACCCCGATCATGGAAAACCAATTTTTATTATGTTGACGACCGGTGCATTCCAATGGAGATGAAATAGCGTTTAATTGAGGATACGGTTATGGATGTAATTCTAGATGCGTCGGAATATAGGTCCATGCATTTAGAATCTATGAGACAAATGCTAACCCAAATAGGGAATTTCCCGAAATCATTTTGTTGTTGTCTCGTATTAGCAGAGCTAGTTGTGAATGCATGACCAATGGCTCTAACCATTAATGTAACCA
This sequence comes from Deinandra increscens subsp. villosa, assembly GCA_039602395.1. Taxonomy (NCBI): domain Eukaryota; kingdom Viridiplantae; phylum Streptophyta; class Magnoliopsida; order Asterales; family Asteraceae; genus Deinandra; species Deinandra increscens. Next base: position 24,400,885 of record JBCNJP010000003.1, read on the forward strand.
TTGTTTTTATTGCTAGCTAATCCTATATTCTGTTCTTAGGAAATCCCATCTGGATGTCACACAATATTAACGACTATCACAAGGTTATCTTCACTTTCTAGATTCAATTTAGCTGTGCATATTTGTTATACTTATGAGTTTACTGTATGTGTTTTATTTCAGTTCACATACTTTACAAATAATTTCACTTTTTTGCTACAAAGTTAACATATTTGATTTTCATGAGAAAAATTTACTGTCACATTTCTTAGTTGTTTGTTTAGTTAAAACCAGCCTAATACTTTTCAACTTTTACAATCACTCTCATATTTTTTCTTCTTTATAAAACCATCTATATTGTTATTTGACTTTTTTTTATTAGGCTTCATGATCAAACCCATTCTTATTGTTATCCTTTAACCCACTATCCCTTTAAGCATTGTTAAATTTTGCTTTCTCTAATAATTATTAGGACATAAAACTGTAAGTTATGATGCTCATGATTGATAAAATGATTATGTTTCAATCATCAAGCCATTCAGTGACCCACCACGGATGGCATTCACAAGATAAGTGTGTATTTGGTTTCCGTTGTATATTAATTGGGTTTGTCATTAGTAGATGAGGTTACCAAATAATTTTATTTTAAATTTAGTATTGGATTATTGAGAATAACACTTACCGTTGACCAAATACTGAGTGTGTGTAGATATTATGTAGTGATGGTAATGAGTTTAGAAGCACAAAAGCAGCCATTACTGAAGCGACTTTCTTGGAATTTCTAAGCTGTCCAAAATTGGAATCAATTATTAGAAAGCAAATGGAGAAGGTGATGAAGAAGGATGTTTGTCTTTGTTGCTGCCCTTTTGAGATTTCATTTCCATGATTGCTTTGTTCAGGTAATTTATACAATATTCATGTCATATAGGTTCTTACTGTTGGTGGCATAGTGGCACAAACTTTTAATGAGGTTTTGGATTCAAACTGGACAAATATAAATATAAGATCTAATGACTTTTAATTTTTTTGTTGGTTTGTTCCACATTGCAAAAACTGGTGGTTATAGCAATTTTCTTTAATGGTATGTTACTAAAGCTATATATGAAAGACATCAGATGATTTTCCATAAGAAAGATGCTATGGTGAATTAGTGGTTCTCATATTATTTTGTGTAAGAAGATAGGTATTTAAAGTATGTTAGCCAGTTTAAGTGTTTCATCATTTTTAATTGATTTTATGGCCTATGTATGCAGTTCTCGTAAACACATGTCGTGTGTTCCGTGAGTTTATGCAAAGCTACTTGCAAAAGTTAGTTTTTTTTATTTTCATCACTATTTTCCTTCACGTCATGTTTGTTGACTGAAGTTTGTTGATGGTGCTTCCATTTGCTACTACATGTTATTCTTTATTCCCGTTCACTATAACAAAAATTTTCAACTCATAAGTTTTTTATAAGTTTATGTATCGTGCTATAACTAAATTTATCAATGGTAATTCAACTGGGTTAAAGAGGTTTTTGTAATAGTAGTTTAAGGTTCTGAGCCTTTATGGTAGTCATGGTGATATATTGTTATGTACGGTATACTTCCTAGAGGCTATAAGAAAGCAATAAAATGTACTAATCTCAATGATTTAATCTGAGCCCTTGCATGTTTAATGAAAAATATTTGTTTAAAGTCTGATTTTATCATGAATACACAGGTATAAGAAATCAATGAAATTGATGCAAAGTGAAATAGAGGTCTTTGTATTTGGTTTTAATTTTTTTCCTTCATTATCTCTATAGTATTAATTAGTGAAATCAATAAACAAGGCTAGACAAAGCTAAAGAGTCAAGTGATCAACATTTCTCAACCCCAAAGACTATTACTTTCATCGTAAATGTACTACTTTCTTTGTAATGTTAACGAGTTGATATGTATTGCTTTCTTTATCACGGGTTGGTGGCTACAACACAACAAATAAAAAACGGGTGGTCCGTCGTAACGCACGGGCGGGTCACTAACTCGTTAATATTATATTATAACCATAATATGTAAAAATCATGAGTATCTTAAATCAAGTTTACAAGATTCTTATAAGTGTACGAATTAGCCCGTTCGCCTTCATAACATACTTAATCTCAAAACGGATTGAATTTATATAACTTGCGATTTCATCGGTGCATTTAGTAAAGAATTAGTATTAATTAAAGTGTGTCTAGGCACCACTCATCAGAGTGCATCAATGCAAGTAGGATGGAAACATAATCTTTGGCTAGGGTTAGGTACTGGTTTATGGGTGCTAAGGGGTACAACTACATCACTAGAGGAAGAGAAATGATGATTGTGTTAAGACACTACTCTTGATCCGAAAAAGTTCAAAATGGAAGACCTGTTCTATCTCTGGATAACTCAGATTACCTGCCTGGCTCCTGAATTTGAAAATGTTGTTAGGAGGTTTTGGAGATTCCTATTGAGATTGCTGGATCAGACCAGATAGTTGCTACTTGATCATGTTTTATGTTTCCACCAAAGGGGGAATTTTTTGGACCTATCTTTGGTTGGTGGAAACTCAAACAACTTCACCGTTGAGCTTTACTGGTGAAGTTATCCTGAAGATTGGTTGCTGATTGAAGATTCAAGATTTGGCTAAGTATAGAAGAAGGTTGTTTAGAGTTGTGCTTAACGATGTTGTTTGGATTTACCTTTAACGATGTTGGTTTTACTCATAACAATGTTGTTTAACTCTTAACGATGTTGTTTGCTTATGTCTTAACGATGTTCTTTACTTAGACTATCTTGTTAGCATTTATCTTTAACGATCTTGGTCTTGCCTTTACGATGTTCTTTTGCCTTAACGATGTTGTCTATATGCTTAACGATGTTGTTGTCTTAGCGATCTTGTTTTAAGTCTTAACGACCTTGTTATGCATAACGATGTTCCTAGACGACCTTGTTCAGAATACTCTTAACGATGATGATTAACTCATAACGACCTTGTTTGACACTATACGATGTTATTATACGATCTTATTATGATTACTCTTAACGATGTTGTTAAGCTCTCATACGATGTTGTTTGTTCTTAACGGTATTCTTCTACACTTGGTATGTTTCTTCAGATGTCAGTGATTATTCTCTTGTAATTAGTGCTCCCAGGTACTATAAAAGCTCATAATGATGAAACCCTAGGAACGCATTCATTGAGAGCAGATCTTGGAGCACTATGTGTGTGCTACGTGTTATTGAGTTTTAGATCCATCAATCAACAACATGAATTGATCCATAGATAATCATGATACATGAATTCCGCACTTGTATCATGAATCAGATGAGAAGAAGGCTCAAATATGGTCCTGACAAGCTACTTTTCAAGAAGCTGTGCGTCTAGCACATAACCTAATTTACCAAGCCACCCGCCAAGGTTTAGCCTTTACCAAGAAGAATCCTGAGACTAAACCCGCAGCAGTCAGTGCAACCACCTCATCAGAAAAAAGCCATATAACAAAAGGAAACGAGGTTTTTAGAAGAAAAAGAATCGAGAAGAGCTCTGAAAAGAGCCCGAAACCGGTGAAGGTCTATGCTGCTACTGCGCCTGTGCAGGAGCAAAGAAAGTCAGGTTACACTGGTAATGCACCTTTGTACAACAAGTGCAACCTTCACCACACCCTCGATTGCGGAAATATTTTCAGGACTCACTGCAAGGCCAAGGGCCACATTACTCATGATTGCCCAACTCGCACCTGCTTTAGTTGTGGTACTGATGGCCATTGGATGAAGGATTGCCCGAAGATGAAGAACCAGAATCCCATTCAAGCCAGAGGTAGAGCGTTTGTGATCAACGCTGGAGATGCCCGCCGTGATCCCAACACTATGACGGGTACGTTTCTACTCAACAATCATTTTGCCCCCGTATTATTTGATACTGGTGCCAATAGAAGCTTCGTGTCTACCGATTTTAGTCAATCATTTGAAATTGCCCCTATTACGTTAGACACTAAGTTTACCATAGAATTAGCAAAGGACGAGTTAATAGAAGCTGGAGAAATCTACAAAGGTTGTTCGCTTGAACTCTCCGAACATTCATTCAACATCGAGTTAATGCCATTCGAATTAGGAAGGTTTGACGTTGTCATCAGAATGGATTTGTTATCAAAGAACCATGTAGAAATCGTCTGCCATGAGAAGATAGTCCGAGTGCCACTAGCAAACAGCAACACTCTTAACGTGCAAGGTGAAAAGAGTGGAGCCCATCTAAACATCATACCTAGTATGGAGTCACAAAAATTTCTTCAAAAAGGATGTCATGCCATTCTAGCTCACGTCACAGAGAAGAAGCCTAAGGAGAAGGATATCAAAGACGTGCCACAGTCTGCGAATTCCCAAAAGTCCTTCCTGACGACTTGCCCAGTTTGCCACCACTTCGACAAGTAGAGTTTCACATTGACTTGACACCTGGAGCTGCCCCAGTCTCTAGATCCCTTTACCGTCTTGCGCCATCCGAAATGCAAGAGTTAGCTAGCTAACTGCAAGATTTGCTTGATAAAGGCTTTCTAGACCAAGCAACTCCCCTTGGGGTGCTCCTGTATTCTTCGTAAAGAAGAAAGACGGAACATTCCGAATGTTTATCAACTACAGAGAATTGAACAAGTTGACAGTGAAGAATCGTTATCCATTGCCAAGAATCAATGATTTGTTCGATCAACTTCAAGGATCAAGTTACTACTCCACGATCGACCTGAGATCAAGTTACCACCAACTCTGAGTGAGAGACAAAGACGTATCAAAGATAGCATTCAGAACACGCCATGGTTACTACGAGTTTCTAGTAATGCCATTTGGTTTGACCAACGCACCAGTAGTGTTCATGGACTTAGTGAACCGGGTGTGCAAACCTTACCAAGATAAATTTGTTATCGTGTTCATCGATGATATCGTAATCTACTCACGTAGTAAGGAAGAACACGAGAAACATCTGTAGGCTTATCCTGGAATTACTAAAGAAGGAAGAAATGTACGCAAAAATTTTCAAAATGCGACTTTTGGATACGCGAAGTTCATTTCTTGGGTCATGTAATCAATGAAAAAGGCATTCACGTAGACCCATCTAAAGTCGAAGCTATCAAGAATTGGAGTGCTCCCACGACTCCATCAGAGATTCGTCAATTCTTAGGTCTCGCTGGCTACTACTGCCGATTCATTGAGAACTTTGCGAAGATAGCCCAACCTTTAACCACATTGATCTGGAAGGACAAGAAGTTTATCTGGGATACCAAGACCGAAGAAGCTTTCCAGTTCCTAAAACAGAAGCTTTGCAACGAGCCGATCCTATCCTTACCAGATGGAACCGAAGACTTAGTAGTATACTGCGATGCTTCTTATCAAGGTTTAGGTTGCGTGCTAATGCAAGGGGAAAAAGTTATCGCCTACGTCTCTTGACAACTGAAGGTTTATGAAAAGATTTATACAATCCACGATTTAGAACTAAGAGCTGTTGTCTTTACTCTTAAAAATCTAGAGACATTACCTTTATGGGACGCAGTTCACCATATTCACTAATCACAAGAGCCTCCAGCACATCTTTAATCAGAAAGAGTTGAATATGAGACAACGTCGTTGGGTTTACTTATTAATTACGAATGCGAGATTCACTATCACCCAGGCAAGGATAATGTTGTGGCCGATGCCCTAAGTAGAAAAGAACGAGTGAAGACCACTTTGAGTTGGAGCATTGAGTATGACTATACACTCAAATCTCACTTCATAAGTTCGTTAAGCCCAAATCAAAGCCCACAAGGAAGAGAACTCGAAAGAAGAAGGCACGCGCGGCATGGAAAAGCAATTACTAAAAAATCCTGATGGAACCAAGTATTTCATGGATAGATTATGGGTTCCTAGCTTTGGACATGTAAGGAAGCTAGTGCCCGACGAAGCCCACAAATTTAGATATTTCATTCATCCAGGCACATATAAAATGTATCATGGTCTGAGGGAATAATTCTGGTGGCCTAACATGATAGCCGATGTTGCCACCTATGTACGAAAATACTTAACATGCTTAAAGGTCAAAGCTGAGTACCAGAAACCCTCTGGGTTATTGACTCAACCAAAGATCACACAATAGAAATGGGAAGAGATATCTATGGATTTTATCACCATGTTGCCAAAAGCTAGATTAGGATGCGACCCTTCCTACCAATCAGAAGAGACTGACAGTATGGAGAGACGAACCAAGATCTATATAAAGGAAGTCGAATCACGACACGGTATACCTATCTCTATCATCTCTGACTGCGATAATCATTTAACTGCCAACTTTTGGCAATCACTCTAGAAAAATTTTGGGTACTCGCCTTGATATGAGTACTGACTACTATCCACAGACATATGGCCAAAGCGAGAGAACCATTCAGACACTCGAAGATATGTTGCGAGCCTATGTGATTGATTTTGGAATCAATTGGGATGACCACCTGCCTCTTGCAGAATTCCCTTATAACAACAGTTATCACACAAGCATCCAGGTCGCTCCCTCCGAGGAACTTTATGGAAGAAAGTGAAGATCGCTACTTTATTAGACTGAAATTGGTGCCCGCCATTTAACTGGTCCCGAGCTAATCTTTGAAACGACCGAGAAAATATTCCAAGTCAAGAACCGCCTAAAAGTCACTAGAGATCGACATAAGAGCTATGCAGACAACCGTCGTAAACCACTGAATTTCGAAAAAGGCGTTCGCGTCATGTTAAAAGTATCACCATGGAAAGGCGTCATCAAATTCGGCAAACAAGGAAAGCTCAACCCTCATTACATCGGCCCTTTTGAAATCCTCGAACGGATTGGGCCAGTCGCTTATAGACTACTCCTACCCGCCGAGTTAAGTAGTGTTCATAACGTCTTCCACGTCCATAATCTGAAGAAGTGTTTATCTGACGAAACATTTGTTGTCCCGCTTGACGAAATTCAAGTCGACGAAACCCTCCATTTCGTAAGGGAGCCTGTAGAGATTATTGACCGTGAGTTTAAAAGACAGAAAATAGCCACATTCCCATCGTGAAGATACACTGGAACTCTCGACGAGGCCCGGGGTAAACATTAGAATGGGAGAGACCAGATGCGTCAGAAATACCCCCGCCTGTTCGATAATGTCGCCTCCACCAGTACTTAGAACTAAATTTCGGGTTGAAATTCTTTCAGCTGGGGGAGAATGTGACAACTCGTCAGAAAATACCAGGTCAAACCTATGCTTTGACTATATATATACGTATCTACATGTGCATGACTTGATCTAGTAGTAATATTAGTAAACACTATTGTAAAGAAGTGGGGCAATGGATCGTTTGCTAATCTAGTGATTATGAGATAAATTCAATGACACGAAGAGTAAATACAATGAGATTGTATTGATTCAAAGCTTGAGAGCATACACACAAAGAAACACACACATAATGTAGAGATATGACCAAGAGTTCTAAACTCTCTCTAACACAAAGTATATATATTGTTCAACTAACTAGCTAACCAACCAACCAGCGAACCATTTGGTTCGCTGCCAACCATCTGGCTAACCAAATGGTTCACTGCCTAGTTAACCATTTGGTTAGTTGGCTCCCAACCATTGGTTAGTTGACACTAAGACTCACTATAACACGCTCACTTAGATACAATACACGAGACACTCTGTAGCATACGGTTATGCTCTAACAAACTCCCCCTTAACGTGTAGTGTATCTATTCTAACTAAATCTCTAGTCTTCAATCTTCAGCATTGCTGCATCCGATCTTCAACTTGAAATTTCCTATCAGCAATAGAGCTTGCATGGCTGGATCAAAACTTGAAGAATTTTTGAACTTCAAGATACACTTGTGAAAGATACTTAATTCTCCCTTTCACCATGCTTGAGTCTTGACACACAGAACCTGCAACTTTAGAAGATAAAAGTGCGGTTTTCTATTTTGAATTACCAAAAATTAATTTAATCTTGGCACAAAACTTCTCTTTGAGAATCCAAGATATTGATTTTAAAAATTTTGATTTTGTATCAAGTGTCGATTGATCGAAAACAAAAAAGAAACAAAATCTTTATTTTGACTTTTAGAAACTTAATATCAATACACAACTAAATATTTTTTGGAATTTTCTAAAATAAAAATATAAATGAATACTGAATCACACTCTACTTTTGGTTTGAGAAAGATCACTACCTGGGATCATATTGGTCAGAATGTGCTGAACTACACTTTAATTTCAATTATTGTAGCACATAAATCACGTCGATTGCAGATATAATTTGTCTAACTTTAAACTCTGGCATAATCATACTCATAATATCTGGATATGTTAAGGTATTGATTAGATTTGCTTTGACCAGTGTACCCCACACTATTAGACATATTCAGATGTGTTTCACATACTTTTCATGTGATTATACTTGTGAATTTCACAAAGTATTTTGTATTCATGATATCGTCAACTGTGTTCCATGCAAAAAGAAATAAGAACATTAAATCGTCTACCTTAAGGTTGATCTTTCGATACGCAGATAAGGCCTCGGATTTAACAAAATAAAAAAATAAAAACAAGTTGTAATTGTATAATTCAGCAACAATCAGGTCGATACTTCCGTATACGCAGAGAAAGTCTGATGAATTATACGAAAAAACAAAGAAAATAAAGCAGAACCTCAAACGAACAACATCAGGTCGATCTTTGATACGCAAAGAAATTCCGATCGTTTGAGATAATAAAGAAAATCAAACAAGTTTAAATCTTTGCGAAATGAAAACATGTATACACACTTACTTCTTATTTTATTTTCACATATCTTTTTCATGATATCTTGAAATACGCATCAAGATGTTGTCCACTAGGTCAAGCATCAATTTTAGTGTATATCACATACATATACTTTCTGATTTGCCGAGCCTACCTTGCACATCGATCAATGATCTTATGGCTTTTTCATTTACTCTATCCGCGAGTCAGAAACGTTAGCCAATGTACCATCATTTCTCAGTGATCAATATTTCAAATTTGAACTTCTACAGTTTTTTTTATCTTTTGCATTGCCTTTTTCTCCCCCTAAAAGGAAAAACTCTATTTTTGGATTTTTTATTTTAACAAATACAAAACACTATTTTTGGCATTTTCAATTTTCTCCCCCTAAATATACACAACTACTACTTGTAAGACAAACTTAAAAAAAAAAAGAAAATTGATCGACCAAACACTAACACTTTGCAGTTTCAATTTTTGAATCATTGAATCTAAAAAAAAAAAGTTTTTGAAAACACACTTTTATCAAAATTTTCTTTTGAAAAACTCTTTGAGAATGATAAAGCATTGAAATAATAAATAACGCAAGTTCTTCACTATCAGCAACACACGCATGATAGATCTTCTTGAAGAAATCTGCAGACACCAGATAAAACATTAATGGTTTTGGGATTTGCCCGAAATAACAGCCTCGGGTCGCCCCGTGTCTTCAACATGGTCTTTGATGATCTTGGAAACAACACGAGGTTTCCAAATCATGGTCGATTGAAATCTTTTCAATGAATCCACAAAACTATCAACTTGCGTCTTTGCTTGTCGATTTGAACATGGCTGGTTATGGTTTATAAAAAATCTGACCTTTTTCATTCACATATTCAGCAGTTTTGTTCACATAGGAATGAGTGCTCTCATTCGTAGGATACTCAACAGCAAGATGTCCTCGTTTACGATATGCGTAACAATTTCTGTGAAAAACATTAAAGGAACTGCTACTCAAATTTGTTTGAAAAATTTGTTTCTCATCAGAAAAAACTCTTTGTTTTATAAAAAGATTTTGTAGCATGAGAGTCATAAAAACCAAATGAATCAAAGAAGTCATCATAAACATCATACCTAGGAGATTCAGGTCGTGGTGAATAACTTAACCACTTGAAGAGCCACCAGAATAATAATGATCATTCTTTGATTTAAACACACTCTGTTTCTGCTATTTTTGTTGTTGCTTTTGATTTAAGCCATATTTATCAGCCTTCTTGTTCTTCTGATGTGTTTGCTGAACTGGTTCTTCCTTAACTTCATAACCAAGTCCTTTATGCTTGAAACCCGAAATCTTAAATGACCCAGATTGAGAACCAGAAACACTCTTTTCATTAGCTGTTTTAGTAAATTTAGCTTTAATGTCCTTCAGCTTGTTCTCAACAATCAATAATCTATCTTCTTCTGCTTCAGATAACATACTAGCAGACTTCTCAACCTTAACAAAAATATTTTCATCTTCTAAAGATGATGATCCACAATCAAACTTTGGAGCTTGTCTAGCTTCAACTTTCTTCTTTCCAGATTTAGATTTCTTCTTCTTTGTTTGAACAGGAGTCGCAAACTTTGAGTAATCATACATTTTATCATTGTCAAACCCAAAAAATTCTGACGCGCGGTAACGCACCGTAGGGAGCGTGACAAACCAGGATCGCCGTCCATTAGTTACACCAACTGACCAGTAATTAAAAAAAAGGTTTTAAATTTCATTAAAATATAAATACAGAGTTTTACAAATGCGGAAGCGTAAGCACAATTAAAGTATTTATGTAAAACATCATCACCTAATGTGACATGGTTTGTTCAAAGACACTAAAAGTGTTTCAAAGTCTCATGCATGCGTACTCGTGATACTCGAACAACTACAACCTGAGAATAACATGCTAAAAAGTGTCAACACAAAGGTTGGTGAGTTCACAGGTTTATCAGTTGAAAAACAGTTCAAGTTCAATTTAAGATTGATTGTTCAACAACAATCAAGTTGAGTTTAAGATTGACTATTCAATAACAGTCAAGTTGTAAGAGCATAATCACTAATATATATCAAATAGCTAGCTAGGCTATATACATGAAACTTCGCACGTTGATGGTCACCGAAGCTAACAGTTGTTCATAGTTTGCCTTGTTGTGTTTAGGACGAATATAACACCTGTTCGATATCCAATCGTGTCAGCGCGACTGACCCGGGTGGGGTTTGTCAGACCCAGTAGTACTACAATATATTTCCCGCTATCATCATTAATACTAACGGTACCATAAGAAGGACTTTGTTGTATCAGTGTGCTTCAAGTACTTCAAGTGATATATAAAAGTCTAATTATCTCAGTTGTATAGTTCATGCATGTTAATCTCCCCCAACAGGATTTAAAACAGTAAAATGGGGCCGTGAAACTCACCTTCGGGTGCACAGCAATTCCAGATAAACAGTACAGCAAATAGCAAGAATGGGTCTTGCGAAAGCAATCAGTCACCTAACGAGCATACAAGTATAAGTGTGTGTATTCGACTAAGAACGACTAATTCTGGACCAACAAAGAAATCAAATATTCTAAAACTATGACATGACGGAGGTTCAATAAATCCAAAACGAGTCGAAAGGGTGGTACATTGCCAAAATCAGAAAAAATTACAAAGTTTGACGAGCAATATTTGTTCATGAAATAGAATAATAAATATTTATATCAAATATATATTTATATCAATAACGTGTACGCAAATGTACTTATTTGTTTATACATTTTCATATATTCCTATGAATGTACAATTCTAAGGCTTACAAGGATTAATATCACATGTTACGACAAAATATATTATTCGTATACGTAGATTTTTATATTATATATAAGAATAAGGGTTATAAAAATATTCGTTTTATATTTTCCACATACGTATATTTATACACCCCTTTTCTAAATACACCCCCTTTATATATATATATATATATATATATATATATATATATATATATATATATATATATACATTTTTTTTGTCAAAAACCAATATATATGATAATCATATTATATTACCAACGAGATAAAACAAAACGGAAATAACAAGGTTTACGAGGGCTCCTACGGTCCAAAATAGCTTGGAGGAATGATCGGGGATGAGTTTCGGGTCAAACAAACCACTATAACTCGAACTAAAAATAAAACAGAAAATATTGGGGGTCACTGGGTTCGAAACCGTGACCTCCCAGCCGCAGGCAAAGGGTTTAGCCACTGGGCTAGGCCACCAACTGTTAACATATCTGAGGGAAGTGGCTTTTGATTAGCCAGTGGCAAAGAAACTGGTTTGTAGAAAATCAGTAAAACGTTTTTGGGGTTGCCGGGTATCGAACCCGCGCCGTCTCGAAATAACTCAGGGGGATCTCGCCACTGGGCTGGCACTGAGAACGAATTTTACATGGCTTTTTAAATACTTAAAACGCTGTAACTAATTGTCATCTTCTTCAAAATTAAAAACCCTACGTTACCGACGGTTGCACCCCATCACCGGAATTTTCCCAGAACCCAACCAGAGGCCAAAATCATGAAAACGATTGATCGAGTTTGTTCACAATTTTTTTTTAGTTTACCTTGGGTATTTGCGAAGACCGAACGAAAACTGGGTTGATCTCGAACCCGAAGACTCGACGCCGGGAGGGACTGTGCTGCTTCAAGTTAACGCTGCAGTGTACGAGATTAGATGGTGATGCTCGATAGACGACTGGGACGCCTCGATAAACCAAGGCCGAACTTCAAATGCGGTGACCGGTTTCCTTTTTGCGGCGTTTCTCACGGTTGGTTTCACGAGAGAATAGGAATGAGAGAGTTTGTGAGGTGTGAGGTTCAAATGATTGGAAAAGATTTCTAATACATGAAGGTTGTGAAATTATTGATGGATGCTCGTAACCGATCGCATTGATTTTGATAGTAAAGGCTTCGGTTATCATTGTCGGACGGTCGCCGGATTGAGTTGAATGGCCGACGGTTTAGGTACGATTATTTACATAACTTTGTAACTATAAACATATTAATAAGATAAATATTATATTATATATTATCTAAACAATACATACATAATGTTTCAACAAAAAGATTTATGTATAACTTTCTTTGCACACTGAAAAACAATTTAAACTTGATTAGAATCAATACGAGTTTTACAGTGTTAGGATGTTCAATGAATCGAGTTTGAAGAATTGGCAGGAAAGGTCCTTCAGCTTTTTACACTTTATGGAGTCTTGTTATGACAATTACAGGTCAAGCCCCTCCAGATTTGGTTCAATAGAAGATGGGTTTCGTGAGTGGCAAAGTTGGTCCCTCAAAGTTTGGAGAATGTTAACGAACTCTAATGGGATCAACTGAGATAACTTGGACGATGACCAACAAATATATATGTATATATATCAACTCATGTTTAACGCATGACGTTTATAAAATATAAAAACCTTGTTTCGTTCACATAAAATCACGAATAATAATTCATAAATATATGTACTTTGAGTTCATATTAAATAATGAACATGAAATCATAACGATACGTGTGTAACTCATATAATATAATAGAAACGTTACATATAACCATGTGACGCATTGTCACATAAAATCATAGAATAACATGTGAATATATATATAAGTATACCACATAAAATCATAAGTTCAATTGCCACATAAAATGATAAAACGTGACATAAAACCGTAAAGTATGATTTACATAAAGTCATAGAATATAAAGCGTCTAGACTCAAGTGTATGCTCGTATAGTAATGGTTATACAAAACCCTCATTGCTAAGGTCAACAAAGTCAACACATAAATGTTCATACAACGTTTATTACTGTTTAAGTTCGGTTAAAGTCATGAAAGGACCTGAAAAGACGGATTGTCACAGTATCCCCTTGTTGAAGAATTTTCGTCCCGAAAATTGCGTAACGCGATAAAAGCTAACGAGCTAGACACAAGGAAAGAGGGAAAAAAATTCTCAGTCGTCACATCATCCCCTTGTTGAAGCAAATTTCGTCCCGAAATTAAAATCAGTGACAATTGTTTGAAGAGTCGAATTGACATCAACGTATCGAAAGAATTCAGGTTTCCTACTCTAGAATGGAGTGATGGATGTTATGATCAAGAATGTGTACCCGATGTTGAGGAGATGTCAAATGTTTAGAGGTTTTCGAAAAGGAACTCGAATACAGAGTATAGAAAATGATTTCTTATCGGGCGTTCTTTTACGAGAAGAGTTGTACAAATATAATACAGGAATCGTGTCGTGTGACCAGGCCGAACAGAGTGACACGATAATAGTAATTTCTGAAATCAAAATTTCAATACGAAGAAGAATCATAGATACGTCCGAGTAGCTTCCAGCTATTGCAACCCAATGCTGGGAGTGTGGATTCCCACGTTTCATGTCTCGTTTTCAGTTAAGGCATTCGCATTCACCAATAACTCAGGTGAACCGAAGAGAAAGAAATTTGAGTATGAGGAAGATTGTGTGTGCATCAGAGTCAATCAGTGTTTGTTTAATAGACTCACTCGTCTAAAGAAAACGCAAACGATCTGGATTTTGCCTACCAACTTAGCAAATAGCATAGAATTACACATAAGACTGATCAAGTTAACATTAGGACCCATTGATTGATTTAGTATCGTTATGAGGGTTATGACCAACTAAGTTCACATGATTCGTAATAACATTCAAATTCACATTTCATGCAATAACGGTTCAGATAGCATACAAGTGTTCTACGAAGATCTTCTTTTAAAGGTTGATGCGGTCAAAGCGTACTAGCATGCAATCTATCATGAAGGTTTTACCATACAACGCATACAATTGTCCCAACACCTTGATATACTAGCATACGATCCTAACATGGCATATCTCCAGCATATAAGTTCATAAACTAACCAACACAACCCATACGGTGCAAAGTTGACGGGGCAACTTCACACAGTCTTGTCATTCCCACCGAGGTAGGAGACTTAGGACCTTGTATGGTGTATGGTTTTCATACTCAATCAAGTTAATACATTCAGAACATGTCATTTTCTGGTTCCTAACACGTTTCCTACACATAACTAATCATGCAATTCTACGCAACTTGTGTTTAAACCAGCACTTCAATGATTAGTCAATTTATATACCCTAAACATAGGATTAGATTCTCAAAGTTTAGCATGCATAAACACATATGTTTTATAAAACATTTCTAATGAGAAGATCAGAAGCAAACAAACTATTTATCAGGGTTAACATGGTTCAACAGTTGCTAACATGCTAAAATGTAACTGGTAACACACTGATTTTGTGACATAAAGGACTGAGGTCTAAAGAGAAATCCAATCAAGACCCCACTGTCATTTTAAAAGGTAACGCGTAGCAGTTTGTTTTAGAAAAGAATTACTCAAATTTGTTAAGAATTATTCAATAAATCACATAGGCAATTAGGTTCAAATTCAAGTTGGAGTTCAGTATCATACAACATATCATCATGCACATTACCTTGCTAAAGAATCCAAATATTTAGAGTGAAGATCCAACAAAATAAAAGTGTAACTATGAGGTACCGAATATTGAAAAGTGATCTGCAGGATTACGCATGGCATCAAGTATGAGAATAGCAAATAAAGGAAAAGCGCTAACGGCTTAGTTCGTGAATTCGAGTAAGCTTTAGGATAACCAGCTTATGATAGTCGCAACTACCCATCCCAAGAATGATATGTGAGTTTAAACTGGCATTGGTGAAGATACCAGTAGGGGAGGATGCAAATAACGTAATGGATAGTATAAAATCCAGAGAGAAATATATAGTGTGCTTGGAAGGATTTGGCAAGGTATTTGCGTAAATAGATACCGAAATGAATGTGTCAACGTTTATACAATCTGATAGAGTAAACGTCTCAGTTAGGGAAACCTTCATTGTTTAATCTCGTTGATGTCCTTGTGCTTCATGCGTCATGATTCCTTTCTTGTCAAAACATCGGTTCAAATGGTCTTCAAAAGTAAGATAGGGTCTAAAAGAGTTATAAAATGGTGTCTAAGAAACAAAAACGTCGAGAATGTTCAAAAGTGGCTTTGGCTTGGGTTGCCTGGATATATGCGTTTTTGCTAGGTTTCCGTGCAGGTTTATCGTGGGTCAAAAGATCAAATTGAGTGTTCCATAGAAAAGGATTGGGGATATCATCTCAGTAAAAAACAAACAGTAGACACAAAATAGTGTCCCTTAAACGAAAGTCGATCTATTAACACATGCTTCTAAAAATTGGAGTTATCCATTCGATCATGCAGTTTTTCATTCATAAGGGAAAATCTCTGGTTTTCAAAACGTTAATGTTCATTTGAGTCAGAACTCACGTCTGAATCGTGACAGGGAATTCGCTTTAGGGGAGTTCTTCTTCTAGACTCAGAAAATTGAAAACATGGAGTTAGATTATTTCGGTCTTGTCTACTTTTGGTAGAAATACGTAAGGGATATTTGTAGTCTCGGAGAAAGTAGAATTAAACGGTTTTGTCAAGGACCTAGCCCTGCTAGATGGAGTTTCTCAAGATGAGGCTCCTGTGTATGACTCTAAAGTCAATCCTTGGTCCGATACTGGTCCCACATTCAACGTGCCACCAATGTTTATATATAGGGTGTACCGTAGCTAACCCACCACACTACCAGCACCTTGAAGGCGTACCGACTACTCACCATTATTAGATATTAGTCAAACCACATTGGATATTTTTATCGGAAATAGAGGACGTCAAGTTTCTCTCATACGCTTAAATATAAAAGGGGGGGGGGGGTGTTA